>OZ024821.1:68647248-69377248 GCA_964016985.1 Anodontia alba | reverse complement strand
CCCCTGTAGTGCTATCATACAGCAAAGACAAGATATACCCCTACTGGTGCTCTTCAATCTGTAATACAGCTCCTCTGTAGAGGCTATCATACAACACAGACAAGATATACCCCTCTGGTGCTCTTCAACCTGCAAAAGAGCTCCTCTGTAGTGCTATCCTATAGCAAAGACAAGACATACAGTCCAACCTGTCTACAAAGACCACACATGGGAAGAAGCAAAAATGACTCTGTTCACAGGTGGTCTTTATTCAGAGGGTGGGTTCATTTACTGATTAAGCAGAAAAATGAATACATAGTACAGAATGCAAGGATTCAGCAGCATTTTTTAGACATTGATTGGTAATGATTGCTTACACTTAATCAGTTAAGTGGTTAAAGCTTTCAAGAGCAATAATCTTTATAAGAAACCTACATATACAGATGGTGTTCTCCATTCACATGAAATATATACTATAAACATTAAACAAGTACCCCAGCCACTTGGCGTTAAAATGTATAATGTGGAAACAAAGCCATCTATTTGCATTAAAATGAACAGTATAATATTTTAGCAAGTCTAGTCTCTTTTCTCAATTTTAACGCCTAGTGCTTTGCAAAATAATCCCCCTACAGTTTTGCATGGGAAATCTGATCCTATCAATCAATGCCAGTTCTTACCAGCATGATAGAGATAAGAGATTAGGAGTTTATGGCCAAGTACTTACACACCAAATTATAAGAGGCCACTCTTTAATTGCACGACGGCGGTTCGGGCCTCAGACTCAATGACGGCCTCTTCGTAAAATTTAAACAGTGGGTTGGGGCTTGACGATATGTCTTTGGCTTGGCCAGCGGTGGTTCAACTATTGGTTTTCATCTACTCTGGCATAAAGTAGAATTAGCCATGAGTACTCGTCTTTGTTTATTATAGTGATTAATTGGAGTTTTATGTTTTTGTTTTTGATGCATTGACTGAGTGGGGAGCCTTTAAGCGAACCGAATTTTTATGTATTTATGTATTAAGAGTAGCATCGGGACCCAGGGTGAAGTTGGCTAGCTGTAAAAGTGCTTTAAACCGTCGGTGGTTTACTCTTCTGACCGTTCTAAGGCGGTGGTCCCGGTATTATTCTTATTCTTTATTGCTTTGTGGTTTATTCTACGAGGTGATTTGTGTTATGTCTTACCTTGTGTCATTTTGTTCTTGTGTTTTTCAGTCCTTTTAGCATTGCAATTACCTCGCTTGGGAAGAGAAAGCTGACCTTAGTGCTTTTCGTATGTTTGTTCGATTTGTGCTTGTTTGGATTTGTCGGTTTCCTCTTCCTCTTGGTGTCTGGGAAGGGCTGCAGTTTGTGATTGTGGCACTCCCTGGACTTTTACCGTTTTTTGGTGCTAATCTGCTACCAAAATTACCGTATGCATTTCAGAAACTAGCTCTTATGATAGATGTCTTAATGTACAAACAAGATTTTATGGGATTTAAATATTGATTATAATGGTAACTTAATTGTATATAGAAAGAAAAAGTGAATAAGATTGTTTTGATACAAGTGTGAGCAATATGTGGATTTTTAATTAGAAAAAAAGGTGGCATTGTACAGGTAATCAGCTTTACTCTCAGCAAAACAAATGGATATTTAATGCTAAAGCTAATCAAATTAAGCACTACATGAAAGGCAAAGGTATTCTTTATTGTTCACCAACGGGATGCGGCAAAAGTTTGATATGTGAAATGTCGCCATTTTGTTCTAATATATATATATATATATATATATATATATATATATATATATATATATATATATATATATATATATATATATATATATACTAGAACAAAAATGGCGGACTGTATGATTATAGATCATTCTCAAATTGTAATATGAATAGTGAGCTTGGTGTTTGGGATGAACCTTTGAAAAAAATCTGTATTATTTTCCGGAGCTATGGTCCTTGTAAAAAATGATAACGAAATCCTGTCAGCAAGATATGTCGAAAATGATTTGAGCTAATATCTTGATCTTTATTGTGCTTATTGGGATGATGAGTAGATTACCTGATTAACTTAAATTGATGAGTAAATTACCTAATTAACTTAAATTGAAAAATAAAATCGAAACGTTTTTTTTTTCCCTAGTATGCCCCATGTTATATAGTGATAATGAAATATTGCCAGCAAGACATCTAGAAAACTATTTGAGCTAGGGCCTTGAAAATTGGTGTGCTTATTGGAGATGATGAGTAGATTATTTGATTAACTTTTGAATTGAAAAAAAAAGCAGTTTTTTTTTTCCAAAGTTATGCCCCTTGTAACATAATGATAATGAAATCTTATTGGAGGTGATGAGTAGATTATTTGATTAACTGTTGAATTTAAAAAAAAAACAAAAACAAAACAAAACAAAAAAAAAAGAGAGAATTTTTTCCAGAGTTATGCCCCTTGTAACATAATGATAATGAAATCTTGTCAGCAAGATATGTAAAAAACTTATTTGAGCTAAAGCCTTAAAACTTGGTATGCTTATTGGAGATGATGGGTAAATTACCCGAGTATCTTTTGAAAAAAAAAAAAAAAAATCGAATTTTCTAGGAGTTATGCCCCTGTAAAAACCGAATAAAAAATCGGTTCAGCAAGCTATCTCAAAAATTATTTTGATCCAGAACCTTAAAAGATGGTGTGTTTATTGATTATTACCTGATTAACATTTGAAAAAAATCTTTTTTTTTTCCAGTTATGCCAATTGTATCTGTAAGATATCTCGAAATCTATTTGAGCTATGGCCTTGAACCTTGGTGTGCATGTCGGGGATGATGCACGGGTCACATGATTATTTTTGAAAACAAAATCCGATTTTTCTTGTTATTTCCCTTGTAATATAATGCTAATGAAATCTTGTCAGCAAGAAAAGTATTTTAGCTTGGGTCTTGAAACTCGGAATGCTGATTGGGGATGATGAGTAGATTGCCTGGTCAACTTTTTTGTGGAGTTTTGCCCCTTGTAAAAAACTGATAATAGAATATTGCCAGCAAGGTATCTCTAAAACTATTTAAGCTAAGTCCCTGAAACTTGGTGGGCTTATAAGGGTCCAATGAGTAGATTACCTAACAACTTTTTAAAAAAAAATCTGATTTTTTTCCACAGTTATACCCCTTGCAGTATGATGAAAATAAATATTGTCAGTGAGGTATCTCGATACTTACATCGTATTTGAGAATTTGACCTTGAAAGTTGATGAGCATACTAGGGATACTGTGTAGATTACCTGATTTACTTTTTGATTTTTTTTAACATTATTTCAAGTGTTATACCTCGTGTAAAAAAAAAAAGAAAAAAAAAAGCAGATAATAAAATCTTGTCAGCAAGATATCACAAGAAACATTTGCCCTAGGGTCTTGAAATTAAGAGAGCTTATTGGGGATTTATGCCCGTTTTCATCTTTGGCAGTTTGAATCGACAATTGTATTTTTAAGTAGACAGAGAAGACCCATATAAGACGCCATATTATGCGACATCTAATCTGGGTCTGCTCTGTTGACTTATGTCCCTTTTATGGGGCGCTAGGTATTAATAGGTTAAGAAATACTCACTATACTGTGAAAAATTAAACAAGTAACCTACCAATTTTCTATTTAGAAACAGTCTTTTCAAAATTTAGTTTATGACTATACAGTTTTGACTGCTCACTCTGTGACAAACCTGACACACTGTTGACATTCTGTTGTTCTGACAATTGTATTTCTACTTTTCGATTAAAAAGACATATTTTGACTTTTGTCTTTTTTTTTAAAAAAAAGTTTTATCAGTTTCTTGTTTCCTTTCACGGACAACACACACTAATTTCTTTATGGCAGGTGTGTATGCCATAGATACATACAGTTTTGATGATGTAATGCCAGTTGCTATTTTATTGGTAATTATTAGGTTATTGAATACTAGACTGTTTGTTGTTACAAAACAGTAGCCCAGAAGTTAATATCTTCAGCTTAACGCTTAGCACTCTAGGTACAAATTTCAGCAGATGACATTTTGAAACATTTTTCTTATTTCTCCTAGAAAACAGGTTTGTTTGTTTTGCGCTCATCGGTGTGTGTCTCTTTCCTCTTCTTCTTGGTTTCAGGGATTGTCTGTGACTTGTGATTGTGGCACTCCCTGGACTTTTCTTTTTATCTTTTTGACATTTCATGCAAATTGTCTCCAATGGAGACAAACTGCATGAAATGTCAAAATCTGTTTCCTGGGAAAAATAAGAAAACTGTCAACAATTTGTCGTCTGATGAATTAGCCCAGAGGGTGGTTAGAAAGGTTAAACTAAATTGATTTCAACCAAACAATCCTAATTGTGAAAATATCCGTAAAGATGTTGTGAATAAAAGGTACTGATCCTGCAGGAATAATACACATGTAGAATTATGGTTTTGGAACTTTTAAAGACACATTTTGGATTGCATAACACCCTGATGACTCCAAGCAGATTAAGATAAGAAATCTTTCGTGACTTAGGCCACCCTTACAGGTAGGGGCCTGATAAGGGGAAATCATGCAGTATGTTGGACAGACCAAACGGGCCCTTAAAACAAGGTTTAAGGAACATTTGCTTAAAATCAAAAAAGCAAAGAAAATTGATACGTTTCTTTATCAACATTTCCGGAGCACTGGTCATTCATGATCATCTAGAAAAGTTTTGGTTCAACCTGTTGAAAAAATTATACACAAGTCCAATTCTACCGAAAGATTCAAAAATATTTTAAGACATGAACTTGAACTTAAATGGATTAAACGTTTACAAACCCCTTTTCCACTTGGATTTAATGATAATATTTACCATGAAGGAAATATTTCTAAAATGCCGGATTTCGATGCTTTTTCCCTTTTAGATATTAAAAACGTAATAAACGATCCCATGGTAAGCGCAAAAATGGCAATTTTAAACGAAAACATAAAACTGTTTTATCTCTTTTTGATTTAAATATTCTCTTAAATTCTGGACGTCATCAAATGCTTTCTAAACTAGCTTCGCTGTCTGTTTCTTCATTACGTAAGTTAGATGATGAGGCGAATAAGTTTTATGATAGAAAACATAATTTGTATGAAGCAGCTCTCCTTACTAGATGTTATACTCAACATGCTCTTCGTCCTTACATTGATTCTGAAATCAACCACATTAGACACTTCATCAAAATTCCATTCATTAATAAAGGTATAGAATTCATAGATTTACCTAGCATATTTCGAGATAATAATGTTATACTAGCTATACCTTCATATTTCGAAAACACGGAATCTCCTATTATTTGTTATAAATATAACAAACCTATCTGTAATACTATACTTAATTTCAATAAATTAGTTTCTGATCTTGATATTGAAACTAGTTCCCCTGATTCTTGAGATTGTAAAGATTCTAAATTTTGTTATCAACCAGCGGGTCATATTGTCACTGGTAACTTGAAGATTATAACTGATTCACGAATCCGTTCAGTTATTTCAAAAGGACCTAAATATAGATTCCCAGCCCACATTGATTTCAATAAATGTCGGGAAACAATTGCCAGTGCTTTAAATGATTATTGTACGCGTTGGTGTAAACGAGAGCATGTTGAGTCTAATGCTTTAAATAATTGGAAATTAAAAGATTTTTAAGATCATTGATGAACGTGTGTTATTTTACTCTAATAACCTTGATCTTCTCCCTCCTAAGCCTAAATTATCTTTTCGATATTTGAAACAAGGTATCCAAGAATTTCATAGGAAGTATGTTTTGGCTCCAGCTGATAAAGCTGCTAATAATGTTGTTGTTGTGTGACGACTTTATTATATCAATACTCTAAAACAAGAACTTGGTAGTACCAAAACATATGAACGGATTTCTACTGACGAGAGATCTATTGTCAATACCCATTCTATCGATATTACTGCTAAGTTTGCAGTGAGTATTAAAGAAAAGCAAGACAGAGTTCCTACGTTATATTGGTTACCGAAACTTCATAAACGACCTTATAAAGCACGTTTCATTGCTAATTCTAGTTCTTGTACGACTACTGCTTTGTCCAAACTGCTAACTTCATGCCTTACTGCTGTTAAAAAACATTGGATTAGATACTATGATACTGTTTACGAAAGGGACGGAATTAACTATTTTTGGTCGGTTAAAAATTCTAATGATGTTCTCAATAAATTTAAATCTAAAAACTTTCAGGCTTCTAAATTGTCTACATATGATTTTTCTACACTGTATACTACGTTACCTCATCATCTTATAAAAGATAAACTTATTGATTTAATTAACCGAACGTTTATTCGGGAGAATACCCAATATTTGGCTTGCAACGAAGAATGTGCTTTTTTCACTTCTGATGTATATAATAATCACAATTTATGGTCATGTCAAAAAGTCTGTGATGCCCTTGTTTATCGTTTGGATAATATTTTTATTAAATTTGGAACTAAACTTTATAGACAAACTATTGGTATTCCGATGGGAACTAATTGTGCTCCTCTTGTTGCAGATTTGTTTCTTTTTTGTTATGAGAGAGATTTCATGAAGTCTCTCTCACGTGAAAATCAGGCTGACATTATTGAGGCTTTTAATTCAACTTCAAGATACCTTGACGATTTATTAAATATTGACAATATTTACTTTGACCAAATGGTGGACCGGATATACCCCACAGAACTCCAATTAAATAGAGCAAATTCTTCCGATACCGAAGCATCTTTTTTGGATTTGAATCTATGTATATCTAATGGTACAGTTTCCACCAAAATTTATGATAAACGGGACGATTTTGATTTTGATATAGTCAATTTCCCTTTTCTGGATGGCGATGTCCCCCGGCGTACCTCATATGGGGTATACATTTCTCAACTTATAAGATTCGCCAGAGCTTCTTCAAATCTTAATAACTTTAACTACCGTAATAAAGCCCTTACTGCCAAACTTCTTAGGCAGGGCTATCGTTATTTTAAACTTCGTAAGGCGTTTTCGAAATTTTATCGCAGACACAGTGCCTTGTTAGAAAAATATAGTGTCAGTCTGAAAACACTTCTGCAACAAGGTATATCGGAACCCGAATTTTACGGTGACTTAGTGTACAGATTTAGAAAAATTGTTGGAAAATCTTACTTTACGGAGCAATTCAGAAAACTTATTAACCGTTATAAAAGAATTGGCTATAGCCTGGATATTATGCGGCAGACTGCATGCCTAGTTGTCAACCCAATCATTGTTGATGGCTATGCTTCACTCTTTAATTGCACGACGACAGTTCGGGCCTCAGACTAAATGACGGCCTCTTCGTAAAACTTTAACCAGTGGGTTGGGGCTTGACGATATGTCTTTGGCTTGGCCCGCCGTGGTTCAACTATTGGTTTTCATTTACTCTGGCTTACAGTAGAATTAGCCATGAGTACTCGTCTTTTTTATTATAGTGATTAATTTGATTTTTATGTTTTCGCTTTGTTGCATTGACTGAGTTGAGAGCCTTTATGCGAACCGAATTTTTATGTAATTATGTATTAAGAGTAGCATCGGGACCCAGGGTGAAGTTAGCTAGCTGTAAAAGTGCTTTAAACCCCGCGGTGGTTTGCTCTACCGACCGTTCTAAGGCGGTGATCCCGGTGTTAGTCTTACTCCTTGTTGCTTTGTGGTTTATTCTACGAGGCGATTTGTTGTATGTCTTTCCGTGTGTCATTTTGTTTTTGTGTTTTTCAGTCCTTTTAGTATTGCGATTACCTCGCTTGGGGAAGAGAGAGCTAATCTTAGTGCTTTTCGTACGTTTGTTCGGTTTGTGCTTGTTTAGATTTGTCGGTTTCCTCTTCCTTTTGGGGTCTGGGAAGGGCTGCAGTTTGTGATTGTGGCACTGCCTGGACTTTTCTCTTACTTTTTTTTTTATCAGATTAAGTATCAGCAAAGTTTATGATAAAGACAGGGAAACAGATAAAGTGGGTAATTTGGTAACAAAAAATTGATATTTTTTTCTCTTTATTCAATGAAATATATCTGGTTGTTATTCATTAGATTTGGCGCGCCAAGGCAGTTCTAATGAATACCCACAACATGTTTTCTGGAGAAATACAGATACTTATGCTTATATGCTAATTTATCATCAAATGCTCTCTTTGTCTGCTTCTTTGGATCAGATACACAAAATTAGTAAGACAGATAGTATTTTATTTATTTATTTATTTATTAAATAAAAAAATTCTTTATGACATAAAGTACAAATTGTCAAAGAACTTTCTGACATATTCCATGATGTGTTGTTTTACTGAAGGAAAATCATTGTACATGTAACTAAAATCTTTACATTTTCAGTAATAAAGTTTTGTTTGCCAACAACATCACAAAATACAATATCAATAAAATTTCAGTAGCGTTATTTGAGTAGCTTGGAAAAAAGATAATTACTGAAAAGGTGTAATAAATAAATCCATTTTGTCTGGAAAAGCATAATTTTGGAGCATCCCCGCAGCCTGATCAGTCCGTGCTATTTTGACAAAGAAGCAGTATATGTTTAAGAACATGCGGTGAAGACTGATCAGACTGCGCAGATGTGCAGGCTCTTCTGAATATTCACTGAACATACAGATGATTTTGTAGAAAAAACTGGGTTTCAGAAAATTCATTTTGTTCGATTGCACAAAATAAATATTCAGAATTTGGATACAATTATCTTTTTTTCCCTACCGATCAAATGCTATGCTTTTCAATTTTATATTTGTATTTCAGTTTATTTGTATTTTTTTACAGCGCAAGAAAAAAACAATGCTTTTGTGGTTTGGAAAAGCTATCAAAGAAAAAATAAATAAATAAATAAATAAATTATACAATACAGATGAACAAATTAAATGCAAAATTTGCAAATGAATTTATTTGGTTCTAAAGTAGCTTATTTAATACTTCACAATTATATGAATTACCCCTTACTGTGCCCCACCTAGGGAGACTTAACATCCTTATCAGTAATCACCTCATAATTGCTTAGATAAGATGAGCCTTTGATGTGCACTCTGTTATCAGGACTGTATATTGGGGATAATCATGAGAGGGGAGGGGGGAGGTGGGGGGGGGGGGGTCTAGCCAAAGAAGGAAAAAATGTTTCTTTAATCAGCAGGCAGACTATTTAAACACAGTTACATAAACAATTTGGTACTGGGCCGAATTTATCTGATTTTTTCAATGGATAATTTGATGCTAAAAAAATTCATTACAATAGCAATCAGAGCAATTTGCAAAAGGCTAGTCTAATAATACTTAGTCAGAATGTGTATTGGAGACTCTACCAAATAGACTTGCCATCATTAAGCAATCGACCATCTTTCGTAAAAAAAATGATCAGACTCTTATTATCAGACTAGTGGCTAGTCTTAATTCCAATACCTCCTAAATAAGTTTACAAATAAGTTTTGTATCCACAGCACGACTGAGGTTCATCAATTCAAAAAATTATTTAAAACATTCATTAGTATTGAGTTTCAGAACTGCTGTTTTTTAATGTAGTTAATTAAACAATGTAATCCGCAAATCTGTATATTTACTACAAAATAGAAAAAAATTAAAAGCTCTATCTATCCATACGGAGACACTCATTTTGATCATTGGTTGGATGGCTAAGCTTAGAATTTAGCTTTAGCAAAAAAAAAAAAAAAAAAAAAAAAAAAAAACTCTTTACTGTATCGGCCATGAAAACTATTTACAAGAAGTCAGACAGGGGCATCCTAAAAGGCATGCCTCTGTTCCAAAAGTCTAAATGAGTGCCTTGAATTCTTACTGTAGAGTAGTCCTGGGCGGGGTGGGGGGGGGTAAGAGTTTTTCAGGGCACCTGTGTATGCGGGGTACCTACGATACTGTGCCCTTGTTTGTCGTAATAACGGCGCAGGGGCCAGATATGTGTCTTTATCAATAGATACAGCACCCGTATGGATGTTAGGAAAAAAGGGTCTGGCTAAAATGCTGAATTTTTTCGCATATAAATAAATACACAAAGCGATTTCCTGCATTATAGCTTTAGTCGCTTCGGTATTTCGTGGTCGTTTGGATATTTCGAGTTGTGTCGGTAAGTCCAGGCACCCGATAGGGTGTTTCGGTATTTCGTGGTCGTTTCGGTTTTTCGTGGTCATTTCGGTAAGACTAGGCACCCCTATCCCAGAATCGGTACAGGATTTTACCCCAAAACACGCCATTTCACACGCCATTTGCAAGGATGTCGAAGCGGCACAGAATAGACGTTGGCGATTCTTATAATAAAAGGAGCAGGTATACATCTAAAGGCTAATGATTATACCACTTCAGTTATAGTTGAGATTTATAGCTTCAAACATAATTATAGATCAAAGCTGCACAGTCCTGATGGCTAAAATATGAGGAAAGTGTTGAATCGTAGTGACTGCGATGTTCGAGGCTACTTTCTTTTCGACATTTTTATTTTATTGTTATAGTTGAGATTTATAGCTTCAAACATAATTATAGATCAAAGCTGCACAGTCCTGATGGCTAAAATATGAGGAAAGTGTTGAATCGTAGTGACTGCGATGTTCGAGGCTACTTTCTTTTCGACATTTTTATTTTATTGTTATTGTTTTCATCCGGACTACTGACCACGTGATTACAATGTCATGCCACGTGACCAAAAATTGTGGATGACAAGAACATTTCCGGTAAATGTTAATGTCTTAAACTATCACAAAAACAAATTTTGGTACATAAAACTAATACCCTGGTGTAATTTCCGCATTTAATTAATAAATAGAATGAAATAATTTAGTGCCGTGGGGTGCCATGGGGTGATTAGTAGGACCCGTCAAAACATAAGTCAATATTTGTGGTTAGGACCACTAAATGATCATTCTATGAGAATATCTTATTGAAAGAAACTTTTGACGAATGAAACTGCTTAATTTTCTGAATAAACATCGGCAATTACTGTCTTGTAAACGTAAATGACAGCTTTCTGCCATCCAATAGAAACAAGGCTAGAACGTACTCTGCGTTATAGACCGAGAGGTTTCGAATGATGTTTATTGTTTGACGTAGTGTTTAAAAAGGTCTGAGGGGTGGTTGGATGTGGCTAAGGTGTCGGGTATCTTACATCACCGGGGCGTCCAACTGATATTGGCTTCCAGTTGGGTAAGACCTGCTATCCTAGTAGCACAGGATCTATGACATTGAATGTTGGAGGGTGTATATGACCGATCAAAAGGAACCCAGATCAGAACATACAACAGCCTGAGAAGAAAGGTGATTCCATTGTACAAGAGCCAAGCAGAAGAAACTGTATTTGTAGTAACCAGCAGTGGTGGGAATTTCAATTTGTATGAAGTGCATGGGATCCACGGAAAAATAATGTTGCTTACGCACACCCTAACCATGAGGGAAAGTGATGTAGCAAGTTTGGTTGAATTCCGCCCAGTGGTTTAGGAGGAGTTAGTGTGATGAACAAACGGATGGACACACAGACTGACAGACGCACAGAAAAATAATGTTGCTCTTTCACATCCTTACCATGTAGGGAAGTCAATGTGATGTAGCAAGTTTGGCAGGGGTCATCCTAGAGGGTGATTTGGGAGAAAAAAGTCTCCCTAAGCTGGCTGACCTCCCTATCTTGAGCTGAGGGAGAAGTGAAAATGTGTAGAATGTATAGGGAAATCCAAAATTTGGACCAAAACTTCTCTCTAAAATCCTGAATATGTCGCAAAACTTCTCCCTCTCTGAAAGCTGTAGGATGACCCCTGTTTGGTAGAACTCCACCCAGTTGTTTAAGAGGAGATGATGTGACAGACAGAGGATTTTTATTAAAGAAATTATTAAAGTTCCACTTTATCAAAATTTCTGAAATTTTTACAATATTGTTATTTAAAATTAATGAAGAAAAGCACAAGATATTTTTTAATAAAAATTAAAATAAAGTCCAGTTTACTACAAGAATTACATAGGTCAGGCCCATTTTTATACCCCACCATATGACCATATGATAGTGGCAGGATATTATGGTATCACATTGGCTGTTCACGTGTCTGTCGTCCGTCCATCTTTATTTTCATTTCCGGATGATAACTTGAGTAAATATCAGTGGATTTTCACTGAACTTAGTGTGTGCATTTATATTTTGAAATTTTGAAATTATTTCAAAAATACATAATAGTATCTTTGCATTTTTAGGCCGATCCTTTTGAAACTTTACACATGCTTTTAAGATGGTCTGAAGATATGCATATTGTTTTTTTCAGAATCCTGAAATTATTTTTTATCACTTTTTATTGCATTTTTAACTTAGACTTTTTGGTGTTTTTTTTTTTTTTTTTTTGTTTTTTTTGAGTTATGAAATAACTGTTTATTGCTTCTCCTCATGTTTAACTTAAATTGTTTTCAGCCCTTATACTACAGAAGTGCATAGGGAATATGGCTTGCAGTTTTATTGAGTGTTTGTTTTGTTTTTTACGGCACATTAAGTAAAAATGACCATGCCATGCCCACTTGTTGGCCGGACCAAACTACGTCACAAAATCCGGTACTTTTTCATATGGAGCTTTGTTGCGGCCCATGTTACCTGCTCGAACAGCGAATGGGCTACCAGGGTTTTCTGTGGACCAAGGAAACACTCAAATATATTTCAAGGAACAGGGCAGCATTGGTTAATATTTCAAGAGAACAAGGGAATATACCTAATTTTGGGGGATCGGAAAGTGGCAATTTGGAAAACTCATCTTTTTCTATGCATTGGCCATACGCATTCGTTATTGTCCATCGGCAATCACAGTGTTTTGATGCTTTATTAATATTCAAAAGGATGCTGATGAGCGAAAACTGACTCAAGCAGGACGTACGAATATTGCAATTTATGCACCGAATTTGCGGTATGTTTTGTGTACGTAGATACCAACAATTCTGTGCGCTCATGGTGAATGGGAATGCTTACAATCAAAATTTGTTAATTGCTGTCACACGTTGAGTTGACAAGACTGATTTGATCAGGTTTATCAGGTGATTTTTACCGCGGGAACGCAGCTGATCCACCCGCCTGGGTGAAACCACTGTGGGATACTAAAATTAATCCTTCCCACTCGAATCCACTCCCCATGGGCTCGGGGGGGGTGGGGGGGGGAATTTTGAAAAACCACCTGAGCTGTACGGTAGGTAAGAAATTACAGGTAAAAATTCACCTGTGCACCTGGCCACTGACACTTTATTAGCAAGACCGTACGGTCTAAATTAAAACAACAAGTGTCAAGGAAATGTTTATTCAAGGGAGCATAGGAAAGGATGGAAATAATCAAGTGTCACAAATGATTTTCTGTTTTATACAAAAGTTGTGTATATTCTTTATTAATTAAGAAAAAAGAAAACATTGAGAAAAAAAATAAAATTTATAAAAAGAAGGATGAAATAAGAAAACAAGAGAAAAAAATAATGAAAAGAAAAAAAAAAGACTGTTGTGGTAGCCACAGGCCACTTGATCAGCACTTTGGCAAGTATGAAACTGGTTGTTTTCTTTTCCTATAAAAAGTTTCTAAATTTCATTTATTAAATAAGCTCTTGAATAAATAAGTTGATACTAGTGTTAAACTTAAGTATAATTATTAAGTCAACTGACCAGTATAACTGAAATTACCCCTTTGAATGCTGATTGAGTGTAGGTTATTGAACAAATTTCAGGGTGGTCAGTTCAATCGACCAGTATTTACCGGTAAATACCACTGGCATGGAAAGTACTCATATTTGCTGGCATTTTGCCAACCTTGATGGATTTTCATCAAATTTGATATGTGCATTGACATTGTGGAGATCTGCTTTGGGATTGCTCATTGGCAAATTTCATCAAGTTTTGACACTGTTATCTGCCCACGACATGATAATGGCGGGGTATTGTTGTTTCATGTTTTATTTGGTCATAAAATTAATATTGCAGTAAATATTTGGAAACAAAGCACAGGAACGGAATCCACAAATGGTTTCTGATATGATATTGTCAGTCAGAAATAAGTGTTTCCATTTAAAATAAAATGCCAAGCAAAAAAGAAAATCTTTCTGAGGGATGTCGAAAGCACAGCATTAGTATTAAGTTAATTACATATAAATTTACAGAGATGATGACAGAGATCGGGACCGAGAGAGAAGTAGAGATCGAGATAAAGATGATAAGAGGTTTAAAGATGAGAAGTCAAAGTCTATATTTGAACAGTTCAATATACCAAAACCACAACTACAGATAAACCCTTTCACAGGTAGGTGCTTGTGAGTTATGTAAAGAATGGTACATGATATTGTGTTACCTTGTCAACAAACAACTGGATGTCAGATGCTGGTCACTGACCAGAGGACTTGTTAAGGAGGAGTATCAGGTGATAATTCTGGGATAATTTTTCTTATTTCTCCATAAAAACATACATTGTGGGTACTCATTAGAAGCGCCTCGCCGAGGCGCTTCTAATGAGTATCCACAACATACGTTTTTTTTTAGAACTAGGCAGGATTATCCCAGAATTATCATCAAATACTCCTCCTTATCAAGTTCCCTGCTGACTGTTCAACTTAACAATTTTCTTAATAAAAAAAAAAAAAATTGCTGCCACTGACAGATAACTTACTGAAAAACAA
The DNA here is from genome assembly GCA_964016985.1 of Anodontia alba. Taxonomy (NCBI): domain Eukaryota; kingdom Metazoa; phylum Mollusca; class Bivalvia; order Lucinida; family Lucinidae; genus Anodontia; species Anodontia alba. Next base: position 69,362,676 of record OZ024821.1, on the reverse strand, counting down.
TTTACAGACAATAGACATTCCAAGCAAAGTAGTGCATATGAGGTATGCTTGCTAGCGTAAGCGTAAACTTGAATGCAATGTTTACCTGATAGCTCCAGATACATGTAAGGTGCTTTTTTTTGAACCAATAAGTATTGATTTTTTTTTTTTAGCTCACCTGAGCATAAGCTCAGAGTGAGCTATTGTCATCACCCTATGTCTGTCGTCCGTCGTCAAAAATTAGTTTGTTAACACTCTAGAGGTCACAGTTTTGACCCAATCTTGATGAAACTTGGTCAGAATGTTTGCCTCTATGAAATCTAGGTCAAGTTCGATACTGGGTTACTTGGGGTCAAAAACTAGGTCACCAGGTCAAATCAAAGGAAAAACTTGTTAACACTCTACAGGTCATAATTTTGACCCAATCTTGATGAAACTTGCTCAAAATGTTTGCCTCTATTAAGTCTAGGTCAAGTTCGAAACTGGGCCACTTGGGGTCAAAGACTAGGTCACCGGGCCAGATCAGCAGAAAACCTTGTTAACACTCTAGCGGTCACATTTTTGAAGCAATCATCATGAATCTTGCTCAATATATTTGTCTTGATGATTTCTAGGTCAAGTTCGAAACTGGGTCACCTGGGGTCAAAAACTAGGTCACCTGGTCAGATCAGCAGAAAACCTTGTTAACACTCTAGCAGTCACATTTTTTAAGCAGTCATCATGAATCTTGCTCAATATGTTTGTCCTGATGATTTCTAGGTCAAGTTCGAAACTGGGTCACTTGGGGTCAAAAACTAGGTCACCGGGCCAGACCAGCAGAAAACCTTGTTAACCCTCTAGCGGTCACATTTTTGAAGCAATCATCATGAATCTTGCTCATTATGTTTGTCTTGATGAATTCTAGGTCAAGTTCGAAACTGGGTCACCTGGGGTAAAAAACTAGGTCACCTGGCCAGATCAGCAGAAAACCTTGTTAACACTCTAGCAGTCACATTTTTGAAGCAATCATCATGAATCTTGCTCAATATGTTTGTCTTGATGATTTCTAGGTCAAGTTCGAAACTGGGTCACCTGGGGTCAAAAACTAGGTCACCGGGCCAGATCAGCAGAAAACCTTGCTAACACTGTAGCAGTCACATTTTTGAAGCAATCATCATGAATCTTGCTCAATATGTTTGTCTTGATGATTTCTAGGTCAAGTTCGAAACAAGGTCACCAGGCCAGATCAGCAGAAAACCTTGTTAACACTCTAGCAGTCACATTTTTGAAGCAATCATCATGAATCTTGCTCAATATGTTTGTCTTGATGATTTCTAGGTCAGTTTCGAAACTGGGTCACTTGGGGTCAAAAACTAGGTCACTGGGCCAGATCAGTAGAAAACCTTGTTAACACTCTAGCGGTCACATTTTTTAAGCAATCATCATGAATCTTGCTCAATATGTTTGTCTTGATGATTTCTAGGTCAAGTTCGAAACTGGGTCACTTGGGGTCAAAAACTAGGTCACCTGGCCAGACCAGCAGAAAACCTTGTTAACATTCTAGCAGTCACATTTTTGAAGCAATCATCATGAATCTTGCTCATTATGTTTGTCTTGATGAATTCTAGGTCAAGTTCGAAACTGGGTCACTTGGAGTCAAAAACTAGGTCACCGGGCCAAATCAGCAGAAAATCTTGTTAACACTGTAGCAGTCACATTTTTGAAGCAATAATCATGAATCTTGCTCAAAATGTTTGTCTTGATGATTTCTAGGTCAGGTTCGAAACTGGGTCACATGGTGTCAAAAACTAGGTCACCAGGCCAAACCTGCAGAAAACCTTGTTAACACTCTAGCGGTCACATTTTTGAAGCAATTATCATGAATCTTGCTCAAAATGTTTGTCTTGATGAGTTCTAGGATATGTTTGAAACTGGGTCACTTGGGGTCAAAAACTAGGTCACCTGGCCAAACAAGGGTAAAATCTTGTTATCACTCTAGCGGTCACATTTTTCAAGCAATCATCATGAATCTTGCACAAAATGTTTGTCTTGATGAGTTCTAGGTCAAGTTGGAAACTGGGTCGCTTGGTGTCAAAAACTAGGTCACCGGGCCAAATCAGCAGAAAACTTTGTTATGATCATTTTGAACTTTGATCAGAATGTTTGTCTTGATCAGTTCTAGATCAGGCTCTCAAAGTGCTATGTTGCTCAGGTGAGCGTTACAGGGCCATCATGGCCCTCTTGTTTTTTTTTTTTTGTCTCCAGAGAAACAAACGTTAATTAAGGTGCTTCTAATAAGACAGTTCATGGCACCTCTAATCTACTATAATTAGAACAAAATTTGCACACGCACAGAGCGATCCCAATGAAGTAGGACAAGAAAACAGTGGAGAACGAACAGAATGTACAGACCGGCTAAAATTCTCAAGTTTACTGTTCAGGGTTCCCATCAGGATTTTAAAAGTAGGAGTCCGGGACTCACCTTTTTATAAAACAGGCTGTCAACTGATTCCTATATTCCTATATTTTTCAGAATTTTCCTATATTCTTTAAACCCTCCTATATTTCCTATATTTGGACATTTTTCCTATATTTTTCTCAAAAAAAAATAAAAAAATGCCGCTGGTATTGATATGTAGAACATTAATGGATTTGTACTGCTAGATATTTTTATTTGCAATGTACATTATTTCCCCAACACAAAGTGGATGAGGGCATATATAGTTTTACCTTCTGTCATAAGTATGTCTGTGTGTCTGTCTGAGCAAACAAAATGGCTTTAGAGGGCAGCAAGGTTTGGACACTCTATGGATAGATCTCCATGTATTTGAATGGGATTTTTTTTCTGTAGACACTTAAATTTTTGAAGATTGATGTGGCAAAGTGGGTTTGTGTGGCTTATAATAGGGCTTGTGTGGCTGTCATTAGTCATATAACTACCATCTATGCCAACAGTAGCCATGTACATGTAAACCCAATTCGTTAGAACATCCGTCTGTCAGTCACACTTTATAGTACTTTTTGTGTCTCTGCAACTTCTCCTACTGTTTTCAAGATAACAGTTTGAAACTTGCACCATAGTAAGGATATGCACTTAGCATGTGCATAAAGGTAAAAAAAAAAAACAACTCTGATCACATTATTATTGGTAGAGTTACATACCCTTGATTTTAAATATTTAGAAAATTTGTAATACACATGGCATAGTAGGGTTCGTCTCTCCAGATAAGACATATTTTTCAACAGACAAAAATTGATTTTTTTTTATTTCTGTACAAAAACATGTTTTGGATACTCATTAGAAGTGCCTCACTGAGTTTCTTCTGTTGAGTACCATAGCATATGTTTTTGTACAGAAATAAGAAAAATACCAAGGCGCTTCTAATGAGTACCCACAACATATGTTTACATTGAGGAATAAGAAAAATATCAATATAGTTTGCTTCTAATGAGTACCCATATTATCAGTCAGAGCTCTTTCTTAACCCTTGTCCTGCTGAACCCGGGTATACCCTGCCTTTGCAAACAGTGTAGATCCAGATCAGTTGGCTTCTGAAGAAGCCAACTGATCTGGATCTGCACTGTTTGCCATTAAGTATGTGAATTTATATCAACAATCTAGATCAAGTACCGGTAATCTGATTGGCTGAAAATTAGGTGTGGCATGTTGATTTATTCGGCAGGACAAGGGTTAAGCTGCTGATCATAAAAATCACTGATCAGTGTGATTTGTTTCTGTCCAAGGAAAGAAACAGCAGTATGTGTAGTTTTTGTATTGCCATTGGTCTGATTTTGAATTCCACGTGCTGTTGACATGTAGTAGAACCTATCCAATCAATGCAAAGATGCACCATTCAGTTACATGTTCAGAAGCTGGACAAGGCTGCAAAATGTGAGTAAATTAGTGAAAAACTGACATTTTTTGCACGTCTTATGTGATTTTTTGGTTTGTTTTTCAAATGTTGTCTAAGTTTTGACAAAAGTGTGGATAGTTTTCAGGGATCAAGCTGGCTCAGAAATTTAGGGAGAAGTGACTTCTCCCTCCAGACAAAACGGGGAGAAGTTTTATAGGATGAGGGAGAAGTCAAGACTCGGTTCACCTATCGCCTTACTGAAAGCTCGACAATTTAGGACTCTCGACTCACTTTACTGCATTGTCTTGGGAATTTTTACCATATTGTCTTGGGAATAACAAAGAAGGAAACAAATTTTACTATAAACCTGTTCATTCTTACTTCTGAACCAATTAAATGATGCAAAGTAACACAGACATGAGTAGGGCAAATACATTATATCTGGACACATAAGTTCATTCTATCTTTTTGGAAATTGACAATTCTTTTGAGTAGATACAGTCAAAACATCAAGGTCTGTGGCTTGGTAAGTAAGCTATAAACATAATGATAATAATAAATTTGTTTAACTAAAGTGTCTGCCAACTTCTAAACTTATTTTTTTTTGCACTTTTAATGATGTTTCTGGCCAATTTTCAGCATGTAAATGGTTCATTTATGAAAAAAACGGACACCCACGAAAACTAATGACATTGATGAAAACGATCTTTTGGTCACTTAATAGGTGAACAGTTTTCCGCCAAAATTTGTTAAATCACATCAGACTTTCATTCAGTGGCATTTGATACATCTAACAACATTTTTCAACAGATTTTACCTTTGCATGTTTGCTCAATTTTTACTGGATTTCTCCCAACAAAAAGTTCGTTTTGCACAAGTACTAGCTTTTTCAAAAGTTGCAAAAACGGAGGGTGAAGTTTTTGTTGCACTCTGGGCTTCCCAGGGCGACTTTGAGCCCTCTAGGGCGACTATTTCGCCCCAGTCGCCCTGTAGCTTGATCCCTGGTTTTTGAGGTAAGTTTGGAGCCTTAATTGTTGAATAAAGGAAAGAAAATCTGGTGTGCGCAGTCAAATAACATGTATGTTCAGTGGTTCAAAGTTAAAGGGGTATCCCAAAAAATCACTTATTATCATCGTCTCATTTGGATGATCACTGTCAAGTATCACTATACAAACAACAAAGAAAGAAGGACAAAACTCAGTACAGATTAAATTTCTGTCGTCCTCTTCTTAGTTTGTCTAGTCAGAAAGAACTTGTCAAGATAAGCAAGTCCCTCTGTTCTGATTAACTATAATCACCTACAGAAGTGATTCTGAGGTGCCAAAATAATCACCCAATTGAATGATGCTGATCAAGCAGAAAGGGAAACAAATCTTGTATCTTTAGAAAGGTACATTGTACATTAAAATGTACTCCAGGAAGTGATATCTATGATCAGCTGTTTAAGTAAGTGCTCTGACTGATTATATGTTTTAACTGTACAATACATTAACCTATAGATAATGTGCTGTATTCTATTCTGTTCATACCTTCCACAGAAAAATACAGTCGTCCCATACAGTCTTAATCCAGAAGGCCCCATAGGCAGTCACCTGTGTGACATCAAAACCAATCAAAGCTCTGTTACATGCTGTCGCAAACTTCATATATCCGGACATTCTGATCATGGACACCTCTCAGGCTCTGTTTAGCTTCCAGCGAAACATCGTTTCAGTGCTGGGATCAATACAAGCTACGAAACAATGTCCGAGACTTCTGTCGATCTTCTGCTTTGATTGGCAGAAAAAGTCTTGGTAATTTAGTTCTGTTTTTAATATGTATCTGTTTCATATGCATTTCTGACAAGAAAATGTTCTATAATCCAACATGGTAATAGTTTGTTTTTCTCCCAAAACGGTTTCCTGTCATGCTGTCATATGATATTACGCTTACGAGCAGGCAGTACCTGGGATCTACACTGTTTGTGAAGACAGGGCATGTCATGTTCAGCAAGAGAAGGGTTAACAGATTAATAAGTTAATTTGTCTCTGTACTTATATATAGGTTTACCTTTTACACCACGGTATCTACAGCTGTTGGTAAAAAGAAAGGGTCTGCCAGTATGGGAGTACAAAGAAAAATTTATAGAAATCATGAACAAACATCAAACCCTTGTGCTAGTCGGTGAAACAGGCTCTGGAAAAACTACACAGGTTAGTTGACAACTCTTCATTTTTGTGCTCTCAGAAAGTGAGCATATAGTTGTGTTTGTCCATGATGTATTCCTGTCCATCACAAGGCATATCTGAAAAAAATGTTGACATTACACAGCTCCAGATGAGGCTTTTTTCAACAAAATATTGATAATTGAGCCAGCGCACAACAGAACCAACAAAATGGCATGTGCGCCCAGCAAAGACTCAGATCAGCCTGGGCATTCACCCAGTCTGATCAGTCTTCGCTGTGCGCTCAGTGGGTAGTTAAAGAACCCAAGCTTTCTTCATGTGGACAGCTATAACTGATCAGACTGGGCGGATGCCCAGACTGATCTGAGTCTTCGCTGGGCGCACATGCCATTTTGTAGGTTTGTCATGCGCTGGCTCAATTTTCTTTCTCCTTAATAATGTGTGTTGTAGGTACTCACTGGATTTAAGTATCTCTTTGAGACATTTTTATGGGGAATCCACAACATATATTGTATTCATAGAGAAATAAAAATATTTTTGTGGGTACCCCTTTTTTTCTTGCATACAAGACCAGCTTTGCCACAATTGAAACCATTGTTGACAAATCTTATTTTGCCCCGCTTGTCCCACTGGTTCATGTAACCAGTGGGTTGGATAAAAACAGAAAACCTTAAACATGTATTCAATACATTGGTTGTATAAGAGGCGGCATGCTTAGTGTAAACTGAAGCCCCCTAGAAATTTATTACTGAAGTTTCCAAGGTGAAACTTCCATTGTGGTACTTTTTGTTAAATGTTCTGCAGTGTTTCACTTACTAATGTTTTTCTTTAAAGTATCATGTAAGTTAAAGATATGTTCATTAAAAGTTTGGGTAACTGAGTTGCCACCTTTTTGGGAAAGAGTTGCCAACTCTGCTTGCCATCTATTCTTTTTGTGGCTGTTTAATTGTATTTGTCTGTCTTTCCCTTTTATGTCGACAACTTGATGTGGATCTAATTGTATCAGTTCCTGAGTTCATTTACTTACTTTGATCATTATATCCATCTTTGAAGGAAAACAAAACAAGACTGAACTCATGCCTTCCCGGACATTTTTGATAGGGTTGGTTAAGGGGAATTAATTTTCTTTAAGGGAGACCTACTGCCTTAGATATTCTACTTTCTTCCAGTTCAGACCATATCAGTATTCCCATCTTCTTTTGGAGATGGGCTCAGCATGACAGAAATATTTTTGACAGGGCTGTAAAACCTCATCTCAGCTAGACAATTTCCACTTTGGTTGTTTCGAAAGTTTTCAGGGTTGTGACTAGGGGGCTTTTGGGGCACTTGTGTTGTCAGGATTGGGACTAGGGGGCTTTTGGGGCACTTATGTTTACAGGGTTGGGACCAGGGGGCTGTTGGGGCACTTATTTTAAACTTTAGTGCAGGAATGAAATGATTGATAGTGCTTGCATTAAGGGAAGTCTGGGAGTCAGAGACTCCAAAAAACTGCCCTGGGACTTCCAAAAATCAATGCCAGGAAGTCTGGGACTCCCAACTTTTAAAGATATTTAGAGATATTTAGTCATTTATAACAAAAATTCAGAATGAATTTATGTGTTATTTAGCTTAACAATCAATGGCAGTTTTACTCGATAAATGAGAGTTAAAGAATATTGAGGTTGAATTTCTGAAAGTGAGTGAAAAAATTTGATCACCAGGACTTCCAGATATTGGAGCTATGAAGTCTGAGACTTCCTGATTTTGACAGTTAGTGCAAGCACTGATTGATAACAAGTAAAATAATTGCCAAAGAAAAATACATCAGTGCAAAGACTGTTTCACAGTAACTTCTACACAAGCTGGTTTCCTCTAATTTCCAGACCTCTACAAATATCAGAAACTGCTAAATTAACAGAGTGAAACATAGATCTAGGTAATAGTGGGTATCAGGTAAATACAGTACAGCTCAGGTGGTTTTTCAGAATCCCCCCTGAACTGGTGGGGTTGATTTTTTAGCCCACTACGGATCTTCCTGATACCCCACTCCGATTCCTACCGCGACGGATTTTTCGTCCACCGCGTTTCCGCCGAGTTCCCTCCGCAAAACCACCCACTTACCTGTAGAACTCCGCGGTGGGCAAAAGTTTATCCTGGCGAGCTCGCAATGAAAGATTAGTGACGTCAGAATGATTGACAGCTCCGAATTTTTCCGAGTTTGCATGGGGGGGAAATCGGAACCTTTATTTTGCTTACGCATCATTCGGCTGATTTGCCACTGAATTAATACAGAAATATTTCTACCTAGAGATTGAAAAGAAAAAAAAAAAAAAAGACTTAATCAATAAAACAAGAAATAAAAAATAACGTATTTCTGTTTATTTATTTCTTACCTTGTACCCGGGTACTTAAAGAGGCGCTTCTGCTATCTTAGAGGCTTTTATTTGGAGACCAACGAGCATCGTCTCGGAAAAAAAAAAAATACGAGTAATGTCAACATGGCGGACGCATTAATCTCTGATGGTCGGGATTGTGCATTCGATCCTCACAGATTGAACGATTTATCATGAAACACATGTATTCGCTCCTTCCACTGCTTCAAGATTGGCAGTTACAAGTTTCTGGCGGAAGGGAGTTCAGTGTACTTGTTAACCACTTATTGTATAAGCATGCCCCCCCCCCCCCTGTGGTTCGAGCCTCGCTCGGGTCATATGTGGGAAAGCCAAGTTCTGCTTACGGATGGTCAGGTGGTTTTTCTCCGGGTTCTCCGGTTTTCGCCCACCTTCGATGAACGATCGGCTCGATATAAGTGAAATATTCTTGAAAGGGCCGTAAAACCCAAATCAAAAAAACCCCCCCCCCCCCCCCCCCCCCCCCACCCCTCTATATTGGCGCAATTCATAAAAAATGCTCTTCCCCATTCCATTTCGCAGTAAGATGCGCCTTCTGACTGGAGACCAGGAGGGTTCAGCCCCTGCCGAGGTCGGCAACATTCTTTCGTGGAGATTGATCATGAAATACTGTCTACGGTCATTCTCTCACTTCCGCAGATTCAAGAAGGGCAATTGTCAGTTTCTGGCAAAAGAATGTGCACAATACTGGTTGACCGCTTAGAGGACTAAGCTTGCCCAGTAAACGTGTGGTTAGGTAAACTGACCGCACTCGACATGACCCCATTGGGTTGACTGGACCGTAAAACCTAAACACAATAAAACAAACATTCCATTTCGCGCAGATCAGACGCGTAAAGCAATTGCAGTTAACTCCCTTTTAAGTCAGTTACAGTTAGCTCCCTTAAATCAGTAAAACCTGCAGTGTGAGTACCTTACCCAGCATTTATCAGGGTACAAATGAATACTTTGTTATGTTGTTCTCTTACAGTATAATACATTAATAACATTATATTTAATGGCTTATACAGCAATCTTTGGAACTTTCGTTTCCATGTAAAGTGTTCTATTTTTGTGGCTTCAATATATGCTATATGCAAAACCATTTAACGAGTAAAAGAGACGCACTGTATAAACCTAGCGCATCGGCGGGAAAGCGTCTTCTGGGCTAATTCAGCAGACGACAGATTGGATTAGTTTTCTTCTTTTTTTTTTTTCTTTTCATTACCAAGAAAACAGGATTTGACGTTTCATGCAGTGGAGACAATTTGCATGAAGTGCAAATAATGTTCTCTTGGTCAGAATCAGAAAAATATTTCAAAATGTCATCTGCTGAAAATTGTACCCAGGGTGCTTAGCGTTAAGGTTTGCACAAACAACTAGCGCATGAATCTGTGCATGGCAAAACCTACAATAAAACTTGTACGAAGAGATGGATCAGCCTGCACACTCTGAGACTGCACATCAGCAGATCTCAGTAGTCTGATCAGAGCCTTCGCTAATTGTACGTACCCCCTATGATTACTGGTGTAACAAAACGTCTTGTGGGACGAGCGAAGACTCTGGTCAGTACGCGCCTGCACATTCTGATAAGAGCATTCGCTGATCGTATTTACCATCGATAGCCGGGCTGTCCAAAGAGGAATAAACAGTGCGACTGCAACAGCACATTCTGTTCAGACCCTTCACTGATCGTATAGTATGATGTAAGTGCAGTGGTGGGGCATGGTGAAATGTCTGCAGCCCTTTTATTAGATATTTAACAGGTTGAAATATTGGGAAAAGGGTGCTTCGGTGGTGTAGTGGTAAAGCTGCGCGCCTTGTCACCCAGGGGTCATGAGTTCGATCCCAGGCTTCTTTCATATAGGACTTTAAACCAAGGTCCTCACTTCCGTATGAACTAGCTATTAGTGGGACGTTAAAAAACTCACTCACTCATTATGCCCCCAACTTCAAAGAAGTTGGAGGGGCATATTGCTTCTGGGTTGTTCCGTCCGTCCGTCCTTCCGTCCGTCCGTTCGTCACGCATTTGATGCATAGCATAACTTTAAAACCGTGAATGCTACTGTTTTGAAATTTCATATATGGATTCCTCATGAAAAAATAGCTGACACGTATTTTTTTTCTTGACAGGATTATGCCCCTTTTCTGAGTTATGGCCCTTTGAAAAAATATGCAATCTTGTCAGCAAAATATCTCAAAAACTATTAAAGCTAGAGCCTTGAAACTTGATGAATAGACTGGTAGTGATGAGTAGACAACCTGATTAACTTTTGAAGAAATTTTGAAAAATACTTCTTGAGTTATGGCCCTTTGTAATTTTGGGCAATTTTATCTTGTCAGCAAAATATCTCAAAAACTGTTAGAGCTAGAGCCTTGAAACTTAGTAAATGGATTTGTAGTGATGAGTAGATGACCTGATTAACTTTTGAAGAAATTCTAAAAAATACTTCATGAGTTATGGCCCTTTGTAATTTTGGGCATTTTTATCTTGTCAGCAAAATATCTCAAAAACCGTTGGAGCTAGAGCCTTGAAACTTAATGAATAGACTGGTAGTGATGAGTAGACAACCTGATTAACTTTTGAAGAAATTTTGAAAAATGCCTTTTGAGTTATGGCCCTTTGTAATTTTGGGCATTTTTACCTTGTCAGCAAAATATCTCAAAAACTGTTAGAGCTTGAGCCTTGAAACTTAGTAAATGGATTTGTAGTGATGTGTAGATGACCTGATTAACTTTTGAAGAAATTCTGAAAAACACTTCATGAGTTATGGCCCTTTGTAATTTAGGGCATTTTTAACTTGTCAGCAAAATATCTCAAAAACTATTGAAGCTAGAGCCTTGAAACTTGATGAATAGACTGGTAGTGATGAGTAGACAACCTGAAAAACTTTTGAAGAAATTTTGAAATATACTTCTTGAGTTATGCCCCTTTGTAATTTTAGGCATTTTTATCTTGTCAGCAAAATATCTCAAAAACTGTTAGAGCTAGAGCCTTGAAACTTAGTAAATGGATTTGTAGTGATGAGTAGATGACCTGATTAATTTCTGAAGAAATTCTGAAAAATACTTCATGAGTTATGGCCCTTTGTAATTTTGGGCAATTTTACCTTGTCAGCAAAATATCTCAAAAACTGTTGGAACTAGAGCCTTGATTGACACTTGATGAATAGACTGGTAGTGATGAGTAGACAACCTGATTAACTTTTGAAGAAATTTTGAAATATACTTCTTGAGTTATGCCCCTTTGTTATTTTGGGCATATTTATCTTTTCAGCAAAATATCTCAAAAACTATTAGAGCTAGAGACTTGAAACTTGGTGAATTGATTGGTAATGATGAGTAGATGACCTGATTAATTTTTTTGTAAATTCTGAAAAATATTTCATAAGTAATGGCCCTTTGTAAATTTGGGCATGTTTCCCTTGTGAACAAAATATCTCAAAAACTATTGAAGCTGGAGCCTTGAAACTTGATGAATAGATTGGTAGCGATGAGTAGATGACCTGATTATGCCCCCAGTTTCGAATGAAATTGATGGGGCATATTATTTTGCCTTCATTTGTCTATCCGACTGTTTGTCCGTTCATCAAGCTTTTTTTGTACATGCCATATCTTAAGAACACTGCACGCTAGGGTTTTGAAATTTTATATTTGGGTTCCCAATGAAAAAATAGCCGACCCGTATTTTGTTTCTTGTCTAGCATGTTTATTTAAAGTTATGCCCCTTTGAAAGTAATCAGAATTAAATCTTGTGAGCAAGATATCTTGAAAAGTATTTAAGCTGGGTTCTTGAAATTCGATACAGTGAGTGGGAATGATGTGTACATTACCCGATTATATTTTGAGAGAATTCCATGAAAATATTGATAAAGTTACGGCCCTTTGCAGTTCTGTTCATTTTGACCTTGTCAGCAAGATTTCTCGAAAAGCACTTAAGCTAGGGTCTTGAAATATTATATGCTGATTGGGGATGATGTGGAGATTACCTAGTTTGTTTTTTAGGGAATTCCATGAAAAATTGATGTAGTTATGGCCCTTTGTAGTTCTAGGCATTTTGACTTTTTCAGCAAGATATCTCAAAAAGTATTTAAGCTAGAGCCATGATATTTGGTATACTGATTGGGATTGAGGAGGAGATCACCTGAATAAATTTTGAACCAATTAAATGAAATGTTGGAGTTCGCAATTTCGGGCCATTTAATGTCGTTGCTTTATTGTGTATAGCATAAGTTTAGAACCATGTATGCTAATGTTTTGAAATTTCATATTTTGATTCCTCATGAAAAAATAGGTGATCCGTATTTTTTTCTTATCCCAATCATCTCCTATTTTAGAGTTATTTCCCTTTGATAAAATAACATTGAAATCATATATTTGTACTGTTGTTATCGTCATGGCTAAGCAGTGTTTGAGTCAAACAGTGTTAGAGTCAGGCAGTTGGGGGCATAGTGTTTTACAAACACCAGCTCTAGTTTGAATTGTCATTAACTTCTGTGGCCCCTCGTTCGTTGCGTGTGTTTTTTGTATGACAGACACCATTTTTGCTTGGGCTCTTTCATTGATTCAATGTCTCTTTGATAGCAGAGGTGCCCCTTTAAGTAAATTTATATTGACACGTGCGGTTGCTGCACGCGAGTGAGAATTTCCCGGTCTTTTACCACATTACGTCATTTATATTAAGCGCGTGCGGTTGTTGCATGGGAAAAGGCAGTTACAGGAATACCAAACATAAAAACGTAATTCATGGATTTGAGGCAGATGTTTGATTGTCTTTGAGATTTTTGAGTGTTTGTTTTGTTTTTTTATGGCACATTAAGTAAAAATGACCATGCCCTGCCCACTTGTTGGCCGGACCAAACTAAGCCACAGAATCCGGTACTTTTTCATATGGAGCTTTGTTGCAGCCCATGTTACCTGCTCGAACAGTGAATGGGGCTACCGGGGTTTTCTATGGACCAAGGGAACACCCAAATATATTTCAAGGAACAGGGCAGCATTGGTTAATATTTCAAGAGAACAAGGGAATAAACCTAATTTTGGGGGGGATCGGAAAGTGGCAATTTGGAAAACTCATCTTTTTCTATGCATTGGCCATACGCATTCGTTATTGTCCGTCGGCAATCGCAGTGTTTGGATGCTTTATTAATATTCAAAAGGATGCTGATGAGCGAAAACTGACTCAAGCAGGACGTACGAATAATGAAATTTATGCACCGAATTTGCGGTATGTTTTGTGTACGCAGATACCAACAAATCTGTACGCTCATGGTGAATGGGAATGCTTACAATCTAAATTAGTTAATTGCTGTCACACAACGAGTTGAAAAGGCTGAATTGATCTGGTCGGCAGTTTGGTATTATTCATTCGTGCATGCCGAAAAAGTACGAATGGCTTTAGCCACGCCCCTTTGAAAACAGCTTTCTCACTTCATCGCGGAAACACCGCGTGGCCCCCGCGGCTGTTTCAATTGCCTGTCATAATCGCATCGAATTTTACCTGTTCAAAAGTAATTTTCTCAGGCGATTTTTACCACGGGAACGCAGGGGATCCACCGGCCCGGGTGAAACCCCCGTGGGATACTAAAATTTAATCCTTTCCACCCGAATCCGCTCCCCACCGGCTCGGGGGGGGATTTTGAAAAAACACCTGAGCTGTAATGTAGTTTTCTTATTTCTAGACGAAAACATATGTTGTGGGTACTCATTAGAAGGGCCTCAGTGAGGTGCTTCTGATGATTACCCACAACATATGTTTTTGTCGAGAAATAAGAAAAATATAGATACTTTTTGGTTGAAAAAAAAAAGCGCCTTATCAAGAGCTATGCGAAACAGAAATGAATAATGGATTTGAAAAATACTATGCGTCTATATTCATCTGCAACAAACTGCCATAAAGAAACTTTTGGAAACTGTTTCTTTTATCCGTCATTTCAAATAATCCACCTTAAAATAGATGACCTTTGATTTCTCATCGTTGATGTTATAAATGGTGATGTTAATTGATTGACATCATTAAAAATGCTAAGTCTAGCCCATTTACTATCCACACACTGCCTCTTTAGCCAATTGGGGGTCTACGACACAAAATGACCATAAGGGTTGATGTGTAAACCCCAACACAATCAGTCTTTAGCCAATCAATAGGTAAAATTCAGTCATAATGTCAAATGTAAACAAAGGGAGACATTTTTTTGGGCAACTCTCACTGTATGTTTCACACATTCATTCTGATAAATCTTAAAAATGGCTTGCTCTAAACAGGCGTCTGCAGACACATTAGACATTAAAGTGCATTTTACATATCATCCTGCATTTTGAAATAAGAAAGAATAATAATAATAAAATAAAAGGCTGTTTGTAAATTTCTGTCAGTCACGAAAATTACAGAAACATGCTCTTATGAAACTAGTCAGTCACAGAAATTACTGAACCACAATAGTCATAAATGCATCTGGAAATGGAAAAACACCAGACCGATTAGTGATTGTCAGTTCCTTCAACCCTACTGTTAATATTATTTTTGCTGAAAAAGTGAATACATGATGGATACCATCTGGCAGTCCACCAGTAGTAACCTTCTGTGTAGTTATAGTGAGGTGTAAAAAAAATAGCTGTGTTTCCACTAACCTGGCCGACCCTGTTTCAAACGCCCGACTCTGCTGTTTTTTATCAGTAAAAATGCAAAATAAAAAAGTAAAGCACGGACCGTCAATAAAATACCCATACCTTCATAAAATTACAGGCCCAACCCTGTTCTTTTCTGGAGAAAAAAATAGAAAAATAAAATAGTTTCTCCTACCAACTGACCAAATTGTTTTCAGCATGTTAGTGGAAACACAGCTATTTTTTAGCTCACCTGAGCAAAAGCTCAGGATGAGCTATTGTCATCACCCTATGTCCGTCGTCCGTCGTCGTACGTTGTCCGTCGTTCGTCGTCAACAATTAGTTTGTTAACACTCTAGAGGTCACAATTTTGACCCAATCTTGATGAAACTTGGTCAGAATGTTTGCCTCTATGAAATCTAGGTCAAGTTTGATACTGGGTTACTTGGGGTCAAAAACTAGGTCACCAGGTCAAATCAAAGGAAAAACTTTTTAACACTCTACAGGTCATAGTTTTGACCCAATCTTGATGAAACTTGCTCAAAATGTTTGCCTCTATTAAATCTAGGTCAAGTTCGAAACTGGGTCACCTGGGGTCAAAAACTAGGTCACCGGGCCAGATCAGCAGAAAACCTTGTTAACACTCTAGCGGTCACATTTTTGAAGCAATCATCATGAATCTTGCTCAATATATTTGTCTTGATGATTTCTAAGTCATTTTCGAAACTGGGTCACCTGGGGTCAAAAAATAGGTCACCTGGCCAGATCAGCAGAAAACCTTGTTAACACTCTAGCAGTCACATTTTTGAAGCAATCATCATAAATCTTGCTCAATATGTTTGTCTTGATGATTTCTAGGTCAAGTTCGAAACTGGGGCACTTGGGGTAAAAAACTAGGTCACCGGGCCAGATCAGCAGAAAACCTTGTTAACACTCTAGCGGTCACATTTTTGAAGCAATCATCATGAATCTTGCTCATTATGTTTGTCTTGATGAATTCTAGGTCAAGTTCAAAACTGGGATACCTAGGGTCAAAAACTAGGTCACCTGGCCAGATCAGCAGAAAACCTTGTTAACACTCCAACAGTCACATTTTTGAAGCAATCATCATGTGTCTTGCTCAATATGTTTGTCTTGATGATTTCTAGGTCAAGTTCGAAACTGGGTCACTTGGGGTCAAAAACTTGGTCACCTGGCCAGATCAGCAGAAAACCTTGTTAACACTGTAGTGGTCACATTTTTGAAGCAATCATCATGAATCTTGCTCAATATATTTGTCTTGATGATTTCTAGGTCAAATCTGAAACTGGTTCACCTGGGGTCAAAAACTAGGTCACCTAGCCAGATCAGCAGAAAATCTTGTTAACACTCTAGCAGTCACATTTTTGAAGCAAGCATCATGAATCTTGCTCAATATGTTTGTCTTGATGATTTCTAGGTCAAGTTCGAAACTGGGTCACTTTGGGTCAAAAACTAGGTCACTGGGCCAGATCAGTAGAAAACCTTGTTAACACTCTAGCGGTCACATTTTTTAAGCAATCATCATGAATCTTGCTCAATATGTTTGTCTTGATGATTTCTAGGTCAAGTTCGAAACTGGGTCACTTGGGGTCAAAAACAAGGTCACCTGGCCAGATCAGCAGAAAACCTTTTTAACACTCTAGCAGTCACATTTTTGAGGCAATCATCATGAATCTTGCTCAAAATGTTTGTCTTGATGAGTTATAGGTCGAAGTCGAAACTGGGTCACTTGGAGTCAAAAACTAGGTCACCGGGCCAAATCAGCAGAAAACCTTGTTAACACTCTAGCGGTCACATTTTTGAAGCAATAATCATGAATCTTGCTCAAAATGTTTGTCTTGATGATTTCTAGGTCAGGTTTGAAACTGGGTCACGTGGTGTCAAAAACTAGGTCACCAGGCCAAACCTGCAGAAAACCTTGTTAACACTCTTGCGGTCACATTTTTGAAGCAATTATCATGAATCTTGCTCAAAATGTTTGTCTTGATGAGTTCTAGGATATGTTTGAAACTGGGTCACTTGGGGTCAAAAACTAGGTCACTGGGCCAAATCAGCAGAAAACCTTGTTAACACTCTAGCGGTCACATTTTTGAAACAATCATCATGAATCTGGCTCAAAATGTTTGTCTTGATGATTTCTAGGTCAAATTCGAAACTGGGTCACCTGGGGTAAAAAACTAGGTCACCTGGCCAAATAAGCGTAAAATCTTATCACTCTTGCGGTCACATTTTTCAAGCAATCATCATGAATCTTGCACAAAATGTTTGTCTTGATGAGTTCTAGGTCAAGTTAGAAACTGGGTCGCTTGGTATCAAAAACCAGGTCACCGGGCCAAATCAGCAGAAAATTTTGTTATAATCATTTTGAACTTTGATAAGAATGTTTGCCTTGATCAGTTCTAGATCAGGCTCTCAAAGTGCTATGTTGCTCAGGTGAGCGTTACAGGGCCATCATGGCCCTCTTGTTTAAAAATAATCATCATAAATATTGCTCAAAATGCTCGTCTTGATGATTTCTAGGTCTAGTTTAAAACTGGGTCACTTGATATCAGAAACTAGGTCACCTGGCCAACTCGAAGGAAAACTTTGTAGATGCTCTAGAGGTCACATTTTTGAAGTGATCATCATGAATCTTGCTCAAAATGTTTGTCTTTATGATTTCAAGGTGATGTATAGTTTTCTATCCAGTGACTTCCTTAAGTTTTTCCGTTTAGGTCAGTTTCTCAGTAATTTATGGTCCTACAGATTGATATTTGGTACTTGTGAAGTATTTGAGTTTAGGTAAGTTTCTCAGTAACTATTGCTCCTATAGCCAGTGATACTTAGTACATGCATACATCTTAGCATGGCCTCTTGAGTGCAGTCATCCATATTTGACCTTGACCTTTATTTCACAGTCCATTAGACATGCTACATACTTGTTAATATAATCATTTTGAATTTTGATCAGAATGTTTGCCATGATCAGTTCTAGATCAGGTTCTCAAAGTGCCATGATGCTCAGGTGAGCGTTACTGGGCCATGATGGCCCTCTTGTTGTTTTTTTTTACGCCTCATACACGCAAACATTTCACTTGGACTGACTAGCTTGAGATAAAATAATCATAACTAGGATATTTCTGGTGTTATTTGTAGGTGTAATCTTTTTAAGTTCAACACAACATTACAATAATCACAACATTACAATAGCTATATTTTGGTACAAAAAATAAAAAATCATTCATGTTATTATTGCAATATGTACTTACAGATTCCCCAGTGGTGCTTAGACTGGGTGCGATGTCGCTACAACAAAAAGGGAGTGGCTTGTACACAGCCAAGGAGAGTGGCTGCTATGTCAGTGGCCCAGAGAGTTTCAGAAGAAATGGATGTCGGCCTTGGTCAGGAGGTGGGATATAGTATCAGATTTGAAGACTGCACATCTTCCAAAACTCTATTAAAGTGAGTACCATATTTACCCAAAGTATTGGTACCGACAGGCCTGAGCCAGCCTCGGTGGCTCAGTTAGATGTGCGTCCGACTGGAGACCAGGAGGTTGCAGTTAGATGTGTGTCCGACTGGAGACCAGGCGGTCGCGGGTTCGACCCCCGCCGAGGTCGGCAACATTCTTTCGTGGAGATTGATCATGAAATATTTTCTATAGTCATTCTCTCCCTTCTGCTGATTCAAGAAGGGCAGTTGTCAGTTTCTGGCGAAAGAATGTGCACAATACTGGTTAACCGCTTAGAGGACTAAGCCTGGTCAGTAAATGTATGGTTAGGTAAACTGACCGTGCTCGACTTGACCCCATTGGGTTGACTGGGCCGTAAAACCTCAACGCAAACAAACAGACAGGCCTGAACAAACAATGCAGATCGTGGCATCTGATCCAGGCTTTCACCGTTTACCGCTCATTCAGCACAAGGGGTAATGGTCTCCTGTATTTTGGATAGCCAATGTATTGATTGGTATATGTACCACATCAAATGAAAACATATCTTTGAGCACATATAGAAATATTTGTAGACCTGTCTATCTGCAGTACCACTGGGGCATTTGGTCTCTATTCTACAGTATGGTAAATGTCCTAAAATTTCAAACACTTTATTCCATACTATTTTGGCCTAAATTTTGCTTTTTTTGCACCTTTTGCTTAAAATACTAAGTGGAATGGCAAACAGTGTAGATTCTGATCAGGAGGAGCAGTCTGATCTGGGTCTGCACTGTTTGCATATAGCATTTTGGCAGACACTTCGGTGTTCAAAATTTTAATACATTAACCATACTCAGTAATTCTGTAATCAAACGGCGAAGGTACAGATAAGGCCTTTTTCAACTAAAGTATTGATACTTTTCTTATTTCTCTACAGAAACATATGTTGTTGGTACTCATTAGAAGCACCTTGGTGATGCACTTCTGATGAGTACCCAAAACGTTTTTTGGTTGCAAAGAGTACCTTATCTGGAATTATGATTAGATTTTAACATGTAGACGTGTGCCAGATTGATTCATGCTTTATTTATACATTGCATAATATAAAGTTCTTGTACCTCAGTTCATTATATTTTGTTGACTAGGTATATGACAGATGGTATGTTGTTACGAGAAGCCATGTCTGACCCCCTGTTAGAAAACTACGGTGTTGTAATGTTAGATGAAGCTCACGAGAGAACATTAGCGACAGATATCTTGATGGGTCTGCTGAAGGAGGTAGCCAAACAGAGACAGGATCTCAAGATCATTATCATGAGCGCCACACTTGATGCAGGCAAATTTCAGGTAGACAGCTGTAGTTTTATTATATTGGCTGCATTATGAGAAAATGTACCTTTCGGACATCACATGCATACATTTTATTGAAGGATTCAAGGTTTCATAAGGCAAATAGTGAAGTCTGGTCAGACTGTATATATGTCTTCCAAACATTCTTTTGTGGAGATTTGATCATGAAATACTATCTATGGTCATTCTCTCCCTTCCACTGATTCAAGAAGGAAATTTCGAGGGTTGAGCGCAAGAATATGGTAACTCAAACTTATTTTGGAAACCCTTGTTTAGGGGCAACTTGGACCCCTTTGTAAACAATGCAAATTTAGGTGCCATTGCTCATACGAGCAATGGCACCTAAATTTTCATTGTTTACAGAAAGAAATGTTGTAATCTTCATAACGCCTTCATGGTGAGGAGATTAGGTTTGGGGAAAAACAACTATCTGACTTACGCCAGTCTTGCGCTCAACCCTCGTTGCCAGTTAGGTGAAATGACAGTGCTAGACATAACCCAATTGGGTTGACTGGGTCATGAAACCTCAACACAAACAAAAATCTGAGTCTTTCCTTAGTAGATATGACTAAAGTACTTTTTCTCATGTGGTGGCTCATGTACATATCAAACAACCTATTTCTCATAGCTCCAGATAATAGTGGCTATCTGCATAATATTTTCTTATTTCACCAACAAAATGCCTTGCCAAGGTGCATTTAATGAATACCCATAACAGTTTGCTTTAGTGGAAAAATAATTTAAAATATCTACGAAATTCTTTCTGTATCCGCAGGACTTTTTTAGGCATATTGGCTGCAACAATTTTTTCATCCAGCTACATACAGGTCATAGTGTGAGAAAATATACCAGATGACATGTACCCGAAGACTTTGATAAGATTTTAGTTTGTGTAGTCTGATCAGGGTCTTCTGTATTTATTAGTCTATAATACAGTGTTCAGTATTCAGAATAAAGCTTGCAATGAAGGCCCTGATCAATATGTATTCTGAAGAATTCAGTGATAATGTAAGGCGACAAAGAAGACCCTGATCAGACAGTGCAGTCGTTTCAGATAAGATGGGGTAGCCATATAGTTTTCTTATTTCTCCATGAAAACATAAACATAATCCTTTTAATTGACAGCTTACTAGACTCATTTAGCCAGCATCTTCTACCAAAGAACTTGTATCAGCCTGGGCAGGTTCACTGCAGGTAACAGCTATATTGTTACAAGTGCATAAGCCCTGCCCAGAGAAACTGACAGGCAAAGGAAGTCTTACGTTGTTGTAAACATAAGGCTGTGGACACCTGTCAAACATCCCAGGAAAAGAACTACGACAAATATATACTGTACTTATCCTAAATATTGGGACAGACTGGCCTGATCAAACAGTGTGCACCCTGATCAGATGCATATTTTTTTAGCAAAAATAACTGTGAATTAGATATTGTACTTACTAGAACAGTTAACACTTTGACCACTTACGAGCTCGTTAAGCTAATGACCCTTTGAACAACTGGGCCTTGGTTATCACCAGGAAGTCCTTGACAAGGTTCTAATTACATGTACTCAGTGTTAGAAATTAACTTTTTTCGCAAGCAGCAAGTAGTTGCTACCTGGTCTGAAAGTAGGTAGCAAAATGCATCTACGTGGCAGCAAAAGGTGTAACAATGCCCCCACCCCCCCACCCCCCCCCCTCCCCCTGCCATGGGTTAACCCTTAAAACGCCATGAAAGCCTGCATCTTAAAATGTTGTCTGTTTATGTCGTCTGCTGAATATTCTTGCACACTTTTCTAACCTATATTTGCATACAGGCAATCCACACTGTTTGCAGAAATGACTTTTAAAATCACAAGCAGATGACAAAGCAGGCGACAATGGTTTTGATTGGCAGTTTAAGGGTTAAACCTTCAAGCACTAAGCATATTTAGCAGACAGCATTTTCAAAGCATTTTTTTCTTATTTCAGCTAAAATGAGGCTTGACATTACAGGTGAATTGTCTGCTTGGCAGATGATTCATATGAAATGTCATCTAATTTGCACTGAAGACATTCACAACACAAAGTTGATAGTGTTCGGGGCACTATACCAGGTAGCATCTTTTTGCTACCAACAGTTTGACTAGGTAGCAAACTGAATTTTCAGGTAGCAAATTTGCTACTTGCTACTGTTAATTTCGAACCCTGTGTACTACTCCGAATGTGTGTTTTTAATTTAAAGAGAATCGGAGAAATTCATCCAAGGAATAGTGTCAACTACTCCTTAAGTTTTCTGCATATACATTAATTTTATTTCAGAATTACTTTGACAATGCGCCATTAATGAGTGTTCCAGGCAGAACCCATCCAGTGGAGATATTTTATACCCCAGAGCCTGAGAGAGATTACCTTGAGGCTGCCATTAGGACTGTGATACAAATACATATGTGTGAAGAAATAGAGGGCGATATATTATTATTCCTTACAGGACAAGAGGTATGCTTTTTCTGCCAAATTTCGGTGAGTCCAGATGGTGCAAAACCCAAGTTCTGATGCTATTCTGACTCATCAGTGTGCAGTCTTAAATGCTTTTTATACCCCACCACACGATAGTGTTATAGATTCATATTGGACATCTGTTGTACGTCAGTCTGTCCAATCGTCGGTATTTCGTTCCCAGATGATAACTTGAGTAAACATCAATAGATTTTCACCAAACTCGGTATGTGCATTGAAATTGTGGAGAGCTGGTTTGGGATTGCTAATGGGCAAATTTTGTCAAGTTTTGACAGACTTGTCTGCCCGAGACACACCCAAATTTTCATTTCCAGACGATGTCAAGGGATTTTAACCAAACTTGGTAGATGCATTGCTATTAAGGAGATCTGGTTTGGGATTGCTAATGGGCAAATTTTGTCAATTTTTGACAGAGTTATCTGCCCGTGACACGTTAATGGCAGGGTATTATCGTTTTACGTTTTTATTTACGTTATAGTTTTTCTTCAGCTTGTTTTCACTTATCAGGATTGGATGTGAATCTATTTATGAATCTGGTTAAATGCTAACTTTTGCTTTGGTTTCTGGATATTGATTTGTATTGGAGGTTTTAGTCGAACGCACCTTGCCTGTGACGTATACACATAATCAAGATCAATTAGTCTACACAACAGCTAATCAGTAAACAATATGTTGGCATCATTTACACGCTTTAATCGGACATCATTTGGCCTCGGTGGCTCAGTTGGATGCACTGTCCGATTGGAGACCAGGAGTTTGCGGGTTTAACCCCTGCCGAGGTCGACAACATTCTTTCGTGGAGATTGATCATGAAATATTTTCTATGGTCATTCTCTCCCTTCCACTGATTTAAGAAGGGCAGTTGTCAGTTTCTGGCGAAAGAATGTGCACAAAACTGGTTAACCGCTTAGAGGACTAAGCCTGCCCAGTAAACGTGTGGTTAGGTAAACTGACCACGCTCGACATGACCCCATTGGGTTGACTGGGCCGTAAAACCTCAACACAAACAAATAAATCGGACATCATTCACAATAATGGATTAATGTGAGCTCATGTAAAGGCTATTATTCAATGATTTAAAAGTAAATTACTTTGTTTGTCAACCAGATTGTTATACTTTTCTATCGCAGAAGTAAGGAAATTACGCGGCCGTAAGTGATTGACAAACAAAGCCTGGCGCCTCTTTGGCCAAAACATTTTGATTTTGACACAAGCGGTTGTAATATAATGTAAAACTGCATATTGGGAATAGAAAATCACTTCGAAATAGCAGAGTCTTCATGTTAACCGAGTTCAACACAAACGGGGTTGAAGTGCAATAAAATATAGGGAAACTGTTCGGGAATGGAAGATCACTTTGACATAAGTGGTGCTTTCGAGATAAGCAAGTTTGAGATAAGGGGATGCACCTGTAATGGCACAATGTCTGCTCTTGGTCATTCCCAAAGTACAGGGGCAGACAACTTTTTGATCATCCCTTGTACATTGCGTACTTTCCTGGATGTTTGTTTACATATTACTTAACTTGATTAAGGCACAGATTAGTTGTTTGCATTTGTGTCAACGCCTTCGCCGGCCTCGGTTGCTCAGTTGGATGCGCCGTCCGACTGGAGACCAGGAGGTCGCGGGTTCAACCCCTGCCGAGGTCTGCAACATTCTTTTGTGGAGATTGATTATGAAATATTGTCTACAGTCATTCTCTCCCTTCCGCTGATTCAAGAAGGGCAGTTGTCAGTTTCTGGCGAAAGAATGTGCACAATACTGGTTAACTGCTTAGAGGACTAAGCCTGCCCAGTAAATGTGTGGTTAAGTAAACTGACCGTGCTCGACATGACCCCATTGGGTTGACTGGGCCGTAAAACCTTAACACAAACAAACTGTACTATTGACGCTTATTGGATTATTTGTCACAATTTACAGCGTGTCAGGGACTGAATGTCGGTAGAGGCACCGGAATGAATTGCAATGTTATTTTTTAGCTCGCCTGTACGAAGTACAAGGAGAGCTATTGTAGTCACCCCGGTCGTCCACGTTTGCGTTTGCGTTTGCGTTTGCGTTTGCGTTTTCGTTTGCGTTTGCGTTTGCGTTTGCGTTCCCGTTCCCGTCACACTGTGTTAAAGTTTTTCAAATGCTTATATCTCAACAGTCACTCCTCACAGAGGCATCAAATTTGGAACTTAGGTACCTTGGAGGGTCTTCTGAGATTCCAAGAGAATAAACCCCTGGGTTCATGCCCCTGGGTGGGGCTAGGGGTCAGAATCTAGGACACCTTTGTAATACTGTGTTAAAGTTTTTCAAATTCTTATATCTTGACTTTCACTCCTCATAGAGCATTCATATTTAGAATTTGGGTACCTGGACGAGTCTTCTGAGATTCCAAAAGAACATACCCCTGGGTTCATACCTCAGGGTGGGCCTTGGGGTGGGGCTAGGGGTCAAAATCTAGGACACATTTGTAAAATCTTATATGCCTACAGGTTATAGACACAGCTGGTTATACATCAGCTAACTATGTGACATCAGTTTAAGTGTAAGAGAGTGAAGGTCATGGTGACCTACATTTTACGGTCAAGGTCACCTAGATTTCACGGTCCAGTGATTTTGCCTTATATCTTGAATACTATTTGTTGGATAAATGTCACACCTGGGATATTACTTCCATGTGACCCAATGAATGACCACTTACTATATCTAGGTCATTGTGACCTATATTTCATGGTTCAGTGATTTTGCCTTATATCTTGAATACTTTTTGTTGGTTAAATGTCACACCTGGGATATTACTTCCATGTGACCCAATGAATGACCACTTACTATATCTAGGTCATTGTGACCTATATTTCATGGTTCAGTGATTTTGCCTTATATCTTGAATACTATTTGTTGGATAAATGTCACACCTGGGATATTAGTTCCATGTGACCCAATGAATGACCACTTACTATATCTAGGTCATTGTGACCTATATTTCACGGTTCAGTGATTTTGCCTTATATCTTGAATACTATTTGTTGGATAAATGTCACACCTGGGATATTAGTTCCATGTGACCCAATGAATGACCACTTACTATATCTAGGTCATTGTGACCTATATTTCATGGTTCAGTGATTTTGCCTTATATCTTGAATACTATTTGTTGGATAAATGTCACACCTGGGATATTAGTTCCATGTGACCCAATGAATGACCACTTACTATATCTAGGTCATTGTGACCTATATTTCATGGTTCAGTGATTTTGCCTTATATCTTGAATACTATTTGTTGGATAAATGTCACACCTGGGATATTAGTTCCATGAGACCCAATGAATGACCACTTACTATATCTAGGTCATTGTGACCTATATTTCATGGTTCAGTGATTTTGCCTTATAGCTTGAATACTATTTGTTGGATAAATGTCACACCTGGGATATTACTTCCATGTGACCCAATGAATGACCACTTACTATATCTAGGTCATTGTGACCTATATTTCATGGTTCAGTGATTTTGCCTTATATCTTGAATACTATTTGTTGGATAAATGTCACACCTGGGATATTAGTTCCTTGTGACCCGATTATTGACGTCAAAATATATCTCTGTTGGTGTGACCTATATTTCATGGTTCAGTGATTTTGCCTTATATCTTGAATACTATTTGTTGGATAAATGTCACACCTGGGATATTAGTTCCTTGTGACCCGATTATTGACGTCAAAATATATCTCTGTTGGTGTGACCTATATTTCATGGTTCAGTGATTTTGCCTTATATCTTGAATACTATTTGTTGGATAAATGTCACACCTGGGATATTACTTCCATGTGACCCAATGAATGACCACTTACTATATCTAGGTCATTGTGACCTATATTTCATGGTTCAGTGATTTTGCCTTATATCTTGAATACTATTTGTTGGATAAATGTCACACCTGGGATATTAGTTCCTTGTGACCCGATTATTGACGTCAAAATATATCTCTGTTGGTGTGACCTATATTTCATGGTTCAGTGATTTTGCCTTTTATCTTGAATATTTGTTGGATAAATGTCACACCTGGGATATTAGTTCCATGTGACCCAATGAATGACCACTTACTATATCTAGGTCATTGTGACCTATATTTCATGCTTCAGTGATTTTGCCTTTATTTTTATTACTATTTCATGGAGAATTGTCATACCTGGATTATTATATCTAAGTGACAAAATGATTTACATACAAATACATCTAGGTCAGTGTGACCTATATTATATGGCTTAATGATAAAAATGTTACAATATAAAATGTACCCAGCAGGCGAGCTCGCTGTCCTCCGACAGCTCTTGTTTTTCTCAAGTTAGTAACAATAAATCTGTAAATTTTAAACTTTATGCTTGTGGAAAATTTGGACTCTGTCATCCATGTTTGATTCGCGATTTACTGGATTTCGGGAAATAATGGACTGTGATTTATTGGATCTACAGTGAATTAATACCAATAATAAGAAAAAAGTGCCTTATGCTATCTTACAGAATAGTTACTTACAAACACATTGAAGGTTCTGTAAAACAAACCCTGTCTAATAAAAATGTATCGTAAAAAAAAGGTATTGTACCTTATCTCTAGCTGCGGCTATGACATAGTTCAGACTTTGCGCTATCTCATGCCCCCACACCCTACACACACATATATGCACACACAAAACGGGGGAATGGGAGAAGGGGGACATAGGGTCAGATGCAGATTCTGTCAGCCTCTGCATCACTCCAGCCTGATTTGAGCGCCCTGTCTCTCGATTGAACCAGTGGTTGGAATTTTTTCCAAACTTGCATGGGTGTATTATGGAGATTAGAGATACACCAGGGCCCAGTTGTTCAAAGCTAACAATGTTGTTAGTTAATGATTCGTTAAAATTTGCATCGAGTTATACACAAATATGCTGAAATTTTTTGCTGAAAAAATGTGAGTAGCTTTTGCAATGCAAAAGCTACTCACATTTTTTCAGCAAAAAATATCAGAATATTGTGTTTTGAATTGCTAAAACAGTTAACGAAATGACCCTTAATGAGCTCGTTAAGCTAACGACGCTTTGAACAACTGGGCCCAGATGATCACAAGATTTCACAACACATAATTAGAGAAGATTATCCAGAAAAATATCAATATTTTTGTGGTTGAAAAAGTCTTATCAATAGCTTTGACTTAACTCCATTTAAGGTACTTTTTTCATCTGAAAAATATCAATATTTTTCTCATTCTACAAAAAAAAACATGTTTTGGGTATGGCAACGTTTCATGGACTACCTCTCTTATATGCAGCTATGGCTATGACAACACATTTTCTTGAAGAAATAAGAAGAATAATCCTAGAGTGCTGGATTCAAAAGTACCATATTTACCTTGATTAGGAAAGGCAGGCCTGAGCAAACAGTGTAGACCCACATTAGATACCATACTATGTTGCATCTGATAGGGTCTACACTATACACTGTTTGTCACATCCAGCAGTTTTTAGACACATGAACAGGTAGTAAAATAGACTTGTTCAAATTTTAGGACAAGTAGAGTAAAGAATTTAAGATGTTCTAATATTTAGGGTAAATAGAGTAATACATGAGCCATGAGTAAGAAATTTTGAATGCACAGGCAGAGCCAGGCCTTTGCTATTTGCATATGTAGTATATTCACATTTTGTTTGACATATAGGTCTTAATAAGATGCTTTTTTCAGTCAAAGAGTATTGATATTTTTTCTTATTTCTCCACGAAAGCATATGTTGTGGGTACTCATTAGAAGCGCCTCAGCGAGGCGCTTCTAATGAGTACCCACAACATGTTTTCATGGAGAAAAAAGAAAAATATTTACCTGATACACACTCTTAGGCCATGCCAAATAAATTAATAGATTCTCATTCAAATTTAAAAAAAAAATGGGGTGGGTGGGTGGATTTTATTTTTTAATTTTCATGGAAAACATTAATCAAAGCAAAACAAGGTAACAGACAGTACTGAGTGTGGAAAAGCAGCAAACCTTTTTGTATTATTCTTCCTATAAAAAAAAAAAAAAAAAAGATGCTTTCCAATCAGTAAAAACTAGATAAAAGCTGTCTTCAGCACTAGCATGGTTCTCTCCCTTCCGCTGATTCAAGAAGGGCAGTTGTCAGTTTCTGGCGAAAGAATGTGCACAATACTGGTTAACCGCTTAGCCTGCCCAGTAAACGTGTGGTTAGGTAAACTGACCGCGCTCGACATGACCCCATGGATTGACTGGGCCATAAAACCTCAACACAAACAAACAAACAACACTACTAGCATGGCTGCATGCGGAAAAAGCTTCCACCCTAAAATTTTTTATTGGTCAGATTTTTTTAGGGGCGGGTGGGGATGAGAATCGAAAAATATATTTGGTATTGCCTTATCTAGACCTATTGGTAGGTATGCATAGTTCCAGATATGGCACACTTTTCAAACAAACGGTATTGATATTTTTATTTATAAATGAAAAAATATGCTGTGGGTATTCGTTTGAAGTGCCTCACTGAGGCTCTTCTAATGACTATCCGCAACACATGTTTTTGATAAGGAAAAAGAAAAATATGATGTGGGTACTCCTTCTTATCTAGGCTTACCTCAGCATTCTGTCAGATGTGCATGTGACTGGCAGTCAGGAGGTAGTGAGTTTGATCCCCGCAGGGTCTGGCAACATTCTTTTGTGGTGATTGCAGACCTGTTACCGATTACATACAAATGTATTCGATTACAATTACAATTACTTTATAATTCCATGATTACAGATTACAATTACAATTACATCTTTCCTGAATGTAATCAATTACAATTACAATTACATTGCAATGTAATTGATTGCAATTACAATTACTTTCTTGTTGTTCCGTGTTTAAAAAATTCTAGTTTAAATTAATAATCTGTTTTATTGTTCTTTCAAAGCTTCATGCATGGCATGCTATATCTTCTGACAAGATGTTATTCATATTCTTTATACCATATATTCATTTTTTTATGATATTCCATTTACTATACATTTTCTATGATGTATGGTTATTTTTTACTCTTCCTCTGGTATCATGAGCTGGTTCAAAGACTTATTGTGCCTGGCTTTTGTTGTACTCCCTGGGGTTCAATATAATTCTGTCAGGCTGTTCATCTTAAGCATTGATATATAAAAATGAAAACAACAATGGAATTAAATCAAGTTTTCATCTGTTATAAATAAGTTTAATTTGCATAAGCAGCATTATTAAGCTTCATGGAACAAAGGAAAGAACAATCCCTTCTCTATCTAAAAATGTAGTGTGGTGGTTGATCGAGCCGGGGGGGGGGTGGGGGGGGGGGGGGACAAAAAAAAATCAATCTTGGCCCGGGGCTGTACAGTTTAAAATTTGCAGTGAATAAGTTTTGTTAGGACATTGCTTTACCTGTCAGTAGACCAGATAAGAGGAGTAAATTGCTGATAACTGAAGGACAATTTTCCTTATCTTTCAATGAAAACATATGTTGTGGGTACTCATTTGAACTGTCTTGTTGAGATGGTTCAAATGAGTACCCACAACATATGTTTTCATTGAGAGATAAGAAAAATTATCCCTGAATTATCACTAATTTACTCCTCTTATTTGGTCCTCTGCCTGTATGAAAGAACCAGCTCAAAACCTGTCAATGTCCTCAGGCAATATGTCAAAACTTAACACAGGTATTTTACAGAAGGGTATAATTGGGCCAGTTTTAGTAAAATGCCATAAATAATTCAAGTATTTGGATACTTGATAAATAGGCCTATGCAAACAATGGAGAAAAAGTACATCAGGGTCTACATCCTTTCAAATTCAAATGTCATTGTTTAGATGCAGAAATATATGACAAGACCATATTCCAACTATAATTATGACAGGTCAACTTTAGCCACTTAACAATTGTCCAAATGTATATAACTTTTACAGTAGGTCATCCGACATGAGAGACATTGTTGACAGCATGCACACAATAAACATGAAATTATATAAGTCAGTAAGAACTGTAAAAACACTAAAATTTTCATTTTCTATATTACATGTGTGGAGACAGTGAAGGCTCTGGTGGGACTGCACAAATTCAAAGCTGCACCTGAAATGCCTCTTTTGGCACACGCCTTTACCATTATCACATGATTTAGTCAATTCTGATCTGGATCTGCATTTTTCTAACTTTAATATTCCAAAGATAAGAAACGTTAATTCACTATCAGTCTATCACTTTTTCATAAAATATCTATAATGGTGGCTAGTAAATTAAACAACCAACATATATACAATCTGCTTTTCACACATTTCTTGAAACTAATTAGCATATACAGCAGCTTCAAAGAAAACTACTTTAAGTAATTAAATGTTTGCCAATTTAATTACTTTGATTATTTGCTAATCCATATCAGCTAATCCATGTGTGAAACTTCAATTTCCTTTGATCTCGAAGATGTATTTTTTAAATTTTCTATTACCTCAATGATGTATTGATTGTTTTAAACAAATACAGAGTCATTAAGTCATTAAATGTATACAAATCAAAATAATTATCTCCAATATTCTTGTTTCTTGTCAAGTGGTCATACCAGAAATGAATTTTTTTTTCAATTCTCTTCCTTCTGACTTATTTTATTTAAATATCCATATTGTAATTGTATTGTAATTGTCAAAGTAATCATGATTACAGGCTATTTTGCAATGTATTCGATTACAATTACAATTACTTGTAATCATAAAAATCAACAATTACAGATTACATTTTGATTACTCAAAACTTGTAATCAGTTACATGTAATCACGGTTACTGGTTACAATTACAACAGGTCTGGGTGATTGATCATGGAATATTTTCATTCTCTCCCTTCTGCTGATTCAAGAAGGACAGTAGTCAGTTTCTGATGAAAGAATATGCACAAGTACTGGTTGGCTGCTTTGAAGACTAAGCCAAGAAAAAGAGTGGTTAGGTAAACTGACCTGCTAAACATGACCTTAATAGTGTTGACAGGGCCGTTAAACTCCAGCTCAATGATCTAATCCTCTTATCTGGAGCTACAGTATAGTCCAGGGCCCAGTTGTTCCAAGCATCGTTAGCTTAATGAGCACGTTAATAGTCAAAATGTTAACCGTTCTAATAAGTACAATATCTAATTCACAGGTATTTTTGCTGAAAAAATGTGAGTACTCACATTTTTTCAGCAAAAATATTAGTGTATATGCGATATTCAGTGACCAAATTTTTAAGGATACGTTTACTAATGGCATCACTAGTTTTGAACAACTGGGCCCAGTTATTCTTTGATAGCCAATTATGAATTGATGACACTGCTTCTTGTATTTACAGGAAATTGATGAAGCCTGTAAAAGAATACAAAGAGAAGTAGAGAACCTGGGACCAGAAGTTGGTGACCTCAAGTGTATACCCTTGTATTCCACACTCCCCCCAAATTTACAACAGAGGATCTTTGAACCCCCACCCCCTAACAAACCCAATGGTGCAATAGGAAGGAAAGTTGTTGTCTCAACTAATATAGCAGAAACATCTCTCACTATAGATGGTGTTGTATTTGTAATAGATCCTGGATTTGCTAAACAGAAGGTAATCATCACTAGCAGATGATTAAGGAGGAGCATTTGGTGATAATTTTCGGATAATTTCTGATTTCTCCATAAAAGCATATACTGTGGGTACTCAGTAGAAGCACTCCAAGAGGCACTTCTGATGAATAGTCAAAGTATGTGTTTTATGGAGAATCGGAGAAGATTATCCCAGATTTATCACCAAATACAACTCCTGATCACAGATTTTCCATGTCACTCCATTGATAACTGTTTTAACCGTAGTCATGATGAATAAAGATGCCATGCCCACTTGTAATTTTCAGCCAATCAGATTACTTGATCAAGATTACTGATACAAATTCACGTTCTAATTGACAAACAGTGCAGATCCAGATCAGTTGGCTTCTTCAGAAGCCAACTGATTTGGATCTGCACTGTTTGCAAAGGCAGGGTATATCCGGGTTCAGCAGGACCAGGGTTGATTGTGTCTTCTCAGAAATTTGCTGTGACTGATCAAGCTGTCTTGATGGTTGAAGACAGGTTATTTTTAGGGACTGAAATATTAAAATTTTACCAAGGAGTTGTAGCCGGCCTCGGTGGCTCAGTTGGATGTGCCGTCCGACTGGAGACCAGGAGGTCGCGGGTTCAACCCCCGCCGAGGTCGGCAACATTCTTGCGTGGAGATTGATCATGAAATATTTTCTACGGTCATTCTCTCCCTTCCGCTGATTCAAGAAGGGCAGTTGTCAGTTTCTGGCGAAAGAATGTGCACAATACTGGTTAACCGCTTAGAGGACTAAGCCTGCCCAGTAAATGTGTGGTTAAGTAAACTGACCATGCTCGACATGACCCTATTGGGTTGACTGGGCCGTAAAATCTCAACACAAACAAACCAAGGAGTTGTTAAGAAGTATTATATGATAATTTGGTCATAATTTTCACCAGATTTTCATAAAAAAAAAGCAACAAGAAAACTAATGCTGTAGATACTTACTCATTAGAACAAAGGCTTTGATCATGGATACCTTCAGTGTTGAAGTTTTTGTATTGACTTTTAAAACCAGCTGATGCTTGGCTACCATTATTTTTGCCTCTTGGCAGGATTTGTCACCTCACTTGAAGCAAGTTCAGGGGTTGAGGCCATTTCTATACTCTCCAGTTCTGTTCTTTCTTGCTGCCTTTTGGAGATGGCTCAACCAGACAAATATTATTCACGGGGCTGTTAAACCTCAAAACAACAAAAATTGATGCTTTTTTTTTTTAACTGATTAAATAGTGGTCCAGTTTTGTTTGCTGCAAGGTCTACTTTCCTCTGTAAGCTTGATAAATTTTGTTTGAGTAGCAGGCATGAGTTCGGGCAAGCTATCATATCTATCACAATGCCTTATTTACAGTCGACTCTCGTTATCTCGACTTCGCTTATCTCAAATAACCGCTTTTCTCGAAGTGAAAATCTGGTCCCTGTTTGAAAATCTAACAACAAAATATTGTGGAGAAGAGGAGAAATTGCTCCTAAGGAACAATTTCTCATTTTTTCCACAATATTTTCAATATATCTCTAACATCAGTAGTCAAATTATATACTCATTTGTGAATTGGGGTTGTTCGATTTATTTGTTCTTCAATTCTGCAAATCTGATATGTCGAGGTACGGTCATCTCAAAATATTTCAGAGGATCCCTTGGACTTTGAGATAACGGAAGTCGACTGTATATTATTTTTAATTTGAATACTGATGTGAGGTACCACTGGAATTTATCTCAGCAAGACAGTTCCACTGACACCCTGCAGCCTATTCTTTTGCGAAATAAAAAAGAGAAATGAATATGTAGTATAAAATAGTTAATGCTAGTTATTTTGCTGTAGGTATACAATCCAAGAATTCGGGTAGAGTCATTACTTGTTACTGCCATCAGTAAAGCCAGTGCCCAGCAACGAGCTGGTAGAGCCGGGCGTACCAAGCCAGGAAAATGTTTCCGCCTCTACACAGAGAAAGCATACAAACAGGAAATGCAGGAAAACACATATCCAGAAATTTTGAGGTCAAATCTTGGGTCAGTTGTATTGCAGTTGAAAAAACTGGGTATTGATGACTTGGTGCACTTTGATTTCATGGATCCTCCAGGTGAGTGTACAAAAAACTAGGTGAGTGTGCAAAAGAACTATCTTAATTACCTCAAGTATTTGGATTCTTTAATTCCTTGTCCAAAAAATTTGAAAAGTTTTGCTACTTTTTTGTCTAAAATGTCAGTTGGATGAGTGGAAAACAGTGAAAGCCCTGAGACAAAAAGAATACATGCGTTTCAGCTTGTTGCTGAAAAAATCGAGGGATTTCAGGTAGGAAGTTTTTTTTTTTTATCATTTTTTTATGAAGCAAACAGGGGAAAAGCTGATGTGGGTCTATACTGTTTGCTCAGATCTGTGTGTGAATATGTAGGGTAAATTTGGTAGATGTATTTTTTAGACACTACTGATGAAATAATAGAATGTTGTTCTCATTGCGGTATTAACCCTGTGGTTTGCAAAATCAGATATTGTAAAGTGGGAATCCAGGTAGGTACTTTTCCTATCCACAAAAAAAAAAAATGGATATGTCTTCAGTATTTACATACAGTATAACCTTAATGGCTCGAACACAGATGGCTCATTTACAGTGGATGATTGAAACTCTTTTTTCAGTCCCTACAAAATTCTTCCAATAGCTCAAGAAAACTAGGGATTTTTTCTTTTTTTTTGATGGAATTGTATGTTGTGTGTACTCATTAGAATTGCCTCATCAAGGCAATTCTAATGAGTACACTCAACATACAATCATTGTGTAGAAAATCGACAAGATTTCCCTAAATTATCGCTATTTGCTTCCTAAACTGGTGCCATGATTAACCCTCAGTGGCTCGAACTACCCATGTCTCAAACGAATTTCCATGGTCCCAAAGATGTTCGAGCCATTGAGGTTCGACTGTATGTATTTAGTAAAAAACTTGCATGCATTTTAAAGCATAGTGCTGCATGCTTTCATCATAGATATTCAGCAAAAAGTCAGTTTTTTATGCCAGCTAACAGCCTATACTGGCCCATTTTTTTGCCACACAAATTTGAAGAGGTTGGAGGGGCATATTGCTTTTGGGTCACTGATCTGTGTGTGTCATGCTTAGCATAAGGTCAAGAAAGGTTAGAGATAGAATCTTGATATTGGAAATAAAATAAGCAGACCCATACTCTTTATTTTTTTCCTGCGGTCTTGTAGTTTCGGAGTTTCGCCCCTTTATTGACTTGTATATTGGACGAAATTTTGTGAGCAAAAATTCTCGAAAATTATTTGAGCTAGTGTCTTGAAACGTGGTGAGCGTATGGGGATGATCACCTGATTAACTTCTTAAAGACACATTTTTTTCCTTCTTTGGCTAGACACCCCCTTCATGATCACCCCCCAATATCCAGTCCTAATAACAGAGCGCACATCAAAGGCTTATCTTATCTAAGTGATTATGGAGTCTTTATAAAGCTGTTAAGTCTCCTTAGGTGGGGCCATATAAGGGTTAATTCATAAAATTGAGCAGTATTCAATATGTTACTTCAGAATCAAATAAATTCATTTGCAAATTTTGCATTTAAAGTTGATTTTATTTGTTGATTTGTATTGTATCATTTTATTTATTTATTTATTTATTTATTTATTTTTTGATAGTTTTTTTTTTCTAAACACAAAAGTGTTGTTTTTTCTTGCATTGTGAAAAAGTACAAATGAACTGAAATAGAAATATAAAATTGAAAATATTTATTTATTCATTCATTTATTTATTTTCTAAAGTAAATAAGAAAACTGCACAATTATTACATTTCCATTTCAGTAAAACAATACATTATGGAATATGTCAAAAAGTTCTTAGACAATTTAGAATTTGTATTTTATGCCAAAAAGCTTCTCTTTTTCAATAAATACATAAAATACTAAATAAAATACTATCTTCCTAATCTTCTGTATTTGATCCAAAGAAACAAATAAAGGGGGCATTTGGTGATAAATTAGTGTATAGCATAAATATCTGTATTTCTCCATAAAATATATGGTGGGTTTCATTAGAACTGCCTGGGAGAGACAATTCTAATGAACAAAAACCAGGTATATTTTATTGAATAAACAGAAAAAAAACAACATCAAATTGTTACCAAATTACCCACCTTATTTGTTTCTCTGTCTTCATCATAAACTTTGCTGATACAAAATCTAATTTCCCCTTATCAGACCCCTACCTGTAAGGATGGCCAAAGTCATCAAGAATTTCTTATCTTAATCTCCTTAGAGTCATTAGGGTGTTATGCAATCCAAAATGTGTCTTTAAAATCAAATCAATTTTATTGGAGTTGTATTCCTTTCCAACTTTGGCATTTTGTATTGACAAGCCTATAGTTGGAGGCATAGTGTTTCACTTTGTATTAACAAGCATATAGTTAGGGGCATAGTGTTTCACAAATACATTTCTAGTAGTTTTTTTTTTAGTTTTTTTTTGCAAAAATAAAAATTATCAGTAAATTGTCACTGTTGTCTGCAGCTATGATTTTGGATGAATTTACTGAGACTATTTTGAGGACATGTAATGACATTTTTGTGCAGAAACAGGTAAACTTCGTGTCTTTGTTCGGAATGTTAAGACCAGTTTACTTTTGATTTTAAAATCATAAATATATGTTATGTATAATATGCACATTTCCCAGGTGACAGTTCAAAATGGACTGTTTGCCTTGTTTCTGTGCAAGAGCAACAAAGGGAGATAATTAACAGTATAATTATTTCTTAGTTTGTACTGTCAGTCACTCCCTGACATAAAAGCTAAGCAAATAATTTTTATATACTCATAGACAAAAGTAAAGCAACAAGCCCTACGGCTGCCACCACTACAGCTACCACCACCAAAACTGCAGTTTAGGCAAGCTTAGCTGTCCTGCATTTATATATAAAGAAAGCTTTCCATATAGAGTAGACCATTTTCCAGAAGGGAGGCAAATGATAAAATTGCTTCCCCTGAAATTTTATCCATTCTCCTTAATGTTCTCCCTGTTAGTATAAGAACTGGGAACTTCAGGCTTCACACAGCCTTCAAGTATTTGAACTGCAGTGACTGCTTAGAAAAGTGCTTGAATTTGGATAGCGAATTTTTGAATGTTTGAAAAAAAAAATAATGCTTGAAAATTCCACTGTGTGTTTGAAATTATATTACAGCCCCTGAGACTTTGATGAGAGCCTTGGAGTTGTTGAACTATCTAGCAGCCCTAGATGACAGTGGAGATCTGACTGAGTTAGGGTCCATGATGGCAGAGTTCCCTCTTGATCCCCAGCTTGCCAAGATGGTCATTGCTAGCTGTGACTTCAACTGTTCTAATGAGATCCTCTCTATTACAGCCATGTTGTCGGGTAAGTTTAACTAGTTTTCATATCAAACTATTTTTTCATATGTAGCTATCTTAAAAAAGCATAGTTTACAAATATTTATAACTGAAAACTGCCTTGCATTTCTTTAAGTTGTTGTTTAGACATAGGTGAAGGCAAGATGCTGATTATTTTTGGTTGTTGTTGTTTTTGTTTGTTTTCCAACTAAAACATTGATTTTTTCTTACAAAAACATATATTGTGGGCACATGTTGGAATTACATTTTCACCCACAAATAGGGTTGCATATTACAAGACTCATTAGAGTTATCTTGCTGAGATGATACTAATGAATACTCACAAGAGTTGTTTCCATAGAGAAGTAAGAAAAATATTGATCTTATATACACTGCTGAAGCTAGAGTTTTTTTGTTTTGTTTTTTTTTTTTTTTGTAATTGTTAATCCCAAGTTTCCTAAAATTAAAATCAGTATAACTAGTCATTAATTTCCATTGCCAGATTTTAATTTCAGATGTTATGATTTTCATTGGCAATGTCTTAAAGAGTATTTAAGGTAAATGTATTATAACTGACATATTTTTTATTGTTATGATAAAGATTTCTCTTTGTTTTCTTAAATTTTCAAAAATATTAATTGCTCTTTGGTAATTTTCAGTGTTGTACTGCAGTACTGAGCTAAATCAGTGGTCTCTTTGATCTTAATATTATAAATGCTAGAATGAATGGCACAAAAAAAGTAATGCTCATATTTACATTTTTTCAACTCAAATATCAAAGCGGTTGACCAATTGACTGGTCAGATAAGTCACATAATATGTAACTTTGTGTTTCACTATGAAATTGTAAATTTTGTCTCTGATAGTGGATAGGAACTGGCATAAAGCAGAAAAAAAAATTGAACCAAATTTTAAATCTTCCTCTTTTTAGCCATGATTACACAGAATTTGCTTTCGAGTCAGACTACAGTTATTCATTGTGAGGAATTGTTGTTTATCTTTATTGCAATGTTTCTACTCCCTAAGATTTATATGGCTTTAGACAGCTTTCATTATTTTCGTTTAAACATTGAATAAGAAAAAAACTAATTTCAAGTCAGCCAGAGACCACTGGTTGACAGGCAAGCTTTCTTTTAGTTTACTAGTTTATGACTTTGACCACTAATGGCAAGGGGGCTGGGCCCTTGGGCCCCAACCCACGACTCTTTAGTCCCACAGTGCTTTGTGAGACCCACGGAGGCACGGAAGGCAGCAGACGAAGCTAAGATGAGGTTCGCACACATAGATGGGGATCACTTGACGCTTCTGAATGTCTACCATGCTTTCAAACAGAGTAAGTAGAATTTTTTACCACAACTTTGTATATGTCTTTCCTGAATTTTAAAGATGACCGTGATTGAATGGAATATTCCATTTCTGACAAGGTTGAATGTACATCATGTCGAGGGTTGAGCGCAAGACTGGCGTAAGTCAGATGTTTGTTTTTCCCCAAACCTAATCTCCTCACCATGAAGGCGTTATGAAGATTACAACATTTCTTTCTGTAAACAATGAAAATTTAGGTGCCATTGCTCGTATGAGCAATGGCACCTAAATTTGCATTGTTTACAAAGGGGTCCAAGTTGCCCCTAAACAAGGGTTTCAAAAATATGTTTGAGTTATCATAGTCTTGCACTCAGCCCTCGATGTCATCTTGAAAATGTTTTGCAGATCCCCCTCTGATTCATGTAGATATGTCTGCCATATTTACTAGGGATGATTTTTCTGTAGTGTCCTTTGAGTCTGGAATCAGTAACAACAAATATAATTAGGGATTGATTTCTTTCGTTCAAAATATTCACCATTGAATTTTATAGAAAGTTTTAGTCATAGCAACAGATAAGGCGCTTTTTTCATCCGAAAAATGTTGATATCTTCTTTATTTTTCAATAAAAACATATGTTGTGGGTACTTATTAGAAGCGCCTCGGCAAGGCGCTTCTAATGCGTACCCACAACATATGTTTTTGTCGAGAAATAAAAAAAATATTATGTGGATACCCCCTCTTATCTGTAGCTATGGTTTAATCCACATCTGGAATTCATTTGATAGTCGTTTTGTGATATACCCTTTCAACACTGTAAAACAATGATCCCACAGAAGAAGGACATTAATATTTTTTACCAGCTAGCATTTTTTTCATCTGGGGGATTAGGAAATAGTCACATGGGGCCAGGTTTGGAGAATAGGGTGGATGGGGCAAGGCAGTTACTTTTTCATCTTCGAGACACTCTGGCACAATGGCAGCCTTGTGCAAAAGAGCATTATGGAGAAGTTTAACATACTTGAGTCCATAAATATCTGCGCAGTATGTCCATCTGGCAATACAAGGTCTTTTGGTAGATTTCATGGCCCAAATTTTTTTACTGACTTTTCTCTGTGGGTCAGGAAAGTGTGCATCCAACTTTCATCACCTTTGACAATATCAGAATTTTTTTTTCTTGTCAGATTTCGGATACAGCTTCAACATTTTTTCATTTTTTTTTTTTTGCACAAGAAACACATGCCTTCTTTTGTTCTTTAGAGAGCAAATGTGAGGTCCACTGAGCTGTAATCTTCCGTACATGGAGCTGCTTTTTGTGTTTTTTTTAAGCTTTGATGATGAGATGCCAGTTATCTTAGCTAATTCCCTAAGGGTATATCTTGCATCAGTTTTTTGCTTCTGCTTGTTTGGTGGTTTTACTAATTCTTCTATCCAGTTTTGGTTCATTCTTAAGACGCTCTCTATCATCAGGGCATTGCTTTGCCCATCTGGAAACTGTCCTATACAAAACTATTTTATCGCCACATATGTTCACAATTTCATTATAAATTGATTTAGCACTGTGTCCAAATTTTGTGCGATTCTTAATGTAAGCCTGAATTTCTATAGAATTTCCCAGGTTATTTTTACATATTGTAACACAGTGGTCAATGAGTACACCATTTCAAAACAAGATTGCACTACCTTGACATGCATGTACATTTACACATTATAAGTATATAGATATTGAACCATATAAGAAGTACATATACTATTCTTTGCAAATGAAGGGA
This sequence comes from Anodontia alba, assembly GCA_964016985.1. NCBI lineage: Eukaryota > Metazoa > Mollusca > Bivalvia > Lucinida > Lucinidae > Anodontia > Anodontia alba. The sequence goes on along the minus strand of OZ024821.1, from coordinate 69,322,449 downwards.
CAATGCGCAAGAAAACTGCTTAAAAATCATCCCATGTATATACTGGCAAGATTAATTCTTATATAAATCATCTCAATGACATTTCCTAAGGCTCAACTCAGATAAGTTTTGACTTAGCAGATGTTAGTTCAGTTATAGTACTGTCAGTTTTCCACGTTGATACTGTACTTTGGAGTTGGAATCCTGGTCTCGAGGGTGAGGATGCTTCTCATGACTAGGCTGTTTCCTTCTACAGAGCTTGAACTACTGATGATGGGAAGATAACCCACCACATCATCAAACATCAGTTTTATTTGACAGTCTGGTAATTTCCTAAACTGCTTAACCCTTGTCCTGCTGAGCCCGGATATACACTGCAAACAGTGTAGATCCAGATCAGTTGGCTTCTGAAGAAGCCAACTGATCTAGATCTGCACTGTTTCCATTAAGTATGTGAACTTATAGCAACAATCTGGATTAAGCAATCTGATTGGCTGTCAGTTAGAAGTGGGCATGGCATCTTAATTTATTCAGCAGGACAAGGGTTAATAATGAAGAAGAGTCTGGGTGGTCAAGAGACTAGCGCTTCTGACTTCGAATCATAAGTCCCAGATTTGAATCCTGCTGGAGACTGAATTCACCTCATGACTTTATGGTGCTTCCTTGCACAGAGCCTTTAATTATCATCCTTCCATTGTCGCAATATGACTTTATTGATGTTGAAAGGGAAGTAAATACCAAATTGTCATCAATGTTTAATAATAATTTCAAAATATTTCTTCTCCACTTCAAATGATTTAGCAGATGTCTACCTGATATAATAAGCTCACATTTTGGCATCTATATTAATCCAGGTGTAAGGTTTCAAGCTGAAACTTGATATATAGTTTGACCATGATGTGGAGCAGCGCATAGTGTTTCGAGGTTACAGTCCACCAAATATTAACAGAGTTATGCCCCATTGAATTTTTTTTTAAACATTTCATTTCCGGCTAACTCCTCCTACAGTTTACATCCAATCAAGCTGAAACTTGATATTTAGTTAGACCATGATGTGGAGCAGGGCATATTGTTTCAAGCTTACAGTCCACCAAATATTATCAGTTATGCCCCTTTGAAAATCTTGTAAACATTGCGTTTCTGGCTAACTCCTACAGTTTATATCCAATCAAGCTGAAACTTGATATATAGTTAGATCATGATGTGGAGCAGCGCATATTGTCTCAAGGTTACAGCCACCAAATATTAATAGAGTAATGTCCCTTTGAAATTTTTGTAAACATTTCATTTTCGGCTAACCCCTATAGATTACAGTCAGTCAGGCTGAACTTGATTTATAGTAAGACTATGATGTGGAGCAGCGCATATTATTTCGAGGTTGCAGTCCACCAAATGTTAACAGAGTTATGCCACTTTGAAAATTTCTTTTAACTTTTCATTTCTGGCTAACTCCTACAGTTTACATCTGATCAGCCTGAAACTTGATTTATAATTAGACATGATATGGAGCAGCGAATATTGTTTCAAGGTCACAGTCCATCAAATATTAACAGAGTTATGCCCATTTGAAAATTTCTGTAAACATTTCATTTCTGTATAGTCTCCTGTGGATTACATTATATTAAGCTGAAACTTTGTAAATAGTTGCACCATGATGTGGAGCAGTGCATATTTTTTTCAAGATAACAGTTTACCAGATGGTAGCAGAGTTATGTCCCTTTGAAAATTTCTGTGAATGTTTTGTTTTTGCTTACTCCTTCTGCTGTTTACATTTGATCAAGCTGAAACTTGATTTCTAGTTAGACCAAGATGTGGAGCAGCACATATTGTTTTGAGCTTACAGTCCACGGAATACTAGCAGTAATGCCCTTTTTGAAATTTCATAAGCTAACTCCTCCTGTAGATTACATTAGATAAACCAGAAACATAGTAAAAAGTTACACCATGATGTGGAGTAGCATATACCATTTTGAGGTTACAGTCCACCAAATATTTCTCCTACAGTTTACATCCTATCAAGCTGAAAGGTGATTTATTGTTAGACCATGATGTGAAGCAGCGCATTTTGGTTTGAGGTTACAGTCCACTAAATATTAATATAGTTATGTCTGTCAGTGTCCATCCGTATAAACTTTTCTTTTTGGGCTAACCCCTCCTCTATGTCAGTATAGGTACAGGTCAGTCCCGTTAGTACTCGCGTCGTTAGTGCGCGAATACGGATATAACGCGGGGACGTCATGCCTCCCAAAATTTTTTCGAAGGGTCCCAGTTTCCCCATCCTCTAGGTCAAAATAACAAAATGTGTTTTTGTTTTTCAGAGCTTCGATCTGCAGAAAAAGAAATTATTTACTGCTGTTGTACATGTCATAATAGCAAATAAAAAAATGATTTTGAAAGAATAAAGCTAATCAATGTATTGTCTCTGTTATATTTTTGTTTGTGTACGTGCGTAATGACCGTAATTGACCTTTTGATGTTTATTTTAAGAAGACAAACTTGTGCCAATTAAAACTTCATTTAACTTTTAAACGATACAAACATATCTATCAAGAAACGGCTTATCCCGCATCTAAAGAATAGGAAAATGGCCACAGTTATCCATAATTAATTTGTAAATACTTGAAAGATACCGAATTTTCCAGTTTGATATGGCCGCCTTGCCGACCTAATTACATATTCATCCAATCAGCGACGCGGATCACTGGACATCGATTACTGCGCACGCGGTCAGGTAGTAGAGCGTGTAACTGTGAAATTTGTCCGGCACTTATTGTCTTGAAAAATTTAATTCTTCTATCAGATTAACACTGATTAAAATGGAAAACCTAAGAAGAAAACGTAAAGCCTTCACGGTTAAAGAAAGACTTGAGGCCATTGAACATGGCACTTTGTTGGAATCAAATGCTTTGGTTTAGTCAATTTTTTTTGAGCTTTCGTTCTATTCTATACAAGCAGAAAGATTAAAAAACTTAACGATTTCTGCTGTTTTATTAATTAGATTTCTTTTACTGGACTAAAATAATTCGCTATGCTCGCGGGGACCAGTATTGATACCGGACTTTTTATGTGACTTACACCGCACTTCAACACTGTCTGTATTACAACACCGGCAAATATGGCGGATTGAGCCACAAAATGGAAACGTAAATAAAAGTATTTAGCTTATATAGTGCAGAAAAAGTACATCAGAGGGTGTAAAAAAGACAAAAACATACAACGTTAGTACTCATTCGTTTATTTATAAAAATAACACATGAAATATCATTGTTTTCATTCATAAATCCCTCCAAACCTGTATATACGTGTGTCCCATACAAATGTCAACATTTATAGAGTCCGATCAGTCGGCTCCGAACTTACTACACGCCTCGCCTATATCGCGGTCTGGATTTGTGCATCCCGACCAGCGCGTAATAAAGGGACTGACCTGTACTATGTCTGATTACTTGATATGGGCGTATGATGCTCCACTTGCAGAGCTCTTGTTTAAACAAAATATATGGAAACAGTTCCAGATGAGAGGGGTTATCAAGATAATTTTTCCCTATATCTCCATGAAAATATATGCAGTGATTACTCATTAGAAGTGCCTTGCTGAGTTGCTTATACTCTTCTCAAGAGTCCCAGGTTCAAATCCTGCTAGAGGCAGAATTCAGCTTATGACTTTACGGTAGTTTATTGCACAAAAATTGCACAGAGCCTTTCATTATCTTTCCATTGTCTTGATATGACTTAAATAATGTTTAAAAAGATGTCATCATCATCTTCTCTAGAGCTGGCTGTATCACTTCAGTTACTTGGCATGTCCAACCTGTGTCATACAGTGTGTATCCTACAGAATAGAACATGCCAAGAGTGAGTGACAGAAAGTAGAAGTTGTGTGTACATGTGGTCGCATGACTGTGGATAACTGTCAAATAAAATATTTTACCATAATTAGTCTAATTATCCCTACTATTTGGAAGTAGCTCCTATTCTGTTATGCTTCATGTTACATGGAGAAATAATGCAAAGATATCCACACATTTTTGTTCTAAGAATCGACGTTTCTCTAGAGCTTTGTGTATCACATATAATAAATCGGCATGTCCAACCTGTGTCATACAGTGTGTATCCTACAGAAAAGAACATGCCAAGAGTGAGTGACAGAAAGTAGAAGTTGTGTGTACATGTGGTTGCATGACTGTGGATAACTGTCAAATAAAATATTTTACCATAATTAGTCTAATTATCCCTACTATTTGGAAGTAGCTCCTATTCTGTTATGCTTCATGTTACATGGAGAAATAATGCAATGATATCCACACATTTTGTTCTAAGAATTGTCCTTTCTCTAGAGCTTTGTGTATCACATATAATAAATTAGCATGTCCAACCTGTGTTATACAGTGTGTATCCTACAGAATAGAACATGCCAAGAGTGAGTGACAGAAAGTAGAAGTTTTGTGTACATGTGGTCGCAAGACTGTGGATAACTGTCAAAAAAAATGTTGTACCATAATTAGTACTAATTACCCTTATTATTTGGAAATAGCTCCTATTCTGTTAAATACTACGTTACATGGAGAAATAATGCAAAAATACCCACACTTTTTGTTCTAAGAATCGTCGTTTCTCTAGAGCTTTGTGTATCACATATAATAAATTGGCATGTCCAACCTGTGTCATACAGTGTGTATCCTACAGAATAGAACATGCCAAGAGTGAGTGACAGAAAGTAGAAGTTGTGTGTACATGTGGTCGCATGACTGTGGATAACTGTCAAACAAAATGTTGTACCATAATAACTGTCCTTTCGACATCTCTCGGAAAGACGTTTTTTGCTTGCCGTTTTATCTTGAATGAAAATATTTTGTTCTGACTGACTATATCTAATCAGAAACCATTTGTCTTTTCTGTTTCTGTGTTTTGTTCTCAAATATGTACGCTAAAATTAAATGGTCTGACCTATGCAATTTCTATAGTAAAGTGATTTTGTGGAATTTTTGTCTTAGTAAATATTTTTTTATTTTCTTTGCTGAATTTTAATTATTGATGTTTCACAACAATATTGTGAAAATTTCAGAAAAAATGAACAAGCAGAACTTGTTGAAAATCTGCCTCCAGGTTACCTACCCTACAAATTTCTGCATAATTTTCATTCATTTTTACTATGGGAAAAAGTGAAAATATTGGATTTTTTAAAAACCACTGACTAGAATAAAACTTTTTGCACATAGGTAGTTACGACAAATGGTTTTGCATTAAATCATGACAAAAGTTTGCAAATTTACTTCTTCTGTTTAAAGCGCCAAGCAAAGAACGACTTTCTGAAAGATGTCAAAAGCACAGTAGTACTAATTACCCTTATTATTTGGAAATAGCTCCAATTCTGATCTATGTTACATGGAGAAATAATGCAAAAATACCCACACATTTTCTAAAAATAATTTTTTCTCTAGAGCTTTGTGTATCACATATAATAAATTGGCATGTCCAACCTGTGTCATACAGTGTGTATCCTACAGAATAGAACATGCCAAGAGTGAGTGACAGAAAGTAGAAGTTTTGTGTACATGTGGTCGCATGACTGTGGATAACTGTCAAACAAAAGGTTGTTCCATAATTACCCTAAATAAAAATACCTGTGAATTGGATATTGTACTTACTAGAACAGTTAACATTTTGACCACTTATGAGCTTGTTAAGCTAACGATGCTTTGAACAACTGGGCCCTGGATGATTAAACTCCATATCAGACTTTTCTGTAAGTTTTAACACGTCCGTCTAGCTGTCAGATAAGGTGTTGATAATTGTGTAACAGAATGGCAAATTGTGTAAACCCTGATCAAAGCATTCCTTAAGGAGCAATTTGATCGCGGTCTTTACTATTTTGTTAGACCTGTCTGTCCAAATATTTAGGGTAAATGTATTATCATACTCTATTATCATACATTCAGTCTTTACTATTTTCTTAGACCTATCCGTCCAAATATTTAGGGTAAATGTGTTATCATACATTCAGTCATATTGATAAGCCTCTTTTGTAATAAATATTTCTGATGAAAAAAAAAAACACATATGTATAGTACAGTGGTCATTTAATTTTACTACCTGTAACTATCAGCAAAATATAAGGTGACTAACAAATTTCTTGTTTTAAATTTGTAAAAGGCCTGACTTTGTGCTGGTGTTCACTGCACAACTTTCAGTCCCTTTAATCTGCATTGTGCTAGATATTAATTTTGTCAGCACTTCCTATTTATGTCCCCCACCTATGGGATCCCGTTCTTGTGGTATTGGCATCCACGTCACACTTTCTTGTCAGCACAATATCTTGTGAACCAGTGATTAGATTCTTAACAGATTTCCATGGACATACACTTGGGACATAACAAAGAAATGATTAGATTTTGATAACCTTGACCTAATTTTCAAAGTAGAAAAAATGAAAATTCATGGTGTAGGGTGACATGTGTTTTCTCTGAAAACACTGTTACTAGTTTCAGATAAGAGTGGGTATCACATAATAATGTTCTTTTTTCTCTGCAAAGAGATACGTTGGGGGTACTCAATAGAAGTGCCCCAGGAGGTGTTTCTAATGAGTACCAATAACAAAAAAATGCCTTACCTGGAGCTATGAGCTGGTTACCAGAGCACTAGTATCAGCCAGGGCAGTTTCACTGCAGATAACAGCTATAATGTTACACTGCATAAGTCCTGCCCAGAGAAACTGACAGGCAAAGGAAGTCTTGTTATAGGCATAGGGCTGTGGACACCTGTCCAACACCCTGGTAAAGAACTGTGACAACAGATACCTACCTTAACCTTTAAACTGCTAATCACAACAATTGTGGTCTGCTTTGTCATCTGCTTGTGATTTTAAAAGTCATTTTTGCAAACAGTGTGGACCCAGATCAGACTGCTCCTCTAGGAGCAGTCTGATTAGGGTCCACACTGTTTGCCTGTATGCAAAAATAGGTTAGAAAAGTTTGCAAGAATATTCAGCAGACGACATAAACAGACGACATTTTCAGATGCAGGATTTCTTGGCATTTTAAGGGTTGAAGGGCAAGAGCAATGTGTGTGTCTAAAGTTGAAGACCTAAATAAACCATGGCTCTTGATGTACAGGATTGAGAATTTTCTGCGGATCGGCTGAATTCATGGATTTTGATGATTTTTGAGAAAAATAAAAACAACACAAAAAATTCTGATCATGATGTAGGCAGTGGAAATAAGGGATTTTTTTATGGGTTAGGGTAAGTGGTGCTTGGTATTTTCAGGGTTTTTGGTGATCTGCTGTGTCCACAGCTGAATGCAACTTTGATCAAAATAAGATGGAAGCTAAGACATTTTTTTTTTTTTTGTGTGTTTGAAGATTTCAGAATTGCTTTCACCATTTGAATATTTACTGAGATTCAGGTCTAAAGCTTTTATGAAGCTTTACCACTCTTTTGGGTAATTCCGCAGATGATAAATTGACACTATTTTTTTTCTTTTTTTCGCCTGAAATTAGGCTTTGACATTTCTTGCAAATTGTCCCTCTCTTGTACCCAGTAATATTCCCCTGAATAATGAAGTGTGCTTCCTAGGCAGAGGACTTATGGAGTATTTAATGATAATTCTGGGCAAATTTTCTCCAGTATTCCATAAAAAATTATGTTGTGTATACAAATTTTGCATTACTTATCACTGCACAATTGCCAACCCCTTTAATCAACTGTATTGTAGCTCCTGCATAATATTTTTCTGATTTCTCCATGAAATCATAGTTGGTGGGTAATCATTAGAAGCACCTCACAATATTTTTATTTCTCCATGAAAACATACACGGACATTATGAGTACTCATTAGAAGTACCTCAGCAAGGTGCTTCTAATGTTAATTAATGTTGTGGAGAACATTGTGGAAAAATAAAAGAAAAATCAATAATTTTTGGTTGAAAAAAAAAAAAGTGCCCTATCTGGGCCCAGTTGTTCAAAGCATTGTTAGCTTAACGACCTCCTTAGTGGTCAAAATGTTAAATGTTCTAGTAATTTCAATATCTAATTCATGGGTATTTTTGCTGAAAAAATGTGAGTAGCTTAAATGCAAAAGCTCCTCACATTTTTTCAGCAAAAATATCAGCGTAAATGCCATATTTAATGGTCAAAGTTTTAACAATACGTTAACTAATGACATTGTTAGTTTTGAATAAGTGGGTCCTGGTCATGAACACCTTCTCTCAAGCATGAGTGTTAGCCTGGGCAGGTTCACTGCAGATAACAGCTATTGTTATACTGGATAAGTTCTGCCCAGAGAAAGTGACAAGGCAAAGGAAGTCTTATGTTGCTGTAGGCATAGGGCTGTGGACACCTGTCAAACATCCCTGAAAAAAAAAAAACTGTGACAAAAGATAGCATCCTTACCTCTTGCATTGCCACAGGCGATAATAATAGGCTTTTGCAAACAGCATAGATCCAGATGAGATGGCTCAGTGAGCCATCTCATCTGGATCTACGCTGTTTGACGTTCTATTTTTCAACTTAACATATAAACGTCTTTCCAAACGATAGTTGTTAAAATAAAAAAGTGGACAACAAATGTCGTCTGAAATTCGGCTCCGAAAGAGTTAAATGGGAAAAGCAATATTTGTGTCTGAAATTAAAGGCCAGTGTTTGTGTCTGAAATTTAAGCTCAAAACAATCTGTGGATCTTGGTGTAACTTGAATCAAAATCAGATGAAAACTAAGCAAGATTTCAAAACTGCTTTCACCGTTTTGAATACTTACTGAGAATTTATGGTCACATAAGTCCTTTATTTAATATGTACAACCCTTAAAGATGTTTGTAACAATATTTTATCTTCTTTTTTTCCATTTTGATTTAGATGTATTTAATCAATCATTTATCAGTTTTGCTTGACATCTGTTATCTTTTCTAACAAAATTGTAGTAATATTAAATAAAACTTGCCAGTTTCTTAACTTAAATTTAATAACATTTTGAAATCTTCAAAGCTGAATAATTCTGTGTGTCAGGAATGATTAAATGTAGTGTATGATACTTTTTATACCCCGCCGCGCAATAGTGGCGGGGTATTATGATTTCACGTTGGACGTCTGTCTGTCCGTCTGTCAGTCATGCATCAGTCTATCCATCTGTCTGTTTTTTTGTTTACGGATAATATTTTGAGTAACGTAATGAATTTTCACGAAACTTGGTATGTGCATTGATATTGTGGAGATCTGGTTTTGGATTGCTAATGGGCAAATTTCGTCAAATTTTTACGAAGTTATATGCCCGCAACATGACAATGGCGGGGTAATAAAGTTCAACGTTTTTATTTAAAGAAGTCTTGATTACATCTGGAATGATTCTGTATAGTGTGTGAGACTTTATGAGAGAATTCTTTATTACTGTATTAACACTTAAGTACTCGACAGATAGATCTGAGCAAAGTAGTACAGACCCAGATCATATGCCACAGAATGTAGTGTCTGATCATGATCTGCGCTGTTTGCCACTTATCCAGCAGTTTTTTAACACATCATCAGGTAGCAAAATGGACTTTTGCAAAATTTTAACACAAGTATGCATGGCTCTAGTTAAGGCGCTTTTTTCAATCCAAAAATATTGATATTTTTCTTATTTCTCCACGAAAACATATGTTGTGGGTACTCAGTAGAAGTGCCTTGCCGAGGCGCTTCTGATGAATACCCACAACATATGTTTTCGTGGAGAAATAAGTAAAATATTAACCTGAAACCCACTCTTATCTAGACCTATGGTTACTTAGTATGGTAAGGAGGTAAAGAGTCTGAATACTTTGGGAATTTTCCTAAAAAAAAAAAAAAAAGCTTAACTGTTTAATCTTCTGAAGGGGACTGGATACTCATTTTTGAAGAGGGAGACTTCTTGTTTGCTTTCCTTTGTGTCCTTTTGAAAAGGGGTCTGCTCTAAAATGAAAGAATTTGCCCCCAAAAGGGGCAAATTCTTCCCTTTTACAGAAGACCCCATGTCAGACCAAATATTCCTCCAAGATAAGTCCTCTTTAAAAGAAAAGAGTTTTATTTCTGTTTGTTTGTTTTCTGGCAGGCCCACCCTTTGTGATATTATGTATCATACAGGATCAGAACCTGCCTACAGTAACTGACAGATAGTAGAAGCTGTTTGTGCTCCTGTTACATACAGTTGTGGCTAGCTGTCAGACATTATGCAGACGCTTAGTACCCATAACATATGGTTTAGTGGAGAAATAAGAGAAAAATACAGTAATGATTGTTGAAAAACATACCTAATGTCCTTTAGATATCCCCTGAAAAGACCTTTTTTGCTTGGCATTTCATTCTAAATGAAAAAAGTTATCTTATGGAACCGCAGGTCCACTTAGTACCACGATACATGTTTCATTGCAAATGTTTTTCTGTATGTTTTGTTACAGAAATAATAAAAAAAATCTGTTCATAGATACAAAAACATCTAAATTGCAAAATAGTGCCTAATTTTATAGTGCCCCATATACCATGGTTTTCACTGTATTTCATAGAGGAACTTGGCGGGTTTCATTACATAATGTTATGTCTGTCTGTCCCAAAACTAAGGTTAAATACTGCAGGTATTCCATAGCTTTATAAGATAACTGGGTATTCAGAGAAATAATTCTGATTTTTCCGCATAAACATGTTGTGGGTACTTGATAGGAGCACCTCAGTGATGCACTTCTGATGAGTATTCTCAGCATGTTGTGAAAAAAATAAGAAAACTGTCAATACTTTTCCATTGAAAAGAGCTGCTAATCTGGAGCTATGGTACCCTGTGCAAGTTATTGTAATTTAGTAATAAATCTTTTATTTTGCCGTACAGACCATGAAGATCCCCAGTGGTGCTACGACAACTTCATAAACTATCGGTCCCTGAAGAGTGCTGACAATGTCCGGCAGCAGCTAGCTCGCATCATGGACAGATTCAACCTTCGACGTTCCAGTACGGACTTCACCAGTAGAGACTACTATCTCAATATAAGAAAGGCTTTGGTGTCAGGATTTTTCATGCAGGTAAGGTCTTTTATGCAGGTAACAGGACTTGTTAAGGAGGAATATTTAGTGATAATTTTTGGATAATTTTTCTTTTTTCTCTGCATAAAAAACATACATTGTGAGTACTGATAAGAAGCCCTTCACTGAGGCACTTCTATTGAGTATCCACCACAGGATTTTATGAAGAAATTGAGAAAATTTTCCCAGAATTATCATGAAATACTTCTCCATAACAAATCCAATGAGGTAAGGATTGTTTTGAGTCTTGGAAAGTTTCATAGGTCTAGATAAGGGTAGATATCAGGTTAATATTTTTTCTTATTTCTCCACAAAAACATATGTTGTGGGTACTCAGAAGCGCCTCGGTGAGCCAATTCTAATGAGTACCACAACGTGTTTTTGTGGAGAAATAAGAAAAATATCAATATTTTTGGGTTGAAAAAAGTGCCTTAACTAGAGCTATGAAGTTTATTGTTTCTGATACAAGGTATTTGTAGAACCAGCGACTTAACTCTGATGCAGTTTTACATAACTTATAGCCGTTTTCAGGCTTGCAAAATTATTCCATGTGAATGCTTTTTGACTGATAGCTTTGTTATGCTTTTAGAACTGTTTTGAAATTTGAAACAGTTGCCTACTATCTCATGGAATTTGTAAAACAAGTGACATAACCTTATAACCCTGTTATGCGTTATTCCTTACCGTGCTCAACATGACCCTGTTGGGTTGACTGGGCCCTAAAACCTCAACACAAACAGACATTATTCCATGACCCCTTTTAAACATAGAGTTGGTCCATCCAGATACATTATTTGTCTCCTGCTGCTAGAGCTTGGGATATTGGTAATAGCATTCTACCTGTCCATGTTTGTGATTCTGAGGTTTCATCACATTTTTATATGGCTTATGACCTACTCGGGGAGAACATCCCTTGTGCAGGTTAAAGATTACACCACTGAGACATAATTATTTCTTAGTGGTCCACCCTGCAAAACTGGCTCTCTGCGGGTAATGGTCGAAAACAGTTGACTGCAATATAGAGTAGAAAGAAAGATCATCAGGATCCATTCAGAAGAAGCAACCTTTAGTGCTGGCCCAGATAATGCAAGTTTTCAGAAAATAATTATTTTATACCCATGCCTGCTGAAGGCAGCAGTGGGGCATATAGGGTTTTGCCGTGCTGTTATGGCCATATATGCATATGTCACGTTCGAAACAAAAGTCTAACAAATATTTAAGTTTACATTCAAATTTACATTGAAATTTACATTCATGGTTCTTGGCGGTCATAACTTTTATGTTAGGAAGTTGAAATTTGGTATGCTACATACCAAGACCTAAACCTTCAATTCCTTGCTAGAGTTGCTCCTGGGATTGGGCTAGGGGTAAAAATGTGTAATAGATCAGATTGAGCATTTGGAAAATAGTTGTTGAAATTTATGCTTCCGATGTTGCTACATGGACAAAGGCCAAAGGGTAGGAGCATTTGTGTACTTTTGCCACATGTCTAGTTTTGTTTTGCACTAAAACTTATGTTCAAACCAGTTTTAAGGTGAATGGATACCAGTCCAAGTTAGCCCAGAAATTTAGGGAGAAGGTCTCCCTCCAGGAAATTCAGGTAGAAGTTTTTGCTGTCCAGTTAGAAATGAGGGTGGTTGGACAGACAAACAAACATCAGAAGCTTGGCTAACTTTAAGCTCACCTATCAGCCTTTGGCTCAGATGAGCTAATATCATATCATTTAGAGACATTTGTGATGTATTGAATTAAATATTAACCTTTACCACTCTCTGGGCATTTTCAGCAGACGGCAAATTGATGATATTTTTCTTATTTTTCCCAGAAAACAGGATCTGACATTTCATGCAAATTGTCTCCTGAGGAGACAATTTGCATGCAATGTCAAATTCTGTTTTCTGGGAAAAATAAGAAAAATATTTCAAAATGTCGTCTGCTGAAAATTTTACCCAGAGTGCTAAGCGTTAAACAAAACACATTATCTCTTTTTCAAGTTCCTATGAATTAGCTGTGGCTTTTGACTGTGGCAGTTCCTTGACTTTTTATTTCAATACTTTTTTCAGGCTTTGGGAAGAGAGAGCTGTTCTATGAGCTTCACATGCATTTGTTTATTTTGCATGTTTTATTTTCTGTTCATTTTCTCTTCCTCACGGACTTCAAAAAAAAAAACAACAAAATATGTTAAAGTTTTTGGTTAAAATATTTAGAGGCAAAGAGCAGTTCAGGCGAGCTACGCTGTCCTGGGACGGCTCTTATTTTAATGCTCATAGCAGTCAAGCCTGCTCAGCTCTGAGAGACTTCTTCCGTGAATGATTTCTTACTGGGTGGCGCAGACTTCGATGTATCTTCCGCCTTACGTTTACTGCGAGTATTGGTTTTTTGCCCAAGACAGAGCAACCATCTTTCCAGTTTTCCAAGCTTGTCAGTCATTCAGTGGGAAATGAGCAAGAGTGATAGGACACTAAGCTTTGATCTAAAATTGATTCTCAAATGTGAATAATTGTTTGTTTTGATTGTCTGTTGCTGCTTTTCTCAAGAACCTTAAAGTAATGATTGCAAATTTGCACTGCCAATTTGCATACAAACTTTCTCCCGGGCGATATTTGCAGGACAAATGAGGATAAAAGCATTAAAGCAGACCAAAGCAATTTATCGATGATAATTTGATTCATTGATTCATCCATTTGTCTTTTAGTCCATGTCCGTAGCATCCAAATATACATGTATCAAACATTTTACATGGGCACCTTTAAAGATTTCCCAGTAAAGATAACACATTCTAAATTGGGAAAATGATACACTGTGACGTAAGTAAGAGTCATTGAATCTGTCCAAAAACTGATTCATTGGATATTTTCACCTCAAAGACATGGGCGGTACTTAGAGGTAGTGTTAGACAGATATGTGTTGTTATTGTTGGGGTGTAAATTGATTGTCATAATTACACCAGACCTGTGTCAATTGATGTCTTTCTATTATTTAGCAATTAATGATGCATAACCAGTTCTGATAAGGACATTGTCGTCAGTGGAAACATTTCATCAGTTAAAGGATTATTGGCAGGCGTTTGTTATTTGGGCCAAATACCATACTAAAGGATGCTTCAGGATGGGACCAAGAAAAGAAAAAAAAAAAGAAAAAGAAAATTTCAGGCTGAACTTGTTGTGGCCTGATGGGCACGACAGGGCGAAGTCATGCCCGACAGGTTGACAACTTCACCCTTTTAGCTTTGTAGCTTTTTCCCTGCCATTTTTTCTGTACTTTTTCTGTCATTTTTACAAGAAAATTACTTTCTGTTTGCTTTCTTGCATTTCAATCCCCTTCTGAAAGTGGCTACCACAAAAGGAAAGAATTCACAAATTTTTCCTTTTGGAATAATTTCCTTTTCAGAATTCTTTATTTTTAGAATAGATCCTTTCCTTTTGGAATAGATCCTCCCATCCCACTTCAAAAAATGTGTATCCGTTCTTTAAAGAGATTACTAATACTTGTAAACATGCATATATCAATAATTAAATATCTACGTGTGAATATTAATAATTCTAACCCTGTATTATGATACCAGTTGATGAGTCCGCAATCGGGTACAGAAATAACAAAAATCTCCTCACCAGTCCTATCATTTAATCTGAAGCTATATTCAGTTTAGTAAATTCTGTGAAAGAGGATCCTTGAAAAGCAGAACATCAAAGAAATGAAACTATAGACTTGGGCCCAGTTGTTCAAAGCATTGTTAGCTTAACAAGCTCGTTAGTGGTCAAAATGTTAACTGTTCTAGTAAGTGCAATATCTAATTCACAGGTTTTTTGCTGAAAAAATGTGAGCAGCTTTTGCAAATGCAAAAGCTACTCACATTTTTTCAGCAAAAATATTAGCAAATATGTCATATTTTATCATCAAAGTTTTAACGATATGTTATTTAACGACATCGTTAGTTTTGAACAATTGGTTTTTATCGAGTCTGCTCAAACACATTACTGGTTTTTGCGATGTAGCCTCGAATTGAGCAGACCTCCATTTTCCTTACAACGGAAATGGGCCCAGAATAGAAAAAAAATATCCTTGGAACAATGATGAAGTAGGGGGAAATGTTTTATAGCTGCCACATTGCATTGAACATCAGGTGGAATGAAGTAATATAATTAGGTCTAGATAAGAAAACATAACGTTGTCGGTACTCATTAGAAGCACCTCGGTGAGGCGCTTCTAATGAGTACCCACAACATATGTTTTAGTGGAGAAATAAGAAAAATATCAATATTTTTGGATTGAAAAAATCGCCTTAACTAGAGCTATGAATTATATATATTCTGTAAAAAGGAATTCTTCAGAAGCAAAGAACTCATTATTACTTGAATGCAGGCATTGACCTCATGACCTTATCATGGAATGCATGGCTTTATTGAAAGCTTTCCATAACCTAAGTTTTTGCGAGAGTTACAACAAAGCCAACATTAATGAGGCATGTGAATTGTACTGGTAGCAAGTGCTTGTGCATGACTATGACCCTCAACATCAAACCAAGAGTTTCATAAATCAGAGCTGCAGTATTTGAAATGGGGACAGGCTTTATGGATATATATGTTCATTAATTTATATGAAGGTCTACACTGATATGATCAGTCATAAATTTTAGAAACAACACCAAATTTTAGAAACAACACCAAGTAGACTTGGTTGTTCCAGCTATAGTGTACTGGAACCTGATTTTACCTGATAGGTAGAAAATATTATAAAACATATTTTTGGGCAAGTAGAGGAATATGAAATTGCATATGTCAGATGATGTAATTTCAGTTTTAAAAAGATGAAAAAAACTTTTTTGACTTTAACTTGTATATAAAATGTAATCAAATATGATTTTTACTTGTGTACAGATAGCCCACCTGGAAAGAACCGGACACTATTTAACGGTGAAAGATAACCAGATTGTTCAACTCCACCCATCAACTTGCTTGGACCACAAACCCGAGTGGGTCCTCTATAATGAATTTGTGTTGACAACTAAAAACTACATTCGAACCGTCACGGATGTTAAACCAGATTGGTAAGTTTTGTTGTTGTTTTTTTTCCACCTATCATCACATTGAAATTCAAGACCAGTCTGTGCACCTGAATCTTTGTAGTCTGTTTGGGGTCTTTGCTGTTTGCTTACAGAAACAGTGGATACCTTGAACAATGTACAACAAAGGCTGTTATACTCAAGATGATGTGCTTTTTATTAGCTCATCTCTGTGAGCTGTTGTGATTGGTCATTGTACATCTTCTGGCATCAACAATTTGCTTTAAATCACTACTCCTCCTACACCTATGGGCCATTAGACTTGAAATTGTAGGATGTATCAGGGTGATGTGTAGATCCAAAACAGATAAAATCATTCCGATGGGAAATCCAAGATGGCTGCCATCTTAAAAATCTATTTTGTGCTGCTTCTCTTGAACCAACAGGCCATTTGACTTGAAACTTGATAGGAAATATCGGGGCAACATGTAGATAAAAAAATAGCTAAAATCATTCTGATCAGAAATCCAAGATGGCCTCCATGGTCGCCATCTTGAAAGTCTATTTTGAGCTTTTCCTGAACCGAAATGCCAGTTGACTCCTTGATTATTTTTTTGATCGGAAATCCAAGAAGGTTGCCACAGTCACAGTCTTGAAAAATTTTTTTGTCTTTCTTCATTTGGACAGAAAGGCCAATTGACTCAAAATTTTATAGGAAGTATTGGGGTGACTTGTAAGTATCAAGGTGACTTGTAAGTTAAAAATGGCTAAAATCATTCTGATCGGAAATCCAAGATGTCACCATAGCCGCCATGTTGAAAATCTACTGAACTTCTAATGCATTCCCACAACATGTGTTTTCATAGAGAACTATAAATATTTATGGTTACTTCCTCTGATCTAGAGGTATGGTGTGGCTTATCTGGCTATGCAGTAGTTCTGGTTCTTTGCTATAGTTCTGATATGCCCCAAAGACAGTTTCACTTGAGACATTTTGTTTGAAATGATACTGTGCATTTCAGTATCCATTAAACTTTGGTGCTGACGTGACACATGACAGCCGTCTAACAGCAGCCAATTTCAGAAGCATTGCCGCATACTTTGATCAGAAAACGTCCACAAAAACATCAAACTAGTCACATGTGTAACGGAAAGGGGTCATTCGACATTAAATCAAAAAGGTACCTTTCGAATTACAAAAAAAGTAGCCAAAAACTTTGCTAGGGCTGTCATGCCCGCTTATTCCGATCAGGACCTACAGCTTGCTTGACAGCGTTAACAGGACCTAGAAATATTTTTATGCACAGGCTGGTCTAGGTCATAGTATCTTGCCCAAGAAGTAAGTAACAATTTTATGGTTCAGAAGTCTACTGGTTAATACCATAGTGTTCTGAGTAGTAAAAAGCGTACCTTATTGCAAACACGAAAATTGCTGATCCAGACAAGTCTGCACAGTTGGATAAGGTTCTATTTTATTTGTAGTGCATACTTACAAGGGTGGACATTCTTTACCCATATTGTTAGCAGTTTGTTATTTTGAGTAGCCTGCGCAGCTGATCAGGTCACAAGTAATTTGTGTAAGATGCACAAATAAAGTCTGCCAGTATTTTACAACAGCTGTACCTGGCTAGATAGAGGACAAGTCAATCACAGAACATTTACTGGCTTTATTGTCTCCGCCTAATGAATCGAAATGGCCGGCCTCAGTGGCGCAGTTGGATGCGCGTCCGACTGGAGACCAGGAGGTCGCGGGTTCGACCCCCGCCGAGGTCGGCAACATTCTTTCGTGGAGATTGATCATGAAATATTTTCTACGGTCATTCTCTCCCTTCCGCTGATTCAAGAAGGGCAGTTGTCAGTTTCTGGCGAAAGAATGTGCACAATACTGGTTAACCGCTTGGAGGACTAAGCCTGCCCAGTAAACGTGTGGTTAGGTAAACTGACCGCGCTCGACATGACCCCATTGGGTTGACTGGGCCGTAAAACCTCAACACAACATAATGAATCGAAACCAATCGCATGCGAGATAACTCAGATATTGTATGTCACTAATCAGAATTGCGCAATCGACAAGACCGCAATATAAAACATTTTGATGTTTGTTTCATTCAGTTTTTCGGTGCAATGACCTCTGTGATGACATCAGAATGTCGCGGTTTGATTCTCTGCACTCAAATGAAAGTCTTATGAATATTGAAATGAGTAGTAGGTAATTTAATGATAGAATACTTGCTATATTTCTTGCATTGGGGTAAATCTGGTGAGTTGTAGGGCAGCAAACCTTGAATTTCTTGTAAAATATACAGACCACTTTAAATGATGAGATTTGATGTTATGAGATAACTGACCTTTGAAAGCTTCAAGCTTCAGTGACAGTTATATGACATTCTAGTTACACACTCTCTGAATAAAGAGGTCTGTGTTAGTAACATGTTTTAGATGGTTAACAGTTTACCTCTAGATAAGAGCTAAAGAAAAGATATTTACACGAAAATGGATCCACAGTCTAGAAGTAGTAAAATGATTTGCTACAAATCTGCTTTAACATAAACAGGTATTTTGAGACATCAGTTTTGTTGATTAATGAAAGTCATCTGTATTGAATTGATTTAATTAGGTATTGGGTAGAAACCTAGAAGAAGCTTTTTTTAAAACTAAAAGCATTTTTATTTTTCTTATTTCTCCATGAACAGATATGCTGTGTGTACTCAGAAGTGCCTCAGTGAGGCGCTTCTAATGAGTAGCCACAACATATGTATTCAGAGGGAAATAAGAAAAATATTTACTGGCTACCTTTTCTTATCTAGAGCTGTGATTCAAACATTTTTAAATTTTATTTTTTATATTTTTTGCTTAATTTTTCACAATAACTTTCTTATTTTTGATTTTAGCAAAACATGTTCAGCGACAAATTTGTAGCGGGTGACATCCGCAAACTTCTCCAAAAGGTCCAAGCTTTCTACATTTCACAAGTTTTGCTCCAATTAGATAACATTTTCCATTTTGTCTCTTACGTCACTGGGGCATCCAACTGATATTGGCTTACAGTTGGGCAAGGCCTGCTATCCTTGTAGCAGGTAAGGGTAGAGCGGGAATGTTTATATTCTGTTTCTTCACATTCATTCCTGTTCCTTTTTCTTCCCTGTCCCTCTCTTTCATCTCTTCTACTATCTCTTTTCTCCCTTTCTCTAGGAGACGACACAAAATGACCCACAAGGGTTGAGGTTTCGTTAAACCCCAACACAATCAATTTTCCATTTTGTAAGATTCGTCAAGAAAAACTATCACAATAAGACCTGCCTTTACATGTTACATCACAATATTTGACTGGAGCTATTTGTTGTTCATTCAAACAGTTACGAGGGTAGATAAAAATGCGCACAGCCTATAATTAGCATTCATCCATGTATCTGTAAAATTTCTATTTTATTTATTTATTTATTTATTTATTTGAGTCAAGCAATAGCCGTGCAACCTGACTTTAGTATATATATGCAAATCGATATGTTCTATATTATTCTAGGTTTCTGTAAGCGGACAGCTAAGTTCCTGATCAGACTGAGTGGTTGCACAGACTGATCTGTGCATTTGCTTGGTTTGAGTTGGGGGGTTTAACGCTGCTGTCAACAATCACTCAGTCTTGTCATGACGTCTGGATGTGACGATAGGAAATTATGCCATTTTAATTTTGTGTTGCCTTACAGCAGTATCATGTCCCAGACATTTTGACAGGATACAACCACCAGTTGCATTTTACTGACACGGGTATGACCAATCTTGTAAAATAAAGATTTCTTCATCTAATTGGTGGAAAATCTATACTTAATATGAAGCTGGAACCTTTTGGAGAAATTTGCGATGCCTGCTACAACTTTGTAGTTGAACATGTTAAGCTGAAATAAAAAATAAAAAAAAAAGTTTTTGCAAAAAATTAAGCAAATAAATATAAAAATAGAGTTTAGATTTGTCGTAGTGTCAGGTTAATTTCTAATTTGTTTGATAAAGTATCTGTAGTTTCACATTGATTTTTAAAATATGTGCTGCATTTGTTTTCAGGATGATACAGATTGCTCCACAGTACTATGATATGGTCAATTTCCCAATGTGTGAAGCTAGACGACAGCTCGAGAGAATTATAGCTAAACTACAAGTGAAGGGCAACACTGACTATTAAACTGTACCTGAAAATAAATGTATACTTTGAACAAAAGACCACCAATTCCTTCAAAAATAATTTTAATACAAAGATGTTTATGCCATTTCTTAGCAAATTGAAAAGCAGAGCATGTTTGACCTTTTTTTTTTTTTTTTTTTTTTTTTTTTTTTTAATTCTGTTAGTAGTCATTCATAATGGCTACATTAATTGTTTCAACATGTAAAACGTAGAATGATGTGTCAATATCCCGTTAACTTTTACACTAAAACTGTGTCCACAGTTTTCCTATGACTCAGAGCAATAACTGTCTCTGTTTCTGTTAATGGTCTGGCAACATTCTATCCTGGAGATTGATCAAAAAATAGTTTGTTAAGTTATTCTCTCCCTTTGTCAGTTTCTGGTGAAAGAATGTGCACAAGTACTGGTTAACTGCTTAGAGGACTAAACCTGCCCAGGGTCCAACTGATATTGGCTTACAATTGGGCAAGGCCTGCTATCCTTGTAGTGGGTAAGGGTAGAGGGGGAATGTTTTTATTTCTTCTGTTTCTTCACTTTCTTTCCTGTTCTTCTTTCTTCCCTGTCCCTCTCTTTCATCTCCTCTACTCTCTCTTCTATCTCTTTTCTCCCTTTCTCTGGGAGACGACACAAAATGACCCTCAAGGGTTGACGTGTCGTTAAACCCCAACACAATCAAAAACCTGCCCAGGAAAAAAGTGTGGTTAGGTAAAGTGACTGACTTGACATTATCTTAATAGTGTTGGCTGGGCTTTAAACTCCAACCTACCCAACTCTTTTTCTGTTCATTGCAAAAATATGGAAACTCTGATAGTGTTACCATAAAAAATTGTTACTATAGGAATGAATTTCATTTCTCTGTATGTTATCACAGGTTAAAGGCTAGTAAATCACTCACAGACTGAATACAGTTAAGTTTGAGAGTGACTCACTAGTGTTTCTTTTTTTTCAGTTGGAAACATTCTGCCTTTTCAATAGCTCTGAAATTGATAGCGTTTCATTATGTGGACGTTAATGATCAGGAGCACATAATCATAAAAACTGATTGCAGGTTTAGGCATTGACTTCATATGGAATTCATGGTGAATGTGAAAAGTAAATTACTGATTTCAGAAAATTGTTTTAATGTGCTAATTTATCACTTAGCATGCTTGGTAAAAATTATAGCAGATGACATTTTGGAATATTTTTTCCTTCTTTTTCCAGAAAATAGACTTTGACATTCTGTGCAAATTGTCTCCTTTGGAGACAGTGTTCATGGAATGTCAAAGTTTATGTTCTGGGGAAAAATAAGACAAATATCATCAACTGCCCTTTGAAAATAGTGTCCTAAGGGTATGTGTGGCTAGTGAAGATCAAAGTCAGCTGGCACATTCAGGGTTTTGCTGTCTTTTGGAACCTAGAATTTATAGATATACACAAAGGTCCTTACCATAACTATTCACATTTGCCTAGAAGACACAGTCTCACTAAGAAGTCTCACAAATGAACTTAACCCTGGTCCTTCTGAACCCGGATATACCCTGTCTTTGCAAACAGTGTAGCTCCAGATCAGTTAGCTTCTGAAGAAGCCAACTGATCTGAATCTACACTGTTTGGCTTCTGAAGAAGCCAACTGATCTGAATCTACACTGTTTGTCATTAAGCATATGAATTTGTATCAGTAATCTGGATCAAGTAATCGGATTGGCAGAAAATTGGAAGTGGGTGTGGCATCTTAATTTATTCAGCAGGACAATATATCGCTTTTCCATCTTTCCAGGTAAGAAGTGTATCTAGGTAATTTTTTTGTCTTATTTTTCCATGAAAACATTTTTGGGTACTCAAAGAAGTGCCTCACCGAGGCACTACTTTATAATAATATGAGTACCCACAACATGTTCCATGGAGAAATAAAAAAAAATATCAGTAAATTTTGGATGATAAAAGTACTTATCTGAAGCTATGTCCAGGTTTCTGACCTGGATCATCACCCATTCGCATACATTAAACCAGTTCATTCTTGGAAATTGTACGGATCTTTATCTTTTTGGAAGTGTATTATATAGAAACTACCATAATTAGTCCTGTATTGTAAATTGCTAGTTTTCAAAGATCCTGATGAAATGCCACATTCTGTTGCATCTGATCTGGGTGTACACTCTTTGCCAAGGTCCGTTTTCTGGCACTCGAGGCATTTCTGGATTAAACCATCTTCATGCTTGATAAAGCTTATAGAAGCATTCGAATGGCAGAGTCTAGAAGCATCCGGGCGGCAGAGTCTTTAGCGCTCCTGACCCGATAACAAGGTCCTGGGTTCGAATTCCACTGGAAGTGGAATTTAACTCATGACTGCATTGCACAGAGCCTTCCATTATCACCGTCCATTATCTGGATGTGACTTAAATAATCTTGAAAGGGATGTAAAACAAATCATCATCATTTGACAAAGCTTGTATGAAAGTGTAACATATTTATGATCCATGTTTTGTTGACTTTTTTTATGTTATTCTTTGTTTGGAATATGGTGTTTATCATAGTAAAACAAAACACAAGGAGGGATTTGTGAAAACCTACATTATCATAGCTCCAGATTAACCCTTATCCTGCTGAATAATTCAATTAACCACACCCGTTTCTGACTATCAGCCAATCAGATTACATGATATAATGTTTTTGTTCAAATTCACAAACTGAATGACAAACAGTGTAAATCCTGATCAGATGGCTTCTCTGATCTGGAGCTACACTGCAAAAGTAGGGGTTGTCGTGAACAGCAGGATAAGGGTTAAGCACTTTTTCAGCTGAAAAGTACACAGGTTTTTCTTATTTATCCACAAAAACGTGTTATAAGTATTCATAAGAAGTGCCTCTGTGAGGTGCCTCTAATTAGTATACACAACATAGTTTTCATGGAGAAATAAGAAAAATATTTTGTAGATACCCCCTCTTATCTGGAGCTATGATTGTGTAGAGAGGAGAGGCATAGGCCTATCTTCAGTTGAGGAGCATCTATTGAAATGGTATCACAGAGCATTTATGAAATGTGCAAATTCATTTCATCATGTGAGTCTGCATAGTCTCAGCAGACACTTTGCTGCAGATTGACACAATCTACTATATTCAGTGGCATAGTTCAGTATAAAGCAACTTTTTTTTTTTTCAAACTAAAAAGTATTGATATTTTTCTTAATTCTTTTCCATGAAAATATACGTTGCATACTCATTGTGAGATGCTTCTGATGAATACCCTCAATGTATTTTATACCCCGCCACACAGTGGTGGTGTGGTACTATGTTTTCATGTTGAATATCCAAGTGTCTGTTCGTCCCAGCCACATAAAATCAGTCTTTTATGTGGCTTATTTTCTGTTACATTTATTAGAGCATCCGTCTGTCGTCCATCTGTCCATTCGCCCATATTCTAGTTTCCTGATGATAACGAGTTTATGAAATTAGGTGTATCCATTGATGTTATGTAGATATGAATTAGGATGACTAACAGTCAAATTTCCTCAAGTTTTGACTGAGTAATCTGCCCACAACAAATCTGTATTTTTGTTTCCTTGTTATTACTTGCGTAAATTATCAAAGGATTTTCACCAAACTTGATACATGCCTTCATATTGTCGATATCTGGCATGGGCAAATTTCGTCGAGTTTTGACAGAGTTATCTGCCCACCACACTCCTTTTTTTTCATTTCTTGACTATAACCTGAGTAAATTTCAATGGGTTTTCGCCAAACCTGTTATGTACATTGATATTGTGGAGATCTGCTGGGCAAAGAGTTATCTGTCTGCTACATGATAGAGCGGGATATTATTGTTTCACGAGAAATAAATAAATATTTATCTGATTACTCCTCCTACCCAGAGGTATGTTTTATGCTTCTGAAAGTAGACACTGAAGGCCCTGATACTGTGCAGATGCTTTTGTATATAGGCCAAAGAAGAGTTTTATCCTAACATAGGCTGGTAGGCATTTGTTATATATTGATGTTGTATACAAGGAATAAAGTGTAGGGGTTGTAATAATGTAAAGGAAAATGATAAGATAGACTGAAGACAAAAGTGATATAACCATTGTGCTGGAGATGAACAAAACCTACACAAATTGGGACAAGGAGTGATGCACGTGAAAAAAAATGATGACCCAGTTTGAACTGCACAGACTTGTCAGGGTCTTTGTCTAATTACCGAATCTTTGCATGCTGTTTAATTTATATTCTACAAATAGAAATGAACAGTATGACATGCCCAGTTAGGGGGGTGGTCGGGTGGTGCGAAGGTGCTGTGTATCTTAGATCACCGGGGCGTCCAACTGATATTGGCTTACAGTTGGGCAAGGCCTGCTATCCTTGTAGTGGGTAAGGGTAGAGGGGGAATGTTTTTATTTCTTCTGTTTCTTCACTTTCATTCCTGTTCCTCTTTCTTCCCTGTCCCTTTCTTTCATCTCCTCTACTCTCTCTTCTATCTCTTTTCTCCCTTTCTCTGGGAGACGACACAAAATGACCCTCAAGGGTTGACGTGTCGTTAAACCCCAACACAATCAATCAAATCATGCCCAGTTAGACCCAGATCAGCCTGTATAGCTTATCGGAGCAGTTGTCACTAATGTATGTATAATTAGTGAACAATGTAAAACCCTTGTCAGGCTGGTTGAATGGCGGACTGAGCTGGCTCATAGGTCTAAGTAAGAGTAAGTATCAAGTCAATATTTTTCTTATTTCTCCACAAAAACAAATGTTGTGGGTACTCATTAGAAGCGCCTCACCAAGGCGCTTCTAATGAGTATGCACAGCATTTGTTTTTGTGGAGAAATAAGAAAAATATCAACACTTTTGGATTTAAAAAAAGGGTCTTATCAAGAGCTATGTGACTGTATGCTGGTCACATGTTTGATAAGGTGTAATTTCTGTTTGAAGAGCTTTATATATAGATGAATATCATTGATGTGTAGTTCAGATAAGGCAGTGTTTTGGCTGAAATATACCGTCATTTTTTTCTCATTTCCCCACTGAAAATGTTGTGGGTACTCATTAGAAATATCTCATTGAGGCATCAGATGAATATCCACAGCATTTGGAGAAATAAAAACATTTATCTGGATACTCCTCTTATCTGGGGCTGTGGCCTTTTTTTTAGCGTGGGGGGTGGTGGGAGCTGAAGCTTAATCCATTAGGTTTCTCACCGCTATGATTCAAGCCTCGCTAGGGTAACGTGGAAAAGCCAAGTTCTGCTTACAGATGGTCAGGTGTTTTTTCCACAGCTCCTCCGGTTTTCACCTGCCTTTGATGAACAATCGGCTATATATAAGTGAAATATTCTTGAAAGGGCCGTAAAACCCAAATAAAAAAAAAAAAAATCATGTAATGTTTTTTTTTGGGAGATTGATAATGATAGTAGAAAGAAAATATTTCATGATCAATCTCCACAAAAGAATATTGGTGGACCAGGCAGGGATTGAATGTTGCCATATTCGATCCCCTGTGAGTCCAGCAACATTCTTTTATGGCAGTTGACCATGAAATATTTACGCTAAGCCTGCCCAGTAAACGTGTGGTTAGGTAAACTGACCGCGCTCAACATGACCCCATTGGGTTGACTGGTCTGTAAAACCTCAACACAAACGAAGTTTCTACAGTCATTTTCTCCCTTCCAACTGATTCAGGAAGGGCAGTTGTCAGAATGTGCTTAAGTACTGGCTAACCACTTAGAGGACTAAGCCTGCTCGGGAAAAGTGTGGTTCGGTAACTGACAAAACTTGACAAGACCTTAATAGTGTTGACTGGGCATTTAAAATCCAAACCATCCCGCGATAGCAAATGGTGTAGACCCAGATCAGATGCCACAAATGGTGTCTAATTAGGACCTACACTGTTTGCCACTCATCCAGGTGTTTTTAGATACATTGACAGGTAGTAAAAGAGATTTGTTAAAATTTTAGGACACCTGTGGTAAGGCATTAAGATATCACACTACTTAGGGTAAATACAATAGATGTGCATTATCCCTGTAGATTGTTTTTCTGCAGCACATACATCATGTCTTTCTTTTGTTTGAAAGGCCAATAATCTGAGTTACAGTTGATGAGTAATATAAGAAACAGTCTGTTATCATGTCTCCCGATAAGGCACATTTTTCAGCCGAGAAGTTCTAATACTTTTCTTATTTCTCTATAATTATAAAAAGATGTTATGGGACTCATTAGAAGCGCCTCAACGAGGCGCTTATAATGAGTACCCACAACATGTTTTTACTGAGAAATAAGAAAATTATTTTGTGGATATCCCTTCTTATCGGGAGCTAAGGTTATATTGACGAGTAAGATGAGAAATGGTCTGTTATGACATGGGGAAAGAGAAATCATCCTGATCATCCACTTGGTCTGGTTAGGATCTTTTGTTTGTCCATATATTGTCCAGCATTTAGTAATGCTGTAAATGGATATGCCTAGTCTGATCTGGACATTGGTTTCCCGCATATGTGATAATGGCCATTTACTTGTGTTGTACTTTATTTTATGATGGAAATTAGCTGTTGTAACATTGCTTTCAAAAAGCATAAACTGACTTGGTTTGATGGATACAGTGGTTTTGGAAGACTTTTAGAACATGGGAGGGAACTCAAACGATAGAGTTGTGGATGCTTATGTATTTTGGCTGACAAGACTGTTTTGCTTGGATATGGGAGATTAAATGATGATGACACATTACGTTTGTTTTGCTTATATTATCCTGTTTATTTCAAATTTTAGACAGAAGTTGAGTTACAGTGGCCACCAGTGATGAAATATGTGTAGTAGATCCAAAATTGGTCATATGATAACAACAACTTAAATTTGAAAAAGTCAGAAGGGCATAAACGTCAAAAAGATTGCCTTTGGAAACAAAGTAAATACTAAGGGTTAGAAAATGGGAGTCTAGGTTTTATTGAGACTCTTCATAAGCAGTAATAAAGTTTGCAACACTACTTACGCCCTCTAGCATATACATGAGCTCCATTTTCAAATATACCACAGTGGGCCCAGTGATCCCAAAGGAAATGAAATATAATCTGTACTATGGTGATGTACGGGGAGACGTTCTACGCATATTGCTTTTGGGTTGTTCATCGGTTCATCACTCTTGTTGGCAAGATATTCTGATAACTATTTGAGCAAGGGCCTTAAAAGTTGGTGAATTTATTGGGGCTGAGAAGTAAATAATATAATTTCCTTTTGAAACAAAAAATCTGATCAAGGAGTTGTGCCGCTTTTCAGCTTTGGCGGGGACAACAAGAATATAGTTTGAGGCATAGTGTTTTGCAAACACACATTTCTGATTAGTTCGTTTTTTATTATACTACTCAAAGTTTGATAGGGATCACTTTTTTAATGCAAAATAATTTTTGGATAAATGAATTAGCTGAATCCAAAATTGATACAAAATGATAGAAAAAATGTCTTTCTTTAATTCCATTGATTCATTTCGTCAAATGTCAGTGTATTCAAGCGTGGCAACAGCAAACACCTGGGCATCCCCAAAATGTGCCGTAACACTAAGGGTTTTTGGCAACTGAATTTTCACAAATTTCTAAATTTGTTGAGACGAACTTCCCTAATAACGCATATGACATCCACGGGCATCAATTACAGCACGACATCGCCTGCGCATGCTCGTAATCAGAGTCCATATCCGTTTTTGTGGAATGAGTCTCCATTCAGCAACCAATGCATCCTTGAGCTCCTGTAAAGTCCTTGGCTGCACAGGTCAGGCTGAAACAGCATGCGGAAGCATGTCCCACGCATGCTCAATCTGATTCAAGTCTGGTGATCGAGCAGGCCAGTCCATACGCACGATTGTCTCGCGTTCCAGATAGGCATCAGTGACGTGTGCACAGTGGGGACAGGCATTATCATCCATCAGAATAAAGTCCGGACCAATAGCACCGGCATATGATCTGACAAACTGATCAAGAATCTCATTACAGTATCTCAATGTTGTTAACATTCCGTTTTCAACAACATACAGGTCAGTTTTTCCATTGACGCTAATGCCTGCCCAAACCATGACTCAACCCTTGCCATAGCGATCATGTTCTGCAACATTCTAGTAATGAAATTGCTGTTTGGACATTCTCCACACCAACTAACGTTTTATCAATGAAGTCTAGACAGAATTTGGACTCATCAGTGAAAAGAACTGATGTCCAGTCACGAATTGTCCACCTGACGGGAGTTCTGGCAGGTATAGCCGGTCTTGCACATGCTGTCGCATCAACGGGACACATACAGCGGGTCTGCTTGCACCAACTCCGAACTCATGGAGTCTGTTTCTGACTGTTTGTGTAGAAATGCGTACTCCAGTTCCGTTTCTAAACTCGTTATTCAAGTGTGTAGCGTTCAGGAACCGTTGACGTCGAGACTGAATCAACAAAAAGTTGTAGCCCTGTCTCGACCCCCCACATTTCTTTTTGAAGGATTTCCATGGGTTAGATGACGATTCCAGATTCGGTATACCACGCTCTATGACACACTCAGAATCCCAACAACACGACGTTGAGAGACGCCAGATTCTAACATTCCAACCCCACAGTTCATTTCTTCAGGACTTAGACGGTTTCTGAATTGTTCTCGAGGTATTTAAGGGTTTCATGAACCAAATGAAAACCTGTTCACGCTTAGAAATTGAAAACTAACAATTTTGATGTTCTGGCTCGAATGCAGTGTTACGCAGGATTTTGTGGGTGCATGGGTTCATTTGCAAAGTGAAAAGTGTGCACTTTTGTCAGTACTGAAATGCACTTAAGATAATATTCATTTTACAGAGTGCAAACTCTGTCATGAATTTGTACATTTGCACTACAAAATTTGATACATAAAACGTGATCCCTATCAAAGTTTGAGTAGTATATTAACTCACCTGAGCATGAAGTGCTCATGGTGAGCTGTCATTATCAGTTGTGCATGGTCCATTGTGTGGTGTCAACAAATTGCTTTAAATGGCACTTGTGGGCCAATTTCTGTCAAACATCACAGGACTTTTGCCTGTGACGAATAGCTAAAATCATTTCGCTCCAGTGAAGAAGATGATTGCTAGAGCTAAAAGTAGAAACAAAAAAAAACCAAACTATTTTGAACTTCTGGACCTAAAGGCCATTCGACTTGAAACTTTGTAGGGGGTATCGGGGGACTTATAGATCAAAAATAGCTAAAATAGTTCAGATCATAAAATAAGATGGCTGCCATCTTGGAAATCCATTTTGAACATCATTTCAATTTCAGTTGACTCAAAACTTTAGAATTACTTGTAGATCCAAAATAGCTGAAATGGTTCCGATTTGAAATCTTAGATGGCTGCCATTTTGAAAATCTATTTTGAATTGCTTCTCCTCAATCGAAAGGCCAATTGAAACTTCATTGGAAATATTGAGGTAACTTGTAACTTTGTAGACAAGGTTTGCTCAAATGATTATCCTAGGATGGTCGCCACAGCTGCCATCTTGAAAATATTTTTCGAAATTCTTCTCCTTAACCGAAAGGCCAATTGACTGGAAACTTCATTGGAAATATCGAGGTGACTGAAATCCAAGATACCTGCCATAGCTGCCATCTTCAAAATGTGTTTTGAGTTTCTTCTGGACCGAAAGGCCAACTGGCTTGAAACATGATGGTAGGAAGTATTGGGGCGACTTGTAGATCAAAAATAGCTAAACTCATTCTGAGAGGAAATATAAGATGACTGCCATTCTGAAAATCTATTTTGAATTTCTTCTCTTTAACAGAAAGGCCAATTGATTCTGAACTTGATAGGAAGTATCAGGATGACTTGTAGATAAAAATTACCTAAAATCATTCTGATCAGAAATCCAAGATGGCCACTGTGGCTTCCATCTTGAAAATCCGTTTCTAAATTCTTAATAGAAAGGCCAACTGACTTGAAACATTATTATTGGAAGTATTGAGGTGATTTGTAGATCAAAAAAAGTTTAAATGGTACAGATCTGAAATCCAAGATGGCCGCTCTTAAAAAATATATTTTGAACTTCTGATGAACCAAAGGGCCAATGAACTGGAAACTTGGTAGGACTTGTAGGTCAAAAATAGCTAAAATCATTCTGATTGTGAATCCAGGATGGCCACCATGGCAGTAATCTTGAAAATGTATTTTTACTACTGAACTGAAAAGCCAATTAATGCGAAACTTGGTAATAAGTAGCAGAGCGGCTTTTGACCTTTTTACAGCACGTAAAATATGTGTCCTAGTTGCTGTGGCAATATTTGAAGACTGGCATACAGTAGAATTAGCCATGAGTACTCGTCTTTGTTTATTATTGTGATTAATTTGATTTTTTTGTTTTTGCTTTGATGCATTGACTGAACTGGGAGCCTTTATGCGAACCGAATTTTTATGTATTTCTGTATTAAGAGTAGCATCGGGACCCAGGGTGAAGTTGGCTAGCTGTAAAAGTGCTTTAAACCCCCAGGTGGTTTACTCTACTGACCGTTCTAAGGCAGTGGTCCCGGTGTTAGTCTTACTCTGTTGCTTTGTGGTTTATTCTACGAGGCGATTTGTTTTATGTCTTACCTTGTGTCATTTTGTTCTTGTGTTTTTCAGTCCTTTTAGCATTATGATTACCTCGATTGGGGAAGAGAGAGCTAATTTTAGTGCTTTTCATACGTTTGTTCGATTTGTGCTTGTTTGAATTTGTCGGTTACTTCTTCCTCTTGGTGTCTGGGAAGGGCTGCGGTTTGTGATTGTGGCACTCCCTGGACTTTTCTCTTACCTTTTTTTTATGCTTATAGTCAAAAGTCCATTGACTACTAGGTGATATGCCTATAAGATAGTCAAAAGTCCATTTGACTACCTGATGATATGCCCAAAACAAAGTCAGGGAATGCCAAACACTGTAGACCCAACTCGGTCTGCTCAGTGTTCTTTGATCCGAGTCAACATTTTTTAGACCTGTCTGAATATTTACCTAAAGGGAAATGGATACACTTTAAAGAAAGGTAATTGTTGTCAAATTGTTTGACACTCCTGCGTAAAGGAGGTCAGCTATAAAGGATAGAAGTTGGGTGCACACTAATGCCCGGGATGTTCGGGATGTAATGTCCGGGATGTATGGTGTAGTGGTGCGTTGCCCTTAATATCTCGACTTGTGGTGGTCAGAATTTAATAAAATTGGTATCATTTGAAAATATAAGCTCCATTCTAAAATATTATTAAAATATATTTTCCAATTTTTACTCCTTTGAGGTCGATTTCGGACTTTGAAATGTCCGGGATGTTCGGGATGTAATGTCCGGGATGTATGGGTAGTGGTGCGTTGTCCTTAATATCTCAACTTTTGGTGGTCAAAATTTAACAAAAATTATATCATTTAAAAATTTATGCTCCATTCTAAAAGATTATAAAAAAA
Organism: Anodontia alba; assembly: GCA_964016985.1. Lineage (NCBI taxonomy): Eukaryota > Metazoa > Mollusca > Bivalvia > Lucinida > Lucinidae > Anodontia > Anodontia alba. Next base: position 69,290,898 of record OZ024821.1, on the reverse strand, counting down.
TATTTTCCAGTTTTTACCACTTTGAGGTCGATTTTGGACTTTGAAATGTCCGGGATGTAAGGTAGTGGTGTGTCAGCTTTTAGTGGTCAGAATTTAATAAAATTTATATCATTTAAAAATCTAAACGCTATTCTAAACGATTATTAAAATATTTTTTCAATTTTTACCCCACTGAGGTCGATTTTGGACTTTGAAATGTCCGGGATGTTCGGGATGTAATGCCCGGGATGTATAGGTAGTTGTACGTTGTCCTTAATATCTCAATTTCTGGTGGTCAGAATTTAATAAAAAAAATATATCATTTGAAAATTTTAGCTCTATTCTAATCAAAAAGATTATTAAAATATATTTTCCATGTTTTACCCCTTTGAGGTCGATTTCGAACTTTGAATTGTCCTGGATGTTCGGAATATAATAGGTAATGGTGCGTTGTCCTTAATATCTCAACTTTTGTTAGTCAGAATTTAATAAAATTTATACCATTTGAATGTAAGCTCCACTCTGAAAGAATATTAAAAATGTTGTTTTATTGTTGTTGTTGTTTTTTACCTCTTTGAAGTCGATTTCCGGGATGTTCGAAATGTAATGTCCGATGTATGAGTAGTGGTGCAATGCCCTTGATATCTCAACATGTTATGGTCAGAATTTAATAAAAGTTGTAACCTATTATTAAAAACTTTTTCCATTCTAAAAGATAATAATAATAATAATACACTGGGGTCGCAGGCACTTGGGATCGACATTTTCTTAAATAACTTTCCTTCATTATCACAAACGCAGTGATTTGTGTATCAATAATTATTTTTAACTCTAGATTAATAGAATATGTTTAAAACAAAATTTGAGCAAATATGATCATTTTAAGCGTTCAGCATATCTGGGATCATTCGGGATTCCCATTATTTTGCAGAATCGGTTTACAGATTAATTATTTTATTTATTTATTTATTTATTTATTTGCTTATTCGATCATTAATCATTAAAACAATCTGAAAGGATGGGCAACGTCGTTCGCCACAGATCACTCTAACTGACATCATTGAATCTGACATGGTGGAAAACAAATGACTGATGCCGGTGTGTCTGCTGCTTCCCGCCCGATTGTTGTGTCTGTTGCTCACCGCCCGTCCGGTGTCTCCCCGGTGTCTGCTGCTTCCCGTCCTTCCGGTTTGTCTGCTTCCCGCCCGTCCTATATGTCTGCTGCTCTCCGTCCGTGAATGGAAGCTATTTTATAACATATTTGCTGTGAAACTTATAGTTTCGCAAGTTTAATACAAAAAAAGGTAAAAGGAAAGTCCAGGGAGTGCCATAATCACAAGCCGCAGCCCTTCCCAGACACCACGAGGAAGAGGAAACAGACAAAACCAAAAAAGCGCAAATCGAACAACGTACGAAAGGCACTAAGATTAGCTCTCTCTTCCCCAAGCCAGGCAATCGCAGTGCTAAAAGGACTGAAGAAACACAAGAACAAAATAACAGAAGGTAAGACATAAAACAAATAGCCTCGTAGAATAAATCACAAAGCAACAAAGAATAAGACTAACACCGGGACCACCGCCTTAGAACGGTCAGTAGAATAAACCACCGGTTTATATAATAAACCACGTTTTCTCAGTTATGTGATTTAGCCTCGTTGGCACCATTAAACCTCTCTCCTGAGGAAAACAACAGGACTTGTCCTGTTGTCTCAGAAATCTTCACCCAGCAGACACACAACGTCGAAACAGCGCCGAATGAACATTGACGTTGATTCAACGTTGCGAAAATATGTTTCACAGCAATTATGCTGTAGAACACCCTCCATTCACGATAGTCGGTAACAGTTTTTTTTTTAATCAGCAATTTTCTTGGAAAAAAATAACTCTAATAGTGCAGACCAAGATCATACTGTAGTCTGACCAGTGTATATACGTAACGTTTTCCATTTCATATGCATCTTTTCAACACATTTTTGTCTGTATAAACACCACCATCCAACTTGTAGGATAATTTCAAAATTTCAATTTTATCATTTTCAATCTACAGAAGGGAATTACTCGATTACTTATTGAAGCATATGTATCTTCAACTGTGCATGCATGCCCTTGTATCAACCGCTAAATACATGATTCGTGCAAAATCGATTATATATATATATATATATATATATATATATATATATATATATATATATATATATATATATATATATATATATGATCGTTTGCTGTAAATTTCGTATTAACAAAAAAAAAATCACTGTAACTATCGAAAAGATGGTAATGTTTTGGGGTGATATGCAGTTCATAACGAAAACACGCCTATATAATTTTGACCCCATTAAACCCCACTTTTATATAGTAAAACTGGGGTTTACATGGTATACATTATTTTTCTTATTTTTGCTCAAAACATAGATTGTGGGTACTCGTTAGAACCGCCTCACCGAGGCGGTTCTAACGAGTATCCACAATCTATGTTTTGATCAGAAATATGAAAAATATCAGTGTTTTTTTGATCTGAAAGTGTTCAGTTTTTGGAGGTGAAAATTTCTATATATTTGAATAGGTGTGTTTTCGTAATGTAAAATGCATGGCGTGCGACACACGCCAAATTATTATGAGTTAATGCAATTAGCTTAACAAGTTGTTAAATGTCGTTAGAAAATTAATGACCTGTAAAATTACTCAACCTAACCTGAATAAACAAACATTATACCGTATTATTTCTGCTGTGATTCATAAATTGTGGGTACTGGATAGAGTACCCACAATGTATGTTTTGGGCAAAAATTAGAAAACTATCACAAATTTTCATCTGATAATTTTCATTTTTTGCGGCGGTAAAGTTTACTATATATTTAAATAGGCGTGTTTTCATAATGACATTTAATAATATTTTGTCGTGTTAAGCTTGACAGCATTGAGATTTTAATACGCGTATACTGTAATTGAACTTAACAGATACCATGTGAATGCATAAATGAAACCGTATGCACACAATGTTAACGGATCCATGTTATGAAGATCCCTGGCAAATCTTACTTTTCTAAATATAGGGGAAAAGAGGGCTGTAACTCAAGTTTTCAATCCCGAATGATCCCGGATATGCTGAACGCTTATCATATTTGCTCAGATTTTGTTTTAGACAAAACATTATTAATCTAGGGTTAAAAAGTTAATATTGATAAATAAAGCATTGCATTTGGGGTAAAAAAGGAAAGTTATTTAAGAAAAAAATCGATCACACCTGCCTGCGACCCCGGGTCATCCAGAAATAGACATCAAAGAGGTAATAATGATGATAATAATAATAATAATAATAATAATTTTCTTTTAGAATAGAACAAAACGTTTTGAATAATACAACTTTTATTAAAGTTTGAGATATCAAGGGCATCGCACCACTAGCCATACATCGGACATTACACTTCGAACATCCCGGACATTTTAAAGTGTGAAATCGACTTCAAAGGGGTAAAAAAAAAATAAAAAATAAAAAATATGTTTCGATAATCTTTTAGAATGGAGCTTACATTTTTAAATGATATAAATTTTATTAAATTTTGACCACCAAAAGTTGAGATATTAAGGACAACGCACCACTACCTATACATCCCGGGCATTACATCCCGAACATTTCAAAGTCCGAAATCGACCTCAAAAGGTAAAATTTGGAAACTATTTTTCGATAATCTTTTATAATGGAGCTTACATTTTTGAATGATATATATTTTGTTAAAGTCTGAGCACCAAAAGTTGAGATATTAAGGACAACGCACCGCTAAACATCCATCCCGACATTACACCCCGAACATCCCGGACATTTCAAAGTCCAAACTCGACCTCAAAAGAGGTAAAAATTGGAAAATATGTTTAATAATCGTTTAGAATGGAGCTTAAATTTTTAAATGATATAAATTTTATTAAATTCTGACCACTAAATGTTGAGATATTAAGGACAACGCACCACTACCCATGCATCCCGGACATTACATACCGAACATCCCGGACATTTCAATGTCCGAAATCGACCTCAAAGGGGATAAAACTGGAAAATAATGTTAAATAATCGTTTAGAATGGAGCTTAAATTTTCAAATGATACCAACTTTACTAAATTCTGACCACCACAAGTCGAGATATTAAGGGCAACGCACCACTACCCCATACATCCCGGACATTACATCCCGAACATCCCGGACATTAGTGTGAGCCTAGAAGTCGCTCCCCTTTGGAGCGGTATTTGGGAATACCGAAATCCTATCTTTACCGGAATCTACCGGAATCCAATATTAATTACCGAAATCCAACTATATTGTCAAGTTTACTATGATTTGTGTAAATTTAGACATATACACTGTTAAATGATATATAATCAAACAATATGGCCAAGTTTAGAAGAATATTTTGGAATAATAACGATTTTTAACGGGTTTTTTTTTTTACAATTTCGGAATCTACCGAAATCCAATATTAATTACCGAAATCCACAATATTATCAAGTTTACCATGATTTGTGTAAATGTAGACATATACACTATTAAATAATATATAAACAGATAATATGTCCAAATTTGGAAGAAGTTATTGGAATAATAACGATTTTATTAATGTTTGTATAATTTTCATAGGTGGAGTTACTTCCCTTCGTAGCTTAGCTCTGTGACGGGTACATGGAAGTACGGGGGAACACACCGAAACATTTTTCATATTTTTCCAATAAATAAAGCTTTGATTTTTCCTGCAAATTGTCTCCACAATATCAAGCATGAAATGTCAAGATATAAAGCATAATATTGGTTTTGTTTTGCATTTAACTGCATGCAAATCGGTAGCCTAACGATTGTAAAAACTCTCCCACAAATACTTCATTTAAATGGATTTGTCTAAACTTAAACTTTACCACTTTCTGGGATTATTCAGCAGATGACACAGAATACAGCGTCTGATCAGGGTCTGTTTTTTTTATTTATTTATTTATTTTTTTTGTTTTTGTTTTATTTTGGCATTGAATTGCATACAAACTAAAAACTCTCCCACACAAACTAAATAGAATTGTATAAGCTTACCCATGGCTAATTCAACAGACGACAATTTGTTATTTCTTATTTTTCCCTGAAAGGGTTTGATCCGGGTCTACACTTTTTTTGTGCGCATTTAACGCATTGACCAGTAGCAACCTTACGCGGCGTTCAGCCGATCCCGGTTAGGGAGGGTTGTTACAGATTCTGTGCGTTATATAGCTATGTCTGGTAGATAGTTATTTAAGCCTGGTGAACTCACCTGTAGTCCTAGATCAGAGGCCGCGCTCCGTGGTATTTGATCTGGAACTACAGTATTTGCTTATGTCCTTTTATAAATGGGTTAATATATTTCAGCTATTGTATATAATTATATAATGTGTTTGCAGATATCAATTTACTTTTGTGCCATTTTCTAATTTGGTTAACATATATTTTAAATATTTTAAAAATCTATCAAGTTTACAATTTCAGAATTCTCTATGTAGACATTCGTTTTTTTATACATTAAAAGTTGCATTAATTATTTTATTTCTGGAGTTGAGTTCATTGCTTTAAAATATGTTTACTATTATTCTATTTCATATGGCATTGTTAAATTTATGACACGGGCGTCAAGCTAAAAAAGTGTCTTTGAACATGCGCAAAATGTATGGATTCACCCCAACGGGCAAACGACGTCTTAGGAATGTCGCATCCACGTTGTGTGCCCGCAGGGACATCTTCCAGCTGCCCTGCATGCAGTCTCATCCGGGCCTTTGATCTCGATTCATACATTTTGCAGTATCCAATGATATCCAAATATTCCCAGGTTTCATTAAAAATTGGTGTTTTCTGCTGTACCACAGCCGTCTAGCCTTGAGATAACTTCAACCATGGTAAGATATGCAAAAATCGAGAAACAGAAAACCAAACTGGCGCATAAAACTTACAAACTACGAGTGTCACACTAGAAGTTGTTTTCAGATGCTTTCTAGAAGTACCAGATTTATAGGGACTGCATACATTTGGCTCTTTTTCTGCCCTTTTATTCAAAGGAATACACCTTTTCTGACTTCATGTTAGCATTTCTCTGCTTAAAAGTCCCTTTTCTAAAAAAGGTCTACTGTAAAAGGAAAAAACCCTTACTCCAAAGAGGGTATTTGGGATTACCGAAATCCAATGTTTACCGGAATCTACCGGAATCCAATATTAATTACCGAAATCCAACTATATTATCAAGTTTATCATGATTTGTGTAAATTTAGACATATGTAATGTTAAATAATATATAAACAGATAATATGGTCAAGTTTGGAAGAATTTTTTGTAATATTAACGATTTTATTAACGTTTTTTACAATTTCGGAATCTACCGAAATCCAATATACTTCCATTGCATATAAAAAGAACACATACGTTTGGCAGCCATATTGGATGCAATCATGATTTCTCAAAATACCAAGCTATATGACTGATATGTACGTTAGATTCTCAATGGACGATGATACAAAAATGAATAAGTGCAGAAAAATCAATTCAACCTTAATTTTAGGTCAACTATTATCATTATAACAATGGCAGCCATCTTGGACGCTGTCTAACTTCATCAGCCACGACAGAGTGTTCACAGTCAGAGCTTCATCTTTTCATCAAGAATCAGCCATTAAGTCTTTCAACCCTTTTAAAAGTTTCTTCAGCAGGGAAGGCGACGGCCACTGTCATTTGGGATAGTCAGGGCGCTGTCATGGTGAATTATCTTGAGAAATGTTGCACAATAGCGGTGCATATTAAGCCGAAGAAATAAGGCGGCTGCGTCAGGAAATTGTGAAGAAAGAAGAAAGTTGACTCGAGGTGTTCTGCAATTGCAAGATAAGGCACCAGTTCATACTCAAGTTGCTATGTCTGCTGCAACCAAATGCAGCTTTGAGGTCCTTTTTCATGCCCCGTATTTTCCAGATGTAGCCCCTTTAGATTTCGATCTGTTACTAACTCTGAAAACCAACATTCGTGGTAGGAATTGTGGAAGCAATGAAAGCATCTTAGATTGCTGTTGAGGATTACTTGGGGGACCAGGAAAAAGGCTTCTATTTTGAAGGGATAAGCAAACTGGAACAGCGTTGGAGGAAGTCATCGAAGCAAAGGAAGATTATATTGAGAATTAATTTCTGCACTTGGTCATTCCCAAAGAACGGGCCAAGAACTTTTTGATTGTAGTTGAACGATTCACATGCATAAAAATCGAATACATCACAGAGCAATACAACTACTGTTCCCCCCGCCCCCCCCCTCCCCTTTTTTTGTTTTTTGCTTGGCGTTTTATTTTAAATCAAAATATTTTGTTATGATTGACTATATCTTATCAGAAACTATTTGTCTTTTCTGTTTCTGTGTTTTTCTCAAATATTTACCATAAAATTGAATATACGGCCAAACCTTGGTCTGACCTATGCAATTTCATTGGGCCCATTGTGGTTTATTAGATAATGGAGTTCTGCTCATGTATACGCTAGAGGGCGTAAGCAGTGCTGCAAACTTCATTACTGCTTATGAAGTGTCTCAATAAAACCGAGACTCCCATTTTCTAATCCGTAGTGTGTTCTTTGTTTCCAAAGGCAATCTTTTTGACGTTTATTCTATAGTAGTTATTTTTTGGAATGCTTGTCAAAGAAAATATTTTCTTTTCTTTGCCGAAATTGAATTATTAATGTACACAACAATACTGTAAAAATTCAGAAAAAAATGAACAAGCGGAACTGTCTCCAAGTTAATACCCTACAGATTTATGCATGATTTGCATTTATTTTTACTATGGGGAAAAGTGAAAATAAATATTTGATTTTTTCAAAAAACCAACAACTAAAATAAAACGTTTTGTGCATAGGTAGTTATGACAAATGGTTTTGCATTAAATCATGACAAAAGTTTGCAAATTTGCTGCTTCTGTGTAAAGCACCAAGCAAAAACGACTTTCTGAAAGATGTCGAAAGCACAGTATAATCATTCGGATCCTCACGGCTATCTGTTTATTCTTGCAGTTTTTTTTATCCCAAGAACGCTGTGCATCCAAAAAAGGTAAGAGAAAAGTCCAGGGAGTGCCACAATCACAAACCGCAGCCCTTCCCAGACCCCAAGAGAAAGAGGAAACCGACAAATCTAAACAAGCACAAACCGAACAAACGTACGAAAAGCACTAAGATTAGCTCTCTCTTCCCCAAGCGAGGTAATCGCAATACTAAAAAGACTGAAAAACACAAGAACAAAATGACACACGGAAAGACATACAAGAAATCGCCTCGTAGAACAAACCACAAAGCAACAAGGAGTAAGACTAACACCGGGACCACCGCCTTAGAACGGTCGGTAGAGCAAACCACCGGGGGGTTTAAAGCACTTTTACAGCTAGCTAACTTCACCCTGGGTCCCGATTGCTTTGTGGCATCTGCATCGCATAGATACACGTTTCTTACGAGTCACACTGGTACTTTTTAAAATTAGTCTCAGAATGTCTTCTGGTGCAAGGCAAGTACTATTGGGTACTGTTAATCGTGTAAGATTGTGTGTGGTTTCTTCAAAATCTCATGGTGATATATATATATCGCAGGTCCAAATCCAGGGTATGTTTCCAGATGCTAGCCTGATAATGTGTTCTATGAATAATTTTGTGGTTAGAGGAACGGAAGACAACTTTGGCACAGACTTTGAAGATATCCATAACATGCTGACATAAATCTTGTGGTCAATATTCAAACATATGCAAGACAGTCCAGACTAGGCTCAGAGACATGCAAGACTCCTGGCTGAGCAAAAATAAAAAGGCTGATGAAATCCAGTTCTTTGCAGACAGAAAGGATATGAAGAAGTTCTTTGATGCACTTAAGACAGTATATGGTCCCCAGAGCTCAGGAACCACACCACTCCTTAGTACAGATGGAACTAGTCCTGACTGCCAAAGAAGCTATCTTGAAAAGATGGGCTGAACACTTTGATGGTGTCCTTAATCGGCTATCATCTATCAATGTATAAGCTAAACAGACTACCACAGGTTGAATGTAATATGTTGCTTGACGAGTTCCCAAACGTCTCTGAAACGGTGAAAGCAATAAAACTCCTGTCATCTGGCAAGGCTCCAGGATCAGATGCAACACCTGCAGAGATATACAAAGCAGGACGTCCTCCAGTTGCAGAGAAACAGAGTTATTTAACATTATGTGGAGAAAAGAAGCAATCCCTCAAGAGTTCAAGGATGCAACAATTATCCACCTATTCAAACTGAAAGGGAATCCTCAAGTCTGTGACAATCAGGTCATATCTTTATTGTCAATTGCTGGGAAGATCCTTGCAAGCGTCATACTGAACCGAGTGGATAAACACATTGAACAGTCAGGGCTTATTTGTTGTTTATTCTACGAGGCGATTTGTTTTATGTCTTACCTTTTGTTATTTTGTTCTTGTGTTTTTCAGTCCTTTAGCATTGCGATTACCTTGCTTGGGGAAGAGAGGGCTAATCTTAGTGCTTTTCGTACGTTTGTTCGACTTGAGCTCGTTTGGTTTTGTCTGTCTCCTCTTCCTCCTGGTGTCTGGGAATGGCTGCGGTTTGTGATTGTGGCACTCCCTGGACGTTTCTCTTACCTTTTTTTTCTACCAGAAAGCCAATGCGGATTTAGGAAAGACAGAGGAACAATTGACCTTCACAGCAAGACAGCTTCAAGAGAAATACTAGGAACAGAATATGGACCTCTACATGACCTTTATGGACATTACCAAAGTATTTGACACAGTCAGTCGTGAGGGCCTTTGGAAAATAATGGCAAAGTTTGGCTGACCTGCCAAATTCATAGCAGTGATGCGGCTGTTCCACGATGGTATGCTTGCAATTGTCCAAACTGATGGCGAGTTGTCCGATCCATTCCCTGTGACAAATGGAGTTGTGCAAGACTATCTAGTTCAGTTCAACACTGTTCAGTATGTTGTTTTCTACCATGGTCACAGATGCTTTCCAGGATGATGACAATGGTATACCTATTAGGTTACGCTTTGATTGGGAAGGTTTTCAACCTAAGAAGGCTGCATGCTAAATCCAAGGTGCAGATAGAGGAGCTAGATGAGTTCCTCTTTGCTGATGACATGGCTAAGGGTGCTCCAACAGAAGAGAAGATGCAAAAAAGATGTAGACCAAGTATCTGATTCATGTGACAGCTATAATCTCACAATTAGCATCAAGAAAACTGAGATGGTATATCAGCCAGCACCTTGAAAACCTTACAAGAAGCCTACCATTACAGTGAAAGGTCAACGATTGCAAGTGGTAAACAAGTTCACCTACCTTGGAAGCACATTGTCTAGAGCTGTGCACATTGAAGTTGGAGTCAATATCGGCATTGCCAAAGCTAGTGCAGCTTTTTGCCGACTACGTGGAAGTATCAGGGATCGAAGTGGAATTAGACTTTACACAAAGCTGAAAGTCTACAGATCTGTGGTGCTGCCAACACTATTACACGCATGTGAAACTTGGACAGTTTACCAACGACATGCCAAAAGACTGAACCACTTCCATACAAGCTGTCTTAGAAAACTTCTAAAGATCAAGTGGCAGGACAGGATTCCAGACACAGAAGTCTTGGAAAAGGCAGAGATGCAGAGTGTACATACTCTTCTGAAATTGGCACAGTTAAGATAGACGGGTTATGTTACTAGAATGCCTGATGAAAGTTTGCCAAAGAAAATCCTCTATGGAGAGCTAGAAGTTGGAAAACGCTCCCATGGTGGTCAGCAGAAGCAATAAAAGGACACCCTCATAACCTCCTTTAAAGATTTCAACATACCAACACAGTCGTGGGAACAGACCGCACAGGATCGAACAAAGTGGCGAGGCCTCATAAAAAGGGGTACTGATGAGTACGAAGCAAAACGAACCTGCAAAGCCAAACAGAAACATGCTCAGCGGAAAGCCAGAGCTAAGGCATCACAAACAGAACTCTCTTCCGCAGACTTCTATTACTCTATCTGCAACGGGCAGTTTTGGGCTAAGATTGGTATCATCAGCCATCTTAGAACACATAAACAATAACACTTCACGCATTTGATTAGGATTGGCCACTGTCAGTAATGACTGACGAACGCTAGGTCAGTATTATATAACCTGACAGCCATGTTGGACGCTATCTTAACTTAATCAGCCACGCCTGAACGACACGGTTAGAGTTTTATCATATCATCAAGAATTGCGTTAAAAACATTCTTGCAGATTATATTTTTATTGCCTTTGGGACCATTCAGCCCTCTCTGGTTACTTTGAACATCGAGTACCGTTTTAGTCTGTGAAGGGGGTATATACAGCCTCGCAAACTACTTTGGTGCATATGAAGAGACTCAATAAAACCCGAGTCTCCAATTTTCGTTCTTTTGTGTGGTCTTTGTTTCCAACCCCTTCACAAGCCAGTGTAAGGAACAATACACATTTGGCAACCATCTTGGACGCCGTTTTGATTTTCTTAAAATGCTCATTGATGCCAGAGTGGCACCAGTTGGATTCTTAAAGGAGAATCTTCATGCCATAAGAATCAGTCAAGAAAAAACAAACAAACTTTGAACCATATTTCCAGATCAAGCTGGGTTTCTGTTGTATTACTACCTCTGAAAACCCAAAAATAATTACCATGACATATTTTATACGTCTTATCAATTGCGGTAGAGACCTTATGTAAAATTCATGTTATCTAGTAGGGTTAAGAAAGACAACCGGATTCAAGTGACGTTCTTTGTCTCTATTAACTCTCGGTCGTGTAGACACTAAAACAGATGCATATGCAAACAGTGTGGATCCAGATGAGAAAACTCGTTACAAGCTGTCCTACCAGGATCTACACTGCCGTTTTGTTTTTGACGTTTGATTGAAACCCTATACTTGCAACAATGGATATCTCTAAATATAAAAATGGAAGAGTCCACTAGATACTCAGGGTGAAAGGGTTAGAGTGGAATTCTTCTGACATATGAAATACACGCGTGTTTTGCAAATAAAGTCTTTACTGCATATGCCGATAGCCAAGACTCAAAGCAACGTGTCAACTGGAACAGTCGGATCAAGGTCTTACTTTTCATCTGTAACGTGTAGAATCTACTTTCGACAAGAGAGCCGTTATAAGACTCCCTGTGTGCTGGACTGTTCTTGGTCTTCATAGGGAAATAGATGTACTCTAAGGGAAACAACTCGTATGGATATAACGTGTTTGGGGGATGGTGGATGCTACTCACAACGGAAAGAATTTGCTCCCTCTGGTTTCAAATCAGGAGGAGGCTACTTCTTGTTTGCAAAAATTATCTAACTGTTTGATGCTCCCATCTGCTGAAGCTTTTGAAGTGTTGGCCCTGTCGTCACTGACTATGGCACAAATACTCTTGCCTCACTTGAAGCAAGTTCTGGGGTTTGGGGAAGAGAGAGCTAATCTTAGTGCTTTTCGTACGTTTGTTCGATTTGTGCTTGTTTGCATTTGTCGGGTTCCTCTTCCTCTTAGTGTCTGGGAAGGGCTGCGGTTTGTGATTGTGGCACTCCCTGGACTTTTCTCTTACCTTTTTTTAGGCATTTGTCTGCTGTATATTTTCTCTCTCTCTCTCTCTCTCTCTTTCTCTCTCTCTCTCTCTCTGGGAGACAACTTGACTGAAATATTGTTGACAGGGCCATTAAACAACTCAAACAAAGCTTTTTTTATGTGTTGTGGCTTAGATCAACAATCTTTCCAACATTGAAAGCAGGCAAAATAGGTTATAATTAAATGCAGAAAGTTAGATTTAACAGCCCTGTTTGTAGACATCATAGTCATGATTCTGAAATAGTCCTCCACACATACTTGTGTAAGTTGGTCTTCTGTTCCATTTTCAAATAAAGAAACGAAAGCTGACTTTTCTCTTTTAGTGGACAGGAATACGGCTTCTGAGTAGTTCAGTTGGACTTGTGGGCAATTTTTGTCACTTGTCAGTCTTAATGAATGGCAGACTTTTGTATTTGAACTTGCATACATTACGTCCATACTAACAAAGTTGAGAGGTTGCTTTTCAATGGTGACATTTAAAACAAAAGTCCCTATTTGTTTTACCATTACACTGAATTGCTTCCCATGGACTTGTGTGAATTTATTTAGAATGAAATCAAACTGGCAGTCAGAATTTGTATGAAAAGCTGATACCATAATAAGTCCTGAAAGTAGGTTTGAGCTGTTATATATTCTCAAAGCATTTCCACATAGTCCACATCTTGCTTTCTGAAGACCCAGTACCTCCTGGAATTTCGTATTGATTCCCTCTCCAACAGAAAAGTGGTTTTGTTGATTGTATTGCCTGATAGAAGGGACCTCAAGAATTTGGAGATTATAAAATACAACTATGCCCAAACCGTCCATTTGAAAAGCCAATGGCTCGCATTTTCCATGAAATGGTGCACTTCCTATGGAACAACTAAGCTGACGACACTGATTCTGAAATATAAGTAATACGCTATGAATTATTTATTGTGCATTCAGTTTGATCACTGTGTGACTTAATGGTACATATTGGCCATCGTTTCTTTCGTTTGCACCAAAACATATAGAGTTCAATGCACTGTTTGTTAAATATAGAAAATATTTTCTGGAAGAGTTGCAAAAATATGTAAAGTTACCCAGGAAAGTCCACAATCAGCATTTCCGATGCACTGACAGCAGAAGCGATGAGGAACAAATACAGTCGACTCTCGTTATCTCGAAGTCCAAGGGACTATCTGAAATACTTCGAGATATCCGTACCTCGACATATCAGATTTGTAGAATTGAGTAAAATATAAATCGAACAACCACATTTCACAAATGAATATATAATTTGACTCCTGAAAATAGATGAATATTGAAAATATTATGGATAAGAGGAGAAATTGCTCCTAAGGAGCAATTTATCCTCTTTTCCACAATATTTTGTTACCTGTTGTTAGATCTCTTTTTTTTAAACAGCGTCCAGATTTTCAGTTCAAGATAAGCGGTTATTCGAGATAAGCGAGGTCGAGATAACGAGAGTCGACTGTAATGACAAGTAAAATAGGCACCACAGCACAATAACTACCATACAAAGCAACAAAAAATAAATATAAAAAAAAACAAGTGCAAGAGAGAGACTGCCCTGGAAAAGCTTCTATGGGAAAGGTTCCATATTCCTCAAAAATGGATATTTTTTATCCAGTACAGGTTAAATAAATTGATATATAGTATTAATCATAAAATGTGGCATCTAACAGCATGTAAACTTTCAGTTAGTCTCCCGTTTTTGAACTGGACCAAAAATAAAATGATTGTTTATCGTATCTCTGAATTAATGTTGGCAACATGAATTCAAAGGTACGATAAAACATCATTTCATTTCAAGAACCAGAGACTAACTGAAATTTTACAGTCTGTCAGGAGCCACATTTTATGATTGTATTAATGCCTTATATCAATTTATTAAACCTTTCTTGGATATAATAAAATGTCTAATTTGAGGAATATGGAGCCTTTAAACTAGTTTTTCATCGAAATCTTGCCAATTCTGATGTAGCTCCAAGTTACAAATACGTGTTTGTTCAGTGTGGAGCGCTGTGGTGCAGTGGTAAAGCATCGGACACGAGATCGAGAGGTAGCGGTTTCGATCCCCGCGAGCACCAAGTGTTGTGTCATTGAGCAAAACACTTTATCCACATGGCTTAGTATTGGTTTCTACCAAGGAAGACTTGCCTGCATAGAATGCCTGCGTAGGGCGTATGGCAGTATATACCATGGTTCATACAAAGTCTTTGACAAGAAATTCCCTGACATTTCCCTGACGCACAGCAATTTTCCCCTGACATTCTTGTTTTAGTCATTGTTGTTTCATTTCTTTCCCATCTAGTCTCCTGGATTGTATATGGAACTCAACTGTATTGTTTCCTGATTGTTGCCCTTTACTTTTACATTTCTGCTGATGATAACTATTTCTAGCAAATCCGAGAGTAAATCATTATTATAATATATACTACTCCTTTTGTTGACGATTTTAATTTAACTGACATACAGTGGTTCATTATGGAATGCTGAATTGTCACTAAAAAGTTTAAGAATGTTGGCCTCCTTCCATCCCTACAGCCAACCCTTACCTCCTTTTATTAATCATATACTTTAAATAGATATTTATTTTTTTTATTTTATTTTTTTTTTATTGAATTCAATTGGATATGGTGCTCTGACACTGGTTTCCATATACTGGAATTCAAAATGAGGTATATTAGCCATTACATGTAATAATTTCACAAGTCAGTTTTCCATTTTTTACAGAAAACTGTATCAAATGTTGTGCAGTAGCCAAACTTTTAGCAAAATTTAGACTTTAGATAATCCAAATTTCTCTACTTAAACATAATACAATCTAACTTAAGTATGGTCATTTTGGGTTCCAATGTATTAAAAAGCATTAACTTTTAAAGCACATTCTACAAAGCCAACTAAAATAAACACAGTAATATTCTTAAAACCCATCTGAATGCACACATACTACCTTGTAATGCACATATACATGTAAAAGTAAAAAACTTTTCTTCATTTAAAGCATCACATCCAGAACAACTAAAATCAACAAACCACCAAAGTCTACTTTTGTATATAAAGTAAAATGAAGTAATAGAGTTAATAAAGCTTGTTGTAAACTTGCATCTGTGTATTAACACTTATTCTGGTGAATAAATATAACAGAATTTTCCTCATATCAGGTTATTAGGATCAAATGATCTAAAGTACTAAATCTAGCAGTGGGCAGTGTATACTAAAATCAGACTGCACTTTAGAACTATATTATGTAGATTAAGGATTAGAGGTATTATGTACATATACATGTACCTTTAATGTTAGTGAAAAAAGAACAATTACGCTTTTGTCAAAAGTGAAGGAACTGCCTTAGCCTTTGGAAAAAAAATTAACTGGCTGACTAGATTAGAAAATTCCCTTGACAAATCATACGAGTAATATACACAATAAACCTGTATATTCCTGCTATTCTCAAAGTACTTAAATAGTAAATGAATAAACACACAAATACATACCACATTGTTTAATACCTTACCGTGAATATGTCCTTTACTTGATCATTGTCGCATTCGGAAACTTTGTGGATTTGTTCTGTCGATTGTAGATATTTTTCAATGTTCAGCAGAGCACTGAAAGTAACACTGTTTGTTCTAGTCAGTTTTTCTCTTGGACAATATTTTCTAACCATGCTGTTATCGTGTTGATTGCAAATGTAACAAAAGACATTGTTGTAGATGATGGCCACACCAAAGAACGATTTCGTTTGAATGAAAGGTAAAGTTAGTTTATTACAAGCTTGTTCTATTTTCTCATCATAGTCTCTCCATAAACCGGTCTGATTACACTTCATTATGCTTGGAATGTAGCACAAATATTGGTCTCCAACAGACTTCTCAGTCGCAGGAATTTCATTAATAAACTGACAAGTTTCAAACAAATCTTTAATTCCGGTCGAGAAGTTGGCTGACAATACGTTGAAACATCTGGTACGAACTTGCCATTTTATAACCTCTTTAACACTGTTGCACGTCGCACAATAAATGTTTTGAAATATTTTACCAGTAGCGTTATCAGACACCCATAGCATCTCATCTAGCTTGGCTTTATTTTCACATTTTTCGATCAGGGTTAAATTAGTTTCTTGTTCGGGACAACTATCTACAATACGGTATCTTTTTATGCCATAATTAAATCCATCATACAATGTTTCTGAGCCATGGTTTGACCGTTGAATAATAGTTACTTTGCATGGCAGAATAGGGCTTCTGTAAGTAATATTCTCTTTATCTGGACAACAGTTTCCTGTCTCCCAACAATCATCTTTGCAAGAGCATGGGCTACAGCAGGGTGTGTTTGATTGTTTCCTCATTGTTTTTGTAGGAGAGTAACAGAACTTTGTTATGGGACAAAGTTTCGAGGCAACATCCCTCACCATTTCATTCATGTCAAATTGCAGACAGGCGGACTTTGAAATGAACATGACAAACCAGACGACTGGCGCACTCGACCTCATTTTATCTGAAAACTATCAGCAAGTTATTACAAATTATTGCATAAAAAGCAGTGCCGCACGTTATTAACAGCCGTGCATTAACCGGCGAAAAGCCGTGTATTAACAAGGCAATTCACGCGCTGTTAATGCACGGCCACGCAACTTTCAATATGCCTGTACCGGAGCCACAGAATTGCTGCCGTCACGAGATGTGTAGTGCCCGGCCCTAGAACGAGCATAATAGTGCAAGAAATAACGCGAAATGTAACAAATGTTTTCACTTTTTATGCAATAATAGCAATCGAACATGGTTTTTCAATGCATTAACATTCGCTAGGTCCCTAGGGAGGTGTTGAAAACCGCGGCCTCCGGCCTCGGTTTTCAACACCTCCCTCGGGACCTGGCGAATGTTAATGCATGAAAAACCATGTTTGATCCCTATACTGACAAATGACAGTTAAGAGGATTGAATACATTTCCAGGGAGGGCAACAGTCAAAATTGTTCTGCCTCCCTTATGAAAAGAGTTCTACTCTAAAAGGAAAAAAAAGGCTCTCTTTCGGGCAAATTTTCTTCTTTTAGGGTAGATTCCATTTCAGACAGGGCTTGATATGCAAGAAACCAAAAAAGAAGTCACGAAATGTGAAAATGGGAGATAAATTACTAAGTGTATTCATGCACCGGCGTCCAATTGATATTGGCTTACAGTTGGGCAAGGCCTGCTATCCTTGTAGCAGGTAAGGGTAGAAGGGGAATGTTTTTATGTCTTCTGTTTCTTCACTTTCACTCCTGTTCCTCTTTCTTCCCTGTCCTCTCTTTCATCTCTTCTACTATCTCTTCTATCTCTTTTCTCTCTGTCTCTGGGAGACGACACAAAATGACCCACAAGAGTTGATGTGTCGTTAAACCCCAACACAATCAAATCATGCACCTCAAGTTTTCCGTCATGCTGTACAAAGGATGCAACTTATGTAACTTCGCGAGTCTACTCTATAAGAAGAGACGTTTTACCCAGAGTGAGCAAATCCTTTCTTTACAGAGCATACTCCTTTCCAGAACGCAAAAACAATTTTAACAGAGTTGCTGCCCGCCCCTGAAAGTGCATCCAGTCCCCTTAAAACAAATTACAGTATATAGGCCACGTCAAGCAAAATTGTGTCTTCGAGTATTTTCGAACTGCGTAGTGCTGTGTGACCGGAAGAGTGTGTTCGATCCCCGGCCGAGTCTACCAAAGACTTAAACATATAGCCCAAGAGGGCAATAGTCGCTCTCCTGAGGAACAGTTAGCTGAAGGTATGAATATAATTCGAAACTTCAAGTGACCATCACAGATATTTTTGACATAGCTTTCACCCTACATAGCGAACATAAACATGTCCTTTGTTTGCAGTTTGTTTTTCAAATGTCCCTAATCGATTGGAAATCTATGTCGTCTAAGACACCCGAGGAGAGCAAGTTGGGCCATGGAAACAAGAGGCTCAAAATCGAATTTGTCTGAGCTTTTATGCCTGTCCTGATTACCAGCAACTGTGATGACGATTCGATCAAAAATGAACGCATTAGCAGGGGGACACCATTTTCCCATTAAAACGAAGCAGCTATCATCAGTACCACATTTCCCGAGTCTATGGGACACTCAAGGGATGGTAACTATCGTGCCAATAGTCAAAACCGCGATTAAATCGGACTTGTCCAAGATTTTATGTCCCCGTTATCTGCAAATTTGGTGAAGATCCAATCAAAATGAAATCGCTATCGTCAAGACAACATTTACCTAAGTCTATGAGGCCCTCAAGAGCGGGTAACTCTCATGCTAATAGTTAAAACTGGGCCAAATTCGAACGTCCAAGCTTTTATTCCTGTCCTAGTTATCTACAAGTATGATGAAGATTCGATCAAAACATGAAGTCGCTATAGTCCGGACAATATTTTCCGCATTATATGTCTATGAGAGACTAAAGGGCAAATAACTCAATTGAATAGTCCGATATGTCCCGAAAATGAACTTGTCCAAGATATTATGGCTGTCCTCATTAGCTGCAAGTCTGATGAAAATTTGATAAAAAATGAAGTGGCTTTTGTATGGACACCTTCTTCTTAAGTCTACTGGACACTCAAGGGCAGGCAACTCTAATGCCAATAGTCGAAACTGGGTCAAAATCGAACTTGTCCAAGTCTATGATGCCTTTAAGGGCATTCTTCATGTCAATATTAGGAACTGGGCTGAAATCGAACTTATCCTAGATTTTATGCCTGTCCTCATTATCTGCAAGTTTAATGAGGATTCGATCCCAAATGAAGTCGCTATCGTCCAGGCAACATTTTCCTCACATACGTATATGTGAGACTAAAGGGCAAGTAACTCTTATGTGAATAGTCTGATCGGGCTCAAAATCGGACGTCGAAGATTTTATGGCCGTCCTCATTATCTGCAAGTCCGATGAATATTTGATAAAACATGAATTCGTTATTGTCCGGACATGTTCCTAAGTCTATTGGACCCTCAAGGACAGATAACTCTAATGCCAATAGTAAAACCTGGGCCAAAATCGAGCTTGTCCAAGATTGTATAAATGCCGCCTATACCTGCAGGTTTGATGAAAATCCAATCAGAAATGAAGTGTCTATCAGCCAGACAACATTTTCCCATTATAATTCTATGGGAGCCTGAAAAGGCGGGTAATTCTCATGCAAATAGTCTGATCTGGTCCAAAGTTAAACTTGCCCAAGATTTTATGCCCATCTTCATTATCAGCAAGTTTAATGAAGATCCGATTAAAAAATAAAGTCGCTATCGCCCGGAAAACATTATCCCCATTATATGTCTATGGGACCTTTAAGTTGCCATGCGAACCAAAATTCTGACCAAGTCTCTGCACCAAAACCTAACACAGCCAATCCCCCACCCAACTAATGGTACCTGTGAAAATTGATCTAGATTGGCCAACTGGGCTTTGAGAGATATTTGTTCGAAAGTGTGGACGCACAGGCTGGAGGACGGACGGACGGACGGACGGAGCCTAACTATACTATAAGCTCACCTCGTGAGCCTTCGTCCTTATCAGTCAGTTCGATGAAAATCCAATCAAAATCAAGTTGCTATCGTCCGGATAACATGTCCTCATTATATGTCTATGGGAGACTAAAGGGCAAGTAACTCTCATGTAAATAGTCTAATCCGGCACAAAATCAAACTTTCCAAGATTTTATAGCTGTCCTCATTACCTGCAAGTCTGACGAAGATATCATAAACAAAATAAAAAAAAAAAAAAAACAAAAAAAAAAAAAAACATGAAACGATAAAAATACAGCTATTATCATATCGCGGGCCGATACCTCTGTTAAAGATTGACACAATTTGCCCATTAGCATTCCCAAACCAGATCTCCACAATGTCAATGCACACACCAAATTTGGTGAAAATCTGTTGATATTTACTCAAGTTATCATCTTGAAATGAAAATATGAACATGTCGCGGCCAGATAAGACAGACATAAGGACGACGGCGGGGTATAGAAATGAATTTGCTATTATCAGCAGAACATTTTCCGAGTCTATGGGACGCTTAAGGGCGGGTAACTATCAAGCCAATAATCCTAACCGCGCTAAAATCGAACTTGTCCAAAATTTTATGTCTGTTCCCTTTATCTGCAAGTTTAATAAAGATAAATAAAAAATGGTCGCTATCATCCGGACACTTTTTCCGCATTATATGTTTAACGCCGACTAAATAGCAAGTAACTCTCATGGGAATAGTCCGATCTGACCAAAAATGGAACTCGTCCAAGATTTTATGGCTGTCCTCATTACCAGCAAGTCTGATGAAGATTCGATCAAAAATGAAATTGCTGTCTTCCGGACAACCTTTTCTATGAGGCCCTCAAGAGTGGGTAACTCTCATGCCAATAGTATAGTCTGGGCCCAAATCGAACTTTGCCGAGCTACCCAGTTAGCATTCTACGTAAATCTATATCGGGCCGTCATCGGCCCGTCAGCTACCCTGACGGGCCGATGACGGCCCGATATAGATTTACGTAGAATGCTGACTGGGTATTATGCCCTTGGTATCTGCAGGTTTGGAAAAGAGCCAATCAAAGGTGACTGAAAAAGCTGGATACAATTTTTTTTCACCGCCCACAGGCATGTAACTCCAAACCGACTGGTAAGATTGACCAAAATTCAAACTCGTCTGAGATTTATGCCTGTCCCTGTTTCCTGCAAGTTTGATGAAGACTGACTTCATAGTAACTGAGCAAAGCTGGAGACATCATATTTCCTATTCAAAGTCAATGGGACGCTCAAGGGCAAATAATTCCTAAGCGAAAAGTTCGACCAGCCCAAATTCGAAGTAATTTAAGATTTCATCCTGTCCTTAGTACCTACAAGTTTGACAAAGGTTCGATTAAAGGCGGCTGGGAAAACGCGGAGACAGCGTTTTTTTCCAATAATATGTCAACTGGCGCTTTCTGTTGCCAAGGTAATCACAGTTTTGATCCGATCTGCACCAAAGCCTAATGCCGCCTTTTCCCCATCAAAACCGTGCTACTGGAACGGAACATTTTGCCTACAATCGGTCGACGTCTTCGAGCTATATTTGTTCAAAAGTGTGGACGACGACGAAGGACGACGACGCACGCCAAAGCTCCGTTATACTATAAGCTCATCTTGTGAGCTTTCGGCTCCAGTGAGTTTAAAAAAGAAGCCGCTGTCATCAACACAACATTTTCCGAGTCTATGGGACACTCAAGCATGGGTATCTATGTCGCCAATAGTCCAAACCGCGCTAAAATTGAACATGTCCGAGATTTTATTCTTGTCCCTGTTATCTGCAAGTTTGATGAAGATCCAATAAAAAAAAAACAAACAAAAAGAAAAACAAAAAAAAAAAAAAAAACAACTAGAAATTATGTTTGCAAAACACTATGCCCCCATCCATATGCTTGCCTTTAAAGATAATACAAGGTAACAAGAGCTATCGCAAGACAGCATAGCTCGCCTATTTGCGCCTTGCCTACCTATATTTTCACATTAACACGTCAAAAGGTGTATTTAGTATTTGTATATGATTCTATTCCAAATATAATAAGTTTTGTGAACCTGAATATAAATCACACATCCCTCTATAAATTTTAATGCAAATTTATGAGTTACATGGAACATTGACCTAGATATATTTTGAGGTCGATCATCGCATCACATGGAACTTATGTTCCTGGTATGAAATTTCTCCATCAAGTAGTCTTCCAGTTATTAGGCAAAATCACTGAACGATGAAATATAGGTCTTACTGAGTCACACTGACCTAGATATATTTTTATGTCAATCAACGGGTCACATGGAAGCTATGATCTAGGTATGACATTTCTCTATCAAATAGTCTTCGAGATATAAGGTAAAATCGCTTGACTGTGAAATGCAGGTCACAATTACCTACATATATTTTAGGTTACTAATAATGTCACATGGAACTAATATTCATGGTATGATATTTCTCTATCAAATAGTCTTCGAAATATAAGTAAAAATCATCGGACCATGAAATATAGGTCACACTGACATGCATATATTTTGAGGTCAGCCTTCGTGTCACATGGAACTAATATCCAAGGTAGGATACTTCTCTTATGAAATTGTCATCGATATAAGGCATAATCACTGTACCATGAAATATGGGTCACACTGACCTACATAAATACTGAGATCACTCTTCGTGTCACATGGAACTAATATCTAAGGTATGACATTTCTCTATCAAATAGTCTTCGAGTTATAAGGCATAATCACTGGTCCATGAAATATAGGCCACATTGACCTACATACATTTTGAGGTCTCCCTCCGTGTCACATGGAACTAATATCCAAGGTATGACATTTCTCCATCAAATAGTCTTCGAGATATAAAGCATAATCACCTGACCATGAAATATAAGTCAAATTGACGTACATATACTTTGAGGTCACTCTTAGTGTCACATGGAACTAATATCCAAGGTATGACATTTCTCTATTAAATAGTCTTCGAGTTATGAGGCATAATCACTGGACCATGAAATATAGGTCACATTGATTTACATATATACTGAGGTCACTCTTCATGTCCCATGGAACTAATATCCAAGGTATAACATTTCTCCATCAAATAGTCATCGAGATATAAGGCGTAATCACTGTTCCATGAAATATGGTCACATTGACCTACATATATACTGAGGTCACTCTTCGTGTCACATGGAACTAATAGCTAAGGTATGACATTTCTCTATCAAATAGTATTTGAGTTATAAGGCATAATCACTGGACCATGAAATATGGGTCACATTGAACTACATATATACTGAGGTAACTCTTCGTGTCACATGGAACTAATATCTTAGGTATGACTTTTCTCTATCAAATAGTCTTCGAGTTATAAGGCATAATCACTGGTCCATTAAATATAGGCCACATTAACCTACATACATTTCGAGGTCTCTAATGGAACTAATATCCAAAGTATGACATTTCTCCATCAAATAGTCTTCGAGGTATAAAGCATAATCACTTGACCACGAAATATAGGTCAAATTGACCTACATGTACTTTGAGGTCACTCTTAGTGTCACATGAAACTAATATCCAAGGTATGACATTTCTCTATTTAAAAGTCTTCGAGATATGAGGCATAATCACTGGACCATGAAATATAGGTCTCATTGATCTACATATATACTGAGTCACTCTTCGTGTCCCATGGAACTAATATCCAAAGTATGACATTTCTCCATCAAATAGTCATCGAGATATAAGGCGTAATCACTGATCCATGAAATATGGGTCACATTGACCTACGTATATATTGAGGTCACTCTTCGTGTCACATGGAACTAGTAGCTAAGGTATGACATTTTTCCATCAAACAGTCTTCAAGATATAAGGCATTATCACTGGTCCATGAAATATAGATCACATTGACCTACATATATTTTGAGGTCACTCTTCGTGTCACATGGAACTAATATCCAAGGTATGACATTTCTCTGTCAAATAGCCTTCGAGATATAAGGCATAATTACTGAACCTCGAAATATAGGTCAAATTGACCTACATATACTTTGAGGTTACTCTTAGTGTCACACGAAACTAAGGCATAATCACTGGACCATGAAATCCTCCTCTATCCCAACCAGTATACCAAATGTCAAGGCTCTAGCTCAAATACTTTTCCAGATATCTTGCTAACGCGATTTCAATATCATTTTAATAAAAGGAAAATAACTCTAAAATGGGAGATAATTCGGATAAGAAAAAAATAAGGGTCACCTTTTTTTTCGTGAGAAATCCATATATGAAATTTCAAAACTTAGGTTGTAAACTTAGGCTATGCACAATAAAGCAACAAGATTAAATGGCTAAAATTGCAAAGGACCATAACTCGTATTACATTTCATTTATTTGGTAGAAAATTCAATCAGGTGATCTCCTCCTTAGTCCCAATCAGTATACCAAATATCAAGGCTCTAGCTCAAATGCTTTTTGAGGTATCTTGCTAACGCGATTTCAATGTTATTTTAATAAAAAGGGAAATAACTCTAAAATGGGAGATAATTCGGATAAGAAAAAAATAAGGGTCACCTATTTTTTCATGAGGAATCCATATATGAAATTTCAAAACATTAGCATACATGGTTGTAAACTTAGGCTATGCACAATAAAGCAACAAGATTAAATGGCTAAAATTGCAAAGGGCCATAACTCGTACTACATTTCATTTATTTGGTTGAAAATTCAAACAGGTGATCTCCTCCTCAGTCCCAATCAGTATACCAAATATCAAGGCTCTAGCTCAAATACTTTTTGAGATATCTTGCTAACGAGATTTCAATGTTATTTTAATAAAAAGGGAAATAACTCTAAAATGGGAGATAATTCGGATAAGAAAAAATACGGGTCACCTATTTTTTCATGAGGAATCCATATATGAAATTTCAAAACATTAGCATACATGATTCTAAACTTATGCTATGCAAAATAAAGCAACAGGATTAAATGACCAAAATTTGCAAAGGGCCATAACTCCTACATTTCATTTAATGGTTGAAAATTTTATCAGGTGATCTTCCCCTCATACCAATCAGTATACCAAATATCAAGGCTCTGGCTCAAATACTTTTTGAGATATCTTGCTAACGAGATTTCAATATTATTTTATTAAAAGGGAAATAACTCTAAAATGAGAGATAATTCGGATAAGAAAACAATAAGGGTCACCTATTTTTTCATGAGGAATTCATATATGAAATTTCGAAACATTAGCATACATGGTTCCAAACTTAGGCTATGCACAATAAAGCAACACGGCCAGAAATTACATGGCCAGAAATTGCAAAGGGCGATCTCCAACAACATTTAATTTAATTGGTTAAAAAATCAATAAGGTGATCTCCTCCTCAGTCCTAATCAGTATATCAAATATCAAGGCTCTAGCTCAAATACTTTTTGAGATATCTTGCTAACGAGATTTCAATGTTATTTTATTAAAAGGGAAATAAAATGGGAGATAATTCGGATAAGAAAAAAATAAGGGTCAACTATTTTTTCATGAGAAATCCATATATGAAATTTCGAAACATTAGCATACGTGGTTCTAAAGTTATGCTTTGCACAAGAAAGCGTGACGAACGAACGAACGAACATAACGAACGAACGAACGTAACGAACGAACGAACGGACAAGCCAGAAGCAATATGCCCCTCACTTTTTCAAAGTTGGGGGCATAATGAAGTCGCTATCATTCGGACAACATTTTCCCCATTATATGTCTATGGGAGACTAACGAGTAATTAAAAGTAACCCTCGTATGAATAGTCTGATCTGCCCTAAAATCGAGCTTGTCCAAGATTTGGAGATTCGATCAAAAATGAAGTCGTTATCAACATTATTTTCTCCAATATGAGTCTATAGGAAAAATCTGCGCTCGAGGGCGAAAAACTCTTATTTAGAAGTAAATAATCTAATCCGGCCCAAAGTCGAACTCGTTCGAGCTCTTATGCCTAACCTCGTCATCTGCAAGTTTGACCAAGATCCAATCAAACGTGACTGAGAAAAGCTGGATACATCTATTTTTTCACCGCCCAAGGGCATGTAACTACAAAACGACTGGTAAGATGTGACAAAAATTAGAACTCGTCTGAAAGTTTATACCAGTCCTTGTTTCCGAAGACTGAATTCATAGTAACCGAGAAAAAATCGAGAAACCATTTTCCCATTGAAAGTTAATAGAAACGCTCAAGGGCGAAATATTCCGTAGTGAAAAGTCCGACTCAGCCCAAATTCAAACTAAACCAAGATTTTATGCATGTCCTTGTTACCTGCAAGTTTGACAAAGATTCGATTAAAGGTGGCTGAGAAAAAAAGTGGAGACAACGTTTTTCCCATTATATGTCAATGGGCGCTTTCTGTTGCCAAGGTAACCACAGTTTGATCCGATCTGCCCCAAAGCCTAATGAAGCCTTTCCCTCGCCCAAAAGGTGCTACTGGAACATTTTGACTAAAATCGGCCAACTGGTTTTAGTGACATATTTGTACGAAAGTGTGGACGATGACGACCCCAGGGACGACGACGGACGCCAGAGCCATGCTATACGATAAGCTCACCTTGTGAGCTTTCGGTTCCGATGAGCTAGATTATCAGCACAACATTTTTCGAGTCTATGGGACACTCAAGGGTGCGTAACTATGTCGCCAATAGTCCAAACCGCGCTCATTAACCACAAGTCTAATGAAGATTCAATCAAAAAAGATTGCTAATTTTCCTAATTCTATGAGGCCCCCAAGGGTGGGTAACTCTTATGCCAATAGTCTCAACTGGGTCTTAACTGAACTTGTCCGAGACTTTATGCCCTCGCTATCTGCAAGTTCGATGAAGATTTGATTAAAATTGAAGTCGCTATTGTCCGGACAACATTATCCATATTATATGTCTATGCGAGACTAAAGGGCAGGTAACATTTATATGATAGTCTGATCAGGCCCAAAATTGAACTCGTCCAAGATGTTATGGCTGTCCATGTTATCTGAAAGTCTGATGAAGATCTGATAAAAAATGAAACCGCTATTGTCCGGACATTTTCCTTAGTCTATAGGACTTTCAAAGGCAGGTAACTCTCATGCCAATAGTCGAAACTGGGCCCAAATCGAGCTTGTCCTCGTTATCTGCAAGTTTGATGTAGATCCAATTAGAAACGAAGTCTCTATCAGCTAGAAAACATTTTCCCATTATATGTCGATGGAAGTCTGACAGACAGATAATTCTCATGCAAATAATCCGATCTGGTCCAAAATCAAATTAGTTCAAGATTTTATGCTCACCTTCATTATCAGCAAGTTCGATGAAGATCCGATAAAAAATTAAGACGCTATTGCCCGCACAACATTTCCCCATTATATGTCTAAAGGATTTTCGGATGCCGTGAAAACCAAAGTTCTGACCAGATATGCCACCCTCCCCCACCACCCCCCCCCCACCCCCCCACCCCACGCCCCGCAAAAAAAAAAAAAAAAAATAAAAAAAGAAAAAAAAAAAAGAAAACACCACACCCCTGCCCCAATGACGGTACCTGTAAAATTTGATCAAGATTTGGCCGAATGGCCTTTGAGATACATTTGTTCGAAAGTGTGGATGATGGATGACGGACGACGGCCGACGACGGATGCCAGAGACTTGCTATACTATAAGCTCACCGTACTATAAGCTAAAAACCTGAAACGATAATAATCGCGGGCAGATACGTCAGAAACAGACAAAATTTGTCCTTTGCAATCCCAAAGCAGGTCTCCATCAACAATATCAATACACATAGCAAGTTGGTGAAAATCCATTGATATTTACTCGTTAATGTCTGGGCAGATAAATTGATAAAATATGCCCATTAGTAAATGCGTAAAACAAGTTTGGTAAAAATCCATTGATATTTACTCAAGTTATCATCCGGAAACGAAACTATGGACGTGTCGCAGGCAGATAACTGTCAAAATTAACGGAATTTATCCATAACCATCCTAAATCAGATCACAACAATATCAATGCACATACCAAGTTTTGTGAAAATCAATTGACATATACTCAAGAAATCATCCGGCAACGAAAACCAGGACGGACGGACATACCACAGGCGAACGGACAGACGGATGGGCACTCCGACAACTAACGTTATACCATAATACCCCGCCACTAACGTGTGGTGTGGTATGAAAATGAAGTCGCTATCAACAGCACAACATTTTCCTAGTCTATGAGACAGTCCAGGGCGGGTTACTATTATACCAATAGTCCAAACCGCGCTAAAACCGAACTCATTCAACATTCCATGTCAGTCCCCGTTATCTGAAAGTTTGATGACGATCCAATTAAAAATGAAGTGGCTGTTATCCGGACAACATTTTCCCCATTATATGTCTAACGGCGACTAAATGGCAAGTAACTCCCATGTGAATAGTCCGATCTGATCCAAAGTGGAACTCGTCCAAACCAACGTTCTGATCAGATCTGCCCCTAACCTTCTAAAACTGCAAGCCATGCACCATGCCCGCCACAGGGACATATTCCCTATGCACTTCTGTAGTATAAGGGCTGAAAACAATCTAAGATAAACATGAAGAGAAGCAGTAAATAGTTATTTCATAACTCAAAAAAAAAAAAAAAAAAAACACCAAAAGGTCTAAGTTAAAAATGCAATAAAAAGTGATAAAAAATAATTTCAGGATTCTGAAAAAAACAATATGCATATCTTCAGACCATCCTAAAAGCGTGTGTAAAGTTTCAAAAGGATCGGCCTGAAAATGTGGGAGGAGTTGCGCATACAAGGTACATACTCCCTATACATTTCTGTAGTATTAGGGCTCGAAAAAAGTCTAAGTTAAAAATGCAAAAAATGTAATAAAAATACTTTCAGGATTCTGAAAAAAACAATATGCATATCTTCAGACCATCCTAAAAGCGCCTGTAAAGTTTGAAAAGGATTGGCCTAAAACTGTAGGAGGAGTTACGGGCAGAAGCTACATACTCCCTATACATTTCTGTAGTATTAGGGCTCGAAAAAAGTCTAAGTTAAAAATGCAAAAAATGTAAAAAAAAATCATTTCAGGATTCTGAAAAAACAATACGCATATCTTCAGACCATCCTAAAAGCGCCTGTAAAGTTTGAAAAGGATTGGCCTAAAACTGTAGGAAGAGTTGCGGGCAGAAGGTACATACTCCCTATACATTTCTGTAGTATTAGGGCTCGAAAAAAGTCTAAGTTAAAAACGCAAAAAATATAATAAAAGATAAATTCAGGATTCTGAAAAAACAATATGTATATCTTCAGACCATCCTAAAAGCGTCTGTAAAGTTTGAAAAGGATTGGCCTAAAACTGTAGGAGGAGTTACGGGCAGAAGGTACATAGTCCCTATACATTTCTGTAGTATTAGGGCTCGAAAAAAGTCTAAGTTAAAAATGCAAAAAATGTAATAAAAAATACTTTCAGGATTCTGAAAAAAAAAAACAATATGCATATCTTCAGACCATCCTAAAAGCGCCTGTAAAGTTTGAAAAGGATTGGCCTAAAACTGTAGGAGGAGTTTCGGGCAGAAGGTACATACTCCCTATACATTTCTGTAGTATTAGGGTTCGAAAAAAGTCTAAGTTAAAAATGCAAAAAATGTAATAAAAAATAATTTCAGGATTCTGAAAAAACAATATGCATATCTTCAGACCATCATAAAAGCGCCTGTAAAGTTTGAAAAGGATTGGCCTAAAACTGTAGGAAGATTTGCGGGCAGAAGGTTCATACTCCCTATACATTTCTGTAGCATTAGGGCTCGAAAAAAGTCTAAGTTAAAAATGCAAAAAATGTGATAAAAAATAATTTCAGGATTCTGAAAAAACAATATGCATATCTTCAGACCATCCTAAAAGCGCCTGTAAAGTTTGAAAAGGATTGGCCTAAAACTGTAGGAGGAGTTGCGAGCAGAAGAATGGTGGGGGCGCTGACGGACGGACGAACGGACGTTCCGACGGACGGACGGACACTCAAAATTTCAGTGGGTATAACATAATACCCCGCCCGTTTTTGGTGGCGGGGCATAATAACAGACAATCACCAATCCTAATGATTGTGCCTGTGAAATTTTATTTAGATTGGCCAGTTGGCCTTGGAGATATATTTGTTCAAAACGGTGGACGACGGACGACGACGGACGCCAGAGCCTTGTATATTATAACTCCTTGTGAGCTTTAGGCTCAGGTGACCTAAAAACGGTACTAGCTGCCCTTTCGCTTGGTGCTCAGCATTATTAGAGCTAGCGGTACGAGTAAGAACTGGTCGCTCTAGTGTCACTATAAAGTGACTTGGTGGAATATTATGACATTTATCTGGGGCATGATAATGCAGTGAGACAGCGCTCTACAAGTGAGCATTGAGCTCCCTGTCAAACCCAGACACCGTCGCGATATGACTGAAAGACTGTCAAAAGCGACGTAAAACCCGAATAAAACAAACAAACGAACTGCACAGATTAATTTCATCATGTGTGTTCACACAGTCTAATCAGGGGTTTTACCCATTGTTGATATATTCTAAAGTATTCAATGATTCAGCGCGGATAGTAAAGGCCTTAATCAGACAACATAGATTCGTGATCTGGGCATTCGCTGTCGCATAAGCCTTGAAGATACCTTTTCACATGACACGGCCTTGTTATGTTTCTTGGCATATAAGTAATACAGTAAAACCTCGATGGTTCGAACATCTTTGGGACCATTGAAATTTATTCGAGACATGGGTATTTCGAGCCACTGAGGGTTAATTATGGCGCCAGATCAGGACGCAAATGATGATGATTTAGGACACTATTTTTGCTCTTTTATACAATAATGGTATGTTCAGTGTACTCATTAGAATCGCCTCGATGAGGCGATTCTAATGTGTACACACAACATACACTCTCTTGATAAAATGAAAAAAAAAAAAACAACAAACAAACAAAAAAAAATATCCCTTAATATTTGTTTTCTTGAGCTGTCGGAAGTATTTCATAGGGAGTCAAAAACGAGTTCGACTCATCCAAGGTAAACGAGCCATCGGTGTTCGAGTCATCGAGGTTTTACTGTAATATACTTGTATATGGAGTATTCTAACAAGAAGGCGATGACACGTATTGATACCTTATATGTGACAGAAAGAAACAAACGTTCAGAAGAGAGCATGTCTTCGACTTCCGCTTACGCTGGTGCTAGGCAAACTACAATGTTATCATATGAAAAGTTTTAATAAAACCTAGTCTCCAGGTTTCGTTCTGTCACGTGGTTTTGTTTTCAAGGACAGCCATTATAGATTCCTTTTGACTGCATTGCAGCGTGCTATGACTTCCTTATAGCTGATTGTCAAGTGCCGTAAAAAGACTCTCCAACTTCCTTAACTTCACAAGTGTACTGTTTATTTTCCTTGGGTTCATTAAGCCCATTTTTGTACCTTAAAAAATTGAGTTCCTATTAAGCTGATGCCAGAGCGTGTGCAGACCTGCATTGCTCAGAGGACTTGTTAAGGAGGAGGATTTGGTGATAATTCTGGGATAATTTTCTCCAGTTCTCAATACAAACATATGTTGTGGGTACTCATTAGAAGCGCCTCGGCGAGGCGCTTCTAATAAGTACCTACAACATATGTATTTATGGAGAAATAAGAAAAAAATATCCCAGAATTATCACCAAATACTTCTCTTTAACAATTTCTCTGATTGCCCTCATGCGAAGGGTCTCAATAAATCTGAGACTCTGATTTTCGTTCTTTTAGGTATTCTGTATTTCCAAATGCAATTTTGAGATTATATTTGACTTCACTGCAGCTGGTGTTAAGTGTCATGTGGCGTAAAAGGTCTCCCCGTACTTCATCAAAATGCATTTTTGAGTCTGCTAGCGACAGCTAGCAGGCTCTATGCAATCGCATGGGGTTTTTTACTACGTCACAAGCGGATTTTCATCACCGCTATATTCATACGCGCACTACTTCTTAATCAGACGCAACGCGGCACTATTACGGCGAACTGAATGTGAAGCAGGGGAATTTTTTATAGCTTTTCTATTTCGCTAACATAACTGTAACTGAAATCGATTTAGATAGTGCAATTTGAAACATAGACTTCAAAATTCGGTGTAGTAATACACGCGCTACTTTTGTCAATCACCCCACGCCATCTTTGATGTTGTGCTTAGCAACGGAAGCTGAACGAAAAGAAAGTATCAGAATCTACTTATTCGATATTGAATATAGCAAGACATCAGGCATTTAATTCATTCCTCCTACATGAAATTACTTTATTCACACCTCAGTGACACGGAGTTGTCTGACGACTGCTGGCCCATTTATACGTTATGACCCTTCTTTTGTGGACATCGGAAAATCTCTTGAAAACAGAAAAGGGTAGGCATAGCTGGTCGGGCTAATCTGTTGATGCTTAGGTGAAGCACTATCAAATGACAATCAGTTATTAAAGCTAATCTGGATTGAACATAGCCATTTCAAATTTCTTTAATCTGCTCGTCTTCATAATAAGTTGATAAAGATGAATTTATAAAATTGCACCAGAATAATCGTGGAGCTACATCAGGTGTTGAATATGTATGAACTGGAGCATATCTAGACTTGAACTTTGATAATTTTAGAAATTGGAAATTGCTGCTGGAGATACACTCATTTGGAATAATCAGGTGGTAAACTTCATTGGAAAATAAAGAGGTTCATTACTCCAATCACTGCATTGGCTTATATATGCAGATAATAAAATGGATTTTTTTTGTGAAGAAAGAAACAAAACAGAAGAGAAATAATTGTATTTAGTTTTTCAGTACATGGTTAGATTATTTATGTATATCTGTTTTACACAGATGCCTCAGTAAAGACCCATTCTTATTTATACATTAAAAGAAGTAGAATGCATTTCCATCTGACTGATTTTGAGAAATTAAATTGATAGTGAAAGCATGTAGTACAAAGTGTTCATGTTGGTTGTTTTTCAAGGAATAGTAAATTTTCTCACAAAGCCTTGTCTCTGAATGTAAATTTAATATTGGATGAAGCCACTGGTTGTAAGAAAGTGTGAAAATATGGATATAGAGCAAAATCCAGGTCCATCAAATCATATAAATCTAATTATGTAATTAAGTTAATGCCTTTTTTCGCGACACCGCCTTCTGAACAATTCAGAGTAACTACAGTTGCTATACTGGATGTACATTACTCTGTGGTGGTTCTGAATCTCTTTTAACTACACTTTTATTTAACTTTAACATGCGTAAAGTAACGTTATTATTTACCTGTATTATCAGTTAGATAACACACTTTTTGAATAAAAATTACTGGCATGTTTCTTATTTTTCTTAAGGAATATATGTTGTGGATATTCATTAAAAGAGCCCTACCAATGAATTACCTTCTAATAAGTTCCAACATGTTTTTGTGTTGAAATTATAATGAACTAGAACATGTGTTTGAACAACACTATGACCCCAACTATATGGTTTCCCTTAAACATGCATTGTCCATAATACTGAAACACTAAAAATGGCTAACTTCAAAAGTAAGAATAGGATGGCCGAAACATTCCCATACAGAACTAGTATTTTTACCGCTGGGCGGCGAATAAATTCCAACCACAGTTTCGTCTGCCATCATAATGAGAGTAAAGCAAAATGCAATTGGCTATCAGTCAAGCGTCATCCAATCAAAATCGCGCTCTGAAAATGTCACTTTGTAGACCGGATTAAAGAATGTAACGAAAACAAATAAGCGAATCTGAATAGAAGCGTTCATCATATCGATACTCCATCATGTGTATCGATACATGAAGCGTATCGGGATGCACCAATGCATCGATGAATCGTCCCACCACTAGGCGTAACTCAGCTAATATTTGGTGGACTGTAACCTCAAAACAATACACCCTTCTCTACCTCTACATCTTGGTCTAACTATAGCATAAATGAAGTTTCAGCTTGATCGGATATAAATTGTAGGAGGAGTTAACCAGAAACTAGAAGTTTAAAGAAATTTTCAATGGGGCTTAACTCTGCTAATATTTAGTGGACTGTAACCTTGAAACAATATGTGCTGCTCCACATCATGGTCTAGCTATAAATGAAGTTTCAGCTTGATCGGATGTAAATTGTAGGAGGAGTTAGCCGGAAACGAAAAGTTTAATGAAATTTTAAAAGGGACATAACTCTGCTAATATTTGGTGGACTGTGACCTAGAAACAATATGCACTGCCCCCACATCTTGGTCTAACTATAAATGAAGTTTTAGCTTGATCAGATGTAAATTGTAGGAGCAGTTATCCGGAAACGAAAAGTTTAAAGGAATTTTCAAAGGGCTATAACTCTGCTGATATTAAGTGGACTGTAACCTCAAAACAATATGCACTGTTCCACATCATGGTCTAACTATAAATGAAGTTTCAGCTTGATCAGATGTAAAGTGTAGGAGTTAACCAGAAACGAAATGTTTTCTGAAATTTTAGAAGGGGCATAGCTCTGCTAATAATTGGTGGTCTGTAGCCCAAAAACAATATGTGCTGCTTCACATCATGGTCTAGCTATATACCAAGTTTCATTTTAATCGGATGTAAACTGTAGGAGGCGTTAGCCGGAAACGAAAAAGTTTTCTGACGGACGTCATACCCCGTAAAATAATATGTCCCGTTTTTCAAACAGGTGTATAATAATTCAAAAAAGTATAAATGCAAGAGTTATGGTTCTTGCGCGCTGCATGTTGTCTAATGCTGATTGATATTTACATGACCTTTCTTGAAGATATCTTGAACAGGTTTCAAGTTACAGAGTGGACACGATTTTGTGACGCATAAAGTTCCAAGTGAAATAACTCAAAAAGTATAAATGCAAGACGTATGGTTCTTGTGCTCTGCATGTAAGATAATGTTGATTGATATTTATATGAAGTTATGTGGAGACAGCTTGAACCATTTTCAAGTTACAGAGTGGACAAGATTTTGTGACAGACGCCCGAGGGAAAAAACAATACACATCTCCCTACCCTAAAGGGAGGAGACATAAATATCAGAATCCTAGCTCAAGCGGGAGGGGGTATATTGCTTTTGGTGCAGATCTTATCAGCACTGGCGTCCCCATCCAAGGGTGTGTGTGTGGGGAGGGGGCGGGGGGGTGAATATTTAGAACAGAATAGATTCAAAAACAGGCATAACTGGCATGCTAGGTCCAATGGGGGAAAAAAAAAAGCAAGAGGACCATGATGGTCCTTTATCGCTCACCTGAGCAAACAGCTTTGCATACTTACTGTTGAAGTTTCAGCCAAGTTTACTGCTCTAAAATTTTTGTATAAATTTTATAACCCTGCACCCCAGTGGCCATGTTTTTTTCATCCATCATGATGGCTTGAACTGAATAGTGAAAGAGGATCACCAAAGGAACAATTCTGCTGTTATATTGAAATTGGTCCAGTGGTTTCTGACAAATAGATTTTTAAAATGTCTTATATAGATATATAGGGAAATTAAGCCCCACCCCCTAACGGCCATGTTTTTTGACAAATCATGACAGCTTGAACAAACTTGGTAGAGGGTCACCAAAGGAAAAATCCTGCCAAGTTATATTGAAATCGGTTCAGTGGTTTCTGACAAGAAGATTTTTAAAGTTTTCTATTTAGATATATAGGGAAAATAAGCCCCACCCCTAGCAACAATGTTTTTTGACGAATCATGATTGCTTGAACAATCTTGATAGGGGGTCACCAAAGCAACATTCCTGGCAAGTAATATTAAAATCAGTCAGGTGGTTTCTAACAAGATGAATTTTAAAGTTTTCTATACAGATATATACGGAAAATAAGCCCCGCCCCATGAAGGCCATGTTTTTTGACATATCATGAGGGCACAATCTTAGTAGAAGGTCACCAAAGCACATTCCTGTCAAGTTACATTGAACTCAATCCAACGGTTTCTTACGAGAAGATTTTTAAAGTTTTCTATATAGGGAAAATATGCTCCGCCCCCTAGCCGCCATGTTTTTTGATGAATCATAACGGCTTGAACAATCTTGGTAGAGGGTCACCAAAGAAACATTCCTGCCAAGTTATATTGAAATCGGTCCATTGGTTTCTGAGAAGAAGATTTTTAAACTTTTCTATATAGATATATTTGGAAAATAAGCCCCTCCCAGTGGCGGCCATTGTTTTTTGACGAATCATGATAACTTGAACAATCTTGGTAGAGGGTCAACAAGGAAAGATTTCTACCAAGTTATAATGAAATCGGTTCAGTGGTTTCTGACAAGAAGATTTTTAAAGTTTTCTATAGAGATATATAGGGAAAATAAGCCCCACCCCCTGGCAGAATTTTTTTTAGACGAATCATGACTGCTTGAACAATCTTGGTAGCAGGTCACCAAAGCAACATTCCTGCCAAGCTATATTGAAATTGGTCCATTGGTTTCTGACAAGAAGATTTTTAAACTTTTCTATATAGATATATAGGGAAATTAAGCCTCCCTCCCCACCCACCACCCGGCGGCAATGTTTTTTTGACAAATCATGATAACTTGAACAATCTTGGTTAAGGGTCAAAAGGAAAGATTTCTGCCAAGTATTAATGAAATCAGTCCAATGGTTTCTGACAAGAAGATTTTAAAGTTTTCTATATATATAGGGAAAATAAGCCCCGCCCCCTAGCTGCTATGTTTTTTGACAAATCATGACGGCTTGGACAATCTTGGTAGAGGATCACCAAGGAAACATTTTTGCCTAGTTATATAGAAATCGGTCCAGTGCTTTCTAACATGAAGATTTTTAAAGTTTTCTATATAGATATATAGGGAAACAAGAGGCCCACGGGCCACGGCTCGCTCACCTGAGTCACTGCAGACATGCAGATGTTATGCAACATTTTTCCAATCCTATCATCACAACTAATGAAATGATCATCATTTGAGCAGTTCTTAGTTTTGAAGAAGAATATATGGGCCTGACAGTCAATGGAGCATGATCATTTGAATAAACCATCAATCACATTTCAACAGTAGGATCAATGTTAAATTTGGTGGAAATTGGCTTAGTGGATTCTGAAGAATCATGATTTTATACATGTAAACAGCACAGTGGCAGAGTAATATAATAAATATAAACAAGATGATGGCCATCTAAGATTTCCAATCAGAACAATTTTAACTACTGTTGATCTACAATTCACTTGAATACTTTCAATATAAATGTATATGGCCCATACAAATGCATGGGGAAGCAAATTTGACCTTGGAGGTAAAAAGGTCAAACGCAACATAGAACCATCATTTTAGCAATTTTGGTAGCTCTCCTGTCCCCCATAATTTGTGCAAAGATAAGGGCCCAGGGCTTATTTGGTTATGGAGAAGAAGATTTGTAAATTTTTTTTTACCATTATATGGGCATGGCAGCCATTTTGATCAATGGACCATGCCCATTTTAGCAATCTTTCATTCTCCTGCCCAAGGAGGCTCTGCATGAAATTTGAGCAACACTGGCCCGGAGGCTTCAGAGGAAAAGTTATTTGAAATTATCAACATTTTTTCCATACAAATGTATGGGGCCCATACAAATGCATACAGAAGCAAACTTGACCTCGCCGTAAAAAGGTTAAATGTCAATGTATGACAATTATTTTAGCAACCTTGGTAGACCGCTCGTTCCCGATGATATATGCAAACATTCAGCCACATGCCATCCTCGATTTTGGAGAATAACATTTTTAAATGTTTTTTTCCCATATAAATGCATAGGGAAGCAAACGACATTGCCGTAAAAAGGTCAAATTTTAGCAACTTTAGTAGACCCTCCGTCCCCGATGAATTATGCAAAGATTCAGCCCCAAAGCATCCTCGGTTCTGGAGAAGAAGATTTTTAAATGTTTTTACCATATATGGGCATGGCGGCCATCTTGGTTAATGAACTGCGACCATTTTAGCAATCTTTTGTTCCCCCAACCTCAGGAGGCTCAATATGAAATTTGAGCAAATTTGGCCCAGAGGCTCCAGAGGAGATGTTATTTGAAATTCTGAACATTTTTCCCATATAAATGCATAAGGAAGCAAAATTGACCTTACCGCAAAAAGGTCAAATGTCAATGTACAACCATTATTTTAGCAACTTTGGTAGCCCTCCCATTCCCGATGATATGTGCAAAGATTCAGCCACAAGGCATGCTCGGTTTTGGAGAAGAAGAATTTTAAAGGTTTTTCCCATACAAAAGCATAGGGAAGCAAACTTGACCTTGCCGTAAAAAGGTCAAATGCCAACGTACGACAAATCTTATAACAACTTTGGTAGACCTCTTGTCCCTGATGATTCTTGCAAAATTCAGCCCCAAGGCATCCTCGGTTATGGAGAAGATTTTTAAAGGTTTTTACCATATATGTGCATGGAGGCCATCTTGGGTCAACGGACCATGACCATTTTAGCAATCTTTCGTTCCCCCACCCTAAGGAGGCTCCACATGAAATCTGAGCAAAATTGGCTCAGCGGCTTCAGAGGAG
This sequence comes from Anodontia alba, assembly GCA_964016985.1. NCBI lineage: Eukaryota > Metazoa > Mollusca > Bivalvia > Lucinida > Lucinidae > Anodontia > Anodontia alba. The sequence goes on along the minus strand of OZ024821.1, from coordinate 69,252,316 downwards.
AAGTCATTTGAAAATGTTAATGGACGGAGGAAAAGTGATCACTATAGCTCATCCTGAGCAGAGGTCAGGTGAGTTAAAAAAAAAAAGTCCCACCCCCCTGGCGGCCATGGTTTTTGACATATCATGACGGCTTGAACAATCTTGGTAGAAAGTTACAAAAGAAACATTCCTGCCGTGTTATATTGAAATCGGTCCAGTGGTTTCTGACAAGAAGATTTTAAAAGTTTTCCATATAGATATAATACATGTAGGAAAAATAAGCTCCGCCCCCTGGCAGCCATGTTTTTCGACGAATCCAGATGGCTTGAACAATCTTGGTACAGGATCACCAAACAAACATTCCTGCAAAATTATATTGAAATCGGTCCAGTGGTTTCTGACAAGAAGATTTTTAAAGTTTTCTATATAGATATAAAGGGAAAATAAGCCCCGCCCCCTGGCGGCCATGTTTTTTGACGAATCCAAATGGCTTGAACAATCTTGGTAGAGGATCATCAAAGTAACACTCCTGCAAAATTATATTGAAATTGGTCATACTTTACTGGATGTATTTGGCCAGACAGTCCCGAGCAAACATTGTAAACCCCCATGAGATGCTACAAAATGCGGTGTCACATCAGGGGCTAAACTGTTTGCCACCCATTGAGCTATTTTTAGACAAAACATTCGGTAGTAAATTGTACTTGTTAGCTCACCTGAGCGCAAAGTGCTCATGATGAACTATTGTGGTCAGTCAATGTCCGTCGTCCGTCATGCGACGTCAACAATTGATTTAAAAGCCTACTCCTACACCCCTGGGCAAATTGACTCGATACTTGGTAGGAAGCATCGGGGTGACTTGTACATCAAAAATAGCTAAAATCATGCCTTCGGAAATTCAAGATGGCCGCCATGGCCGCCATCTTGAAAATCTATTTTTTGCTTTTTCTCCTGAACCGAAAGGCCAATTGACTCCAAACTTTCTAGGAAGCACTGGGGTGACTTGTAGATCAAAAATAGTTAAAATCTTGCCAATCGAAAATCCAAGATGGCCGCCATGGCAGCCATCTTAAATCTATTTTTAGCTTCTTCTCCTGAACCGAAAGGCCAATTGACTCCAAACTTGCTAGGAAGCATCGGGGTGACTTGTAGATCAAAACTAGCTAAAATCGTGTTGATCAGAAATCCAAGATGGCCACCATCTTGAAAATCTATTTTTCGCTTCTTCTCCTGAACGGAAAGGCCAATTGACTCCAAACTTGCTAAGAAGCATCGGGGTGACTTGTAGATCAAAAATAGCTAAAATCATGCTGATCGGAAATCCAAGATGGCCGCCATGGCAGCCATCTTGAAAATCTATTTTTCGCTTCTTCTCCTGAACCGAAAGGCCAATTGACTCCAAACTTGCTAGGAAGCATAGGGGTGACTTATAGATCAAAAGACGCTAAAGTCATTCCAAACGGAAATCCAAGATGGCCACCATGGCGGCCATTTTGAAAATCTATTTTTCGCTTCTTCTCCTGAGCCGAAAGGCCAACTGACTCCAAACTTGGTAGGAAGCATCAGGGTGACTTGTAGATCAAAAATAGCTAAAACCATGCTGATCGGAAGTCCAAGAGGGCCACCCTGGTGGCCATCTTGAAAATCTTTTTTTCGCTTCTTCTCCTAAACCCAAAAGCTAGTTGACTTGAAACTTGGTAGGAAGCATCGGGGTGACTTATAGATTAAAAATGGCTAAAATCGTTCTGATTGGAAATCCAAGATGGCTGCCATGGTGGCCATTTTGAAAATGTAGATTTTTCACTTCTTCTCCTGAATCAAAAGGCTTATTGGCTTTAAACTAGGTAGGAAGCATCAGGGTGACCTGTAGATCAAAAATAGATAAAATCATCCCTATCAGAAATCCAAGATGGCCGCTATGACAGCCATCTTTAAAATCTATTTTTCGCTTCTTCTCCTGAATTGAAAGGCCATTTGACTCGAAACTTGGTAGGAAGCATTTAGGTGACTTGTAGATCTAAAATAGCTTAAATTGTTTGGATAGGAAATCCAAGATGGCTGTCATGGCGGCCATCTTGAAACTCTTTTCCTTTCACTTATTTTCCTGAACCAAAGGGCCAGTTAATTTGAAAATTGGTAGGAAGCATCAGGATGACATGTTGATATAAAAATAGCTAAAATCCTTCCGATTGGAAATCCAAGATGGCGGCCATCTTGAAAATCAATTTTTCTTTACTTCTTCTGAACTGAAAGACCATTTATTGACTCGAAACTTGGTAGGAAGCATCAGGGTGACTTGTAGATCAAAAAACGCTCAAATGGTTGCAATAAGAATTCTCAAATTGCGGCTATGGTGGCCATCTAGAAAATCTGTTTTGAACTTTTTCCCCTGAACCGAAAGGGCAATTGACTTAAAGTTCATTGGAAGTATCGAAGTGACTTGTAGATCAACAGTAGCTAAAAGTCATTCTGATTGGAAATCCAAGATGGCTACCATCTTGTTTATGTTTATTATATTTCCCTGCCACTGTGCTGTTTACATGTATAAAATCATGATTCTTCAGAAACCACTTAGGCAATAGCAACCAAATTTCACATTGATCCTACTGTTGAAATGTGATTGAGAGTTTGTTCAAATGATCACGCTCCATTGACTGTCTTGCCATATATAATATTCATCTTAAAAATTAAGAACTGCTTAAATGATGATCTTTTCATTAGTTGCGATGACAGGATTGGAAAAATGTTACATAACATCTGCATATCTGCACTCACAATGCTACTCAGGTGAGTGGCCCGTGGGCCTCTTGTTCAATTTTAAATAAAGTATGGTAAGGAGTTGAGGTGAGTAACCGACCCAGAAATCAAATTTCGGGTAAGGTGTTCACATGCTGTGTTTAAAGGAGTGTAGATATTGAAGTAGTGTATGTACAAGAATCTCAGACATGTGACAGACTATTGAAGCGATATATGAGCCTCTTCATGGGATAAAAATCTTATGCCATATGCGAACAACAAAGACACGTGGTTTTTGCTATGCATAGTCTGATCAGCACCGTTGTTGTTCGCTGTCTAGACAGAAAACAACCTATCAAAACTTTCAAGACTAGCTAATCTGGCACAATGGCCGAGTTAGCCAGTCTAGTAGGCAGGTCTGAGTCTTATTTGGTCGAAAACCTCGAAGACAGGTTTTTCATGTCGTTGCTTATATATTATCTGTACTTTGACAAAGTGCAGGGAGACTTTGTAGCGGCATCACACAGTGCTAAACACAAGCTACAATTGGATTTATTAACGCATAATTTTACTGCAAGCATATTTTATTTTCGGGCTTTTCGTCCTACAGATATATAGATGATGTATTGTCTCTGAAAAACACAAAATTTGCAGAGTATTTAGAATTCATCTACCCACGTGAACTTGAAATAAAGGAAACAACGGAGACTTCAGCCTCCTCCTCATACTTGGATTGTTATCTCTACATCGACAATGGAAAGCTTACTACTAGGCTTTACGACAAACGGGATGACTTCAATTATCCAATCGTTAACTTTCCTTTCCTGAGCAGTAATATCCCTTCTGCACCAGCATACGGCGTTTACGTTTCACAGTTAATCCGTTATGCCAGAACCTGTTCAAATTATCAGGACTTCATGGAGCGTGGGAAAGTGCTCACTCAAAAGTTGTTGAGCCAGGGGTATCAAAAAACCAAACTGGTAGCAACACTTAAGAAGTTCTATGGGAAACATCATGATCTAGTCAATCCCTACAACGTGGCAGTTTCCAGAATTGTTTCTGATGTTTTTGCCAGTGACGCGCCATAAGTAGACTTCACAAATCCCGGACATACGCTTCTACCGATATTTCCTTCGTTCAGGCCCATGGGCATGGTGGGCGAAGCTTGCTTACCAAGTAATGCTTACTATCCGCGGACGCCTGATTACACCCTTTGTTCTGGGGTCCATGTCTGTTGATCTGAACATTCTGATTCGTCATTCGTTTATGGATTTATGATTTTGGATTACGGCTTTGGTACCATGACCGCAACTACTTCAGAAGGGGGAAAATAGGACCTTATGCACATACTCCTTTCAACTTCTTAAACCTCATCGAAATATATTTATATCGGAAAGATTATTAAATCCAGAAAATAGGAGCTAAATTTTGCGGTAAGGAGGGTGTACATGCCGAAAAATTGTTATGCCATGAATTATACGATTTTTGCTTAAAGGATCTGTTTTAAGGTCTTTGTGAACATGTCGCTTTGCGACAAATGTCTTATATTGAATTAATTTTCTCCGTAACACATTATCCAAGTTGATAAAATAATATATAGAGGCTGTTGCATTATGTGAGGGATTTTTACAGATCCCTCATTTATTATTCGGAACTAGCGAAACTATTTGGAACTAGCCAAATCAGTGGAGAACTTCACATTCATCACAAGGGCAGATAACCTAAGGCGAAGGACAAAGTCTTTGGTGTGATATTTCAAGGAAGGCTAGTACTCTGTATCAGCCAATAAAGTCCAAATTTTGATCAGCCACTTATTTGGAAATTGTTATGAAGCATAACTTTACCTGGTTCTAGCCAAATGACTGTATCTGATCAATTGTGCCAGCTATAGTGTTCAGACAACAAAATTCACTTGCCTACACCTATATGCTTATGTGTGTGCAGAGTTGGAGCATGGGCATGTCACTATGACTTTGAGGATTCAAAATGTTCTTGGTATTTTTGCAGCTAATAAAAATTGTCCAGATAATTGAGGAGTGTGGGTAAAAAATATTTCAGTCATTATAAATAAAGATAAAGAGCCTTAAATAAAAGGTTGCCTATAAGAATTTAAGAAATAGACAACATAAGCTGTGTAGAGCTTTTAATGCTTATAAGTTCTTTCAACAGCTAGCCCTACTGGGATGTCCAACAGAACCATGATCAAAATCAAGATTTGTGATCTAGTTTGCTAAGTTTTTTACTATACATATGTGTACAGTATAATAATTACTGTATTTTTTAAGTCTAGTCCCATATAATTCACATCTTAGAATTTTTTGCTGTTATTATTTAGCCCGGTTTCATGTATTTTCACGTTACTAATGGTAAAACGTTTCATCATAACTACTTACAGAGACAAATGCTGAAAATAATTCTGAAGTCATCTAAATTATTATCTGAGCATTTATTTTATGTACAAATAATGCAGTTCTTTGGATTTGATTTGTGAAAGCATTTGTGTAAACAAGCCAACCATGTTGCCGCCATTTTGAACCAAAAGCCATGTAACTTCGCGTTAATTAAATTTTTGGCAGAAAATCATCATGTAATTGTAATGTGATTTTTGCAAATTTTGGCCATTTTCAAAATAAAGTACGGATACCGTATTAATCCGCCTATAAGACGATTTGTTTATAAGACGGGGGCTGTTTTTGGGCCCTTCCCAGGCAGGATTTTGCTTTTAATTAATTATAAGATGGGTTAAAAAAGTCGCCTGTCGGAGACATTCCCTCCCACTCAGAAATTTCTAAAGTACATGAAGACATCGGCGATGATTGGTCAGATTTGTAAGTGAATTTATCACACAGGAATTAAAAAAAACTCCCAACACCACTTACAAGCATGCATACCGTATTTAACTGTGTATAACACGCACCTTATTTACCCAGAAAACGTTTATAAAAATCCGATGTGTATTATTTATAGGTACACCAAAATCGGGACAGAAATCACCAAGATAATCGGTCGCGAAAACTCATGACATTCACGATCGCCCGTTAAAAATGCGAAATAGAATGATTGCTATAAGATATTCATGATTTTTTATACCTATCTCGCCCATACCAGGGTTTTGGCAGCTCAAAACAAGCAACTCGATCTGATTTGTAGTAATTTGATATCCTTTTCATGTCCATGCTTTTTTTGTTTACGCTTTTTTATTTTGCTGATCATGTGATCTCTTCAAAGGGAAACTACTCAAACAGGCATATGCATATGAATCTGTATTGATTACCGGACTTTGACAAGACTCAACCGTAACTTGAATAAATCAGCCTGCACAACTGATTTATTGTAGTTCAAAATAGGAAATAAATTTGGTAGAACATAAATATTGGCACGAACGATCATACATTGAAAAAATAAAAAGTATTTAAGTTTATGCAATTATTAAAATTATTGATAATAAATAAAACCAACTGGGCTTTTGAGGTAGGTAGATCGGTCATTTGCATTTAATCTTTTATTTTCTTACCACCCAGCTAGCATTCTACGTAAATCTACATCGGGCCGTCATCGGCCCGTCAGCTACCCTGACGGGCCGATGACGGCCCGATACAGATTTACGTAGAATGCTGACTGGGCATATGTTTATCTTTTTTTTTTTTATTTTTTTTTTATTTAAACTTTTCTTCCAACTTACCAAAAAAATTGTTTGAAATAAACAATGTTTAGGATAAAGAAAATCAAACTACCAGCATACATCTGTGCACTTAATTGGTTAATTGGCAGTCAGAATGACAACTAGTCGACTTTAGTTGTTGTTTGCATTGCCCTGAGGCACTGAGTTGATAATTTCACGTCTCAGTTAAGAAAGTGACACAAAGAAGGTGTTAATTATGAGAACACAAAAGAAATAACTACATTTTTATTATCATAGCGTCTGCAGTGGGGAAGCAAAGAACTGCCTACACTACATCAAGTTGCCTGAGGCCCATGGTAACAGAGCTGCACAACGAAAATTCAGTTAGCATTATCGTAAATTCGGCCTGTTTCTACTCTAAACCTTCCGAGTTCGGCCATTTTCAACTCAATCCTAGTGAAATTTGACACTTAGTATCTGGTAACTTAGTAAATAACGCACAGATAAATTCTTCGTGTTTTACATAGAACATCTCTTTTTTTTATTTCAAAACTATTTAGCAAATATTCAGTGCGTGTTATACACGGGTGCGAGTAATACACAGACAAATTCGGTACTTCACCTACAAAATTACCTTGCTGCTATTTCTGTCAAGGGACGAAGGTAAACATTATATCCTTCTACCGGTTTCGAAGATCGGCATTTTCCGTGACCACGTGGTACCACCGGACTTTGCCGAAAATACCGATATGGCCAAAGATCTTGATTAAAAGATGGGTCTGGATTTTTGGGGGCTTTTTTTTTTTTTTTTGGAAAAAATCCCCGTCTTATAGGCGGATTAATACGGTACCTTAGATTTGATATTTTCATAGAAAAAATAAGTTAGTCTTAGCTGTAAAAATTGATTTAATAGATATAGGTGTAAATGTCACTAAGGACTGTTATCACCACGGTCAATATATTTCTTTTCTAAGCGGAAATCACAAAACAACAGTGTATTTCTGAAAACAAACCTTGCCCACTAAAGCGTGACTTTGTATTTAAAACATCCAGCAGGTAGGTGGCGCTGCCGTTTATTTTCATTGAGAAATCAGTTTAACGCAATATTGAATTGAACGCGAAAATACATGGAGTATATTACTTTTATTCACACAGACTATTTAGGCTGACAAAATTAATCAGATAATTGATTAACTGATCTATAAATTCCACAAAAATGATTATCATTACAGATGTCTTATAATCAATGAGACGCCACATTTTGCGGCATCCCATCTGGGTCTACACTGTTTGCTCAGGCCTATTTGACCAAATACATACAGTAAAGTATAACATGGGAAGAGTCCTGCTCAGACAGACAAGTAAATTGACCAAATCTTTTGTGATAAATAATCGATCACAATGACAGGAGTGATAATCGACCAGATTAGCCAGCCTTAGAGTCTATTTATACATTGTATTTGCTGTATGATGATTCTAGCGAATAAAAAGAAAAGAAAAAAAATGCAACAATGTATCCATTTAAAGATACTGCCTCCAGATTTGTGGGACTTTTACCCAACCCGATCACATGATGAACAGGCCCTGCCTAAGGCAACTCTGCCCTGGAGACTATAGGCAACCCAACTACTTCGCTGGCCCCGATGGGCGGGGGCCGTGGTCTGTGGGTCGTGATTTCTGAATACCCGATAATCAGTGCACGCCGGTAATAGGTACCAAGTTACGCTACACTACCGGTCACAGGAGCTTGACATTGGATAATTTCTACTTATAGGGCCTGTCCTTCGAACCTTCGATTATTTCATAATCGTAGGGACAGGCCCTATAAGTAGAAATTAGCAAATGTCAAGCTCCTGTGCTACCGGTTGCCTACATGAAATGCACTTTACGGCATCAGGAATTTTGCTGAAGAACTGAACAAGTATCTGTTGTTGTTTTTCGCGTGCGACACACCATGAATTTCAAAAATGCAGGTAAAAGAAGCTTTCATGTCTGTAGCCTCGCGAAGAATAAACTGTTCGACAGCCGGTAGATTCTAGTAAACAAGCTGGTTGTCATACGACAACACACACAGTTGTCGCAACACCCAGAAGGTCGGAAACCAGACACGATACGTATCGCTGAGCACTTTCATTGGCTGACTGACATCACATGTCTCAGTCGAAACACTCGGTGTTATTCGCTTTAATCATTGCGACTTTTCAGGCCACGGCAAGGGTCCGTACACACAATTCTGTTCTATTCCATACGTGTTATCATTTGACGCCACCGTCGTGGCTGCTTCTTCGCGGCTGCTTCTTCGCAGCCACGAGGCGGTGTCGCTACAAGAAAATGCATCTGTATTATTGCAAGGAAGTATCCATCAAAGAGATGGGATATTTAGTCCTGATTCAAGAGGGCGTCAATGCCTACCATGTTGTTTAGTATTATTGGTGAAAGCTGTACAGAAAAGGATCTGTACCAACAAGTTGAATGTCAACAACATGAATGAAATTCTGTTTGCAGGAGATAAATTATACAAGTATGCAAAAAAGAATGCCAAGACATATCATGACTATTTAGAGCCATGTGATTTGCCATCTTATTTTTCACTTGACAACCAGCATTATCCCTGGAAAGCGAAAAAAAAAAAAAAAAAAAAAAACAACATTTTCAGGAAATTTAAATATCTTATCCTTAGTGGAGTATCCTTTCCTTGATTTAGAGACAGGACTCGCTATGACTTTCTCATTCAACCCATATGCAGTCTTCATTTGCAACGGCTTTTCTATTGCATTATTGGAACAAGGTGACTGTTTCTACCTTTTTGAGTCACATGCAAGAGCTTCAGATGGAATGCCAAATGTTAATGGCAAAAACATTTTGTTAAAGAAAACAAATATAACTGGCATTTTCCTTACATTTGCGTAGATTGTTTAGTTTTGATAATTCCTTTACTACAACAGCGGTGAGTCAGTTTGATTTGCATTCGCTCTGTATATCTCATGTTTGCAGGGAGACCATAAAATGATACCAATGAGCTGGGTTTCAAATTTGTGACATAACTACCTATCCTCCTTTACAAGAATGTATTTCATTTGAGTTGTGTCCATCACAGCCTTATGCTTCCTCCCAGCTTGCTGACAGCTTAAATGAACACGGTTCCGCATTACTTGATTCACCCCTTATATGTGAAGAATTGCAAACCTCCCTGAATAAGAAACTTAAGTTAAGTGACACATCAAAAGATGGTTTGAGCAGTAAGAAATTTAAAAACAAAGAAAGTGCTATAGTCACACAGTTTCACAAGTTGGTGTGTAGTAGGAGGAGAAATAGACCTGTAAAGAAAATATTCCCGTCGAGTGCCCCGACCGGGGATCGAACCAGGTACCCCTGGATCTGTAATCGAGCGTCATAACCACGAGGCTAAAAGGTCCGGACCAGTTAGACTGGTCATTTATGCACCCTATATATTTACATACATATTAATTATTTGTACTTCGCTTTGCCGCGCACTACTACAGCCCTCCATCCTACAATGAAACATTTGTATCAAATGTTTTCTACTATTCCCAGGCTCTTTTGTGACTCCGTTGCCATTGCATCGCCCTTGAGCTCCGACGGTAGTCATCCTGGTCACGGCACCAAATGTAGTAGGAGGAGAAATAGACCTGTAAAGAAAATATTCCCGTCGAGTGCCCCGACCGGGGATCGAACCAGGTACCCCTGGATCTGTAATCGAGCGTCATAACCACGAGGCTAAAAGGTCCGGACCAGTTAGACTGGTCATTTATGCACCCTATATATTTACATACATATCAATTATTTGTACTTCGCTTTGCCGCGCACTACTACAGGTGTCTTGTGGTCCCCAGTACATTTGTACAAGTTGTTGTCAAACATTTTTCAGACATTCTGATGTTAAATTTGATATTCAGGGTCTAAAGCCCGAGATTAAAAGACTCTGTACATTAGGACATAAAAGTGTGGAGGATAAGGAATGGATCTGTCAACAATGTGCTAATAGTTTGAAGAAAAATAACTTGAACAAATATCTTCCTTTTTGTCAAGCCCGCTTGCGCTGAGCAAGACATAGTCACCATAGCTGCATTTAAGTGTATATTAGTGAGTCCATCCGTATTTGTCCGTCCTAGCTAGAAATTTTGCATGCAGAATCATCTTTCAGTGTAGTTTGAAATTTCTCCAAGACTTGGCCTTGAGGTCAGATTTGTCAAGGACATGCACTTACCAGCAGAATTTAAGAGTTTTTAAAGAAAGTCTTCTATTCAGGAAGTGCAATGCCCAGATGCTTGATATATTCCATAGAGCTCCATCTTATCGTATAGTATTGGTAGCATTGGAATGTCGTCTATCTTCTTTGCATGTATTGTGTAAAATTGCATAGAAGATACACAGCACTCCATTAGTACTTTACAAGCTAGCAGACTCTTAGGACTATCAGTCCTTTGATTATCTTTATATTTGGGAGAGAGGGGGGGGGGGGGGATTATTTAGCCCGTTCCGGTATCTTGGAAAGTCGAGTTCCACTTAAGCTATATGCAGCCCCTGCAAACGACATTGTTGTCATATGAAGTTTCAATCAGACCGAGGCTCATATTTTCGTCCTTTTCTTAGAGGAACCTTTCTGTGGATTTTATTTGCTCAATAATATCTATTTCAATGTAGAATGATACGGTGAAACCTGTCTTAAAGACCACCTCTATGAAGAGACAACCCCTTCTTGAGACCACTTAAAACATACATAGACAATTAAAATTGGGTCATTCTGACATGTAGTAAGAGAGTACCAGAGTTAGACCATATTTTTGGCCCCCATAAGTTGTGTTTTATAAGGCAAGTTTGCTTTTGTTCACAATACCGATATTATCTCAGCTAGCATTCTGCTTAAATCTCTATAGGCCCGTTATCGGCCCGACGGGATTAATTCTGTGGTATCAATAACCACGTCGAAACAAGAGCATTAAATTATACTTTAAAACCATAATATATGTAAATACCGTTTTCACAGAAAAAAGTTGGTTGCAATGGCAACTTTATTACTGGAGATGCATGGCCCCAAACACAAACATGTAAGCATGCCATTCAAGGCGCATGCACGAAAAGCATTACGATATCTTTAATTTCAGAGAAAGTAGAAATTTCTACAAACCCTTTCTCGTTTGCTTGCTCTGAAATCGACTTTCACATGACTAAGATGTTCAAACTCGACACTTTCAGATACGCTAACAAATATTCTTTTGGGAAACATTTTGCGAAACTGATATTTATAAGTCAAAATAGACTTCAGTGTGAGAAGTTTGACGTTTTTTGCTTGTATTCAATTGGACGATTTGAGCAAAAAACGTAGACGTGAAATGAGAAAATCAGGTAATTATCATTTTCGTAACATTTTATGCAGAATATCATTATTACATACCATAGTTACCCTAAATATGTGGGCACCTAACCTCCTTACCATACTTGTCCTAAAATACCATTGATGTCCTAAAATACCATTGTTATCCTAAATTACCATTCTTAAATACCATACCTAAAATTTGAACGTACCTTTTACTGTCTAAACTGCTGAATGAGTAGCAAACTGTAGATCCTGATCAGATGCCCGCTTTTGTGGCGTATGATCTCGGTCTACCTTTTGCTCAGACGTCGGTTCAAATATTTATGGTAATTATGGTATACTGAATCTATCAAATTTTCACATCATCATACACAATCCCTCCGAAACCATTCTCATCACTTCTGCAGTGAAAATGTTAAAAAAAAAAGTTACATTTAAATTCTGTATATGTAAATGATCACAACGTGAGAACAATTTTCTTATCCCAAATGCTAAGAGAGGTGGCTCAGTTCAGCTTGCACATCCACGCAGTCTGGTCAGGGCTTCTCTGTTCGTCCCTATATTCAATAGTATCCACTGATTCTGTGTGCGGACAACAAAGGCCCTGATCAAACTGCGGAAATACACAGGCCGGTCTGAGCAGTCGCTACCTGCATATGTTATAAGAGAATCGCGTGGTTCATCGGATACAACTTACCGGATATTCGAGTCCAGTTAGAAGAAGACTTGTTTGCTTGAAGTCTCAACTTCATATAATTTCAACCGCCAGTCAAATCAGTATCAATTATTTCAAGATAATTACATTTTACTTAAATCAAGCATGCCATCTAAATGTCATATATTTAATTATAATTAATGTTTATAGCCACATGCTTTGAAATTATTGGAATGTTATTGCCATTAAAGAAAGAATTCTTACATCAAGGATAGATTATTTATAAGAAGGCAGAATAATGTTGTTTATACATGTAATTTTTCAATGTTAAGGGGACTGGATATACGTTCCAATATTTTTAAAATGGCGACAACTTTTGCGACTTCTTGTTTCCTTTCGTGCAAAACAATCCCCTACTGAAAAGGGTCTACTTTAAACTTTGCTTTCAAAAGAGCTTTTTATGTCCCCGCCATTCGAGGAATGGTGGAAAGGGCATATAGTGTTATATAGTTTTATCCCTGTCCGTCCGTCAATCCGTCCGTCCGTCTCCGTTCGCGTCCGAGATGACATTAGCAATTTGCGTTTAAATTTTTTAGGCTTTATCAATTTGCGTTTAAATGTTTCATATTCCTCAAAAATTTACTTTTTATTTTATCCAAGAAAGGTTTAATAGATTGATATGTGGTATTAATACAATCATAAAATGTGGCATCTGATAGACTGTAAAATTTCTGTTTTTGAACTGGATCAAAAACGAAATGATTTTTTATCGTATCTCTGCATTAATTTTGGCAAACATTCAGAGATACGATAAAAAGAAAAAAAAAAAAGAATCAATTTTAAGCCAGGTCAAGAGTGACAGACTAACTGAAAACTTACAGGCTGTCAGGTGCCACATTTATGATTGTATCAATACCATATATCAATTTATTAAACATTCCTTTGATAATAAAATGTCTATTTTTGAAGAATATGGAGGCTTTTAGTTTTTCAGGCGGGGGCATCCGTGTCCTTTGGACACATTTCTAGTTTCTTGTACAGTAGGTCACTTTTCAGAAGTTAGTCAAAACAATTCTAGCAGTGACCTCCCCTGAAAGTGTAACCATTCCCCTTAATTCGAATATTATGATTTAGGTGAAAATAGCAGACGATTTTCTGCTATCGTATTTATTCGTATTATTGGTACACCTGAACTACTTACCATACTTGACCTAAAACTTGAAAAGATCTATTCCGGCGACAACCTGTTGATGTGTTTAAAGTATTGTTGGACGAGTGGCAAACAGTGTAGATCCTGATCAGACGCCGAATTCTTCGGGTCTACAGTGTTTCCTCAGGCCTGTCTGTCCCTATACTTAAGGTCATCACGGTATTCTTTCCCACAAACAATGTCTTTAAAAGAGACTTTTGAAATTTCATTGTGTTAAATAAACTGTAAGGATGTACTTTCCTGAGGTAAAAAAAAGGAATATATATGTTTCTAAAATGTGTCTGTGACATTCTGTTTCACCATGTTCAAGGTTGTTACTCCAACTCCGATCACGAATATTTCACCACGCCCTGTAGCGACAGTAAGGGAGAAGATCCAGTAATCACACAACGTCGTAACGTCATTCCAGCACCGTCTCGTCGCCGCGGCTTCATGGTGCTGTGGGTACGCCTGCGCGTACTTAACATTATGGTGTGAGTATCTGAACAGCAAAATGCTAGCCAGCCGATTTTATATTTGTATATATAAAATCATTAACAGTGCTGAAAATCAACAAAAGCTAAGCGCTTGCAGACCTTCTGAGTTTAAAGAAAACATATTTAAATGCCGAGAGAATATAAACAGAAAGGAAAAAAAAAAAAAAAAAAAAAAAAAAAAAAGATAAAATGATTAAGTTTCTACGTAAAGGAGATATACTTCAAAACAACAAATTTATGTCTACGATAAAAAAACGAGAAGATTTAGATTTCTAAATGAATTCTGAAATAGTGCATGTCTTTCGCATGCTTAATATTCAACAGAACATAGAATCATTAACAGTGCTGGCAATTAACAGGAAATACGCGCTTTAGGCCGCAACTGGCTATCTTCAGATTTTAACAAAAATACACACCATCACGAAAACATGCCTATATATTTTTGACCCCCTTAAACCCCACTTTTATATAGTAAAACTGGGGTTTACTGGGGTAATCATTATTTTTCTTATTTCTGCTCAAAACATAGATTTTGGGTACTCGTTAGAACCTCCTCGTCGAGGCGGTTCTAACGAGTACTCACAATCTATGTTTTGAGCAGAATCCTGAAAAATATCAGAATTTTTTATCTGAAAATTTTCATTTTTTGGTGGTAAAATTTTCAGTATATTTGAATAGGCGTGTTTTCGTAATGTTTAGGAAAATAAATAAAATGGTTAAAGTAAAGTATCTACGCAACGGAGAGAGCATTAAGCTATGATACTGCTAATTATTGGCTATAGAAAAACAAAGGTTATAATAAATTAGAATTTCCAACTACATTAAGTTAGTATTCAGCAGTACACGAAATATTCACAGGAAAAATTATGTGCCTTGTTACTTGTTTTATAACTATTCTGTTCAGCACAATAAACACACCGCTCCAAACTTCGATAGGAAATAGACCGACTTCCACTTGTGCGATAATGTTCCAAACACAACGCGCCAAATCAAATCTCCAAATCTCCACTTTTTTAAATTTATTTCCCTTTATTTTTTTATTATTTTTATATATTTATTTATTTTATTTATATTTTTATTTATTTAATTTATTTATTATTATTATTTTTATTTATTTATTTATTTTATTTTTTATTTTTATTTTTTAATTTTTTTTTGCAAAATCGGATGAAATTCAACTTAATACTCTCCTTACAACCTTCTTCATAACGATGGTGAAGGCACACGGTTTCACTAATAACCAGTGTTTTTGAACCTTAGTGAATTACTCTGGTTTTCATGAGGTTCAGAATATTCACTTTTTGCACCAATTTCACCGTCAAGTGGAAAACCTGACTTAGAAAACAACAACAAAAAAACAAAAAAAAAAAACAAAAAAAAAGAAAAAAACGAGCTTCTGAAACGCACCAGATATTCAAACACTCCGGCAATCTTTGTTAATATTCATATACATTTATAGATTGGGCATGTTTGGTCGAAGTATTTACAATTACCAGAATGCATATGTGCTTTGCTTTTTCGGTGTGAAACAGTACAAAAATAGACATGTTTGGTGCACAGTTATTTGCTGTATTTTTGCATCCTTCAAAATTTTGAATAAATTCGAACTAATGGTACAGTCGCAGCTATGTACATATTAGCATGTTGATGGCGTAGGTTGTTGGCCATGCTTATAAATGACCGTATACACTGTATGGTAGCACCGTGAACGTGTACGTAAGAGAAGATTCCAAGATGGCGGCGAGTCATTTTCACGAAAGGTAAGCAGTTCATTTGCATTATGATTATTCAGCTGATACTCAACAGTATGCAGCCTCCTAGATCTTTAGACGGTACAGATGGACGTCTTTCCTCGGTTGTATACGTACGTTCACATAATCACGGGTAGGAAACTTCATAATCGGAGCCAGTGGCTCTGATAAGCAAATGTTGTGTGCGTCTTCCGGAGCACGGGCGGCTCTGAATATAGCGGCTGAAAAAAGTAAACAAAAGAGGTAGGTCAGTCACTCGTCGAAAGAAACTGTTTTTGAGGGGTAGTTTTTCTCAAAAAGGAGAATTACATGCTGCTCTCAAGTTTTTTTAACAGTTTTCTCACCTAATAGGTAGTTTGTAAATGTGTACGATCTCGTCTGAATTACATGTGGCGTGGGCTGATCGATGCTAAATAAACTGATCGTCGAAGGTTCAGCGACGCTATTCCCGGTTATTTTTTCATAAAATGCATATGCGCCTGGACTGTTTGGCATTTTTATGTGTGAAATGATTGTTTGACCTGTCTCACTTAACGAAAAATAAAAGTTGACAACAAACTAATGGAATTGGAGGGCAAATAAACAATGGCTCCGATGGTTTAGGGCGGCTCTGAATATATCGGTCGGCTCTGATAGCTGAGGGCTAATGTTTGCAGAACTATTATTATAAAAAGACAGCTTCTGTCCAGTTGCGAGTATTGAAGCCTCTCGGTGTTAGTCTTACTCTTTGTTGTTTTGTGGTTTATTCTACGAGGCGATTTGTTGTATGTCTTTCCGTGTGTCATTTTGTTCTTGTGGTTTTCAGTCATTTTAGTATTTCGATTACCTCGCTTGGGGAAGAGAGAGCTAATCTTAGTGCTTTTCGTACGTTTGTTCGGTTTGTGCTTTTTTGGATTTGTCGGTTCCCTCTTCCTCTTGGGGTCTGGGAAGGGCTGCGGTTTGTGAGTGTGGCACTCCCTGGACTTTTCACTTACCTTTTTTTGCAGCAACGTTTGTCTCTTCTGATCTTTAGACATCTATTCTGTGCTGTAACAGTTGATTTTTGCTCTAAAATGTCTTGACGGGGACGTACAACCTTATCAAAACAAGCACAGAAACTGATTATGGCCTCTGGTAGTGGATTTACGTGGATTTTTCTGTTTCAAGATATGCGATGAAATCAAGACAAAAAAATCTTGAAACATGAATTGGTCGATATGATAAGTACTCTAAAACTTCTTCCAAACGCCATTCTTGTAATTATTTATGGTGCTTGGTTATCACCTTAGATTTCATTCTGAGTGTTTATGGAAGAAAAGTGTCTACGTCTAGATCGCTTGTTCAGAGATTTAAAACATTATGTATGTCTCTATCCCCTATCATACATAGTTAGCCCTACCGCTAAAACAAGACCACAAAAATTGCACCTGTGACGTGATCGATTTCATCGCATATCTTGAAACAGAAAAATCCACGTAAATCCACTACCAGAGGCCATAATCAGTTTCTGTGCTTGTTTTGATAAGGTTGTACGTCCCCGTCAAGACATTTTAGAGCAAAAATCAACTGTTACAGCACAGAATAGATGTCCAAAGATCAGAAAAGACAAACGTTGCTGCAAGACTTCAATAC
Source organism: Anodontia alba (assembly GCA_964016985.1). Taxonomy (NCBI): domain Eukaryota; kingdom Metazoa; phylum Mollusca; class Bivalvia; order Lucinida; family Lucinidae; genus Anodontia; species Anodontia alba. The sequence continues at coordinate 69,234,938 of OZ024821.1, read as the reverse complement.
TCGCAACTGGACAGAGGCTGTCTTTTATGATAATAATAGTTCTGCAAACATTAGCCCTCAGCTATCAGAGCCGACCGATATATTCAGAGCCGCCCTACACCATCAGAGCCATTGTTTATTTGCCCTCCATTTCCATTAGTTTGTTGTCAATTTTTATTTTTCGGTAAGTGAGACAGGTCAAACAATTATTTCACACATAAAAAATGCCAAACAGTCCAGGTGCATATGCATTTTATGAAAAAAAAAATAACCGGGAATAGCGTCGCTGAACCTTCGACGATCAGTTTATTCAGCATCGATCAGCCCACGCCACATGTAATTCAGACGAGATCGTACACATTTACAAACTATCTATTAGGTGAGAAAACTGTTTAAGGACTTGAGAGCAGCATGTAATTCTCCTTTTTGAGAAAAACTACCCCTCAAAAACAGATTCTTTCGACGAGTGACTGACCTACCTCTTTTGTTTACTTTTTCAGCCGCTATATTCAGAGCCGCACGTGCTCCGGAAGACGCACACAACATTTGCTTATCAGAGCCACTGGCTCCGATTATGAAGTTTCCTGACCGTGACAATGATTACACTTGTGGTTCTTTATCCAAAGGGATATTGATTGTGTTCGGGTTTAACGACATGTCAACCCTTGTGGGTAATTGTATGTCGTCTCCCAGAGAAAGGGAGAAGTGAGATAGAAGAGATAGTTGAGGAGGAGATGAAAGAGAGGAACGGGGAAGAAAGAGGAAAATGAATCAAAGTGAAGACACAGAAATTAAACATTCCCCCTCTACCATACCTTCTGCAAGGACAGCAGGCCATGCCCAACTGTAAGCCAATAATAGTGGGACACCCTGGTGACGCAAGATACACGACACCTTTGCAACACCCAACCACCCCCATCAAAACAGATATAACTTGAAATAATTACTAACTCTTATAATGTTCCAAATTTTCAGAGGGATTCCCTCCTTCATCAGGGTAAACGGAAATTTTTTCTACTATAATTTATACGATCAACAACATGGCTTACAATGTTTACTTCATATAAAAATTGTAAGCCAGTTGTTGATCACATAAAAATGTAGTATAGATCTAGAAATAGTTTTCTGTTAATCCTTATGAAGGAGGGAATCCGTCCGAAAATTTGGAACATTATAAGAGCTAGTAATTATTTCAAGTTCGTTTCACATAGAAAAATAAAATGGTTCGTTTGGATTTTAGCTCACCTGAGCCTTACGGCTTATAGGTGAGCTTATAGTATAGTCAGGCTCTGTCGCTCGTCCGTCCGTCTTCGTCTGTCGTCCACACTCTTCAAACGTCTTCTTCTCAGAAACCACTTGACCAATCAAGGACAAATTTTATATGAAGCCTCAGTGGGTAGAGGGAACGAAAGTTTCTTCACCCGCATCTGGGTCACATGTCCAAGGTGGTTGCTACGCCCATATAGGGTAAACCCCTTTAAAATTCTCTTCTCTGAAACCAAAGGGCCAATGGCCCTGAGGCTTGGTATGTCGCACTTGGGACATGCACCCAATGAAGTTTAAAAAATGATAACCTTGGGTTGACCTTGACCGTTTAACGGTAAGGCCACATTCTTTTACATAGACTCATATAGGCAAAACTTTAAAACTCTTCTTGTCTAAAACTAGAAGGCCCGGGCTTTTGGTATTTGGTATGTAGCTTTATCTTGTGGACCTCTATTATTATAAGATTATTCAAATTATAGCCCCGGTGTCAAAAATGGCCGCGTCCATTGGGTCACTTGTTTAATATAGACTCATATAGGAGCAACTCTTCAAACGTCTTCTCCTCAGAAACCACTGGGTCAATCAATGCTAGATTTCATATGGAGCCTCAACGGGTAGGAAGGAAGGAAGTTTGTTCGCCGCATCTGGGTACCAGAATGATTAAGATGACCGCCACAAAAACCCTTTAAATCTTCTACGAGACCAAAGGGCCAATGGCGCTAGGGCTTGATATGCAGTACTGGAGACATCGACCCAATGAAGTTGATAACCTTGATCTTTTTCATGGAAAGGTCAAATTCTTTGACAAAGACTCATAGAGGCAAAACTTTAAAAATATTCCTGTCTGAAACTAGAGGGCCCAGGCCTTTGATATTTGGTTTGTTGCTTTATTTTGTGGACCTCTACTAAGATTGTTTAATTTATAGCCCGGGGGTCAAACACGGCCCCGCCCCAGGGATTACTTGTATTGAATAGACTCGTATAGGAAAAATGTTTTAAAAATCTTCTTCTCTGAAACTGAAAGGCACAGTTCTTTGATATTTGGTTTGTAAGTTCATCTAATGGGCCTCTACCAAAATTGATCAAATTATAGCCCTGGGGTAAAAAATGACTACCCGGGGCTTGCTAGTTTTACATAGACTTATATAGGATTTTTTTTAAATCTTCTTGTCTGAAATTAGAAGGCACAGGATTTTCATATTTGGTATATAGCTTTATATAACAAACTTCTACCACTATTGTTCACATTACAGATAGGGGTAAAAAATTGCTCTGCCCAAGGGCTCGCTTGTTTAACATTGACCCATATAGGCAAAAACTTAAAATATCTGCTTATGTGAAACTGGAAAACACAGGCCTTTGATAATTGGTATGTAGCTTCATCTAGTAGGCCTTTACCAAGAATGTTCACATTATAGCCCTCATGTCAAAAATGGTCCTCCCCGGGGATCACTTGTTTTACATAGACACATATAGGGGAATCTTTAACAGTCTTCTTGTCGGAAACTACAAGGTTCAGGCCTTTTATATTTGCTGTGTAGCTTTATCTTGTAGACCTCTGCCATTTTTTTTTTCCAATCATAGCCCTGATATAAAAAAATGACCCCACTCCATGCGTCTTTTGTTTTACATATCCTCAATTAAGCAAAAACTTTAAAAAATTTTCTTGTCTAAAATCTAGAAGGCACATACTTTTGATATTTGGTATGTAGCTTCATCTAGTGGGCCTTTACCAGGTCTGTTCAAATTATGGCCCTGGGGTTAAAATGGCTTAGTCCCAGGGGTCACTTGTCTTACATAGCCTCATATAGGGAAAACGTAAAAAAGATTTTTTTTGTGTGAAACTAGAAAGCATAGGCCTTTGATATTTGGTATGCCACTTTATCAAAGCATATTTTATGTAAAGTTTCTGTTTCGCCATATTCATTAAAGCTGAATTCCATTGTCACCATAAGTTTGTTCAGAACAAATAGTCTCAGGTGAGCTACAGGACCATTGTTCAACTGGTTTCAAAATCGCTCCCGAATACGACCAAAAAAAAAAAAAAAAGTATTTGAAGTCGGACTCGTATTTCCGTCCTTTTCACATATTTCCTTCGTGATTTCAGGTGTTTTCTTAGTCATACTTACATAAAGAAACATTGTGCATCATTTATTTTGCTCCAGAACGTTTTTCTGAGTAATATTTCCCTTTGAAAAGAATCTTGTGTTCGTAAAGAAGGTCAGGTGTTTCAATGGCTGTGCGTAAAGTAGTCGGCCAAAAATGTACGTCGAGAACACTAAAATTTACATTGCTTTGTGAACATAGAGAAAACAAGTTCGTGTACATCGAGAGGACAAACTCTCGCATCATTCACAACAGCTCAAGAATGAATGACTATAGCTGTGATTTAAAACGTTTTGAGAGTTTATCACCTTTACCACTCTCTGGGCTAATTCAGCAAACGACAAATTGATGGTATTTTTCATATTTTTCCCATAAAAGTGGATTTGACATTTCATGCAAATTGCCTCAATTTCCATGAAATGTCAAAACCTGTTTTCTGGGAAAAATAAGAAAAAAATATTTCAGTATGTGGTCTGCTGAAAATTCTAAGCACAGTGATAAGCGTTCAGGACTGTTTGATAGATAATGATTTTTTTATTATTAAAATTAGTTTTTAATAATTTGTTATTAAAAATTATTATGCTTGCCAGACCAAAGTAAAAACAAAAGGAGACATGTTGAGCAAAATAGTACTTTACATTGTCTGTTGTTTGTCTTTGATTTCGAGTAATGTCTTGACAGTTGACCTCTGTATATAAGTTTCATTACCGCACGACTGTATCTGCATTATTATTTAAAAATTCAGCTCCCTCATACAATACTGATTTGAGCCAATTTGTTTGAAGCCCATATGGGAGAGGCATGTTCTGGAAAGTGGGAAGTTCTTCCATCTTGTAATGTATTTTATCCGGGCAATATTATCATGTTTTTATAAAGAAAGGTAAGATCTTGTTTTAAATCATTAAACTGTGAAATAAATAAATAATAAGAGGGTTACGTAAACTCACAAATATTTATGAAAACAAAAAAAAAAAAAAAAAAAAAAAAAAAAACCAACGGGGCTCAAAAATCGACTAAAACCCCTGTCTGATATTTAATATAATATGAGTCATCACACGATAAAACCTACAATGAGACTTGTACGTCCAGCGCAGTCTCAGGTAAACCTGCGCATCCGCGCAGTCTGATCAGAGTCTTCGCTGATCGCATGTGCCTTCTATAGCTTCCAGGCTATACAAAGAGGGATGATCGAGAACCCATGCCATACTGGATGAATGTACAGACTGATCAGAATCTTTGCGGGTCACACAGGTCACATTATAGGTATTTGTTGTGCGCTGGTTCAAACAGAAGATGTCCAAGAAGAGCCAAATCAGAGAAAGTAGCCTACTAATGAAAACATGCCTATTCACATATATGATAATTTTACCACCAAAAAATGAAAATTTTTAGATAAAAAATTCTGATATTTTTCATATTTCTGCTCAAAACATAGATTGTGGGTACTCGTTAGAACCGCCTCGCTGAAACCCCAGTTTTACTATATAAATGTAGGGTTTAAGGGGATCGAAATTATATAGGTATGTTTCCGTGATGAACAAACCATGACAGGCAGTACACAAACCAAAGAAAAGCTAAATAGTCAGTTCCCTCTTCCCTGACAAGGTGATTACAATGCTAGACATAATCCACAAAACACAGCATTAAGATAACGAACAGGACAAAACATAAAAATGTCCCGCAGCCACGTCACACAAAGAACAACCAAGCATCAGAATCACCGCCCTAAAAACCCTCCGGGAGCCTCAGATTGATTCAGCCGGCCTCAGTACCACCGGTCTGAAAAGCAGTCATATGAGAAGTCTTGATAAAGTATAATTCGACAAAGTCTGTTGAACTCTTTCGCTGGCCCATGAATGTAAATATGTGTATGGAAGAGTGTTCGTGCCTTGAAGCGATGATAAATTCCACAAAACGGCTATTTTGTGAAATCACTTGATTTAAACGTCTTTGCAATATGATCAAGTTCACGCCAAAATCAAGTTCTGAAATTCAAAGAAAACCTTCTCCTTTTAGAATTACAATTTATTACAATTAATGATGTATATTGCGCGAATGTGCTTTTATAAGAACAGATTAAACAAGGTTTGTTAAAAAATAGAAAAAGAGAAAGAAACAAAGTTAGCTTTTAAAAAAGCTTTGAAAGTCATTTTTTGTGTGTGATTAAATAATGCAGTTTATGATGTAATGATATTTCAAAGAGCTAAACCAAAGTACACTTCTTGCCATTTATCTCTGTTTAACGTGAATAAATTGAATGAAGTCGGTGGCTTTGTAGATGGCTTTGTAGGTTTTCAAGGATATGATTGTGTGCATTTGTGTGTTTAGACACACCATAATTTGGATAGTTTGTATTACCTCATCTAAGTCGTCAACGAGTCCTCATAACACATAATCAGCCCCGAGTACCTACCAAATTGCAAAAAGTATCTTCTTTTTAGAAGATGTTTCCTGTTTATCCTAAACTGATCGGAGTTTTTCCTTTAGTTGTAATTCCATTCTTTATGCGTCGCCCTATCTAAATGCGTGTGCATCTGCAGCTGAGAAACAGACTCCACAGTTGTCTACTTCGCGGGTTCAACCCCCGCCGAGGTCGGTAACATTCTTTCGTGGAGATTGATCATGAAATATTTTCTACGGTCATTCTCTCCCTTCCGCTGATTCAAGAAGGGCAGTTGTCAGTTTCTGGCGAAAGAATGTGCACAATACTGGTTAACCGCTTAGAGGACTAAGCCTGCCCAGTAAACGTGTGGTTAGGTAAACTGACCGAGCTCGACATGACCCCATTGGGTTGACTGCGCCGTAAAAACCCCTCAACACAAACAAACTCTATTGCCACGCACGCCGATTGGTAGGCCACATACGAACGCGAGACTACATACGAACACATGTAAGCTATTTGTCTAAAATTAACAAACCTGTTTTTTTTTTAAGCAATAAATACTGGACTGAATAAATGGTTGATACAGTTTTGCATTCAATGGTACTGTGAATACATTTTAGAGAATGCCAATCATGGCTGTCCTTCGGGTAGTCATTCAGTTTGGCATTCTGCCACAAATTCTTCATACCACCAAAAACGTTCAACCCTTTACATGTGTATTAAAAACAAAGAAACACAACCATCTTGTTATATCTCATACGATATACACACCGGTTATCGTGGTGCAACTAACGCGACGGGCCATTACTAACGCGATCCAATTTGTTTACCCGCCAAAAGGATCAAGTTCCGAGTAAGTAGATATTTTTCCTTATTTGAAAGAAACTAGCCGGAGCAGGTATCTATGATCGTTATCAGGAAACAGAAGCATGTTTATTCATGTTTTCTCGAAATCCTGGCATCTGATATTGTCAGATAAAGAAATGCTGAGATGTGAAAGCCTGAAAACAACTCAGAAAAGTAGAATTTCTTGTTTCAGGAGTCTGTATTTTATGAACAGATTATATAAACATGATATATTAGGTGTGTTTGGTAGCACTAGGGTACGAAGTAAATATGCTATTTGTAAAAATCTGTGAAACCTTATTGAAGTCAAATGATATGCATGTAATCTCAGGTACTGCCCTTCCAGATGGGCACAACAAACCACGGATCAAATTTTCTTCCTTGTACACGGAACACGGGGTGTGGGTACAACAAACGCCGATTTTAAAACACTGTATTTCAGCGACTTCTTTCATTGTAAGCGCAATTATCCGGATTTACTCTTTCTTACCTGCACATATGAGTAGTGCTGCATAAAATGAAAGTTAATCAATGCAGCACGACCAGTTCTGAATCCAACTGAAGTTCTTATCGAGACCATTGACGTTGCAATGTAACTATTTATGTCTTATTCTTTCTGCTCAAAATATAGATTAGCTCGTTAGAACCGCCTCGTTTAGGCGGATGTAATGAGAACAGACAATACATGTATTAGATATAGAGCTAAAGTAAGGTATTAATGTAACCATTGCAAACCCCACTTTTTCGTTGATAAAGTGAGGTTTACTTGGGGACTTCGTTGTATATGCTTGTTATCTTGATGAATCCCAAAAAATAATTATGTTACAGTACCATTAAACCTTCCGAGTTGAATGAATGACGACTGCTGACTGACTGATCGCTGATTTAATGACGAATCGAATGTGACTGAATACTGATTGATCGCTTTAATAATGACATATCACTTCAGTCGTTCCATTCGTGAACTTGATTCAACCATAATGACGATACTATTTAACGGAACCAATCAGAAAAATCCTGGACCAGTATTACATGTAATTATCTTTTGAGGAGTTCTTTCGTTCTTAAAATCGAAAAAAAAAAAAAAATATGGTATGTTGTTCTTAACGTTCATTTAATTACTTTTCGATGCATTTTATTTATTTTAAGAACGAAGGAAACCCTGAAAAGAGAATTACCACTGGTCCCGGATTTTTTTCTAAATTATTCCGGTAAATAGTATCGCTGCTATAGTTGAATGGGTGATTGAAATGATCGATCAAATGACTAACCGAATGGAACGAGCCAATCGATATGATAGCAATGATCGCTGAATGTGGACTGTGGACCGTGAGTGAGCGCTGCATGATCGCTGAACTGTGAATGAGTGACGATTAGTGCAGCTTGAAGGATGACGGGACTGTACCATCCAAACCCAACCCAAACGCCCCAAACCCGAATTAATACGACTAAACCTAAACCCAATAACCCCCACCAACCCCCACACCTCATCAAACCTAAATCCCCAGCCGAAACCAATACCTACACCCTATCGATACCAAAGCTAAAGTTTTACCCTCTCAACCCCCAACCCAACCAAATCCAGCAAAACTAACCAACCCTAAAACTGATTCCTCATCCTCCAACCCAACTCAGACCCATGCCCGAACCCAAAACCACAGCCCAAATCCACTCAACCCCAACCCCAAACCCAAACCCTCAAACCCGACTCAACTCTACATTAATAAAAAGTATTAGTATTAAAACTTATCAACCAGGGAGCATATTGTACATACCCTACACAATATGCTACCAATTTGATGGTTGCCTATTGTGTAGGTAGGATACACAATATGCTCCTCGATGGAGCATATTGTGTAGGGAGCATATGGTGGCTCAACAGAGCACATTGTCGCTCTACAATGCACCCTATAAATACATATTCCAGCCATGATGTGAGAAAGAGAAATCATAGAATTCATTCAATGCATAAACAGAATGATGTAAGGTCGGGACTGTTCCGGTATTTCTATCTGAAGTATATTTATATAGGTAAATTTCTAGATGAAATTGCTACTGAAGAGTATTCACTGTCTAATCAGTCGTCTGAAATATAAAAAAAATAATCCGAACAGTAAAACCCAAGGCTCAATACATCAGATTTTGTGTGAAAGCAGCAAGCTTCCTATCCGTGTTTGTTGTACTCAATTCATTCTGATGAACCACGTTCGTGTGTCTCATCATCCGTGGTATGTTGTTCCCTCAGAAAACCCCAAGGGTTGATTGATCGTGGAATTTAGACAACATAGAAGAAACCTTCAGTTCTTCAGACGGCATTTACAGAAGCCTGTGATATTCAGCAGTCCCTCATTCATAAAAAATACGCACAGAAATTCATGTAACGGTATGAAAATATTTGCCAAATACGATAAATATGGATAAAACACGCAGGTCTGAAAAAAATACATTCTAACCTGTTTTCATGAGCAGATTTCCTCGTTACTTCACTCGTGACCGGCTATATCATTTTATGTCAACTGTGCAAATGTACACCAAAGTTGCTCTCCCAGAAATGCCCAAATAAGACCAAAATAAAACGTTTACTCACCTCGAATATATCCGTGACGTCAACAAAATGGGTCGCGTTAGTTGTGGCCCGTCGCGTTAGTTGCACCAGGATAACCGGTGTGATATACGCGGTACCTAAATGAAATGAGTAGATGGAACGAATGCTGCAGTTATCAGCCAGTGCAACATGTGGACGCTATTCATTTTAACAACGCTGATATTCACACCAAAACCTTATAATGTTGTGAATCAAGTAATTTTGTAATGGCCTAGTTACTGGTCTGAGGCCCGCTGCAGAACACTGAGGACCCATAAGTGGGTTAATATAAAATTACATGATGAATGACAATTTTATTAATTAACTTACCCTGTTATCCTGTCATAATTGCAAGACTGGACAGTAATTATATGAGAAGTCTTATTAGAAGTCTTTGATTAATATCATAGAAATGATGTTTCCATATTGGCCCCGTTACAGGTCCGAGGGCAGTCGTATCGGCTTAGGTTTGCTGTATTAGCCCGCGGTGATGCCAAGGGCCAATACAGCCATCCGAAGGTCAATACAACGGGCCGAGGACCTGTAACAGGGTAAGTTTGAAAACCTCCATTTCATGACATTCAAATTAATCACATTCTTACTGTGTTTGAAGTCTCGACTGGTTAATACCGTAAAATATTGGCCCGGTTAATACCGTAAAACATTGGCCCTCCTCCTGAACCCCTCGATTTTTATCCCCTAAATCCTTGTAACTTTCAGTGTTAGCCCTCGTATAAATCCTGGGCCAAAATCGTATAGAAATCATACCAAACATTGAACTGGTATGATGCAGGCTGTTTTGCACATATAAGAACAATAGTTACTTAATTGATGGATAATATGCTTTCTAACATGATCCGATTATCCCCTTAGTTGAGCAAATAAGGAAATAAATATTTGCAGGTTTGGGCCCATTGTTGTATCTTTGAAAACTGAGTTCTGCTTATGTATACGCTAGAAGGCGAAAGCAGTTTTGCAAACTTCATTACTGCTTATGAAGAGTCTCAATAAAACCGAGACTCCCATTTTCTATCTGTAATATGTTCTTTGTTTCCAAAGGCAACCTTTTAGATTTTTTATTTTACCTCACTGCAGCTGGGGTTAGTGCCGTGTGACGGCCAAAGTTCGTTTCCCCGTACATCACCATAGTGCAGAATATATTTTCATTGTCTTTGGGATCATTGGGTCCATTGTTGTATCTTTGAAAATGGACTTCTGCTTATGTATACGCTAGAGGGGGTAAGCAGTGTTGCAAACTTCATTACTGTTTATGAAGAGTCTCAATAAAACCGAGATTCCCACTTTCTATCTGTTATGTGTTCTTTGTTTCCAAAGGCAACCTTTTAGATTTTTATTTAAGCCAGGCAAAGTTCATAGACATGCTCTCAGTTTGAAACCATACGTAAATAGCATGGCAAGCAACCGCTGTTTTCCGAGCAAAATAAATATCACACATCTGCTTGGCTGAAAATATTTTTCGACTGGGTCAAAGTAATCATTGCGAGTTAGTAACTGCGCCATTGTCAACTAGAATATTACATCGACAATGAGCTTTTATCGGACATGTGCGCCCAACAAAGATTCAGATCAGCCTGCGCATCCGCAGTCTGATCAGAGTCTTCAATGTGTGCGCCTTTTGAACAGCATTTCTTCATGTGGAAGGCGAATGCTCTGATCAGACTGCGCGAGTGCGCAGACTGATCTAAGTCGTCGCAGGGTGTGCATGTCCGAATGTAAATTTCTCATATTGCGACTCCAATAGTGTTACGTCAGCGGGCCAAGTAGATGCTACGCAATTTGGTCTGAATTTGATCTGTTTGTAGTAACTTCTTTATGGTTCATATATGTAATAAAGGATTTTGTTTTATGTTTTAGAGACAAACGTTCCAGAAAGAATCTATCTCAGGGAAAAGAAACATATTCGTTAGGGACATATATTCAGGACACTAACGACTTTTTTAAAAATCAACCCACTTAGAATAGCAAATATTTAGACACTCAAGAGACGCTTATATTTTCCTCATAACTCGTAGTCACAAAAGATTGGTAAATTTTAAAACGTTTTATCGAGCGAAATTAAGTACCAATGTTTTCCTGCAGATGCATTAACTTTAACATTAAGCAATAATTTAGGTTAACAAAGGACGTTCATAAGCCGTCTAGAGATAACAGGCATATCAAGTGTCCAGAGATTATTAATATATCAATTATCCTAAGTAGATCAGCATCACGACACCAATAATACTTTTTGCTTCAGCAGACGAGAAATTAATACTTTTTCGGCGTCAGTCGTTATGCTTTTGTCTTTGTCCTATTTTTTTTTTTTTTTTTTTTCAGTATTCCACTGGTCAATAAAAAGTACCTGAGCTAGTAACCTATAGCGGTTCTAACGAGCACCCACAATCTATGTTTTGAGCAGAAATGTGAAAAATATCCGAGTTTTTAATCTGAAAGTTTTTGGAGGTGAAACTTTCTACATATTTGAATAGGCGTGTTTTCGTAATGGCTATTTATTATACTCAGACATCTTTTTGCTAGTACTGTTTCTTGAAGGTGCCTCAAAGTTGTTCCAATTTGAGGCGCCTTCAATAAAGATTATAAAAAACGGCGTAATTCAAGATTTCAAGATTTTATTATCGACTGTAACTCCAACTGGATCATTAGTCAAAACTTGTAACAAATGAAAAACATGAAATAAAACATCTGTAGAAAGTTACAAGAGAATACAACCCTGACAAAACTAATAATATGTGTTAGTAGAATACTGTCCATTTGACTAGGAGTTTCATAAGTGTCCTATTGTCCCAAGTTCATATGCACCTACTGAAGCACTGACCCATTGCCGATTCAGTAAATGGCATCATACAATACAAATCCAGAATATCCGGCCGTGAAAACTGCTCCAAGCATCATCTATTAGATACATGTATGTACAGTCCCAGATCAGACTGCTCCCAAGAGCAGCCAAATCCAAGCCCATATCGAAGTAAACAACACAGCCCCAGACCGGAATGCTCAATATAGAGCACCCCAATCCGGGCCCGTACCATTCACCATGACACACACAACCGAAACCCCAGGATTTTCTGAGGAATTAAGACAATCTCACTAAGTAACTCAGCCATTATTTATGATTGGAATTTAATGCTGAACTTGACCAAGAGTGTTTGAATTCCATTTGACTAGTAGTTCAGTGTCCTTTATAGTATTCATTAATACTGAATGGCATGGCACATGTCCAAGCACTTAGAGTATTTTAATATCCATTTGTCTTGAAGCTCAGTGTCTTGTTGGCTAGAAAGGTGCATGTAACTGTTACAAATTGTCTTTAGTTAGTAAGGTACAACAAAAATACAAAATAATCGGTCATGAGAAAGCTGCCGCAAATATCATTAAAAAGATACCTGCAAAGTATAGCCCCAGATCGGAGTGCTCCAGAGAGCAACTAGATCCAGAGCAATACTAGGCAAACAGCACAGATCCAAATTGCAATGTTACACAAAACAGATCTGCACCAGTCACCACGACAGGCATATCCGAAAACCTAGAACCTTTAGAGTTGTTAAATTTCACCACCACCACAATACCCTTCCATTGCCAATGAATGGCATAAACAACACTTTTAGTGTAAATTGAATTAAATATTCCGGAAAATTTCCTGGAATGTTTTTAGCACCACTTTACAAAATTTTGCAATATTAAAAAGCAACCGAGTATCGGTATTGCTTGAACTCATGAGATGTTCAAATTTCGCAGTATTAGGCCTAGTAAACAAGTCTCTTGGCAAACAAACTTTACGCAAATCCTCAAAGTAAGTTCACTCTAACACATAGTGGTATTCATCACCAAGTCTGTGAAGAGAACATAACTCACAAATTCTGCCATCTCTGACAGTACCGAGAAATCTTCCCCATTCAATGGGCATTTTATGGTTTAGAGATCTAAAGTGAAAGAAAGGGATAGTAAGATCTATTGGTAAAATGTTAAAGTAGTTTTCATACTGGAACTCTTTCTTAACTATCCTGTAATTTAAACATTTAGGACTTTTGTAAACAGACTCCTTCCAAAGCAACTTGTAATTCTCTATAAGTTTGAGTTTAATGACTTTTGCAATATTTAAAGGTGCCTTTTGATCCAGCAAACATCAACCCTGTCACATTCGTGAAAAATGATCTTGATGTTTAAAAGCCACTTTGAATGAAAAAAGTCTTTTTCATGCATAACTAGTAAAATTTTATACAATTTATTGGAAATGTTGTCTGGCTTTCCATTAATTAACCTCTGCCAAAATCCTACCATTCTGGCTTTAACAGCAATGTTAATCGGATACCTACCAAGTTCACCATGCAGAATAACGTTTGGTGTGGATTTTTTTGCTTTCAGTATCAGCTTATAAAATTGGATACAAAAGTTTTCAAGGATATCGCAGTTCTCAAACCCAGACACCTCAGAAGCATAAAGTAAAATAGGATTTACTATGTTATCAAAAGTTGAAGTTGAAAGTCTATAGGTAGATGCATTTTTCTTGATTTTCTTAACACAGCAAACAATGCTTTACGAGCTTTGTCGACCAGTCTTTGATTATGCCTCTGGAAGCGTCCACTGTAAGAAAACTGAGCTCCTAAATACACAAAATCATTATCAATGTCTGAATGTTGTCCATTATACGTAAACACTGGATTTTGCTGCGATTTCTTATTAGCAAATATTGTGATTTTAGTTTTGGTCGGATTAACCTCAAGATCCCAAGATTTACAGTATAGATACATAGCATTTAAAGCTGCTTGAAATTCAGTAGCTGACTCAGTAAAAATCACAGTATCATCTGCATACAACAAGGTATACAGTTTTATATAAACTTCAATGTTTTCATTGCTTAAAAGAATTTTTGCCATGTCAGCAACATTAGTCAAACCGCCATAAGCATGGGAAATAAATTCTGTTAGGTCATTCAAGAATATGGAGAACAGAATCGGTGGTAAATTCTCACCCTGGCGAACACAAACATTACTAGAAAATGTTGCAGATCGTAAATGTCCCAATTTAACGCAAGACTTAGCATGAGCATATAAACTATGAATAATTTTAAACATTTTGCCATCAATATTGTTGTTAAGTAGCTTCTGTCATAAATATACACGGTTAACAGAGTCAAATGCTTTCTTGTAATCAATAAATGCAAATAAAGTTCTTTTTCCTCTAAACAAATAAAGGTCAATTAAACACTTTAGGTTGAAAATGTGATCGGTGGTACTGAAGATTTTACGAAAGCCAGCTTGCTCTTCATTCAGTATGTTCATGTCTTCCAACTATCTGTTAAGCCTATTATTTAAGACTGCAGTAAATAACTTGCCAAAGCAACTCAAAATAGTTATCCCTCTATAATTATCAGGGCCTGCTTTATCACCTTTATTCTTATATATAGGGGAGATAAATCCCTGCGACCAGTCATCAGGAATAAAGCCTGAGGTAAACACTAAACTGAATAACCTTGTAACTGCAGAGAGCATTTTAGTTTTAGAAGATTTTAAAAATTCATTCAGAATCAAATCAGAAGCACATGCTTTGTTCAGTTTCAATTTACTCAAACTGTGCAAAACTTCTTGCTCAGTAATTTCAGCATTTAACTCCCAAGTTAAACCTGAAACATTTGTAGGGTCCACCTCAGGCAGTACACCCACATTTTCCTCTGGCACAGTATTAAGCTTTTTGAAATGCTCAGCAAATACTTCAAGGGAAATTTTATAAATAGTGCCACTATTATTACCAACTGCTTTATTAAGTAAACTCCAGTAGGATTTTGGGTCTGACTTTTTTTTAGAGAACGCAACTTTTTATTAAAGTCTTTCTTGTAATCAGTGAAATGTTTATTAAGACATTTTTATATGCCTTAGAAGCATCTTGTAAAAACACATTGTTAACTCTTCTTTTATGATTCTTAGAACGCCTATATTGCGAACGAAGTCGCTGACATTCAGCATTAAACCAAGGTCGTTTGGTATGTTTACGAGGCAATTGATTTTGACTTGTATTACTTCGGACAATTTTCTGTGAAATCATACCAGCAGCGTCGGCTGCATTGTATAGAAATGACGAGCATTCAGAAACCAGAGTCTCCACATTTTTTTACTGATATTGGCAGAAGATACTGCATCAACTCTGCCGATAAAGTTTCAAATATCATTTGCATTTAAATGTTGCCAAAACATTTCACTGTTTTCAGATTTCCAAGAAGCTTTGGTAATTACAGTATCATAATCCAGATCTATCTGACCAGAAGCCATGTTAGTACAAGAAAGACAAAGATAAATACCACTATGAGCATCACTTACCATAGGGTCAAATGGTAAAATTTCAAAATCGTGTACACAAGTAAATAATAAAGGAGGTAAAATGGCATAGTCTATGACAGAACTTCCTTTGCAAGTTTTATTGCCAAGAAACTTATCATTACCCAATCTCCCATTGGCAATGCATAAATTAAAAGGTTTGCACAAATCCAGTAATCGTTTCCTGTAATTGTTCAACTGCATATCAGAATTGTGTCTTTTTGTTGGAAAACCCAGATCACCACTTGAAATTCTGTTTATGTCATTTGGATTATCACTGTGTAAAAACTGTTCTAAGTTCTCATCATACGGCACTAAATTGCTATCATTTGCAGTTCGCGCATTGAAGTCACCCAATAAACAGAAGTTCTTGTTTTGATAAAATTCAAGCAAGTCTAATTCTAATCTGTCAAAATTTGCAATGCCACTGTAACTGCTGCCCTCTGGCGCAATACATGAAACACAGAATAAAATATCGGAACAAAGTGACCAAGTAAACCAATAAGAAATTTCACCGCTGTTCTAAACAACCTTAATTGTATCAAAAATGGCCTCCCTGGCAAAGATCGCGATCCCGCCCGATCTGTACTTGGCACAACTCCTTACCATTGTTGGGAGTAATTTAAAACCCCTGAAAGAGACTGAGTCATAAATGTCAACGTGTGACTCCTGGATACATACAATATCATACCGAGGGTTGAGCGCAAGACTTGCGTAAGTCAGATGGTTGTTTTTCCCCAAACCTAATCTCCTCACCATAAAGGCGCTATGAAGATTACAACATTTCTTTCTGTAAACAATGAAAATTTAGGTGCCATTGCTCGTATGAGCAATGGCACCTAAATTTGCATTGTTTACAAAGGGGTCCAAGTTGCCCCTAAAAAGGGATTCAAAAATATGTTTGAGTTACCATAGTCTTGCGCTCAACCCTCGATACAATGATATGAAATTTTCAAAATCAGGGCTATCACATTTTTTTAGCCATCCCCCAACGTTAAGCGACAAATTTTTTAAAGCCCGATCATCTGAATAATTGACAGTTTCATCCTCAGAGTATATGGAAATAATATCAGACAATTCAGATTGATTACTGGCCGTTTCAGATGGCAAAGTCACATAGAGATCAGGCGAGATTTGGATGTTCGATGGCATTTTTTCGCTTGATACGGCCCATATGGGGGACGCTTGTTTTCTTACAAAGAGCTTCCGATTGTCAGTAAAAACTGTGTTGGTGTTGATTTCACGTTCTGGTACGCCGAGGAAAAAAACCCAATGGAATCAACTTGTTTGACTTTAATTATTTATTTTACTAATCGCGATATCTGATCTCATCAAGTTAACGCCACGTACGATATTATGAGATGAAAAGAATTAATCAGTCGCTCTCTGGGCTAATTCAGCAAACGACAAATTGATGATATTTTTCTTAATTTTCCCAGATAATAGGTTTTGTCATTTCATGCAAATTGTCTCCAAGGAGACAATTTGCATGAAATGTCAAAACCTGTTTTCTGGGAAAAATAAGAAAGTATTACAAAATGTCGTCTGCTGAAAATTAGCCAGCATGCAAAGCGTTAACAGTTGTAAAGTAATTAGACATGGGAGAATTAATGGTTACTCTCAAAGGACTATAAAAGCAAAGAAGTCGGAACAGAGTTAAAACATTTAGATAGGTTGTCATGTTAGTGTTCTGTAATCATTTAACAAATTGCAATTTTAATTATTTTGAAATGAAATCGGCCTGAGGAAACAGTGTAGCCTTAACCCAGATCAGACGATAATGACAAAAGCAGTATTTTCACTTATATGCCTGAAAGTAGACATGTTTTGTTGTATTCAAACGTATGAGGAAGCGCAAAGCAAAATGGCAGCAGACGTTATTATTTGTTTTCTTTAAATATTATACAGAGAAAAAAGACTTGGCATTTTATGTGAATCGTCTGCAAGCAAGCAGACGATTCACATGAAATGTCAAGCCTCATTTTCTCTGAAAAAAAGAAAGAAAACTCGTCTGCCGCAGTGATTTGCACTTTAAGAGGGTTAACGCGAATATGAATTTATAACAAAATTTACATGGACAAGTTTGCTGATAAACATAGTACAGAGATAGGTAATCATGAAGACTCCGACAAGGCCCATAGGAAAGCACCTACTTGTGTTACTTCTGATGGGTCAGTGTTTTGACACAGGTACGTTATTTTCTATTTTAAGGATATAGTAAAGGGTGTCGACACCTAAGTTATTTATGCGTAATTCCGCTAACTTCTGATTTAAAAACATACTCGTATTATATATCAATTTAAAGCAAAAATGAGATATTTCAATTTCATGAATTTGTTTTAATAAAGACTTTGTAAAATAAGTAAGTAATAAAAGAGTAATAAAAGTGCAATGTTTGACCACTTGCATTCTTTGTCTTGTTCAAATTCTTCTTAAAGCCCCCTAATGCTCAACTGTTATTGTGAAATTATATATGGTTAAGGAACAAAACTTATGACGAAAACATTTAAATGAAAGTTACAGAGAATTTTCTATAGTATTTTTTCATTCCTTATACTTCACAAAATTTCTTACAAAAATGTGAACCAAGCCACACACGTTCAAACTGTTAGTCCATATATCTGGCTGTTATGTAAATTGGTCGATAAAGAAAATGAATGCGTTTAGGTACTGTGAAATTCTCATTTTCAAACTTGCAAAACCAAGACTTGAATTCTTCAGAATCAACAACAGGGCATTTGTAAATCGAAATTCCTCTGAGCCAACGGTGAGATAAATGTTTTGATGATATCGCAAAACAAGAATGGGTTTGGTGAAATAATTATGACGACATCAAACGTCCATTTATTTATTTATTTATTTATTTATACTTTCAGGCCATTGCAATATACGGTGGCCGGACGGCGACTACGCGTTACCAATGTCTATTTATGGTTGCCCGGAACCAGATATGAATGGCTGGAAATACGGCTATATCAACATCAGCTTCGTTCAACGGGCAGATTTGTACGAAAGACATCTAGGCATAGTTGGATGGAATCACTCGTTTCTTATGCTGCTTGGACCGTATGGTCCCTATAGCTATCAGCTGAATTTCTGCACCCGAGTTTCTGGCAATGGTAATATTTTGGAAACGGATACACCAATGTGGCCACCTGGACAATACAGCATGTATGGAACAGCAGCAGGCTGTCCTCAAGGTAAATACTATCCAAAACTCTATAGTTAAGGCGCTCTTTTTTAAAACCAAAATATTGATATTTTCTCGTTTTATCGAAAATATATGTTGTGGTCTCATTAGAAGCGCCTCGTCGAGGCGCTTCTAATGAGTACTCACAACATATGTTTTCGTGTAGAAATACAGTCGACTCGCGTTATCTCGACCTCGCTTATCTCGAATAACCGCTTATCTCGAACTGAAAATTTTCTCCCTGTTTAAACAAGGGATTTAGCAACAGATAACAAAATATTGTGGAAAAGAGGAAAAAATGCTCTTTAGGAGCAATTTCTCCTCTTTTCCACAATATTTTCAAAATTCATCTAATTTCAGGAGTCAAATTATATATTGATTTGTGAAATATTGTTGTTCGATTTCATTTTTCCTCAATTCAGTAAATCTGATATGTCGAGGTCGGATATCTCGAAGTATTTCAGATAGTCCCTTGGACCTCGAGATTACGACAGTCGACTGTACTTGATTCTTAATTTCAACAAGTACATTTTACTACCTGCTAATGTAGGTGGATGGCAAACAATGTAGACCCCGAAGGTAACTATAGGCGATGCCTAATAACAATGGCAGAATGAAACTGAAAACTGAGCGAAAGGGGGCGTTTTCTTGTTAGATAAAAAACGAGAAATCAGTAAATTATCAGTAACTGCCTATGGTTTGCAAGCTTAGTAATGAAACCACTACAGTAACTAGTTAAGGTAATAAACTCTGAAACGAGGGATCCTTTGGCAGCAAGAAACGCACCAAAGAAACGAAACTAATTTGTCGAGCAGAACTGTAATATGTAAGAGTCTGTAGACGAGGTATATTGATTAGAGAATTATCGCCATTTTTTATACTGATTAGAGAAAGGTAAATGAAAAAAATACTGAATAGAGAAAAATGAAGCTTAAAATTAAACATAATTTGAGTTTCTTTTTTTAAAGAATAGCAGAAAAAAAAATAAACCATTTCGGGGAGAGGACCCCTGGATCCCTTCCCCGGACAGATGCAAACATATGAGTCCTCATTTGGAACCCACCATTTGAAAAGAGATACATCCCAGCCAGCATTTTTTATAAATCTATATCGGGCCGTTATCGGCCCGTCAGGGTAGCTGACGGGCCGATAACGGCCCGATATAGATTTATAAAGAATGCTTACTGGGATGATGTTTACACCCTCAGTTCACGCAAAAAAGAAAAAAAAAACAAACAAAAAAAACAAAAAAAACAAAAAAACAATCAAACTTACTACCTCCCCTCTACCAGCCAGGGGACAAGCTATAAAGTTAAGAGACCTGGAGAGAAATTATTGTAAAAAATGCACGATTTAGCTTCTAGGCGGGATGATGTATGCGTGCAAAACCCAACAGACTCTCCCCCACCAGAACCGTTTAAAACAATCTTTAAGTTTCACCTTTATTTCGAAGACAAGTTGAAAAAAAAAAAAAAAAGAAGAAGTTAAGAAAATGATGGGGACTGTGGACAACATTTTAATTTTGATTTGTACAAAAACAGAAGATAAGTCTTGCAACCTGTGATAGCCATATGGCTTTTCATCTGTGATCTCCAAATTAAAATTCCCTGTAATGATTGTGCAAAACAGAAAATCTGCGACATTCTGTGTGATCTATGATAAGCAGAAAAATCAGTTTTAAGTAGAGAAGCATGTTTAAAAGCACAGTTTGTGACTTTTTCCCATGAATCACAGAAACTGACTAATCTAAGAGTGTAGTTAGTGTGTAAAATTGTGTTAGACTGTCTTCTCCTACATTCTAGAAATTCAAAAATGTTCTGGGGAGGGGTGGGGGGACCCTTGGACCTCCTTAAGTAGAGTATACATGCTGTGTACCCTCAGTTTCCAAAACATCTAGCCCGTCGCCACCGCAGCGCGCACACCACATTACATGTATCAGTGAGGCTGCAAATAGTTTGATAATACATGAATGTAGGAAAGTAAGTGTGTGTGTGTGTGTGTGTGTGTGTGTGTGTGTGTGTGTTATTAAAAACAGGGATATTTGAAAAAATCATTGAATAGTTTTAAAGAATACGCCAAAATTTTAAAGAAAGACAATAATAGGCTAATTTTTTATCATTAAGAGCATTCCAGACTTCCCCATCCTAACCCTCATGTAACGCTGGTCATGCTCTCCAACACCGGCATGAGCAGTACCCCAGCTAGCATTCTTTATAAATCTATAGCGGGCCATTATCGGCCCGTCAGCTACCCTGACGGGCCGATAACGGCCCGCTATAGATTTATAAAGAATGCTTACTGGGATTGTAGTTTCAGAATTACTCAAAATGAGCTCGAGACGATCCCAAATGACCAGAAAATATAAATCACACTAAAATGAAGTACGGGGAGACGTTTAGTGACTCATAGGCCTAGCGCTCATTATGCACATTGCGCATGTGCGTAACATGCGTAAGAAAAAAATAGCAAAATTTGTAGTAATAAATTGATTAAGTAAGTAAATAAGTATTTACTTAAGTAAGTAAGTAAGGACTTTATTTGTAGAGTCTTACTACATTTAGCACATACATATGAAATACATGTAAAAATTAATCTACCATGAAGCCCTCAAACTTCAACTTACATAAAATATTATGCTTCTTCACTATAGAGGCCTTTCCATGGGTTTTAGGGAACAAGGAAATGTCAAATATTTTAAGGGAACAAGGGAACAAAAAAAAAAAGGAACATGGAACATAGAAATTTTGAATATGAAAAGCGATACTAGGGAGATATTTTCAAGATTTTCCCTGTGTGTGCATAAAAGCATTCCGTTCTGCCTACGCCACTAGTACATGTACGTAACACAAGCTTTAGTAATAAGATAATAGATTCTAAATAGAGGCATCCAATGGAAGCAAGAAACATACCAAAGAAACAAAAATAGCAGACTCGGGTTTATTGAGTCTGTTCATTAGCAGTACTGCAATATGTAGCGCTGCCCAGCTTGGTTGAAGTGGAATGTAACTATATGACTATCAAACTAGGCTTGAACTAACCCAGTAAGCATTCTTTATAAATCTATAGCGGGCCGTTATGGGCCCGTCAGGGTAGCTGACGGGCCGATAACGGCCAGCTATAGATTTATAAAGAAAGCTAGCTGGGAAAGGGTTTTTACGATATGCAAATGCTATCTGTGTGTGATTACAGCATCACGCTCTTTTTTTATTTCAATGCGACAAAAACGTGTACAAGAATTATAAATCCTTCGCCATTTTGGCCAAAGAAAATAATTGTAAAAACACGAGACAAATGCCTATCCAAATGTTGACTTTGTGATAGAGTAGATGCTGACATTAATACAAACACGCACGCACATCGCCTGGATTGTTTGGCCACATGTCAAACTTTATACATGTATGTTGCATGTATGTTTCTTTTACAGGATTTGCCGCAAAGAACATCACGACAGATCTCGCCGCCATTGAACATGTCAACAAAGATGGCGTGTTGCCTCTCATAGATATACATCTATCAGAGAGTTCAAGTCGGATATCTTTTGTAATGTGTCAGAAGGAAGACAACGAGGAGGTGAAACCACTTCACGGAGCAATTCAGTTTCCTTTCATCGTCCACATGATACAGGTACACGCACGATATTAATGTAGGGTCACTGTTAAAATCTATTTTCACTATATTCGAACTGCGTATGCCAGAGCAGACTGTGTCTATGCGCATTTATCTATGGGCTGTACACATGCGCATATATCTATGAGCAAACATAGTTCTCTTAGACAATCTTTACACTCTTGGCGTACACAGTCCGGCCAATAAATATTTACAGATCTGGTAGTGTGCAGTTCATCAAGTCCATCATCATACTTCTGGACATGCGCAGTTCGCCTAGATACTCTTCACGCCTCTGGGCATGCGCAGTCCGCCCAATCAATATTTACACACCTGATCATGTGCAGGTCGTGAAGACAGCCGTCAAACTTCTGGACATGCGCAGCTTGGTCAGGCACTCTTTAAATATTTGGCGATGCAAAGTACGCATGTACATTCTTTGCACACTTGAACTGCTCCAAGTTATCGGGAGTGTATGGGGGCTTTTTTCATAAACTTTTTGCAGCTTCTGAATTGTTAAGTGTAAGCCGCCTTGTGTGACCTCCAGTTAGATAGCAGCCGATATTCTCGTTGAGGAGACTTGATCTTACAGTGTGAGCCGATTTCACGAGCCCACATCCTTGTTTCATCAGGGCCTAGTTGTTCAAAGCATCGTTAACTTAACGAGCTCTTTAGTGGTCAAAATCCAAATTGTTCTAGTAAGTACAATATCTGATTCACAGGTATTTTTGCTGAAAAAACTGTGAGTAGCTTTTGCAAAAGCTACTCACATTTTTCAGCAAAATTATTAGCATATATGCAGTATTTAATGATCAAAGTTTTAACGATACATTAACTAACAACATTGTTAGTTATGAACAAATGGGCATGTGCAATTCGTTCAGACGATATTAGACCTCTGAGCATGCGCATTTTCGTCAAGACAATTTTAACAACTGTAGGCATTCCCAGTTCCTCCAAACAAAATTGATACTTCAGAACATCTTTATGTATATTCATAAAAAGATTATCTGCGCATGCTCCGGTGTGTGTGTGTGTGTGTGTGTGTGTGTGTGTGTGTGTGTGTGTAAACTGTAGAATGAGTATACACAGTGGCTAGCTGTCCTAAAGACAGGTTTTGTGGCGATTTATTCATTTTACAATGAACGATACTTTATATCTTAAACTGAAAATACATTGAAAACTATAGTCGAACTTCGATGGCTCGAACCTCTTTGGGACCATGAAAATTTGTTCGAGATATGGGTAGTTCGAGCCATTGAGGGTTAATCCTGGCACTAGGTCGGGAAGCAAATGGTGAATAATTAAGGGAAATCTTTTTGATCTTCTATATAATAATTGTATGTTGAGGCGATTCTTATAAGTACTCTCAACATACAATTTCATGATAAAATGACAAAATTTCCCCAAATATGTGTTCTCTTGGAAAAAGTTCCTAGGGACTCAAAAACAAGTTCGAATTAGCCATGGTAAACGAGCCATCGGTGTTCGAGCTATCGAGGTTCTATTGTATCATTTATGTGCGCCTTCAGAGCGCGATACATGTTTTGAAATGTGTACATGAGGAATTCAAAATGTTGAAGTCTCCAATAAGCTGTTTATCGAAAGGGTGACAACAAATGTCCTTGAGTGCGAACTGATAACGTTTAAAACATTCGAAAATTTATCATGGCTGCCATTTTTAATATTCAGTCAGTTTCAAAATATTTCTAAATATTCAACAAAAGCTTTATTTTGATTTAAAACCGAGTCATTTGCAAGAAAATCAAATAACTGTCTGATTAAAAAACGAGCCTACAGTGGCATGTTCCACCGACGGACCGTTAACCCTTAAAGTGCAAAGAAAACCTACATCTGAAAATGTCGTCTGTTTATGTCGTCTGCTGAATATTCTTGCAAACTTTTCAAACCTATTTTTGCGTACAGGCAAACAGTGTGGACCGAGATCAGACTGATCTGGGTCCACACTTTTGCAGAAATGACTTTTAAAGTAACTGGCAGAAGACAAAGCAGACGACAATAGTTGTGATTGGCGCTTTAAGGGTTAAATGATTTTATAAACGACCTGCAGTTACACATGGATTATGTATAAACAAGTACGTAATTCACCTAAAAGAACAGGAAATGCGGAAACCCTATAAACATGCATTTTAGAGGAATACAGAAGCGACTCTTGACTATAAATATGTAAAAATCAAACTCGATTACAATCTTATTCAGCCAGAGAGAATACGTACAATTAAAATGAATACAGCATTACCGATTCATCGAGGGATTTAAGAGCTGTGCAGCAATATTGTGTCTGTTGGGAAAACTATTCTCATACTCATACTATGTGTGGCCTCACATTTCGATTTAACTCTGTATTAATGTTGCAGACAAAGATCTTGATCGATAAGTGTTGCATGGAACCCTAAAGCACAAAGGCGATAGGCGATCAAAGTCAGACGATAAATGCATTACTCAAATTGAAACAAGTCTTTGTTCGAAACCAAAAGGGATAGAAAAGGAAATAAAAAAGAAAAGAAAGGGAAAAAGATAAATGTTACATTTAAAAGATAAAAGTATATGTTTGAGGTCTGATTAAATTTGTTTGAATTACATACCTTGTGACACCTCTCTGACTAATATGAATAGGCAATGATTGGTCGCTTTTATTTGAAATCTTTTAGCCTGACCTCATATAACTTCCTGTTATGGAAAACGAAAGAGAACACGTCTAAATAATGATCCCGTTTAAGGCATTTAGCTTAATCTGGTGATCAAAAACTGGATTTTTAATATTTGTCAATTTATCAAAGTTGTCCTTTTTGATGTTGCCAGCTAGCATTCTTTATAAATCTACAGCGGACCGTTATCGGCCCGTCAGGGTAGCTGACGGGCCGATAACGGCCCGCTGTAGATTTATAAAGAATGCTTACTTGGTTTCTCGTGGACTCTTTCTGGAAAGTCACAATGGTGCGCTACGCAAGAGAATGACCTTTGTATCACATTGTGGGCAAGTAATCTTTGTCCATCATTGCATGCTTTAATGATCAGGCGATACTTACCTAAGACTATTGCTTTTGTGTCGCGTTTGTAGCGACTTGGCCGGCTTATGCGGCGATCTGTTTCAAGGGAGCACTTTACAAAATGTCCCGTATCTCGATCTCTATTTTTTTTTTTTTTTTTTTTTTTGTCGTGTTTTCTGATTTGAACAAAAACTCATGCCCTCACCTTTGTTGATTAAAGTGTTAAAAAGCTCCTTTCAATATTTCAAAGCCTACTGTCATCCGTATTGTCGCCATTCTGCTGCAACTCATTGCTTTGCAACGGTCCGCACAGAAAGCACTTTATATGGGACAGATCCAAATACACAGCGTCAACAAGCACGTTTAACCCTTCTCATGCTGAATAAATTAAGATGCCACGCCCACTTCTAATTTCCAGCCATTCAGATTACTTGATCCGGGTTTTTGATAGAAATTCACATATTTAATGACAAACAGTGCAGACCCAGATCAGTTGGCTTCTTCAGAAGCCAACTGATCTGGATCTACAATGTTTGCTAAGACAGGGCATGTCGTGTTTAGCAAGAGAAGGGTTAAGCAACATACCGTTGAATACCATTTGCCACAAAGTGCTATGTAGCGTCAGCCTTATGTAATTCTTCCAATCATAAAGTACAATTTTTCAGCTATTTCTTTCTAATACCAAAGGCCATTTACGCAAAGTGACTGGCTGTAATCTGAAGACTAATGAAATAAGACTGCGCTTATAGAGGTATATATGCGGTAAGTAGATCGAATACGGTAATTTCAGATTCAGATTTGAGCTGGACACTTCCAATACCAAATTAATTGTGCTGGACACACGTGCGTTTTTTTGTTTGTTTTTTAATTTTATAGGCAGAAATAAAGAACAAATGTTCGAAAGTTAGGTTACTAAAACCATGCGAAAACATGTCTTCGGGCATATGCGAACAGTTAAGGCTCACATCAGTCTGCGCATCCGCGGTCTCATCAGGGCCTTCACTGTCCGCTAAAATAATCATTGGGTACTTATTCCTGTTAGAATGGAGAGCAGAAGCCTGAATGATACATTGTATTTAGCGCATGCGCAAGATGATCAGATTTTTTGCACATGTCCGAAGGTATTTTTCGCTTGACGCGGCCTAGGCGTATACATATAGCAAGCAGTTCCTAACACTAGCAGAACATCGAAGCCAAATACAGCTGACCCTCGTTATCTCGAACTCGCTTATCTCGAACAACCGCATATCTTGAAGTGAAAATCTTGTCCCTGCCTAAACATGTAAATCGAACAACAAGTAAAGAATATTGTGGAAAAGAGGAGAAATTGCTCCTAAGGAAGGAGCAATTTCTCTTTTCCACAATATTTTCGATATAGCTCTATCTTCAAGAGTCCAATTACATATAAATTTGTTAAATGTGGTTGTTCAATTTATTTTTTCCTCAATTCTAAAAATCTTATATATCGAGGTACGGATATCTCGAAGTGTTTCAGGGAGTCCCTTGGAATTCGTTATAACGAGAGTTGACTGTACATCAGCCAGATATCTGCCACAGAGAGCCCTCACGATCGAACCTATCCAAAATCACCTGAATCTACGAGCGAATTCTTTTCCTTTGGAGCAGACCCTTTTCTAGATAGACTCGATGTGCAAGAATGCAAATATGATGTCACACCAGTTGTCTCTTTGTGAAGGAATGGCGGAAACTACCAAGTGTATCCACATTACATTTAAAACAAAACACTAAATACAACAGCCTCAACGGTTTATCAGCCCTCTCCATGATCACCCTTTCCTCTTGGAAAAATAGTAAATGGACAGACAAACTGCGCATTTTATATTTGTTGAACGTATACAGGTCCAATTTAGTAACCCGATAAATTTAATATTGACCATCTACAGGGTGAACCGGCTCTCCATAGCTCGAGCTACTTAGATGTCATCAATGAATATCTCTACTTTGTTAGCACAGACAGACAAGGGAACGAGCACATCCATAACTGGCTTAACTACTCTATTGTTTTACCGAAGAGTGAGTTAAATTTGTTTACTTTTGTTAGTGTCTAACTGTGTAGATTTAAGATCAGCTAAAAGAACTTTAAGACGTTCATTGAGCACTTAAAGCAAATGCAGGAAACGGAATTTTAAGTAGTTTACTCATATAAGGATCAAGCATGGTTTTTCATGCATTAACATTCGCCAGGTCCCGAGGGGAGAGGGGGGATGTTGAAAACCGAGGCCGGAGGCCACGGTTTTCAACACCTCCCAAGGAACTTGGCGAATGTTAATGCATTGAAAACCATGTTCGATCGCTATTGCATAAAAACTGAAAACATTTGCTACATTTCGCGTTATTTCTTGCACGATTTTGTTTCGCCTTTACACCGATGTCTAGCGAACGCAATTTCCACGGACTTTGCTCGTTCTAGGGCCGGGCAGTACACATCTCATAACGGCAGCAAATCTATGGCCCCGGTACGATCATATTGAAAGTTGCGTAGCCGTGCATTAACAGCGCGTGAGTTGCCTTGTTAATACACGGCTTTTCGCCTCACCGAGGCGATTCTAATGAGTAAACTAAACATACCGTAATTGTGTAGAAGATCGAAAAGATTTCCCTAAATTATCGCCATTTGCGTCCTGACCTGGTGCCATGATTAACCCTTAGTGGCTCGAACTACCCATATCTCGAACAAATTTCCATTTTCCCAACGATGTTCGAGCCATTGAAGTTCGATTGTAGCTAGCTTTTAGTTTCGTTTTTTTTTTTTTTTTTTTTTTTTTTTTTTTTTCACCTACATTGCTAGTTTACAGTTCCTAGTCCTATTGGAACGGTAGTATCTGAATAAATAAATAAATGCTACTTTTCAGTAACTTGTTCTGTTTGCCAGAAAGTATCTAGAGAGACGGCTATTTTTAGGTATTATATGCTTTAAATTACAACTTAACCCTTGTCATGCTGAATGAATTAAGATGCCACGCCCATTTCTAATTTCCAGCCAATCAGATTTTGATAGAAACCGGGTTTTTGATAGAAATTCACATATTTAATGACAAACAGTGCTGATCCAGATCAGTTGGCTTCTTCAAAAGCCAACTGATCTGGATCTATACTGTTTGCTAAGACAGGGCATGTCGTGTTCATCAAGAGAATGGTTAAATTTGTTTGCTAATTATCTTTCCTGAGTATACATAGTATATATTCTTTTACTTCTGGATAACTATCGCACATCATAAGTTACTTGTGCATGGACGCATCAAAGCAGAAGAACATATGCTGATTTAAGCAATTTCAAATGCTTTAAATTACAATTCGTTATTTCACCTGAACATAGCCGTCTCTGAATAATTGACAACTATCGCATATCTCTGAAAAATATTTCTGTATAAACTAAAATGGACTTGGTTTTGTCTTAAGTTAGCTGGCGCTATGCATTTACCGTAGGGTATTTATCATACAGTTGTGGTGTATTCCTCAAGACATCATATTAGTTAGGTCTAGTCTTAAAATGTTTTTAGACATCACGAAAACAAACCTATATAATGTTGACTACCTTAAACCCCACTATTATATAGTAAAACTGGGGTTTACATGGGTATACATTATTTTACTTATTTCTGCTCAAAATATAGATTGTGGGTACTCGTTAGAACCGCCTCGACAATCTATGTTTTAGGCAAAAAATATGAAAAATATCGGATTTTTTTATCTGAAAATTTTCAGTTTTTGGAGGAGAATTTTTCTATATATATGAATAGGCGTGTTTTCGTAATGAAGGATGCTTTCTATAAATTGTGATGGGCATGACACACCTGAATCTGGCAAAATGAACTTACAGACAAACTTTGCGAAACACCGGAATAGGGACTGATTAATACTTACGCCTATATATGAAGGAACACAGCTTGGTAATTACTTCTTAGATTTTTTAGGGTTCACGCTATATTTGAGCCGATTTTGAGCGAGACAGATAAACGTAAATTATTCGTATTTCAATCAGAAATGAATGCCGTATTTAGATTTAGTAAGGAGCAAATAAGCCAAATAAAACCGAAGAAAAAAAAAGATTAAAACTGTTCAAATTTATGACAAATTTTGTGGATGCTTCGAGCAAATTTTGAATTTTACTGCGATATGACTAACACTGAAATAGGTGCATGGGAGAATTGTTAAAATGGTACATTGTCATAGTACAGGAAAGCATAACAAAATCTTTTGATTTCATGTTGATTATCTTCAAGTTAGTGCTTTAAAATCTGTTTGGTAATAAAAAATCGTCTCCATGCAATGCCTTATCACACAAATCATGTGAATATCCACCTTAAGGAATTTGGAGTTGCTAGAGAGTAACTGGAAACTGTCATCGTAATTAGCTCGACTAGAACCACAGTGTAGAGTGACTACTGATTCCCTTACGTAAACGCATAAGAGTTCGACACATCATATGATGTGTCGAACTCTTATGCGTTTACGTAAGGGAATCAGTAGAAGTTTTCCGTATTTCACCGTAGGACAGGAACACCAAACAGATGATGACTGTTTTGACGACCCGTCATTGTACTCGGGAAAGGTATCAACCACAGTGACGGGATTTCTCTGTGAACGTTGGACAGACTATATTGGTAAGTCACAAGCATAAGCCGGAACATGGGAAATTGGTCCTTATCTTAATATGTGGGTAGCGAAGGCCCAGATCAAACTCCGCATTTGCAAACTTTGATTAGGGCCTTTGTTGTCTGCTTACACAATAAGTGGCTACTGAATAATATATTGGTGAATATATATATATATATATATATATATATATATATATATATATATATATATATATATATATATATATATATATATATATATGGCACTTGACAGAATTTGTGGGATGCGTAAGCTGATCTTAGTTTTTGTTAGAAGCAGAGATCAAAGGGTATTTACCTCTGATTATTAAAATGTTGTTTTGTTCCCGAAATGATTAACGTAAATGTATATATACATTCTTATCTACTCGCAAGCACGGCCGCTTATCTTCTAACTACAAAACGGTGTTGTGAACAGAAATAGATTGAGGGGATATCCGGTTGCGCTTAAGGGGACTAGAAATCATGCGGTCACGAAGGTGAGTGAACCGGCTGAACCGGGTTTTTCTTTCCCACTGTCAAATATCAAATATAGTGGAATGTCATGCAACTCTTAGTTCATTTTTCTGAAAGTGTGAATCGAATTTGAAGCCAGATTCTGTTTCATGGTAGAGAAATCCGCTTTCTGCCGGAGCAAGGATAGTCTATATTTTGCCGAGTTGATGACATGCGAACAAATTGGATACACATTCCTGCAATTGGCGAGTATAAAGTAGTTGCGGTCATGGTACCTAAGCCATAATCCAAACTCATAAATCCATAAACGAATGACGAATCAGAATGTTCAGACCAACAGACATGGACCCCAGAATAAAGGGTGTAATCAGGCGTCCGCGACATGACTATGATAAATGATTTCATCGATCCCCTTTACTTAACAGGGCTGTAAGGTTAATCTTCTTTACGAACCAGACTATATTCCGTTACTATTCGTAAGCCAAGAAAAGGAGATTTTTATCGTATTTTGTAATTGAGGGGATCTGTTGTGCTTAGTTAGATTGTGATTGAGAGGATTATGGCATACAGAGCACTCATAATGGCCATACCCAGCTAGCATTCTACGTAAATCTACATCGGGCCGTCATCGGCCCGTCAGCTACCCTGACGGGCCGATGACGACCCAATATAGATTTACGTGGAATGCTGACTGGGTAGCAGAACTGTTTGATACTCGTTATATGCCGTTTTCTTACTAACCTTGTCATTTGGTCCCTGTATAATCTACAATGGTTGTTTTATGGTCGGGAAATGTTGCATAATCCCCTCAATCACAACCCATCCAGTTAAGCACAACCGATCCCATCAATCACAAAATTCGATAGAAATCTCATTTTCATTCTCCAGTCCCCTTCAGCACAACCGGATATCACCTCAGTATATTTCGAGGGTTGAGCGCAAGACTATAGTAACTCAAACATATTTTTAAAACCCTTGTTTAGGGGCAACTTGGACCCCTTTGTAAACAATGCAAATTTAGGTGCCATTGCTCATAAGAGCAATGGCACCTAAATTTTCATTGTTTACAGAAAGAAATGTTGTAATCTTCATAACGCCTTCATGGTGAGGAAATTAGGTTTGGGGAAAAACAACCATCTGACTTACACCAGTCTTGCGCTCAACCCTCGATTTCTATTCACAACACGTAAATGTGGTTGAGGAGATAAGCGGCCGTGGCAAGGTCCAATAACTTTCAATTTTATTCTGTTCTATTTTTTCTGCGTTTATGGGCTCATATGTTTGATAAATTCACTAAGCGGAGCTGTTGGTATCACTTTCACTTTACCGTATTTACGCTAAGTATTCGGTCACTTCAGTTTCTTACCATACTTTTTCTAAATTTGAACAATTTACTTCCCGATGTTATGTTTAAAAATTGCTAGGTAAGTGACAAACAGTGAAGACCCTAATGAGACGCCGCTGCGGCGTTTCATCTTGGTCTGTAGTGCTTGCTCAGGCCTGTCTGTCCGAATATAAACCGTAAATACGATATTGTGTGATTGCGATGCTTTCTTTCATTTTCATGAATTTGGGCATACTTGCAATGAGTTAGGAGATATGGATGTCAGAAATCTTGTTCTTGCTTTAAATGGAATAAGAAACCTATTCATCGCTGTCATCTTGCCGTATACCCTTCGGAATACGTCAGGTTGAATAGTTGAATATGCTAAAATGCATAAGAGAAAGTAGGCGTTCTAAAGCAAACTTACCATCGATCACAGATCTAAATTCTTAAGGTCACCATTTATGGCTAATTTTATTAGAAGCAAATCTTTGCAGTTATCTGATAACACGATTAGCTTATCTACAAATGTTAACGCCCCTTCTTGTCGCAGTTCATTTGTTATGAAGAGTATGCAAAATTAGACGAATACAATCAGACACAGTTAAACCTGTTTTGATTCTGTAATTTTTCGAAACTGGACGCCAGCCCGTGATGTCTTAATACGGCTAACGCAACTTTAACCTTTAGGTAATCTAGAATATATCAATTATAAGTGCACAATCAGCTTTAACCCATTGCAGACTGAATGAACTCCCCTACACTATATATTGGAATATTCTAATTTCAAATTTAGGTATGTCAGTCTATGTGATATAATTATTCTGTGAATAAAATGGTTGAACTATTTGCAAACAGTGGAGACCCTGATCAGACGCCGCATCATGCGGCGTCTGATCTGTGTCTGCACTGTTTGCCAACTACCCTTTTAGGGGTCTCCAATGGGTTAATAACCGAAAGAAGATTCTAACGTCTAAATTTCTTAAGCAGGGGCAAAGGTATCATTAACTGCGTAAAATTTTCTCAGTTTTATTGCCGGCATTCTGAATTCATGTCCAAGTATAAGTTGATTTAAAATACTTCTGCTAGAAGTCTGTCGGATGGTAACATAGTCTTAAACTTCATAACGATTGTTGGCAAAAGTGATTTATCGGAACAATTCACAAAAAGGATATTATGTGGCAAATAGCATACTTAGTCTTTAACCCAGATATAGTCAATAAATTGGCCTCCCTGTTTGGGCATGACGGTGGCTCAGCCCTCAGAGTAAATAACGCTGTGTCAGGAGGTTGCGTCTGACTATCATTGTCTGTAGTCCGAGCCATCAGGGTTATATGTGTATCACTGATATGTTTCACTGATGGGTAGAGGCAGGGATCCTATGCGGACCGAACATATGTTTGTAATTTGGAGCTACAGCAGAATTAAGGGTGAGGATTCGCGCGAGTAAAACTGGTTTGTTTGCACCTCATATATTCTAATTTTGGTGCCTGTCTCGGGAGGGTCGTGCTTCGTGACTGTAGCATTTCCTGGCTATAAATACTTATATTTTCGGTATAAATTACTCGTAATTAAACTGGAGCGCGTTCGGTGGTTGTCTGCGATTTAATCTGCGGTAACAGTCAATAAACATGAGAGATGTACGTATGCTATATCGGATCACTTACCTAACGCTAACTTTAGATTAGTTACCTAACTCTAACCAAACCGTACCCTACTGTTAAAGCTGACGAATCACTTAACTTCACTATTGGTTGTATATACGTTTAAAGGAATGGTATGTGCCTGCTGAATTCAGTGGTGAAAGAATACACTGAAATATTCCATACAAAAGTTATAAAAAATTGCCGTTTTTGCTCATTGCAAATCAGTAATGTACACTGCGAACAAATGACGTCATTGAATCTTATGAATAGTTTTAATACTAATTTGGGCTGGAGTGCAGCTGCGTTTTCCACTTAATGGGGTTTCTAAATGCAAATGTAATATAAATATGAAATTCAATTCAATTCTAACAATTTCATTTTCACTGTCTGAAATTGTTTTATTAAAATTTTATATTATCACCTTTTCTTATCATTTATTTGTTTTTGGTACAGATTTATCCGTACACAGTGGTTTTATATTACATTTTTAATATGTAAAATGATTAAATCAGTTTAAATCATTTTAACAAAATGCTAGTTTGAAAAATAAAATCAGATATTCAATATAAATAGTACATTTACTATTTTGATCAAAATAACCAGTCTGGTATACAGTTATGGGTATGAAAATAAAAATTCAGTGTTAAATTAATACTTACAGAACCGATAAGACAATGGAACAGTGCACTGTGGTAAAGTTTGCTTACGTGTAAATAATAACAAATGTTACTACGACTTATAACGCATGTAATTTTTTTTAATTGAAAGAAATTTTATGTGTTTTTAACATGTTTTGTCATCAAAACAATATCTTAAATTTGAACTATTCTAAACTTAGGGGTTTGTCAGCTTTACCTCATGTAAACTTCACGATTTATTTATTTATTTATTTATTTATTTATTTATTTATTTATTCCACAGGACAAAGCTCTTTTATTACTGATGAGAATTTCCCAGAAGGCATCATTACTGAAGCTCAGAACTTCTGTAGAAATCCTGATAATTCTGGCGATGAGCCCTGGTGTTACTCAACAAATCCAGACCAGCCTTGGGAATACTGTGGTGTTCCGCAGTGTGAAGGTGAAGCTACTATGGAAGTTTTTTTTACATTTATTAAGCCCGTTCATGAACATCAATGTGACATGCAACGCTGCTTATGCTTCCTAGCCTAGGGGTGAGAGATACAGTTGAACTTCAATGGCTCGACCCCGATGGCTCGTTTACCATGGATGAGTCGAACACGTTCTTGAGTCCGCAGGAATTTCCTCCAAATACGATATACGGATAATTTAGGGAGATTTTCTTCTTTTATCTTGCAAATGTATGTTGTGTGCACTCATTAGAATCGCCTCGAAGAGGCGATTCTAATGAGTACACACAACATACGTTTATAATACAGAACACCGAAAAGATATCCCACAATTATCTCCATTATGCCTCCAGGATGGCACTAATAGTAAGCCTTCGTGGCTCGAACTACCGCTGCCTTGAACAAATTTTCATGGTCCCAAAGGGGTTCGAGCTATTGAAGTTCGACTGTAGTCTGTTTTCAAAATAGATCCAAATGAGCTTTGTGTCCTGAAAATATAACTACTCCGTGTATTGAAGTGATGAACTGGGAGACGTTTTACGTCTCCCAGTTATTCACTTCAATATACGGAGAATATAAGGGGAATTGATACACTTTCAAGGAAGTCAACTCTGTCAGAACCGTTTTGACTCCCTCACGAAAAGACATCTGCTCTAAAAGAAGAAATTTGCTCAGTTTGGAGGCAAATTCTTAACTTTCAGATCATAAACATTTTCGAAAGGGTATTTGAATTAGAAAACAAACCGGAAGGAACAATAGTTGTCTCCCTTGAATAAAGTAGGACCCAGTTGTTCAAAGCACCTTTAGCTTAATGAACTCGTTAGCGGTCAAAATGTTAACTGCTCTAGTAAGTTCAATATCTAATTCACAGGTATTTTTTCTGAACAAATGTGAGCAGCTTTTGCAAATGCAAAACCTACTCACATTTTTCAGCAAAAATATTAGTGTATATGCCATATTTAATGATCAAAGTTTTAACGGTACGTTTACTGACATCGTTAGTTTTGAACAACTGGGCCCTGATGAATATATTTCCCTTAATAGGCCTCCAGCCGTAATTATATTCCCCTTGATAGGCCTCCAGCTGTAATGAAGACATACGCATAGTGTGCATGCTCAGACAGAGCTACGTCAGTGCAGGCGTCATGGCATATGCAGTCGTTTGCAAGTGTACTATGCAGATGCGCAGTCTGCTCAGGATGTGTGTATTTCATAAACGCTTCAAAGCATGCCACTATGACATGGTTCATGTACGTAAGTGATTGGCATCTAACAGTCTTCTCTGACATTCATTTACCATCATCTTTAACCTTTAAGTGAACTTCTGTAACCTTTAAGCATAAAAAATATTTAAGTTTTCTGTATAATGCTGGATGACCTTTTTTTCTAATTTGTTTATATTACATCAGTGAAGTAACTAAAACACAACCGGACATGCGCACATTCATTTATATTACCGGTTTAAGAAATAAGGCTTGAGAGTTCTTTCAAACTGTTGCAGCCAGAGAAAATTTGAATTACATGTCAAGTCTTAACTCGTATGAACAATAA
Organism: Anodontia alba; assembly: GCA_964016985.1. Classification (NCBI taxonomy): domain Eukaryota; kingdom Metazoa; phylum Mollusca; class Bivalvia; order Lucinida; family Lucinidae; genus Anodontia; species Anodontia alba. Next base: position 69,198,934 of record OZ024821.1, on the reverse strand, counting down.
TAAAAAAGTAACATTTTAAATCTTGCCTGTTTTTATTTATAATCAGCAGGCCAAAGTTAAAGCCTTCGAATTCGGAACCTCGCTAACATGTTCGCGCTAAATTGGGTTCCATCTCTTTTTAATAGTCAGTTTGATGAATATGGGCTATTTATTATTTCTGTTCCTGTCATTTACATTACAGTCATTTTAGAATACAAATAACAAATTTCTGTGCAAAGAAGCATTGCACAAGCCTGAGAAAATATCTGCCGGGAGTAGAATTCAAACAAAATTCTTAGAACAGTCCGTAAATAAAACCTGTTAACCCATTATAATGCCATAAAAAGCATATGAAATCCCTAACAGGCATTTCACATGAAATATCAGGTGTTATATTCTTTGAAAAAAAAAAAAAAAAAAGACAACAAAGTCAAATCCGATAGCTGTTAAATTCGATGTCAAAATAAGGAAAAAATGTTTCTGGAGATTCATGCCAGAAAAAGGGTAAGACAGGTGGGTAGTATTTTTAAATATATTTTCCTTTTACATAGTAATAGTCTCTACGAGAGTCCTGCAAAAAGTTTTGTCACTGTGTTTGGATTATTCCGGTGCTACGTTTTATCAAACATATTTTTATTACAAATCTTCAAAGTATTCCCCCTTTACTGAAACACATTTTTATAACCTTTTTACCCAGTCGCGAAAAGCAGATAAATAGTCTTCTTTTGGTATCTGTTGGAGACACTGATAAATAGCGCTACCAAGAGAACTCCTAAACGTATACTACTCGTATTTCCAGAAAGCATTATCTTAAGCCTGAAGTCACAGGGCAGGTGAATAAGGTGGATGATTTAAAACTTTCACCTTTTCAGAAGCCAAAAAAGACTTAACAACCTCCCACTTATGAGAGGAGACATTGTCATGCATCACGAAAACATGCCTATATAATTTTGACCCCCTTAAACCCCACTTTTATATAGTAAAACTGGGGTTTACAGGGGTCTACATTATTTTACTTATTTCTGCTCAGAAAAATAGATTGTGGGTACTCGTTAGAACCGCCTCTGCGAGGCGGTTCTAACGAGTACCCACAATCAATGTTTTGAGCAGAAATATGAAAAATATTTGAATTGTTTGTCTGAAAATTTTCAATTTTTCGGTGATTAACTTTTCAGTATTTTTGAATAGGCATGTTTTCGTAATGTAAAAGGTGGACTCCTGACCATCCTTTGCTTGGTCCATGTTCCAATGTAACAAGTAAATTGGTCAGTGTACATGACTGCATCTATTTCAATTTGAAATAACTCGGTCAGTTGGAAAGCAATTTGCACGAAATAAACGGATATCGTTAGCTATTCAACATATCATTCAAGTGCAGGGAAGCAGATAAAACTAAGGAAGCCTGTTAGTGGCAGAACTTTTTGCACGACCCTCGTAATTACCTTAAATATTTGACTCCGTATCAAACGTATCCTAAAATTTTAACAAACCCATTTGCCTACCTGGTAATGTGTCTAATAAGTCCTGCCTGAATGGAAAATTGACTAGGCTCTGATCACACGATTTTTGTTCAGACCTGTTTGTCAGAGTATTCATGGTAAACACGATTGCTTAGATCATAAAAATCTTAATTTCAAAAGTATAAATACCATTGCTAAGTTTCGAAAAGTTTCGCTTTTAGACTATAACACATGTATTGTAGTTGGTCTAATCATTAGAAAACACGCCTTTTCAAATATATTGAAAATTTAACAGGTCAAAAAAAAAGGAAAAAATTTCAGATAAAAAATTCTGATATTTTTTAATATTTCTGCTCAAAACATAGATTGTGGGCACTCGTTGGAACCGCCTCGGGGTTTAAGGGGGTCATATTATATAGGCGTGTTTTCGTGGTGGTTATGCATTTTAAAGTGTCCCCTGTCTCACTATCTTTACAGAATATATATAAAAATACAAAAATAATGTAAAAATAAGTTTGTACTGTGTGACTGCTTAAGTAAGAATTGCTTTTTTTTTTATATATACTTATTTTATTTATTACATTTTTAAAGTATGATGTAATCAGCTTATAGAAACACAACTGATCATTGTGTGTATAGGTCTACATGTCACGACTCAAATCTTTGATCTTACCATTCACAATCTGACAGTTTCAGGCTACACAACGCTCCCTTGCCGATTGAAGGTCAAGGCCAACAGCCTAAGTACAGTCGACTCTCATTATCTCGAATTGCAAGGGACTCACTGAAACACTTTGAGATATCCGTACCTCGACATATCAGAGTTGAGAGTGAGGAAAACAATAAATTGAACAACCACATTTAACAAATGAATATGTAATTTGACTCCTGAAGTTAAATATATATATATAAAATAATGTGGAAAAAAGGAGAAATTGCTCCTTATTTTGTTACCTGTTGTCATAGTTTCATGTTAAAACAGGGACCAGAATTTCACCTCGGGATAAGCGGTAATTCGAAATAAGCGAGTTCGAGATAACGAGGTTCGACTGTAATTACTATGGTGATATGTACGTAGGCATGACTATTATTTGGTAGATGCATGCAAAGCTCACGAGGAGTGCCTAAAATGCAGCTAATTTTTTTATGCACTAAACATATCCATTTTGATACTGTCTCTCACCAAATGCAAACTGAATAAATATTTTTTTTTGTTGATACCTCGACCAAATTGGCAGCAGCTATAATGTAAATGGATATGAAAATACAGTCGAACCTCAATGGCGCGAACATATTGAGGGACCATGGAATTATGGTCTGTACATCGGTGAATTGATACCAGGTTTGGAGACAAATGGCAATAATATTTGAATTTCTTTTCAATCTTCTATAAAATAATGGTATGCTGAATGTACTCATTAGAATCGCTTCGACGAAGCAATTCTAATTAGCACACACTACATATATTTTCATGATAAAAAAATGAAACTTTCTAAAATACAGTCAACCCTCTTTATACCGACACTCGATCCGACAAAATTCATTATAATGACAATTTGACTGTCATAAAAGCTTCAGTTAAGAGGTGACAATTAGCCACAAATTATGCAAGAATATTGTATTTAATTCTTAAAGAAACAATTTTTTTTGGATATTTGCTAGAATTGCCTCAGTGAGGCGATTTGAACAAATATCCAAAACATATGTTCTAAGAGGAAATAATAACAAAGCAAGACGTTTCGTACTTATATATCTGCTAATTAAGGATTCTACACAACAGCAAATTCGTTACAATGGCAACGTCTTTGGAAACAAATGCTGTCGTTGTAACGAGGGTTCACTGTATCAATAAATTATTGTTTTCTTGAGCTATCGGAAAATATTCCTAGAGACTAAAACTGAGTTTGAATCAGCCACGGTAAACGTAGCCATCGGTGTTCGAGGCATTGAGGTTTTGACCGTATGCGGCAGCTATAGTGTAAATAAATACAGTAAACTCTTTATACCGACACTCGATACAACGACAAAATTCGTTATAATGACAATTTGAATGTCACAAAACATTGGCTCAAGAGGTGACAGTTAATGAGAAAATATGCATGATTATTGCATGGAAACTTCAAGCAACATATGTTTTGGGTATTTGTTAGAATTGCCTCAGTGAGGCGATTCTAACAAATATCCAAAACACATGTTCTAAGAGGAAATAACAATTTAACAAGGTCTTTCTTACATATAATTCTGGCCATTAAGGATTCTTTACAACAACAAATTCATTTTAATAGCAACATGTTTGGGAACAAATGCTGTCATTATAACGAGGGTTCACTGTATCAAAACAGATTGTTGAAGTATCTGAACATGTATAGCGTTACAGAAGCTCGTTTATTTGAAGGACAGGCGGCCACAGTGCAGTCCATTTGGTGCACAAAGTGAATATTCTAAATCACATTAAATCCTTGATATTTTACTATTTTTTTCAGAACGAGTTATTATAGACTGCTGGGAAAAAGGTTATGCAAATTTGTACAGAGGAAAGGTGAATGTTACCATGGGTGGTCGTGCTTGTCAGTATTGGTCATCTCAGGAGCCCCATCTACATAGCAGGGATAAAATGTTTCCATCCAACAGATCACTAATCAATGCAAAGAATTATTGCCGGGACCCTGACGGTGAGGGAAAGCCCTGGTGTTATACTGTAGATCCTGCAGTTAGGGCAGAATTTTGTGACGTCCCACTTTGTCGTGCCTTTATACCAGGTAGGTTTCTTGGAAGTAACTAAAATTTGATACAAGTATTAAAATTTCCCACGATTTTAACAGACGATAAATTTGTAATATATTCCTTATCTTTCGGAGAAAACAGGATTTGGCATTTAAAGAGAATCGTCTCCTACGAGTATTATAGGAGCCTATTCACATCAAATGATCAATTCATAATTTTTCTAAAATTGTTTTAAAATGTCGCAGGGTAATCATTTACCCAGGAGCACACAACGTTAAAAAAACGTCGATTCATCGTTCATTCAACGTAAAGAGATTGCATCAACGTTGAATCGACGTTGTTTCAACGTTGTGTGTCTGCTGGATAATATGGTGCTTTAAGACAATAAGACAATTGTAGTCAAATAAATTTGTGCGCGATATAAATTCAACTGTACTTGGACAGTATCAATATATAATAAACTGTACTCGTACGCTTTAAACAAACTAGTTGCGGGCATTTTCCTTCGTTTGTCGCGTAAAATACATGTTACAGCGTCTCAAAAGAATTATCCAGTTTATCTATTTTAATGACATGTAATTGATTTTGTTTCGTAGAAAAACAATAGTTTAAAACATGATATTGTCAAATGAAGGCGATAGGAGCCCGAGTTTTATGATGACTTTATTTACAAAGGAACAGTTCAACAAGATTAATAACAGATATGAAAACATATGATGCAATGTAACTATTCTGCGACAGACTGCATACTAAGTGTTAATCTAGAGAAGTTTAACCAAAGTGTTACTCTCTTTAATTGTACACCCCAAACTCAGAGATGGCTCTGTCCTAAAACTTATCTGTAAATATACATAGTTGAATGAAAATACTACTTTATGGAGTATTGAAAACGAAATACATCACGAAAACATGCCTATATAATGTTAACCCCCTTAAACCCCACTTTTACACAGTAAAACTGGGGTTTACAGGGTTATACATTATTTTTCTTATTTCTGCTCAAAAACATAGATTGTGGGTACTCGTTAGAACCGCCTCGGCGAGGCGGTTCTAACGAGTACCCACAATCTATGTTTTGAGTAGAAATATAAAAAAATATCAGAATTTTTAATCTGAAAATTTTCGTTTTTTTGGTGATAAAATTTTCAGTATATTTGAATAGGCAAGTTTTCGAAATGGTTTATAATTTACATGTCGTCAATTTAAACTGGAACGAACGAGGATACCTATATTCATATACTTGCCTCACTCAAACCAACGGAATAACCAGTTCGTAATTCATATTTTTACAAAACTGTAAAATCCAATCTAAGTTGACTATTCGCTGTATGAAAACAGCCAATTAATGAATTAATTGACTAAACTATTCATTTAACAGTTCGTTTTTTTTTTTGTTCCAGTTTTCTGTGAAGAGTAAATCAATATGTGTAAAAATATAAATGAAACTACCAAAGAAATGCCACACTTACGTAGCACAATCTTTTCAAGGCACCAAAAGAAGAGATGAGAAAAGAACAATATAGGGATCAAACATGGTTTTTTATGCAGTGACATTCGCCAGGTCCCTAGGGAGGTGTTGAAAAGCGAGGCCGGGGGCCGCGGTTTTCAACACCTCCCAAGGGACCTGGCGAATGTTAATGCATTGAAAAACCATGTTCGATCGCTATTATTGCATTAAAAGTGAAAACATTTGCTACATTTCGCGTTATTTCTTGCACTATTTTGTTTCGCCTTTTCACTGATGTCTCACAAACGCAATTTCCACGGATTATGCTCGTTCTAGGGCCGGGCACTTCACATCTCGTGTTGACAGGAATTCTCTGGCCCCGGTATAGGCATATTGAAAGTTGCGTAGCCGTGCATTATCAGCGCGTGAATTGCCTTGTTAATACATGGCTTTTCGCCGGTTAATGCATGGCTGTTAACGTGCGACTCTGCTTTTTATGCAATAATGACAAAATAACGCCACATATGATATCACCGACACTCAAAGAAAGAAGAACATGCAACAGAGAAGCCGCCTTGGAACATTCAGTAGAAAATGCTGCTATGGGGCTGAAAACAATTTTACTCGCGCAATTCCTCGCCCTTAATTCTGATGCTGTTTCTTTATCACATTTTTCAAGAATCGCCGTTAAATACCCATAACCAAAAACGAAATAAAATAACGCAAAGGACTCATTGGTGATCTGAAGCTAGAACACAAGACATCCACAAATAGAACCACGATGGGCCCCGAACACAGATATTATATAAAGTATCTGAGGAAATAATACAAATACTTTCATATTATATAAAGTATCTGAGGAAATAATACAAATACTTTCTTTAGTGATTCACTCAGCAGTGTTGAATGTGTAGATGATTTATTCAATGTTGAAACATAATACCGAACTAAAGCCATGACAAAATATCAGAAATTATAACTTTCAGGCCTAGGAAACGCAGACTGCTGGGAAAGTGGTTTTGCAAATTTGTATTCCGGAAAGGTAAATGTCACCGAAAGTGGACTGGCATGCCAAGCATGGTCTGTCCAGGAACCACATGCACATACCAGGGACAAACTGTTTCTGTCCGAACAGGCACTGATTGACACCAAGAATTACTGTCGGGACCCAGACGGCGAAGGAGCTCCCTGGTGTTACACTGTGGATCCCCAGATTCGCTGGGAATTTTGTAGCATTCCACATTGCCCGTCACATATTTCTGGTAAGATCGTAGTAGATCCTGCATGGCAAAACCAACATAGCATGCTTAATATTTAAAACTGATACTCTGTAAATAACCTGGAGGTAACAGGTTTTACGTACGAGAAGTTTTCTATGTTTTGTTGTTTTTTCCTCGTGCATGTTTTATTATATCCGATCTTTTGCTGCATTTCTGATAACTGATACGACGGATGTTAAAATACCCGGAAAAGTGCTATCATTTGCTTATTTTTCATTCAAATTCAGCAATTCTTGAGTTTTAATCTCTTATCAATTTACTGTTCTGCTAGAAGGTACGTTTTCTCCCGTTGCTGCTCATATTTATAAATGAGCATATCTAACGTTTATTTTGCCATACTAAAATTTCCTTGGCAGAACATTACTACGCAGCCATTTTGATGAGGGTATCGTTCATAATGCGATTTCATCGGCGATAATTTGTAGCATGATGAATATCCATGCAGTAATGACCCAGCTAGCATTCTACTTAAATTAATGACGGGCCGTTATCAAGATCCAAAATAGATTTAAGACAAGACAAGCTTCCTACGTTATATTGGTTACCTAAACTTCATAAAAGACCTTACAAAGCACGGTTTATTGCAAATTCAAGCTTTTGTACCACCACTGAACTTTATAAATTATTAACTTCATGTCTTACTACCATCAAAAAACATGTAATTAAATACTGCGACAAAGTTTTCGAAAGATCAGGGAGAAATCTGTTCTGGTCTATAAAATATTCGAATGAGGTTTTAAATAAATTGAAATCCAGACAATTTCGTGCTTTTAGTCTGTCTACTTATGATTTCTCCACGCTTTACACTACACTCCCTCATAATCTTATAAAAGAAAAACTAAATGATGTAATTGAATGGTCATTTCATAGAGAAGATTCCGTCTACCTTGCCTGTAATGTAAGAAATGCTTTTTTCACGTCTGAAGTGCATACAAATTACACATTATGGACATGTCAGAAAGTGTGTGAAGCTCTCACCTTTCTACTTGACAATATTTATATAAGATTTGGTACTAAGCTATTTAGACAAATTGTGGGTATTCCGATGGGTTACGAATTTTGCGCACCCCTTGTGGCTGATTTGTTCTTGTTTTGTTATGAAAAAGACGTCATGATGTCCCTTTCCGTTGAAAAAACAATCCGAAATCATTGAAGCTTTTAGCTCGACTTCAAGATATTTGTATGATTTATTGAATATTGACAATACCTACTTCGACGGTTTAAATTTAACAGTCAAATTTACCCCCCCCCCCCCCCACCCCCAGAACTTCAGTTAAATAAAGCTAATTCTTCTGATACCGAAGCCGCGTTTTTGGCTTATTATTTATCTATTGTAGATGGGTTTGTTTCCTGCAAAATTTATGATAAACGCGATGATTTTGATTTTGAGTTTGTAAATTTTCCTTTCTTGGATGGTGATGTTCCTCGTGCGGCATCCTACGGTGTTTATATTTCACAATTAATTCGATTTGCCAAAGTGTCTAGTCATGTAACTGACTTCAACACTCGTAATAAATTGCTAACTGCTAAACTTCTTAATCAGGGTTATCGGTATCATAAAGTACGTAAAGCCTTTTCTAAGTTTTACAGACGTCATTCCGATTTAGTTTCTAAATTCAGTTTTGGACTTAAATCTGCAACAAGGCCTATCGGAGGTCGAATTTTATGGTGACTTAGTATATAATTCAGAAAAATATATGCTTGCAATGACTGCAGTACCCAATTTCGTAAAATCATTCTTCGATATAAAAAGAATGGGTACAACATAAATGTTATACGACAGACTGCATGCATGGTTGTTAACCCAATCACGGTTAATAACTTTGCTTCCCTCTTTGATTGCACGCCGGCGGGTTAGGCCTCAGATTCTATGATGGTTGCAGCGTAAAGGCTTACTTGAAATTTAAGTTTGGGTAATGTTGGTTGGTACTTGATGCTCTATCTTTGGTCTGGCCTACCGGAGTCATACTCTTTTTTTTTTTTTTTTTTTTTTTTTTTTGCTCTAGCATTTCAATAGTTTCGTGCTGTCGAGTCCTAATCGTTCTTTCATCTCTGTAATTTGTTGATTTTTTGTGTTCTCGGAGATGTAGCACTGATGAGTTAGGAAGCCTTCATGCGGACTGAACAAATTATGTGTCTAAACCGCGGCAGAAGTAAGGGCGAGGATTGTGGTGACGTAAAATCGATTTAAGCCCCCAAGTGAAATACTTTTCACTGACCGATCCAAGGCAGTTCTTCTGTCATGGTTCATTTTGTTATAGTTCGTCTTTGAATGTGTGTGTCGCTTACATCGTTTTGTTTTGGATAGGTATTTGGCCACTTTGTGGGGAAGTAACTGTCCGTTTGGCTTTCCGCTAGTGATGTTTCCATCAGGGTCCAGTTATTTTGTGTTTGTGTTTCTTTCCCTTTGATGTCTCTGATGGGAGGTGTGGGATAATTGTATCGATTCCTGATCATTGCCTTCCTTTCTATTAAGTAGAATGCCATTTTGGAGCTTATTTAATGCAGAAATCTTACAGAGATAAGACCAGATACCATAGATTCCCAGAATTCAAGGCTGACTAGCGAGTCACAATAATAATAATAATAATAATAATAAAAACCTGGAATATCTGAGGTGGACGTAAAGAACGATCCTACGGTTTTTACACAGATGCTTGTAAAATACTCGTGGGTAGAATATTTAATGCAATGCATTATGTACTTTGTATATTATTGTAAGGCAGAGGACACACTGAAATGACCATAGTGACAACAAAAAAGTTGTGTTTGATGACGGCACGTATTGTTCGGCCGGTTTATGTGGTAATGCTATTAAATAACATCTTTTATTGTAAGTCGGTTTTGTTGTTAATTTGAATAAGTTTAATCTCTTCTATGTCTAAATTTAAAGGACACTGGACCAGTAATAATGAAATGAAAGCACTTGTCAGGGTATTTTGAAATACTCTGTGCATAATACTAATCTCTGTGGTGTTGTTTTGTTTTTCGTCAGCATCATGTTCCAACGAGATGAAAAACTGTTCCGTTCTGGATCCAGTTTCCATATTTTGCTCCAAGCAAGGACATAAATGCAGGAAGCTGTGTGATACCTGTGGTAAGTCAGATCATTTCCCTTTTATATTCTTTTTGCATATACAGTTGAACTTCAATGGCTCAAACGTCTTTGGGACAATGGGAAATTATTCTATAATTGGGTAGTTCGAGCTACTGAGTGGTACTCGTAGGGCCAGGTCAGGACGCTAATGGGGATAATTTAGTGGCGCCTTTTCAATCTTCTATAAAATAAGGGTATATTGTGTATTTATTAGAATCACCTCAATGAGGTGTTTCCAATGAGTACACTCAACATACATTTCCATGCTAAATAAAAATATTCGAAATACTTGTTTTCTTGACCTATGTAAAGACATTTCTAGAGACTTAAAACCATTTCAAATCAGCCATAGTAAACGAGCCATTGAGTTCGAATTATTGAAGTTTCACTACACATGTATCAAAGGATGAAATGTAGGTAGGAAAAAATAGAACAAAGTAATGGCTGAACAATTTATATGCATTGTTGAAGTCCTTCACGTTTACAAAGTTACGGATATAGGATCACTGAGTCTATTCTGGTTATTTTGAAAATCGAATACCGCTTAAGCCGGCGCTAGGGGGCGTATGCAGCCTCGCAAACAGTATTGCATATGAAGAGACTCAGTCAAATCGACTCTCCGATTTTTGTGATTTTGTGTGTTCTTTATTTCCAAAGGCAATCCTTTTTTACTTTTATTTTACTCCACTGTAGCCGGTGTTGTGCCGTGTGGCGGCCGTAAAAAGTCTCCCCGTACATCATCATAGTGCACGTTATATTTTATTTCCTTCTGGATAATTGAGCCCCTCCTGGTTATATTGAAAATTGAATACCGCTTAAGCAGGCCCTCCAATTTCGTACAAAAGTTGCTTGGGTAAGGGCAATTCAAATAGCAATAATAATGGTGGTCTGCCTCTTGGTTTGGTTGCCATGGCAACAGAAAGCTCCCATTGACTTATAATGGGAAAAGAGTTAATTGCATTTTCTTCATAACCAGTGAACTGATGTGATCCATATTCGGCACTTGTGCTCATTTGATGCTTGTCTACCCAGTTTATATGTTTTATGACCAGTGAAGATTTTGTTTTGTTGCCCTGGAAACATTGAATTTTGAAAAAAGATTTTTAGCTCACCGGGACTATGTCCCTGGAGAGCTTATGTTGTCACCCAGTCCTTGGCGTCGGCATCTGTCGGCGTCCGTGTCGGCGTCGGCGTCCGCGTTAGCACAATGTTTAAGTTTTCAAAGGTGTGCATAGTTTTTTTTTAATTATTTAAGGTACTGCTTTCATAGTTGGCATACACCTACCTTAGGGTAAGACTTTTCAATAGCATACACCCCATCCCCAAGTTAGACCCTTTATGTAGGCCAAGGTCAGTTCTTACTTTGTCATTTACACCCATGTTTAAGTTATGCGTTTAAGTTTTGAAAAGTTTACATAACTGCTGAAGTATTCAAGATAAAGCTTTAATATTTGGCCCACACCAGCCTTAGGGTTAGGTTTATGCGAACCGAATTTTTATGTGTTTCTGTATTAAGAGTAGCATCGGGACCCAGGGTGAAGTTAGCTAGCTGTAAAAGTGCTTTAACCCCCCCCCCCCCACCCCCCGGTGGTTTACTCTACTGACCGTTCTAAGGCGGTGGTCCCGGTGTTAGTCTTACTCTTTGTTGCTTTGTGGTTTATTTTACGAGGCGATTTGTTGTATGTCTTTCCGCGTGTCATTTTTTGTGTTTTTCAGTCCTTTTAGTATTGCGATTACCTCGCTTGGGGAAGAGAGAGCTAATCTTAGTGCTTTTCGTACGTTTATTCGATTTCTGCTTGTTTGGATTTGTCGGTTTCCTCTTCCTCTTGGGGTCTGGGAAGGGCTGCGATTTGTGATTGTGGCACTCCCTGGACTTTTCATTTACCTTTTTTAGACCTTTCAATAGCACACCTTCCTCAGTTTGACCTTCTGCCAGGTCAAGATCAGTCATACTTTGTCATTTGAAGCCATGTTCGAGTTCTGAGTTAAAGTTTTGAAAAGTGTTTGTAACTGCTGAAGTATTCTAGATGCCGCTTTAATATTTGGCCCACACCAACATTAGGGTAAGACCTTTGAATAGCACACACCCTTTCCTCAGTTTGACCTTCTGCCTAGGTCAAGGTCAGGTCATACTTTGTCATTTAAATCCATGTTTGAGTTCTGCGTTTAAGTTTTTAAAAAAAAATCTTCGTAACTGCTAAAGTATTCAAGATGCCGCTTTAATATTTGGCCCACACCTGCCTTAGGGTAAGACCTTTCAATACACACCCCTTCCTCAGTTTGACCTTCTGCCTAGGTCAAGGTCAAGTCATATCCTACTTTGTCGTTTACAGTTGTGTTAAAGTTTTGAAAAGTGTACATGACTGCTGAAGTATGTAAGATATAGCTTTCATATTTCGTCCACACCAACCTAAGGGATTCAGTATGTAAAATATAGCTTTCATATTTTGTCCACACCAATCTAAGGGAAGATGTTTCAATGGCATATACCCCATCCATCAGCTTGATATGCTTCCGACATCAAAGTCAGGCCATACTCGGTCATTTACAGTTATGTTTGAGTTCTGTATTTAAACCTTACTATTTATAGATTGTTTTCTTCTCCGATCAGCCCTTTCCGGCGAGCTGCGTTGTCTTCTGACAACTCTTGTTTAAATGACAACAACAAACCCACTAAAGCAGTATAACTTTTATATGTTACAAATTTTGCTTGAGTAAAGGCAACTCAAAATAGCTAAAATTGTGGTGATCTGCCTCTTGGTTTGGTTGCCATGGAAACGGAAATCTCCCATAGACTTATAATGGTAAAATGGTTCAATTGCATTTTCTCCATAACCAGTGAAGTGATGTGAACCATATTTGGCAGTTATGATCATAAGATGATTGTCTGCCTAGTTTAATTGTTTGAGGACCAGTTGCGAATTTGTTTGACTGCCATGGCAATATTAAATTAAAAAAAGCATTTTTTAAATGACAATTAATCCGAAACCGCTGAAACAGTAGGACTCTAATTTGGTACAAATGTTGCTTGGCTAAGGACAAATTAAAATTGCGAAAGGTATTGCGGTTTGCCGCTTGGTTTATTTGCCATTACAACAGAAAGCTCCCTTAGACTTATAATGGGAAAATGGTTGAATTGCACTTTCTCCATAACCAGTGAGGTGATGTGATGCATATTTGGCAGTTATAATTATCTTATGATTATCTGCCCAGTTTATACGTTTTATGACCGGTGCCACTTTGTTTCGTTGCCACGGCAAATTCAGTTTTGGAAAAGAACTTTTTCAAATGACAACTTCGAAACTACTGAAGCAGTATGACTCCAATTTGGTACAAAACTTGCTTGGGTAAGGGCAATTCAAATCGCTATAATTATGGTGGTCTGCCTCTTGGTTTAGTTGTCATGGCAATAGAAAGCTTACATTGACTTATAATAGGAAAATGGTTAAATTACATTTTGATGCCCCGCCACAAAAAATAGCAAGTGTATTATGTTATACCGTCCGAAATTTTGAGTGTCCATCTGTCTGTTCGGGCGATTATCCAAGATTTTGGGGCTATTTTCGGGCTATTTTGGATATTATTGTGGGTATTTTGAGGTTAATTCCGTTTTCAATGCACCAAAAAATAATAATGTGAAGAAGAAGAATGTGTATAAAACACATTCCTCTTCTTCAACACTGCTTAAATAATGATCCTTTCATTAGTTGCAATGACAGAATTGAAAAAACAACAACAAAAAAACAAATGTTGCATAACAAATGCATATCTGCAGTAACCATTTTACTCAGGTGAGCGAGCCGTGGCTCGTGGGCATCTTGTTTACAAACACATTAAAACTGATGTATCTTCATTTGTATGTTTTGTTTTACGTTTGTTGCTACTGGTTTTAAATTCATCCTTTTAATGATTTTCTTTTTGTTTTTCAGTTGTGGAAAAAATCGACATAGACTGTTTTAAAGATCCCTTTCACTATGCTGGAAAAGTTGCAACTACACTCACGGGCTATGCATGCCAGCCTTGGACAAACTTTATCGGTAAGCAGTAAGATAAATGAACACAAATATGCTTTGTTTTATTGTGAAAGCTATCAACAGAATGCATTTGGCTATTTCGAGGGGAGTACTTAACTGATTGCATACACAAGGTAATCGTCATGTAACAACAGACCTCCAAACAATACATACAAAATGATTAAGAAATAAATAGATAGTATTAAGCTCCCAAACTATGCATGTAGTTTCTATTATGTGATTCTCTGGGGTCATTTAGCCCAACTTGAGTAACTCTGAAAACAGAGAACTGCTTAAGTCGTTGCTAGAGGGCATAAGCTGCGTGGAATATTCTGCACTGCTATGAACAAACTCAGTAAAGCCATGTCTACTATTTTCACGTCTGTGGTGTTTTCGTTGCATATGAAGGACCCATTTCCTCGGATTATGCTGAAGTCATTTCTGACAGTGATCTTAATAGCAAGAACCTCAAGAACTGGAGCTACTAAATTAGTGTCTCTTCATAACGTGTCTCTTCGAAACAGTCACAAGAATCTAGAAGAAGGAAACATAAACGTACTTTATTTTACAAAATGATAAAAATCTTGTTTTCTCCTTGCTAGTATGTCCATTTCCTCCAATGGTTAACATTTTTTCACATTATTATTATTTTGTCACATCATTATTAATTCTTAACTACAAATGACATCAGTACTTTAATTCTTGTTTACCAACTGTTGTTAGAGAATGGAATAGAATATCAGATAATGATAAATATATAAACACAGTTGATGATTTTAAACGTCGCCTAATTCAGAACATAAGTATTCTTCCAAAAATGCTTTCATAGGCGGTAGGAAACTTCACCCGTTACATTTAAGGTCACGTACAGACTGTAGCTTTTTTAATGATGGCTGTTTCTAAATATATTACAGAGTCTCCTCTATGCACTTGTAGATGTGAAGAAATTAAAAATGTTCATTATTTTAGCTTTGCATGTCATTTATCAAGACCACCAAAATAATCAACTATAAATTGTGTCGCAATACTGTGAAGTCTCTTTGCAGGTACTCCTAAATGGTAAAAAAGTCTTTATCTTTGGATGCAATCATAATTCTTTTGGACAGTTCACCAAAACAGACGATTCTAACCCGTATGTCCGTACTTGTATTTTTACTCTTAGCCACTGGTTTAAGGGGGTATCACAAGGGTTAATTATATATTGTGCAGTAGATACGGGATATTAGAATGGTTAAAACATGTGTTGGTGGTATGTATCGGGGTTCTCTTCTTCGGTCTGGTAATCCTCACTCCAGCCCTGCTCTCTCATCTTTTAGTAGATTCAAAATGCATGTACATATTCTGCTGTAATCTTATTTTTTCTTTTTATAATCTGTGGCTAAGGCCAAAATTAATGTGATGGTTTTCCTCCAAATCCTGACTGTATATTTTTATATAATTATAGTAATGTATTCGTTGAACAATGTCCTTCTACCATAATGTCATACTGTACATGTACTTGAAGGAGAAGAACTAA
This sequence comes from Anodontia alba, assembly GCA_964016985.1. Lineage (NCBI taxonomy): Eukaryota > Metazoa > Mollusca > Bivalvia > Lucinida > Lucinidae > Anodontia > Anodontia alba. The sequence goes on along the minus strand of OZ024821.1, from coordinate 69,183,418 downwards.
ATAAGCCTAGCTTTTGTTCTGATCCTGATGTTAGTTTGCACGTCGTATTGTGTATGTTGTAATATATATTTGATGATAATTAATATCTCTAAACCAGTCACAGCAACATACTATTCACTAAGTAAAAGGTCGACTTTGTTGTGTACACAGAAGCATGCGACAGCTCTATGGAGTTAGATAGCTTGGACCGCCTAGACGGCTGTATTAAGTGGCCGAGGAGCTAAACAAACTGATTCTATATGGTTTTGTTTTCGTTGTTATTTTTTGTTTTGTTTTTAATTGTTAAGCTGTACTTTCTTAATATTAACTTGTTTGTAAAAAACATCCAGCGGCATTATTCGCATTTTATATTGCTAATTTGGTGATTTATTTAAAGTTAAATCAGAAGAAAAATTCGGTACATCAGGTAATGATCAAAAGTAGGCAGCATGGGTAGTAGCATGGGTCGGATTTGCATCAGCGTTTTTGATTTAAATATATACTTATATTTGGACCAGCTGTGGTTAATTGCATCTTTTATTGCACATTCCAAGGTAGCCGTTCAAAGCTTCTACCAAGTTTATTCTACTCTTATAAAAATGATAACAATGTCTTAAGGGGTATGGACGCAATTTTCAAGGGAGACGATTCTGTTGAAAATATTTGCCTGCCTTCTGGAAAGCGTCCACTCCCAAGGTGAGCAGTCATTGTTTGGAGTGGACCCCTTTTCAGAATAAATATTGTGTATAGGAAACCAAATAGTGCAGAAGGCTGTCTCCCTTGTTAATATAGCCGAAGAACTACCATGTGTATTCAGTCAGTAATTACCGTCATATCTTATATACGGAACTTTATTTCTTTTTTTTTTTTTCGGTTTTGTAGCCTTTTCTGAGTATCTCATAATTCATATCTGTTTGTTTAACCACCAGTCAAGAAGAAGTATCCTTACTTTACACATTTTTTTTTTACTTCACCGTGGTTCTAACATGTTTTGACACTTATAATGGGATGCTTGTTACCATTTAAGAAAAAAAGAAATGTGTGAAACATGCATGTTTGTTGCGATTTACGGTCAACATGAACAATTTTAAATACTTCGAGCCAAATTTTGTTTTATACAGTCATTTGTTTTGAACCTCTATAAAATCTGCAGGTGTACTTTTTTCAACGATCTTTACTCTCTTTTATGGTAATTGAAAATTCAGTTCTCTTATGGTATGTGTTTGATATGATTGTAGAAGGCGACCGAGTTTCACTTATTTTAATTTTCTTATTTTATGCTGAAAATGTTTTATTCCAGCAGTCTTTAATCAATTGACATTGTCTGTAAAATAAAGGTAAAATGTCACTCATCAGCTCTTTTCTTACAACACGGTAAAAATGAAACTTTACCATGTTGCTTTTCTGTAATAATTATCATGATCATGAGTCTACTTCTTCTTTTTAATGTTTTGAAAATTATTTTAACAGAACATATAGGTCACATACAAGTAACGAATTGTTTTTGCAAATCACAGGTCAGAAATGGTATTTAATGGATTATAATTTTCCCGAGGGTACAATCGTTGGGGCAAAGAATTACTGTAGAAGTCCAGACCATGTAGGAGATAATCCATGGTGTTTTACAACGAACCCAACGCAAAATTGGGAGTTTTGTGGAGTGAAACCATGCAAAGGTACACAATTACCGTCCAACCGTCTATAACCTCGGTTTTTTGTAGGTCAGAAATCGTATGTGATGGATTTCAACTTTCCCGAGGGATCTATTGTCTCAGCAGAGAACTTTTGCAGAAGTCCAGATCGTGGCGGTTATAATCCATGGTGTTTCTCAACAAATCCCGTACACGCATGGGAATATTGTGGTGTTGCAGAGTGTAAAGATGTCACCTGTATGTGTTTTTTATTATGAATCTACTTTCAATGGAGATAACTCTTCAAAACCATATTTGTAACAAAGGGTATATTCTACCAGAAAATAGTGTGTTAACCTCGGGGGCAAATTCTTTCCTTTTCAAATACACCCTTTTTTCAGAAAACGCTTGCAGTGCCTTTGTACAAAACGGGGAAACTCTACCAAGTGTATTTTGTTCCCTAAAAGAGAAAGTCTCACTAAAATCATTGTATGCCAGAAAATATTAAACTTTAAAAGGAATGTTTCACGGTGCAGATTTAATGTTTTAAAAGGTTGAAAAATTACAAAGCTGTTGAAGCTTTAAAGTTTTATAATTGTGAGCATGTGCCCCGCTATTCAGATACATGTGTATCTGATTTTGTAAGATAAACAAAATCCCAGTTGACAAGAGTATGCTGCTTATATTAACCAGTTTATATTACTTATGCAAAGAACTGGGCCCAGTTGTTCAAAGCGTCGTTAGCTTAACGAGCTCGTTAAGGGTCATTTCGTTAACTGTTTTAACGGATTCAATATACAATATTCTGATATTTTTGCTGAAAAATTGTGAGTAAAAATTTCAGCATATTTGCGTTTCACTCGATGTAAATTTTAACGAATCGTTAACTAACGACGTCGTTAGCTTTGAACAACTGGGCCCTGATTTACAGCTGAATAGCGATATATTATTAATACAGATGTTATTTATTAATGCTTTGCATATTTAATTAGGTGGCTACGGCATCATTTACTCATAAAATGGCTGCATTTATGAAAACGTTTTTCTTTATCTTCAAATTACATTAAAGAATTTTAATACTTTTTCACCATAACGCTCACTTTAAAAGGTGCTTTTACTGTACATGAGCGTCCAACGGAAAGTGCCGAACAGTTACTCGAGCTGCGAGGCAGTTTGTGTGCTTGACACACACCAATAAACTCGTCGTGTAATCAATGATAGGTGTAAGCAAAGTATGATGGTTATATTGACGCTTTGCGTTTTGGTGCTTAAACAGCAATGCAAGAATTTCTATAAAGCGGGCCAATAAAAATGCTATCGACACGGCGTCCGGGCATGAGAGAAGAGAGAGTATTGTCAAGTGCCCGAGAATTTCAAACAGTAAGAAAATCTTGGCATTTTAATATGCGGGTCCTTTTTAGACCAAAAACTCCTTCTAAGACAATGAAAGCAAATTATTCTTTCTTTTCTTGTCCACTAATAGTATGCTTGTATATTAAACAGCAGATTTTAGAATGTTTTACAAAACAATTGAACAGTATTGTCTTTCTGACAACAAGTTCGTAAGGACAACATTCTTTTGGAGATTGGAGAAGAGGCCGTAAATTAAGATTAATTTGATCAGGTAAAATTATTTTGTCCAGCGAACAAAAGGCATTTCGTATGTGTTTGAGTTTGGCTATCCTACATATGAAGCAAGTGATGATATAGGTAGCGCTTATCAAATTCATAGTAATATGTTATGTTTATGAACTGAAAAGCAATTTACTTGAACGTCAAATTCTATTCGCTCTTTTTGAGTACGTCACAATAAGCTAAAAAGTTTGTGGACAATGTGTCAAGTGCATACATCCTTATTCTATGACTGTTTAGTACATATAGTAGGTTGGTAAGGAAATATTGTTAATGCCCTCAGTTTACAGATATTTTGCGGTATGTAAAGCGCAAACTGAGAAAAGCGCCCGAAAGCAAACTTGAGAAAAGGCCTTATAAACTTAACAGAGTTTGCGAGAATAAAACTGGTTTAAGGCCGCATAACCCAAAGTAGTTTGTTTCTACTGACCATGCTAAGGCGAACTAGGTTCCTCCGTTAAAGTTCATCTTTGTTTGTGCTTTGTGCACAATACGTGGGTTCTGTTTTGTCATTATTTGTTCTTCATCCCTCCCTCATTTTGTGCCTCGGGCAGGCTGTTCTTCTTAATTTAAGCATTTTTTGGTATCTTCAACTCTATTTTTGATACACTTGGTAGATTTTCCACCAATATTCTAACAAAGGAGCCGACTTTTATATCTGAATTTATTAGATTCGCCAGAGCTTCTTCAAATCTTTGTGACTGTAACTGCCGTAATAAAGCCCTTACTGCCAAACTTCTTAGGCGGGGCTATCGTTATTTTAAACTTCGTAAGGCGTTTCCGAAATTTTATCGCAGACACAGTGCCTTGGTAGAAAAATATAGCGTCAGATTGAAAACACTTCTGCAACAAGGTATATCGGAACCAGAATTTTACGGTGACTTAGTGTACAGATTTAGAAAAATTATAGGAAAATCTAACTTTTCGGAGCAATTCAGAAAACTTATTAACCGTTATAAAAGAATAGGCTATAGCCTGGATATTATGCGGCAGACTGCATGGCCTAGTTGTCAACCCAGTCATGGTTGAGGCTATGCTTCACTCTTTAATTGCACGACGATGGTTCGGACCTCAGACTCAATGACGGCCTCTTCGTAAAACTTTAACCACTTGGGTTGGGGCTTGACGATTTGTCTTTGGCTTGGCCACCCGTGGTTTAACTATTGGTTTTCATTTACTCTGGCATACAGTAGGTTAAGCCATGAGTACTCGTCTTTGTTTATTATAGTGATTAATTTGATTTTTATGTTTTCGCTTTGCTGCATTGACTGAGTAGGGAGCCTTGATGCGAACCGATTTTTTGTGTATTTCTGTATTAAGATTAGCATCGGGACCCAGGGTGAAGTTGGCTAGCTGTAAAAGTGCTTTAAACCCCCTGTTGGTTTACTCTACTGACCGTTCTAAGGCGGTGGTCCCTGTGTTGATCTTACTCTTTGTTGCTTTGTGGTCTATTCTACGAGGCGATTTGTTTTATTTCTTACTTTGTATTATTTTGTTCTTGTGTTTTTCGGTCCTTTTAGCATTGTGATTACCCCGTTTGAGGAAGAGAGGGCTAATCTTAGTGCTTTTCGTACGTTTGTTCGATTTGTACTTGTTTGGTTTTGCTGATTTTCTCTTCCTCGGTGTTTGGGAAGGGCTGCGGTTTGTGATTGTGGCACTCTCTGGACTTTTCTCTTACCTTTTTTTTCTGTTTGCTTTCCTTCACAGTCAGTCCCTTCTAAAAATAGTTGTACTTTTGAAGAAAACAATTGCTTCCGAAAGTTACCGCCCCAGAAAATGTATCAAGTGGCGTAGCTAGAAAAGAATTACTTACTTTTATGCACAAATAGTAAGTCTATAGAAATATCTCTGTCGTATCGCTTCCAGAATGTTGGTTATCGTTAAAGGAAAAGAAATCCTTCAATGGGGAGCATATTTTGTCTTTTAAGTGGAACCCCTATGATAATGGAGGAAATTTATTTTATGCTAGGCGCTCTACCTTTATTTCAGATATTTTTTCTTTACGAACATGAGTACTGTAGAATGCATAATAAGCACTACTCCTAATAATACTCATTTCCTTAAGTCATACCGAATAACGAAATTCTAGAAATTCCAGATCAGCTTGTGTGTCTGGGCCACAGCATTTGCTTCTCGCGTACAGAATCATTAGATACTAAATACTATATATTTGTTCGCCTACATACTCATAAATACTTTCAAATATATCTGCGACAGAAGGCCATTATAAGACTACGTGATGCACAGAGTATCCTAGCATTCACTGCGTATAACATTAGGGCTTCTTTTGCAAGTTTCAGTATGTCAATTCGGCACTCGATTCTGCATCTGAGAGTCAGCAGACTTGCGAGACTGGATTATCACTTCAATACTGGGCTTCTGCTTTGTTTTGTAATACATGCAGGCCCTTAGAGGGCGAGTCAGAATTTCTTATAAATGACCAGCAGAAACAACAACAAAGAAAAGTAATTTGAAAAAAAAAATCTACATGAACAGTCTTTCCACCTTTGTTATGATTAAACTTATGATCATAGTATGTATGCCTGTATAATGTAAAGCTGGAATTGCATCACATGAACTGTTTACTACACGACAAAAATTTTGAGCTTTCTATTCTAGTAATGTGAAATAGCAAACCTGTTTTGGAGTTGCAAAAGTGAACTAATCAATAGCCAAACTACAGTTACCTACCATATTTCTCTTACCTGTCAATTATCTCGCTTTTAGGCGCAAAATACAAAAGTGGCCCTTGTCTTAATAATAACGGGAGTAATAGCAATACAGTTTAAACGAAAGCACCGCGAAATTAAAATACCACGTACTTATCAAGCAATCGTCAGATAACTAGCAAAATAAGTCCAAACAAAAAACGCCATATTTGAATGATAAAATATCAATGTAAAATACGTAAATTGAGTGGAAAATTATATATAGAACTGTTGAGATGGCAACTGTTAAACACAAACATATTTTTTTTAATTGTAAACCAAATTTTAGTGACCTTGAAAAATCAAACCTAGTGAATTTCTTTCTTTCTTTTGATTATTTTTCACCAAAATGAGGGTACATGTGCTCAAGAACTCATAAATGCCAAAACATGCTAAACGACGCTTTCTTTCTTCTGATATATTTTGTCAATCATAGGCTAAGACCAAGTTTTGAAGTCAAGAAATATTGCTAGGGCCAAAATTGAGCTAAATACTGTACTGGAAGCCTGTGAAAAGTTGTCAAGCTCCTGGTGCCTGTTCTGTTTACATTTATTTTATTTTGTTTGTCTATATATTTATGGCAGAATGATACACTGATATTGGTTTTGTTTTTGTTTTTTCTGCAGACAATTGCTACGACGAATCAGAGGAATGTTCCCGAGTGACGGAGGCCAGAATAGAATTTTGTCACGAATTTGGACATAAATGCAAGCTTACATGTGGACTTTGTTGTAAGTTAATTCATTAACTTTAGAAACGCAGTTAATTTGGAATAACGAGGCAATATTATACTAAACGGGGAGAAACAAAAATCTTCTGTAGCTAAAAAATTACAACTGCCCACTGAAAGTGTTTGGTTGAAATTTAATATAAATATGTTGATACTCTCTTGACACCATGGTAATGGATATACTGTCATGCAAAGTAAGTCAAAATAGTATCTCTTTTTATTCTGAAAATGGATTCAGTAAAAACATGCGTCTCTGGAAGAAAATGCTTTCTTCTTTAAGTAGACCCCTTTTCAGAATGGGATTGATGTGCAGGAAAGCACACATGAAAAATAGTAGAGAAGTCACAAAATTTAATTTTCTACAATTTATTTTACAAAACACAGGGGATGGTTCTTCTTCGTTTCGTCTTCCATTGCCGGATGAACACTTCGAGGGTACATTTATGTCTATTTCACAGGAAGGTAAGACGTTTATCGGAAGTAAACTGAGATCCGTACAACTTATGCAGTAATTAGGAGGGCTTTTTGAATGTCAGGTTAAGTGAAAGCGGTAAGCACATTGGTAAAAAAAGATGAATCTATCTAGTGCTGTAATAAGGAAGGCTGTTTGAATGGAATGTCAGAGAAACTTAAATATATAATCATAATAATGAAAAAGGTAAAGGCGATGTCCAGGAAGAGATACAGTCTCAGCACATAGCCTGTCAATGACACAAAGGGGAAGAGAATACAATATATAACGGACAGCGCAGATGTTACAACACAACGAAAAGCAAAGCAGTGGGCTGCTTCTGCCCTAACGAGGTCATCATAATGCCAGAAAAATCCAAACACAACAATAAGACAACAAACGGGACAAAACATGATGAAAAAAAACCGAACGAACATTTACAAACAAGACTTCAATGGAAACAAACAATACTACAATACTAAAACCGCCGCTTTAGAACAGTCAGTAGTTAACACGACTGGTGTTGAAACCGATTTTATTGTGGTGTAAAATTATAAAATAATTGTACGGCCGCACAGAGGTTTCCTAACACAGTCGGTGTATCATCACATACAACATGTTAATTAATTACATCACTGTGACGAAACAAGGCTGAGGGCTTCAAACGCTTCGGAAACAGAAAGTGACAGCCAGGAAATCCATTTTATAGCATAATAGTGATAAATAGTTTGTAAATGAATAACTCTGGATAGCCTGCACGTTTAGTTTATTTGCATATTGTTTTCCACGTTCTATACTTTATAGTCGCACAGACAGAATAGAGCTTATTTTCTTGATTTAATTGAAAAACAATACTTCTTAAGAGAAAATTCTGTGTACATTGCTTGTAATAAGATTCACGCTTTTTACATTTCTAAGGATAAATAAAATTATATTTCGAAGTCTTCTGAGGATAAATAAAAAATATATTTCGGGGCCTTGTCAGAAATTTTGTGACACATAAAATGTTTCAACGCATCTCACTTAACCTCGAAGGTTATTATTTAATCACTGACGTTCTTCACCTTTCACTGTCTTCCTTAGTCGATTTTCCAATTTCTGAACATGTCCACTTCTTGATGCTATTTTCCCATCGATTATTCTGCCTTCCTCTCTGTTTTGCTCCTTTCACTATTCCCTTGAGGCTTCGACATGCCAGAGGATATTAAGATGTGACCATACCTGAGTTTCCGCATCATCACCTCGGAAAAGAGGTCCCGGATTACATCCCAGACCATGCTGCGAAACACTTCATTCGTCATATAGTCTTAGAGGAGATATTTAGAAGGTACATCTCATCTCTGATTAAAGATACATCTCATCTGTTAAGATCTTGGATTCTACTTTTAAGTTCTGCTGTGAGTGTCAACCTCTCACAGGCATAAAAAGATAGATTGGATGAGCGTCCATATAATCTTGATTTTAGAAGCAAGCTAAATGTTCTTGTCCTTCCTCTTGATTTTTAGTTTAGAAATAGCTGCTGTTGTCTGGGCAATCCTGGAAAGACTTTCTGTTCATGAATCTATCCACACATTAGAAATGATTGATCCTAGATATTTTAAGTTATTCATTGCTTCTAGCTTCAGACATTTCCCTAATCTTTCTTTGGAATCCATCAGTGTTGTTTGTCTTACCAGTACACCTGCTTCTTCATTCTCTTTACTATTGACAATAATGTCACCTGGAAAGCGAAGGCTAGTAAAAAGTCGTTTTTTGATGCCGGAACTTCCTTCATGGTCTTTCAGTGCTTCAATCACGAATCTATTTAGGAAGAGGTTGACGTTGGTTAGTGAGAGCAGATATCCTTGTCGGACTCCGATGGTGGTTTTGAACAAGTCTCCTGTACTGCCATTGAATAGTATTGCATTCTGTATCTTGTCAGATATGTTTTTGATAACTCGTTTAATGTTGCAGTTGATCTTGTACTTTCGCACAGTTAAGGATTTATGCCATACCGTGTCAAAAATCTTCTTGAACTATATGAAGGCATGGTACAAGTTCTGCTAATATGCAGATACACTTCTCACAGAATATTCATAAGTTAAATATCCTTTTGACATTCATAATGTATTATTTCGCTTGAAAAACAAACGGGTGAATAACAACTGCTATTTTTAATGCCCGGAACGTTTTAACGTTTAGAAAAAGGGATGTCTGATAACTGCGATGTTCTGTCGTAGAACAGCCGGGAAGATTGAAATATCCTGCTTATTCTAGAAAATGTTTTCGACTTTTTCGACCAAACACGTAACAAATATATGTATTTGTTTAATTACATAATAATTTATCACACTAGACTTTAAAACTGGATTAAGCCCGTCAAGGCAGTTCCTTTGCTGCAGTTCTTATTTGTTCGTGCGTCCGTGGTTTCATATTTTTTATTTCTTATAATTAGATTAAACATTTCTTTTACGCTATGTTAACGGGATTTGTATTTACGCAGTTTGCTTTTTCTGTTAGGTACAGAGCCACACGTCAGCAGATCATTGTGGCTGTTATATGATTTGGGTGAGAGTGTTGCAGCATCTAATCTTCAAATAGAAGTACCGTATCATCTTGGTATGTTCTTTTATTAAAAGGCGTTAGAAATCGTACAATTATTCAAATGACACAGAGATCTACGAACATCCAAAGAAAATATGAAGTCTATTCGGCTTTATTTGAATCAAAGAAGATCAAACTAACATGTAGCGGCACTGCCGTGGATTGTAAACTAGTATTTTATGTGTTCTTGTGTAGTTTACCAGAGACCCTGAGTTTTTCAGCACGGATCGATCTGTAATGCTATTTTTTAATGTGGAACCATGCTGAAATCTGCGAACTTGAAAAAACAATATGTTTCTCCCGCCTGGGATGTTTCCTTCATATTTCGAAAACACGGAATCGCCTATTATAAATATAACAAACCTATCCGTAATACTATACTTAATTTCAATAAATTAGTTTCTGATCTTGATATTGAAACTAGTTCCCCTGAATTTTGAGATTGTAAAGATTCTAAATTTTGTTATCAACCAGCAGTTCATATTGTCACTGTTAACTTGAAGATTATAACTGATTCACGAAATCTGTTCAGCTATTTCAAAAGGACCTAAATATAGATTCCCAACCCACATTGATTTCAATAAATGTCAGCAAACAATTGCTAGTGCTTTAAACGATTATTATACACGTTGATGTAAGCGAGAGCATGTTGAGTTTAATGCTTTAAATAATTGGAAATAAAAGATTTTAAGGTCATTGATGAACCTGTGTTATTTAGACTAATAACCTTGATATTCTCCATCATAACCCTAAATTATCTTTTTGATATTTGAAACAAGGTATCCAAGAATTTTATAGAAAGTATGTTTTGGCTCCAGCTGATAAGGCTGCTAATAATGTTGTTGTTGTGTGACGACTTCATTATGTCAATACTCTAATACAAGAACTTGGTAATACCAAACATATGAACGGATTTCTACTGACTAGAGATCTATTGTAAATACCCATTCTATCGATATTACTGCTAAGTTTGCAGTGAGAATTAAAGAAAAACAAGACAGCTTTCCTACATTATATTGGTTACCGAAACTTCATAAACGACCTTATAAAGCACGTTTCAATGCTAATTGTAGTTCATGTACGACTACTGTTTTGTCCAAACTGCTAACTTCATGCCTTGCTGCTGATAAAAAACATTGGATTAGATACTATGAAACTGTTTACGAAAGGGACGGAATTAACTATTTTTGGCACGTTAAGAATTCTAATGAGGTTCTCAATAAATTTAAATCTAAAAACTTTCAGGCTTCTGAATTAGCTACATGATTTTTCTACACTGTATACTACGTTACCTTATTTTTTTAAAAAATAAACTTATTGATTTAATTAACCGAAAGTTTATTCGGGAGAATACCCAATATTTGGCTTGCAACGAAGAATGTGCTTTTTTCACTTCTGATGTATACAGTAATCACAATTTATGGTCGTGTCAAAAAGTCTGCGATGCTCTTCTTTATCTTTTTTATACTTGTTTTATATTTGGATAATATTTTTTATTAGATTTGGAACTAAACTTTATAGGCAAACTATTGATATTCCGATGGAAACTAATTGTGCTCCTCTTGTTGCAGATTTGTTTCTTTTTTGTTATGAGAGAGATTTCATGAAGTCTCTCTTACGTGAAAATCAGGTTGACATTATTGAGGCTTGCAATTCAACCAAGATACCTTGACGATTTATTAAATATTGACAATATTTACTTTGACCAAATTGTGGACCGCATATACCCTACAGAACTCCAGTTAAATAGAGCGAATTCTTCAGATACCGAGGCATCTTTTTTGGATTTGAATCTATGTATATCTTATAGTACAGTTTCCGCCAAAATTTATGATAAACGGGACGATTTTGATTTTGATATAGTCAATTACCCTTTTCTTGATGGCGATGTCCCCCGGCGAGGTGAGCATATAGTATACCATTGGTCAGTTATCTGTCGTCCGTCGTCGTCCGTTCACACTTTTAAAAACATCATCTCCTCAAATACAACTGGACCGACTGAAGTCACATTTTATTCGATTTTCAAAATAACCAGGATGGACTCAATGATCCCAAAGGAAATAAAATATAATCTGCACTATGATGATGTACAGGGAGACATTTACGGCCGCCACACGGCAAAACAACAGCTACAACAGAGTAAAATAAAAGACAAAAAAGATTGCTTTTGGAAACAAAGAATACACAAAGTCACGAAAAGCGGAGACTCGGTTTGATTGAGTCTTTTCATATGCAACACTATAGTTTGCGAGGCTGCATACGCCCCCTAGCGTCGGGTTAATTGGTATTCGATTTTCAAAATAACCAGGATGGACTCAATGATCCCAAAGGAAATAAAATATAACCTGCGCTTTGATGATGTACGGGGAGACTTTTTACGGCTGCCACACGGCACAACACCAGCTTCAGTAGAGTAATATAAAAATCAAAAAGGATTGCCTTTGGAAATAAAGAACACACAAAATCACCAAAATCGGAAACTCGGTTTGATTGAGTCTGTTCATATGCAACACTGTAGTTTGCGAGGCCGCGTACGCCCCCACCCCCCATCCACCCCAGAGTCGGCTTAAGCGGTATTCTATTTCCAAAATAACCAGGATGGATTAAAGGAATTTTCAATGAGTATTTTTTTATATGTGCATGCTCATATCTTTACCTTACAAATATCTATGATAATAAGAAACTTTACAATGTCATGATCAACTTGTTTCTTTCAGACAAAGATGCAGAAAAATCCGTTGTTCCGAACATTTTGCTGAGTCACAGAAAATGGAGATTTCATAGCAATGGAGCCTTACACTGTCAACGTCACATAGCCACGCAAGATAAGGTGATACATATCAATTGTCTCAACTCCCCTGTAACATCCGGAAGATACTTAGTTTTGGGTTTCGATGATATCAGATATAGTCTTCATCTCGAACAACTTTTGAACGGAGAATGGCAAATAACAGTTTTTTCTATAGAAGGTTTGTCAAAATATGTAATCATCATTTAATCTATAAGTGATTAAACGACAAAAATCAAGCATACTGTATGGATATTTATTTTATCTAATTCAGCTTTGTTTTAGAGGTAATTGTAACTTGTATTGCCAAGTTTAGTCTTAGCAATCCACATGTTTGTTATTCAAATAAAAAATGGTAGTTCGTTTTTTTCTCACACTGTCGTTGTCCGTGAACTTGTCCTTCCTTTGAGCTCACCTGAGCCGAAGGCTCACAAGGTGAGCATAAAGTATACCATTGGTCAGTTATCTGTCGTCCGTCGTAATCCGCCGTCGTCGTCCGTTCACACTTTTAAAAACATCATCTCCTCAAATACAACTGGACCGACTGAAGTCACATTTTATATGGAAATTCAGAGCCTTGCGGAAACAAAAGTTTATGTTATTGGTCCTGGTCACATCACCAAGATGGCCGCCGTGCCAATATATGGTAAAACCCTGCAAAAATCTTCTTCTCCCGCACCAAAGGTCAGATGACCTTGAAACTAGATACACAGCAAAAGAGACAAACGGCGAATACATAACGAAGTTTTAGCATTTTTCACTGCGCACTTGTTCTGCACGAGTTATCACAACTAAATATGCCGTTTTGCATACTAAATGATTGTACTTTGCTTCGCATTTGCATCTTGCATAATTATATTTATGTTCTGCTTTTGTGATTATGTTTTGTTACCGTCCCTTTGTAACTTTATTATGCTTTTGCATTTCACCGTTAAACCGTAACTGATACATTATCAATGGAGACAACTATGTCAAAATTGACTGAAAACGGGTCTACTAGGAATAGGAAAACATATTCATCCCGTGACAGCAACTGCTTTAAAGTCTACAGTAGACGCCTTTTTCAGATGTAAATCGTTATGTGGCGTTTGTTTTGACAGTATTCGTTTCTCACCCCTACTTCTTTTGATGCCTAGGGAAGGATGTGCTGAATGATTGTGGCATTTCCTGGGTATCTTCACTTACATACAAAAAAACACGCCTGTTCAAATATGTAGAAAATTTCCCCTCCAAAAACTTAAAAAAAATTCCGATAAAAAACCCCTGATATTTTTCACATTTCTGCTCAAAATATAGATTGTGGATTCTCGTTAGAACCGCCTCAGCGATGTGGTTCTAACGAGTACCCATAATCTTTAAACAGAAATAAGAAATATTATGTATACCCCAGTAAACCCAAGTTTTACTATATAAAAGTGGGGTTTAAGGGGGTCAAAATTATATAGGCGTGTTTTCGTGATGATATTATGGGATACAGGACAGCAAATTAGAAGTCACGTTGTCACTTGTTAAAACATTGTGGATAATCTACAGACAGTTAGTTTAAACGTTTCAGAATCATACCTTTGTGGTCAAACTCTAGGAATGGGTACAAAAACCATTGAAGATTTTCAAATTTCCTCATCGTCAGAACATCCTGATTATCCGGCTGTTGAAGGGAGACCAAGCGGCGCAGGATGGTGTGCCATACAAACGGACACCGAAAATTTCTTTCAGGTAAATTAAAACATTTCAGCTTGCTGTTATTTTGACACATGTTGTTTACATTGTTGTTTAAATTATGTTAATGTTTGTTTGTTTTTTTTGTTGTTTTTCTCTTTTATCATTAAAACTTAGTACTGTAAATTCATGTTAGTTTTCTCTTCTATCAGAAATAGGCTTTAACATTCCATGCAAGTTGTCTGCTTGGAAGACGATTTTTTAAATACCGTTATACAATGGGCTATCGAATCATGGCATTGAGATCTTGGCAAGTAAATCATATTTGTCTCATATGTACTTATTTGTAGCACTCAGGCTTTTACATCCAACACTTCCAATCATTGTCTTTGTACAGGTTTCTTTATCTCCATATTTGTTTCTCAAATTTTGTGTCACAGTATGGAAAGCAATTACACCGGCAGAATAGTTCTCACTGCAATGCTGTGTCCTATAAGTGGTGGCCGCTGTGTCGACTTTGTGTAGAAAGGAGTGACTAACGATCTCTGAAGAAGATTGGCGATTAATGAATATCAATTAATATTTTTTGTTTAAAAGTCAATAAAATAGAAATCAAATTATTCGTATCATAGTCCTTGTTCAACATAGGTTAGCCAAAATGTGTAAAATAAGAGCTGAAATATTGGTTTATTTCTTCTACTCCATATACAAATACAAAAATTAGCACATGTGCATATGCATGTTTTTTAGTTTATACTTATTTCTGTGATAAAATTAATAAAATACAAGCCAACTGAATCATATCCCAGTCTATGGTCAATATATGTTAACAAAATGTGCAAAATAAGAGCTGAGACACTGGTTTATTGCTTCTACGGCAAAAACAAATATTCGAATACGCACGTTTGGATATGCATGAATATTTACTAATGCTTATGTTTGCGAAACACATAAATAATACAGTACAAATTAATCATATCCCAGTCTTTGATCAGTATATGTTAACAAAATGTGCAAAATACAAGCTGAGACATTGGCTGATTGCTTCTGCTCCATACATACAAATGAATTTCGTTTACATATGCATGAATATGCCGTAATGATCGATTGTTAGTGAAAACTCATACAAAAATCTGGAACTAAAAGAAAGGAAGGCAATGATGAGGAATCAATATAATTACCTAACACCTTCCGTTCGTTCCAAGACGCCAAAGGGAAAAAAGGACGCACTTAAAGCAACGGCACCACAATCAAAACATTCAAGCAGAAAGCCAAAAGGACAGTTTCTTTCCCAAAATTGGCCAAAAGGCTATCCACAAGGATATACATGCAAAGACATACAATGACAGAAATAGTAAACCACAGTATAAGCATCGCCTTGGAATGGTCAGTAAATATTACTGGAGGGGTCGGGGCTTAAATCGATTTTACGTAGACACAACCCTCGCCCTTAGTTCTGCAGTACAACTAGCCGTTTTAAACTTGTTTTCTTTTTAATATTTAGAGTAACTCAGACTCATAACTTCTTATACTTATTATGCCTGATAGTGTGAATGCAATCCTATTCCAAAGAAGAATGGGATTATGCAGCATCTTATGTCTTAATATCGGGTCCATAAATGCATTGCATATATCTGAATACAAAATAGTTTATGCATTGTCTGTGATAAAGTTTGGTTAATAAACCTTCTATTTCCTTGAAATAATAAAGTTTATTACTTATACAAGTATCGTAAAAAAGGTAAGAGAAAAGTCCAGGGAGTGCCACAATCACAAACCGCAGTCCTTCCGAGACCCCAAGAGGAAGAGGAAACCGACAAATCTAAACAAGCACAAACCGAACAAACGTACGAAAAGCACTAAGATTAGCTCTCTCTTCCCCAAGCGAGGTAATCGCAATACTAAAAGGACTGAAAAACACAAGAACAAAATGACAAACGGAAAGACATACAACAAATCGCCTCGTAAAATAAACCGCAAAGCAACAAAGGGTAAGACTAACACCGGGACCACCGGCTTAGAACGGTCGGTAGAGCAAATCACCCGCGGGGGGGGGGGTGAGGGGGGGGGTTTCAAGCACTTTTACAGCTAGCTAACTTCACCCTGGGTCCCGATGCTACTCTTAATACAGAAATACATAAATATTCGGTTCGCATAAAGGCTCCCAACTCAGTCAATGCATCAAAGCGAAAACATAAAAATCAAATTAATCATTATAATAAACAAAGACGAGTACTCATGGCTAATTCTACTGTATGCCAGAGTAAATGAAAACCAATAGTTGAACCACGGCGGGCCAAGCCAAAGACATATCGTCAAGCCCCAACCCACTGGTTCAAGTTTTACGAAGAGGCCATCATTGAGTCTGAGGCCCGAACCGCCGTCGTGCAATTAAAGAGTGAAGCATAGCCATCAACAATGATTGGGTTGACAACTAGGCGTGCAGTCTGCCGCATAATATCCAGGCTATAGCCAATTCTTTTATAACGGTTAATAAGTTTTCTGAATTGCTCCGAAAAGTTAGATTTACCTACAATTTTTCTAAATCTGTACACTAAGTCACCGTAAAATTCGGGTTCCGATATACCTTGTTGCAGAAGTGTTTTCAGACTGACGCTATATTTTTCTAACAAGGCACTGTGTCTGCGATAAAATGTCGAAAACGCCTTACGAAGTTTAATCAAACAGAAATGGAATAAGAAATCGGTCGTTACTTTCACTTATCAGTGGTTAATACAGAGTCAACATGCCTACTCGATGGTAAAATTCTGCTGTATTCCTTCTATCTTAGCGGCACAGCCTCTTGTTTCCTTCAAATAAGTATCCTTTTTAGCTTGGTAGATCCCCTAGATCTGAACGTAATGAGGATGTTGGGTCACATTTCCTAGTATGGGACGGTATGGGACGGTATGGTGGCATATTTCTGCCACGAGGTAGCTAGATAGCTATCGCGATAATATTCTTAATTTTCCAGAAAATAAAAAATTTTCCTGAAAACATTATCGCAATAACTTAAATATCTAGATATATTTTTTAATTTCCAGAAAATATTTTAACGCAAAATTTCGTCATACTGCTCGGATAATTTTTTCATTGTAGCGAGGTAGCTATAAATAGAAAACAAGCGGATATGACATTCTGGGATTTCTACGCACCGATTGGCGATTACCTAGTACAAACCCTTACCTTAAAATCGCTGGTAAATACCCTTGGCGAATTTCAACAGTATAAACAAAGGTATTCCGATTTCGGTTCTATCTATAGATAACAGAAAAAAAATGGCAGCTCTGGGCACTAACGCAAAAAATATCGCGATAATACTGTAAACTTTCACGATAATATTTCCAGGAAACTTTAAACTATTAAGATAATCTTTTCAGGAAACTTCGAAATATCAAGATAATTATTGAAAGTATCGTGATAGCTACCTAGCTATCTCGTGGCAGAAATATGCCACCATAGGACGGAGGTGGGCAAGTATGTCTCCTCTTGACAAAATATTATGACTAAAACAGTCACACTGAAATTTTATTTCTGACGTATAAGCCCCTACTTCTCTTAAAACTGCAGTTTAAAACTTCTTAAAGCTTCAAAGTTGTATAGGTACCCTGAATCAAGTACAAATGCGATTAAAAGGAGATTCATACTTCTCGTGAAGGATGCATATGTGATCAAATTTTTTTTAGTTTTTACAGTTCATAAGCATTTCTATTTTTGATATTCAATTCTTGAGATTTCTATGCTAATGTACTTGATAAAAAATTTTCTCAATCCTATGGCAGGTGCCTTGGCAAGCACCCAAATCAAGTAATTATGGGCATATTACGCAGTCAGGATACGGAGATTTTGATATTGTTGTGTCCCCTATTGCAAACTACTGTAATTTTAAAGGCATTCCCAAATTCATCTTTGCTTCTTTCTGAGGTCTAAGCCTCCTATTACACTTGATACTGTTATGCGTATTTTCTATTTCTTTTTCTATTGTCTGCAGAATCGTCTTCGACATGCCAGTCACTCTTGAGACGTGGCCGTACGATCTGAGCTTCACCAAAGCTATGAGATCGTCATGCACTCCGACTGAATCCCGGATGCTGTTGCGGACCTCCTTTTTCATTTGCATCTCATCTCATTATTTTGAATTCTTCTTTCGAGCTCTCTTGTAATTGCCCAGCTCTCGGAATGTGGATAATATCAGGGCCTCCTGATTAGAATATCTGATTACAACAAAAGTTCGTTTTTGTTTGAGTAAATGTACTTAAAGCATAATCGTTTAAAATGAATGAGAGGCGAGGCCAACAGAAAAATTAATTAATAATAAATGTGAATTAAAATATGCTATTTTACCATAGAAAAGACATTTAATCCCTCATTGACCCCTTACTGAAGAATTTGATCCAGTCTATTCCTATTATCGTTTAAATTAGGGTACCGACCAAACAACTAAGCATAGAACAGAAATATTCGGCTTAGACCAGAAAAAATTCATTAAAACAGAAATCATGAATGAAGCATACGACAATTTACATATTACCAGAAGGAAGACATATCGACCCCTTCGCGGCTACCTCACTAGGACACGTATCAGTTTTTAATTCGTTTTGGTTTGTCATGGCATTTACTAAACTAATAAAACGTGACTATTTAAAGCGAATTGAAGGATGCGTCTCCATGCCTAGAAATTTAAAACTTTTGTCATTACGAAGACACGTTGACCCCACATCCCCCCACCTGGCCCCTTGCGAGGGAATATACCTCTATCTTATTGTATGGGTTTGAGTCAGGTAACTATCACACTACCACACTAATAAGCATCATTATGTGAAGGAATAAGGGGCGTAGACTTCAGATATAACAAATAAAGTGGAAAATTTGTGAGGTACAATATTTTGAAATAAGGAAGACATATTGAACCTTTTCTGGGCGGGCCATAAAATAGACTAAGCTTCTCCCTACCTCCATAATTATGATTTGACTTAGGAAACCAGAACAATCGGCATAACTTGTTCTAGTTTGAAATTAACAGCCGCGACGTAAGAAATAAACGTAAAAATATAAGAAAAAAATAAATATCTAATTGATAAGATGCATGGAACATTTACGGACATTTCAGAGAACACGAGTAAACTTACAAAATATTTCCTTTCACCAAAAGAAAATACGGTCACCACAAAAGTAAAATCAAACACAAATGATGCACCATTTATTATATGCATCATTATTATAAAGATTAAATAAATCCTAAAAACAAAAGGTTCTACACCAGTTACCCCGACTATTGGCTTTCCGGAATCAAAAATGCGTAAGTAGAACAAGAAGTAGAGACAATAAAACATTCTATAATTATAAAAAAAAACATGGAACTTTAAACTACAGAAGAGAGCTGGAGAATACTGGCAGCTGTTTTGCAAGGAAAATACAACAAAGATATACGAAACATGGAAAGAAAAATCACCCGATGTTGTGCCACGAAAACGTCAAATGAAGCAGATAAAAAGGAAATCATTGTCACTAACGCAACTAAGAGAAAAACAGGTAATGTTTAATTGATGTAACCGAGAGCAGAAAGTCATGAAGAAAGATACAAAAATACGAAAATGAGATGGAAGAGGTCATCAATAAGACACATAGCGGCCAAAGAAAGGATCTCCTGAAGAAACTATAGAAAGAAGAATGTGTACGAGAAGAAAATAAGAAAGATGGTAAAATAGCTATGTTAAATAGACAGAGAAGTGTGAGACAGAATTCATAAAATTCTTTGAGAAGAAAAAATCATTTATATGGGATGAAAATTCCCTTGCACTCAAACTTAGAAACAGTTTTCAACGTAAACAAAAAGAAAACATAACTGACTAAAATCAAATGCCTGATAAGGTAACAAGAGATAATAAAGGCGTAATAATTACTGGCGTCTTTACTTATTCACAAGCAGCGCAAAATCCACCATTTCTGGGCAAAAACACGTCCACTACACCGGAAATAATAGACACTGGAAAGAAAGTAAGATTTGTTAGATTTGACACTAACGAAATAACACAAGCATCCCCTCAAAACCTACAACATTACCAGGAAACACAAACAAACGCCAGCCTCTTATAAAAAAAATCAACCAAACCCAACAAACAGCAGTATGCCTAACCAGTATATCCAGAATCAGTTTACAATAAAACAAGAATAAATAACAGATACTCTCTGGGAACACAAACAACAACATATCAAAATAGGGAATTTACTCCAAATCAAAATAGACAGGATTTTTTGTACTAAGGCCGATCGAGATACAGAAACAAATAACAAAACCAGATACTGATTCACAGATAATAAATTTATCAACACGCAAATTAAACAAAACGGAACTGCATCTTTTAGAAAAATGACTTAATTTCACCCCGCCCCCAACACATTCAAATATACAGGAATTATATAAAGATATTATGGAATTTTCCCGCAAGGTTCGCCTTGTTGAATATGCTGATGGTATAGAAAATAATGATAAATCCTTTGTAAAATTAAGTCACACTTTGTTCCCGACGAGGAAGAGAAACGTTGATAGACAGCTTTATGAATAATCATAAATAATACAATTAATATGCCTATAGAGCCAACAGAAAAATAAAGAAAAAGACAGAACCGAAAACTTTCACAGCAAAAGGCGAGTTGGCAATAAGGGAAAAATGAAAGAAAAATAATCGCGCAAGCAGACAAATGTAGAGCCACAGTAATTATGGACAGGTCATTCTGTCAGTAACAAATAGAAAAATTACTACAGAATAACGCGTACTATAAAGAACAAATCAAAATCCACACAAAGAAATTATGCAAAAATACAGATCTTTTCTAAAGGGACATGAAAAAGCACTTACAAAGAAAACAATGCTTACCTTGTGAACTTTGAATGTAAAACAAGCATCTTCTACGGCCTGCCAAAAATTCACAAAAAAAAAACAAAAAAAAAAAAAAAAAAAAAACAAAAAAAACAAAAAAAAACAAAGAAATAATTAAATAAAAGGCTAAAATGGGTGTCCTTTAAAATCAATGACCAAATGCAAAAGTGTAAAAAAAGATAAGAGAAAAGTCCAGGGAGTGCCACAATCACAAACCGTAGCCCTTCCCAGACACCGAGTCGAAGAGAAAACCGACAAATCCAAACAAAAAAACAAGCACAAATCGAACAAACGTACGAAAAGCACCTAGATTAGCTCTCTCTTCCCCAAGCGAGGTAATCGCAATGCTAAAAGGACTGAAAAACACAAGAACAAAATGACACATGGTAAGACATAAAACAAATCGCCTTGTAGAATAAACCACAAAGCAACAAAGAGTAAGACTAACACCGGGATAACCGCCTTAGAACGGTCAGTAGAGTATACCACCGCGGGGTTTAAAGCACTTTTACAGGTAGCCGTCTTCATCCTGGGTCCCGATGCTACTCTTAATACAGAACATCAAGGAATCTTTTAAAACTGGTTTCTAGATGTATCCTGAAATTCTAGTCAAACCATGCCGTAAAAGTGTTTTAATTCCCTCCCCGCCCCCCGCTCCCCTACCCCCCTCTTCACGGTGGTTTATTCTACTGACCGTTCAAGGGCAGTGGTTACCCAGGGTGAAAATTGCTGGCCGTAAAAGTGCTTTTAACCCCCTGTGGTTTATTCTAATTCTGTGTTGCTTTGTGGTTTATTCTACGAGGCGATTTGTTTTATGTCTTGCCTTGTGTTATTTGTTCTTGTGTTTTCCAGTCCTTTTAGCATTGCGATTACCCAGCTTGGAGAAGAGATAGCTAATCTAGGTGCTTTTCGTACGTTTGTTCGATTTTCGCTTGTTTTTTTTTTCTGTTTCCTCTTCCTCTTTGTGTCTGGGAAGGGCTGCGATTTGTGATTGTGGCACTCCCTGGAATTTTCTTTTACCTTTTTCTTATCATATTCACACGAACAGAAGAAGACCTGAAGAGGTTCCATGACATATTTAACACACATCATGCAAGCATAACATTTACACTTGAAAAAAAAAATAATAGGAGCGCCTTTTATTTTTAGATACACTTTTCATCAACAACAATGGACAACTCCAAACAGATATGAATTATAAAAAAGGTAAGAGAAAAGACCAGGGAGTGCCACAATCACAAACCGCAGTCCTTCCCAGACACCAAGAGGAAGAGGAAACAGGCAAAACCAAACAAGCACAAAACGAACAAACGTACGAAGGGCACTAAGATTAGCTCTCTCTTTTCGAAGCCAGGTATTTGCAATGCTCAAAGAACTTAAAACAAGTCGCCTCGAAGAATAAACCACAAAGAAACACAGATTAAGACCAACACAGGGACCACCGCCTTAGAACGGTCAGTAGAATAAAACATAAGGGGTGGGGGTGGGGGGAGGGGGTTAAAGCACTTTTACAGCTAGCCAACTTCATCCTGGGTCCCGATGCTACTCCTTATACAGAAATACTTATAAATTCGGTTCGCATAAAGGCTCCTAACTCAGTTAATGCATCAAAGCGAAAATACAAAAATGAAATTAATCACTATGATAAACAAAAACGAGTATCCATAGCTAAT
This sequence comes from Anodontia alba, assembly GCA_964016985.1. Lineage (NCBI taxonomy): Eukaryota > Metazoa > Mollusca > Bivalvia > Lucinida > Lucinidae > Anodontia > Anodontia alba. The sequence goes on along the minus strand of OZ024821.1, from coordinate 69,160,703 downwards.
TCCTCCTTGTGCCAGAGTAATGAAAACCAGTAGCTGAACCAAGACGGGCCAAGCCAAAGACATATCGTCAAGCCCCAATCCACTGATTAAAGTTTTACGAAGAGGCGCCATTGAGTCTGAGGCACAAAGCGCCATTGTGCAATTAAAGACTGAAGCATAGCCATCAACAATGATTGGATTGATAATTGGGCGTGCAGTCTGCCGCATAATATCCAGGCAACCCGCTGATTTGAAACAGTACCTTCTCTGTACATCATGTCATCCCAAACTTACAAGAAATAGCATTCCCTACAACTTAGCACGAATAAATTCCGAGGACAACACATTACTATAAAGACTAGAAGAATCCAAAACATTTATTTTAACACAAAAATACCGCCACCCTCCCCTCTTCCCCCACCCCTCCCCCCCCCCCCCCCCCCCCCTCGGACACTCATTGAAGACAGCATAACAAACAAAGATCGTCTTTAAAAAAAGAACTGATTTACTTGAAACAAACAAAACAAACAATGACGACAATAATTAAATACCTTATGTCGCAACGTTTAACCCCAACAATCCGGAAATACACACTAAAATTCAAAGGAATAAATCTTTACTTATAAGAGAAGAATAAGAGAAGAAAGACTGAGAAATATTTACACAATTAAAATACTTCTAAAAAATAAGTGCCAACCGGTAAATTTGAAAAAAAATAACAAAAGCACAATTTTCCAGTAATCAAAACAAAATATTTCAAGTCACAAAATGTAAAGAGCCAAGATGTGGACTGTGCAAACATTTCAAAAAAGGTTTTACATTTAACTTTTAGAGTGAATGTTTTATAGTAAATTCTCAGATGACTTGCATAGTGAAAAATGTTATTAAGGTCATTGAGTGCTGGAGATGCAGCAAATGTTACATCGGTGGAACACACAATTTAAGAAAACGAACAACTTTACATAATCTGCATATTAGGCATGAACATCTCCGAATGATCCCGGTTAGTAGACATCTAGATTCATGCTCAAGTATGGATTCAACATATTTTTTATTTCCACTTTTCAAACTGAAAACAGATTGTCTTATTAGAAGAAAAGAAAAAGAAAAACATTTTATTCAAAAATTCAAACTAGATCTAAATTCATTATAAACCTTTAAAACAGAGATGCCAACAAAGTGGAGACACTAGTTATTATTCATCATCCTAACGTTTTTAACTAATCATATTCCTTTATAAGCAATATGATGCGTATTTTATATATACCAGAAGGAAGTTGACAATGTTACGTGATGTTATCTTAACTTCCTTGGTAACATAACGCCATTATATATATTGACACACTTCTATAAACGGCTTTAAAAAATTGAGTTTAGTCATGAAACCGGTCAGTCAACAATAATGTTTAGGTGAAATTCGACTTTTGGATTATTTACAGTATTGATAACCCGTATGGTGGAATATTACCTACCACGAAACTATATCAGTATGAAGACATATTGCCCCATATGGGTCCCAGATAAGGGGAATACAACCCATCCTCAAAATACCATTCTTAGTAATAACTATTAATATCCCAAGAAAACTATGAGGCAAAATTACTCGAATAACAATCGCAAAGAAGTAAATTACATAAGATGTTCGGTAACTAGACATAAAACCATATATATATATATATATATATATATATATATATATATATATAGGCCCGTCAAGAATCCAAATTAATAAATATAAATTAAATTAATATATCTTGTTTGGTTTAGCTTTTCTGCCTGCCTACCAGACATACCAATTTCTTATAATCATAAAGTTAACAATCCAAATTAACAAGGAAACAGAATTGTGCAAGTTTAAAGCGGCCTAGTTTTCTGATTGTTGATGACTTTTTACCAAACATTTAGCATCAATGAATATTCATGAATATGCAAAGGCACTCATTAACATATATGGACTATAAATAGAAAGGCAATTTATACATGTTTATTTTGGCACAATTTATTAATCTATATTGAGCACAGTCAGGGTTATAATAAAATTATCTTGTTTTTCACTGGCTTGTTTTCGTCAAAACTAAGTATCAATTAGTACTCATGAATATCCAAATGCGATAATTTGCATATTTGGATATCAAATTGTAGGGTAATGTCAATTCTTTTACCTGGTAATAATGATATTGACGTATGTTCAATGGAGTCTGAAATATAAACAGTTTATTATGTCTACCCTGTTACTGTATGTTTAAATAGAAACGCTGATATTTCATACAGTTAATAAAAGATTTTTTGCTCTTTCGGGTATTTTTCTTGGTTAGTATATCCAAGTGAACGTTTTTGCACGCATGAGACGTAGTTATGTGTTGAAGGTTGCTTGTTTAGATTTGTCGGTTTTCTCTTCCTCTTGGGGTCTGGGAAGGCCTGCGGTTTGTGATTGTGGCACTCCCTGGACTTTCCTTTTTTGGCAGGCTAAAATAGCCACCAACCTAGGTGCCCCTCTGCTTTTATATTACAATTAATGCTTATATCTTGGTATAATTTACGATAACGAATACAAACCCCAGACCAAAACAAAAATAAATAAATAAATAAAATAAAATAAAAAAATGACAACATCTTTTTTTATACTTCACATTGGCCCGGTTTAGAAAATCAACAAAAATCAATTTTAACAAACCACGCACACGGGACCTGTAATGCGACCTATACTCTGTGCTTGCAGAGAGAATCCAAGCTGTTGCAAACTGTGAGGTGGCCTAGTATCTAGTATGCCATGCTTACCACCTTGTCTATAGGTTTTGCTTAAAGTACAACTAGTCTCTTACTGTTTAGGTTGATCTCCTGTGGCCTGTGAGAATAGAGGGTGTTGAGATATTTAACTGGGAAGAAACAGGATACATGAGTAACACGCCACATTATTCACCGTATATAAAAGGAATGGGAGTGTACAGTTTCGCTGTAGAGTACGCTCATAATAGGTCGGCCCATGGAACTTACATGTTTAAGCAGGTAAATGGAAACTATTTACTTTTTGTGCAGTGGTTTTGGCAAAAACCCAACTGGAAACTAAAGCAAAATCTTGAAAGTATTTGAAATATTTTTAAGTTAAATACAAACATGAGTTCTTAGTAAGAGATGTTTCATTTTCATTCTTCATCTATTTTATCTAGTTTTTACGTATAATTGAAGGTGACCTGTTTATTTGAATAACGTAATCTTTTCTAAGCATGTCTAGTTTTAAGCTGTTTGGGTAAAAGATCACAACTGAACTTCTGACTTGTGTATTAATTGTGCCAGTTTAATATCGAAATTGTGTTGTAGGAATTTTATGTCGACAGACACCTTCGATATGAAGATGGTCAGCTATTTCTGTTTGCTTCACCGATCACAGCCACATTCCTAAGAATACGTCTTTTATCCGAAATTGATAACACTGGCTTGATGTGCCTCAGACTTGAGATTATCGGATGTCACTTAGTCGGTAAGAATAATTAAACCGAGGCTGACCAAATCCTGTCAGATTGCCTGTGTGCCCAGCGAAGACTCAAAACAGGCTGATTATTTAATGTCCGCTTCAAGACTGCCCACTTGGATTAGATCATTTTCTACCCACAGAGTACCATGCAAAGACTCTGATTAGACTGTACTGATGCACAGGCTGATCAGAGTATATACTGGGCGCACATGCAGTCTTGTAGGAAATGCTGTGTCCGGCGCAGTTGGGTAATTTTAAGTTGACAATTTATTATCTAGCGCAATTTGAAGCATTTTCATGTCTTTATGCCTTTACCATTAAATATTGAACTTGTGCTCTGGCTTCAAATCGCCATTGAGCCTTTTGCTTTCTTTGATCACATATGAGTGGTTTCGATTATACAATTTCATTGTGATGTTTTCACAGATGAGGTAGGGGATCCCTCTATGGATTGATAAGAATTAAGAGCGAGGTTGCGCGCGAGAAAAACTAGGTCCCGCCCCACTCACTTCCAGTTCATTTCCTACTGAACATTCCAAGGCGTTGCAGTTCTTCGCTTGTGTGTCACGTCTGTGGTTTCTTCTATGACGTGTTGTCCTTATTTGTTTTGTCATCTCTTCTTCCTTTGGTGCCTCGAAAGGGCTGTGTTTCGTTATATCCTGGATATCTTAAGTTATAAATTCGAAATTCTCTTTAAGTCAAAATAAGGTGAGAGAAAAGTCCAGGGAGTGCCACAATCACAAGCCACAGTCCTTGCCAAAACAACAAATGGAAAAGAAAACAGACAAAACCAACCAAGCGCAAAACGAACAAACGCGCAAAAAGCATTAAGATAAGCTCTCTCTTTCCCAAGCGAGGTAATCACAATACTAAAAGGACTGAAAAACACAAGAACAAAATAAACAAGGCAAGACTTAAAACAAATCGCCTCGTAGAATAAACCACAAAGCAACAACGAGTAGGACTAACACCGGGATCACCGCCTTAGAACGGTAAGAGGAATAAAACCTAAGGCGGGGGCGGGGTGGGGGGTTAAAGCACTTTTACAGCCGGCCAACTTCGCTCTGGGTCCCGATGTTACTCTTAATACAGAAATACATAAAAAACGGTTTGCATAAAGGCTCCTAACTCAGTCAATGCATCAAAGCGAAAACATAAAAAAAAAACAAATTAATCACTATGATAAACAAAGAAGAGTACTCGTGGTTAATTCTACTGTGTGCCAGAGTAAATGAAATAAAAGTAACAAAGGATTTGTCTTTGGCAACAAAGAACACACACAATCACGAAAATTAGAGATTCGGTTCGATTGAGTCTCTACATATGTAACGCTGTAGTTTGCGAGGCTGCTTATAACCCTACCCCCGTCCTGCAGGCTTGAGCAGTATTTAATTTTCAAAATAACCAGGATAGGCTCAATGATCCCAAAGGAAATAAAATATAACCTGCACCATGATGATGTACGGGGAGACTTTTCACGGCCGCCACACGGCACAACACCAGCTACAGTAGAGTAAAATAAAAGTAAAAAGGGATTGCCTTTGGAAACAAAGAACACACAAAATTACGAAAATCGGAGACCCGGTTTGATTGAGTCTCTTCATAAGCACTGTAGTTTGCGAGGCTGCATAAGGGGTATTTGATTTTCAAAATAACCAGAATGGGCTCAATGATCCCAAAGGAAATATAATATATATATCACTATGATAATGTACAGGGAGACATTTTACGGCCGTCTCACGGCACAACACCAACCACAGTAGAGTAAAATAAAAGACAAAAAGGATTGCCTTTGGAAACAAAAACACATAAAATCACGAAAAGCAGAGACTCGCATTGATTGAGTTTCTTCATATGCAATACTGTAGTTTACGAGGCTCCATACGCCCCCAGCGCCGGCCAATAGCTGAACCACGGCGGGCCAAACCAAAGACATATGACAAGCCCCGGCCCACTGGTTAAAGTGTTACGAAGAAGCCGTCATTAAGTCAAAGATGAGACCATTACAACTACACTACAAGGCGCCTGAACAACGGGAAATTCATTTTCAAGGTTCTGCGTAGTTCAGCGTGTTGAAGTTGAGCCTCGTGTGACTTGTATTATATGTCGATTTTCTTTGGAAGGGAAAGCTAAATTGGTGAACGCTTGATAAATGTGCTTGTTGTATATTTGTGCTATATATTTGTTTACATCAATTTCCAGTAACTCGCTTTGTGTACATTTCTTTCCTTTACAGACACTTCCAAAAATGAATGCAAAAAGACGGACAGCAAATGGTTTAGTAGCAAGAATATTTATGTTAATAAGTACCATAGAGAGACTTCATATCCAGTTGTGTCAAACTCCTCTCATTCTTGTAAACTGAACTGCGAAAACAAATCTGACAGTTGTACTGCGGTCGTATATAACAAAGTCAGCAATATCTGCCACATGTATGAGGAATCCGTAACTTTCAATTATGAAGAAGTACTTATCGATACTGACAAAGAAGATGGATTTGTTAGAATATGCAATTTACGAAATGCCAGTGGTGAGTTTTGATTTTTTCCAGCGCGTGTCGTTCTTTACTTTTCACTATAACATTTATTGTATTATTGGCCTTCCTTAAACCCATGCTTTACAAAAACAGTCTTAGGAAAATGGATTAAATTATGCCAGCTAAAGTTTACGTTTTATTTAATAAGTTTATTATGAAAAAGATAAGAAACATAATAACTTTCCTTTATGATAAGTATAAAAGGTGAATGAGAGAAATCTGGAACTGATACAATCACATCAAGACCCCAAAACCAAAGGGAAAGACAGAAAAATACAATAATGCTGCCACAAAGTGAACAAGTGGCAAAAAGAGTTGGCAACTCTTTGTCAAAAAGGTGGGAACTCTGTTACCAAAACTTAACTGAATATATAGTAGACTTATATAGTAATTGAAAGAAAAACATTAAAGTACATTATGGTTTTGATTATTTATGGGGCCAGGATATACTTGGAAAATTGTCCGTCATTTTTACATTTTAAGTTTTGTATCTTCCAGTTTGTTTTCCTGTGCATTAAGGCCCTACTGTAACGGGTACTACTCAATAAGGAAAGAAATTACTCCAAATGGAGCAGTTTTTCTTTTTGTAGTAAACCCTTTACAGAAGGATGACAAACTAATTTTGACAGTATTGTCTGTCCAGAAAGTGTATCCATTCCCCTTAATTATTTAATTTAAGATCAACACTTTTATTTTACTTCTATACCTTGTATTCGACAATCACTTCTTGCGGTAGAATCTTATCTTGTTAGCAATAGATAGCATACCGTACAAGAGAACTCAGATTGTGTACAAATAATTCCAATGTTCAACAATGCTAGTTGCAGAATTATAAGAAAAAAGGTAAGAGAAAAGCCCAGGGAGTGCCACAATCACAAACCGCAGCCCTTCCCAGACACCAAGAGGAAGAGAAAACCGACAAATCCAAACAAGCACAAATCAAACAAACGTACGTGAAGAACTAAGATTAGCTCTCTTTTCCCCAAGCGAGATAATCGCAATGCTAAAAGGACTGAAAAACACAAGAACAAAATGACACAAGGTAAGACATAAAACAAATCACCTCGTAGAGTAAACCACAAAGCAACAAAGAGTAAGACTAACACCTGGACAACTTACTTAGTTGTAAGTGACAGCATTTTTGCCGTTCAAATATGTACATAACTCTTATATACATGTTAGTGTATGTATATATCAACGCAAAATTTGTTACCTCGTTTATTGAACCGTTGTTGCAGCCAAACCGCAAGGTTGATACAGCATATGATTATTTGCTGGACTAATGCATACCTTCAATCCCGTTTCAGACGATGTTCTTGGAAGACTTAGAGTTTCTCTATATCTACCTAAGGACACGGGATGGCAGAATATAACAACAGTTTTAACTCATACTGGCTTCATCTGGTCACATGGCTATCCATTTCATTATACCCCAGGGATGATGTGGTTGTGGGAAATCGTTTTTGGTGATAACGTATTTGTATGCCTACTGTTCTCTAATATATCTTTTAATGTTTATGAAGTAAGTATGTAAGTGTACTAAATACTGCTATATCTGACCCGTGTCAATACATTAGCAATGAAATGTATCAACCAAACAAATGATTTATTCGCACGACCATCCCGAGTCACCAAAGAAGCATGAAGAGATACCATATGTGCTCAGTGACACTCACCTAGGCAGAATAAGGACCAGCTTGAAAATACGTATAGTGTTAATCAATAAAGTTTGTCCTTGAAAACAAAAACATATAAAAGAACAAAAATCATCCCAGTTTTATAGAGAATTTTCATATATCATCATTGTAGTTTGCAGGGCTGCATACGCCCTCTTGCACCGGCTTGACTGGATACACTTGACAGATTTTACTTAAGAAATAATTTTTCTCTACTGTGAATTATCGCAAAAAAACGCATGGTGTTAGAGGGCAGATTGCGAAGTATCAATTCACGACGGCGAAGCCTGAGTGAGTTAATATTCGCATCTGCCCGACAACACCCTGCATTAGTCGCGATAATTCACAGTAGAGAAAAATTATTTCGAGTCTAACATGATACAAAATGAAAAGTCAATAATGTTGCAATGTTTTTCAAAGAACACTTTTGCAGCGGATGTCGCGAGAAGTAAATGTTTACATGCGACGTCACCAAACGCACCCTTTTGCATGCACTACGTTGACGACGTAAATTATTGTAGTTTGTTCACAATGACGTTTCCATTATACTAAATGGGAAAACGTGAGCGTCATGTTAGAATCCATTTTCTAACAAGAGAGAGACGACTTTCATGACATCCTATTTACTCTTCAGCAAATTAAATCCCTTCTTAAAAGGGGTTTACTCTAAAAGTCAAGAATTTGCTCCCAAGGGTGGGGCATTTTTCGGGAGTGGGGGAGAGGGGGTGGCGAACTCTTTCTTTTTCGACAAGACCCCTTTTCAGAAAAAGGCAAAACCTGTTTTGAAATCGTTACCTCCCCTGAAGGTGTATCAGATCCCTTAAGCAAAATTTTCTAGACAATAGAATGTTTTTTGTCTGCTTGCCGTTTTAAACTGGTGGTCCTGGTGTTGTTTGTTCTTTATGTGGTTGCTCGCTGCGGGTTTTTCTTAAGTGGTGTCCAATTTGACGTTGTGATTATCGCTTGGGAAATATGGAACTGGTTCCTTTGTGTTTCTTTGGTTTGCTGCATGTATACTGTCTGTCATGGTTTGCTTCTCTTTATATTATTGGTAGCCCATGTTCTTTGATTATGGCTCTTCCGGGATATCTTCTCTACAATTTTGTCAACGGTCCCAAAGAAAATTAAATAAAAGTGCATTGCGATAAATTACCGAGAAACACCATAACAGAAGAACGGTCCTGGAATGTCAGCAGGACTACTGGGAAATTGCTTACTTACCTGAGTATAAGAGGCGATCGGCCTTACCCCCACTTCTTATGCAATGTCAGACACAATGTTCTTGTGTTTTTCAGTCCTTTTAGTATTGCGATTACCTCGCTTGGGGAAGAGAGAGCTAATCTTAGTGCTTTTCGTAGGTTTGTTCGGTTTGTGCTTGTTTAGATTTGTCGGTTTCATCTTCCTCTTGGGGTCTGGGAAGGGCTGCGGTTTGTGATTGTGGCACTCCCTGGACTTTTCTCTTACCTTTTTTTTTATAGATATGAATAAACAATTCGATCGAGATGTTTCTAGACTTTATAAGAATCAAAGTATAATACATAAATAAATTCAATAAAACCGAGTCAACTGTTTTCGTTTTTTTTATGTGTTTTTTTTTTTTTTTTTTCTTTTCTTTTTCTTTTTTGTTTCTTTGCTTTTAAAGAACCGTTTATCATCTCTACAGCTGGTGTTTAATAATACTGTCGGCCGTTATACATTTCCCTGTTCAATTTAGTGCAGTGATATTTTTATCCACTTCGGATGACTTACTCTTCTGGATCTATTTGAAGAAAAAACATCGCACAACTATTACTGTTTGTGAACAGACTTAGTTAAACCAAGTCTGCTATTTTTATTTGTTTGAGTTGTTATTTTGTTAGCAAAATGATCTCTTTTAGTACTTATTCGCCTCCAATACAGCTGATTTTAGTGCAGAGACAGTAAACGTTCCTCTTAACTTCGCTTACTGTAGTTTACGTTTTCTGGCCTTTTGAGATAAGTACGCTTATTTCGGTTTATGATAATACAATATCGCCCTCATGGACTTAGATGCAAGAGCAGTGTTGCATATTACATCACTTTTCATGAACATATTTAATAAAACACAATTTGCTTAGGAGAAGTTGCAGTAAGGCGCGGATTTTCCTTAATTGGCTCAGGTGTTGAAGACCAGATTTCAGAAGTTGCAATATTCAAATATTAATACACATTTTGGAAACGCGATGTCTAAATCATAGTAAAAAGGAAGATGTATGCTTTTGCCTTATTATTACTGGCAGATAACTAAGTCCTGTTTACCTCACCCCCAAAACTCCTAAAGTAATATCATTTGCAAAACGATTGGAACTACATTATCTTTGGAAAATATTTCTTTGCATTAAAATGATTACCTTCCTCTTTGGGAGAATGATGGGAACACAACACTGATTGGAAATTATGGTTAAATGAATACAGTCTGTGCGCGTGTCTGGCTTGATTTCTCTTTCTCATTTCCGGTTAAAGTGCAAAATTGAATGCGTTTAATAAAAGTTGTTATAAAAATATGTGCCCCACGCCCCCAGACCAAAGTTCTCATACACACACATACACACACACACACACACACACACACACACACACATATATATATATATATATATATATATATATATATATATATATATATATATATATATATATATATATATATATATATATATCTTTTCAGATATTTTATTTTTCATATATGGCTGCTACACTGTATTACTCAGCAAAAACGTTTATGTAAAATAAGTGAGCTCAGGAACCGATACATTCAAATCCACTTCAAATTAATACATTCCTCTTAAAAAAAATGAAAGCTTCTTTTCAATGTACATCAAGATATTTTTCTTACTGTATATAAACAACCGGACTAAGTACAAGTACGATTTTCAGACGAACAAACCAGTATAGATGATGGAAGAGCCACAATTACATAACATAGTCTACCAATGGCACCGAGAAAAAGAGCAAACAAACCATGATAGACAGTACACGTGCCACAAACACAAGTGAAACCAAGTAACCAGTCCTCATATTAAGAGGTGATTACTATGCCAGAAGGCTCTTCCAAACACAACTATAAATCAACAAACAGGACAAAACACGAACAGGCCACGCAGTTACCTACCATAAGGCCACATAAAAATAAACAGCACCAGAAACAGAAATCATACACTGTTATAGAGGTTCCCATTACAAAAACATGCCTATTCAAATATATAGAAAATTGTACCTGCAAATACAGAAAATTTTCAGATAAAAAACTCAGATATTTTTCATATTTCTGCTCAAAACATAGATTGTGGGTACTCGTTAGAACCGCCTCGCCGAGGCGGTTCGAACGAGTACCCACAAGCTATGTTTTGGAGCAGAAAAAAGAAAAATAATGTACACCCCTGTAAACCCCAGTTTTACTATATAAAAGTGGGGTTTAAGGGGGTCAAAATTATATAGGTATGATTTCGTGATGCATGGTGCCACTGAACTATGCAAATTGATCATTTAGTACATGTACGTCAGGACATCGTCTTTCGGCAAGAATAACATTGTGAATGTAACCTCTTAAACAATTGTGATGTAACGTCAGAAAACGTACCTTCGTACATGAGTATCCGGTGAAGATTCTGATTAGCCTGTGCGTTTGCACAATCTGATCAGAATCATCATTTGGTGCGTTTTCGATAGCCAATGATGCATCATTTTTTATGCAGACAACGGAATCTCCGCTCAGACTGTGCGGATGCGCTGGCTGATTTGAGTCTTCGTCGGGCACTTATATCAGAAGGTACGTTTTTGCACTTTGCAACTCAATCAATTCTTACATTCTGTAGGCATCTGATTTGATGTCACAATTGCGGGAGTGTTATTTTTTTTTTCAAATACATTTAACAAACTCGCATGCATGGGTGTATACATTTTGAAATATGAGTTTTATTTTATATGTAAATCGTCTGCTTTGCTTTGCTGTAGGTTACATCTGAGATGCATCAATACCCCGACCCACACATCTTTTTGGAACGAACAGACAGCCTCTTCATACTTAAGTCATCCTTTGATTTGAGTGATTTATTTTCTAATACTGAAACTCAACATTACCATGATGGTATTCTGGACGTGCTGGACAGCAAGTATAATAACGAAAGAGCCCAATACCGAACTAACGAAAGAAAACTTCGTTTGTTGTTAAGAACACACACGCATGGTGCACCTATCACCCAGGCGGGCAGTGGTTTCAGGGCTTTAGCTTTCTCTTCGGGTAGGTCTTTTGCCCTTTGAAGTGAATTTGGTACTTTACATTTAGAAGATTTTACGTTTTTTTTACAAAGAAGACATGTGCTTTCCTGCGCACCAATTCCCTTCTGAAAAGGAGTTCTGCTTTAAAAAGAAAGAATTGGTTCCCATGAGGAGTAAATACTTGACTGTTAGAGTCGATATCTTGTTTAAAAGAAGATAAACCAATTTTGATAGACTGCCATTGAAAGTGTATCCATTTGCTATAATATTTTATATATTATGGTTTCACGCTGGTATCCGTGTGTCTGTCCGTTTATCCGTTCGTCCGTGTGTCGTACGTCCGTCCGTATTTTCGTTTCCGGAAGATAATTTGAGTAAATGTCTTCAAACTTGGTATGTGCATTGATATTGCAGAGGTCTGATTTGGAATCGCTAATGGACAAATTTCGTCAATGTTTTAGTTATCTGCCCGCGACATGATAATGGCGGGGTTTTATCGTTTCATGTTTTTTATGTTGATTGCGGTCTATTTAAGTTACTCTAATTTTTCTCTCCTGTTTCACATCTGTACCATGTTTCTATTCTTTGTAATGTTTAAGCCCCTAGGACAATAACTTGAATAAATACATTTTCACCAAACTTAGAATGTGCATTGATATTGTAGAGATCTTAATTTAGATTGCTAATTGGCAATTTTTGTCATTTTTGATAGAGTTGTCTGCCCGCGAGACATATCTTTTTTCGTTTCAGGACAATCACTACAGTAAATCTCAGTGGAGTTTTACCAAAACTGATATGTGCATTTATATTATGAAGATCTGGTTAGGGTTTTTTTAAAGGGCAATTTTCGTCAATTTTTGATAGAGTTATCTGCCCGCGACATGGCGGGTATTATCGTTTAATGCTTTTATTATATGTTGATTGCGGTCTATTTTAACGATGTTGTGGAGGGTATGTAGGGTTTGTCCCTTATGTAAGTACGTACGTACATTTGTTCACCTTTTGTTATCTCTCTAGCGCCTTTATTTATAAATGGATTTTAAATATTAGTTCACACAAATGTTGGGTATGATAATGCCTCGAGCAATTTCGACTTTCAGTGTCCTGGCCTCAAGGTCAAGGTCATTGTGGCTATTTTAGAACAACAACTGTCATCGCTGGTGACCCTGCATTTATTGATGGATATTAAAATAACTCCACACAAATGTTTGGTATGATGATAGCTCGAGCGGATTTGATTTGTGGGGTTCTTAGTTCAAGGTCAAGGTCACTGTGGCTATTTTAGAAGAAATGTTTTTTTATTATAGGTTGATTGCGGTCTATTTTAGTTATTTCCTCGCATAACGATGTTGTGAAGGGAGTGTAGGATTTGTCCCGTACGTAAATACGTACGTAACGTACGTACAGACGTACATATGTTAAACTTTTGTCATCGCTCTAGTGCCTACAATTATTAATGGATTGTAATGTAAGTTCACACAAATGTTGGGTATCATAATAAATCGAGCAACTTCGACTTTCAGAGTCCTGGGCTGAAGGTCAAGGTCACTGTATCTAATTTTAGAAAACGGTTGTCATCGCTATAGCGCCTACATTTATTGATGGATTTTAATATAACCATACAAATTTTGGGCATGATAGTATCTCGAGCGAGTGACTTTCAGGGTACTGGGCTCAAGGTCAATGTCACTGTCACTGTGGGTATTTTAGAAAAAAAACATTGTTATGGCTTTAGTGCCTACATTTATTAATGGATTTTAATATAACTTCACACAAATATTTGGTATGATAATATCTCAAGCAAATTCAATTTTCAGGGGCTGGGATTAAGTTCAAGGTCGTTGGGGCTATTTTTAGAAAAAAAAAAAACAACTTTGTCATCGCTATAGTACCTACATTTATCAATGGATTTTAATATAACTTCACATAAATGTTGGGTACGATAATATCTCGAGCAAGTTTAACTTTCAGGATTGCTGTGGTTAAGGTCAAGGTAACTGTCTATTTTTGGAAGAAAACTTTGGTATGGATCTAGACCCTGCATTTATCATTGGATTTTAATATGTCTTCACAGCATTGTTGGGTATTAAAATATCTCAGGCAGTTTCAGCTTTCAGATGAATGGGCTCAAGGTCACTGTTACTGTGGCTAGTTTTAGAAAAAAAAAAACAAATTTGTCATCGCTTTAGTGCCTACATTTATAAACGGATTTCAGTATGACTGGTATAACTGTATATAAATATTGGGTATGATAATATCTCCACCAGGTTCAACTTTCTGGTAATTGAGCTCGAAGTCAAGGTAACTGGCTTTTTTTAGAAAAAAAACTTTGTCATTATTCTAGCCCTTGCATTTATTAATGGATTTTAATATATCTTCACACAATTGTTGGGTAATATAATATCTCAATTAAGTTGAACTTTCAGGTTGCTGGACTAAAGGTCAAAGTTACTGTGCTTTTGTTTTAGAAAAAATATTTGTCATCGCTCTAGCCCCCGCATTTATCAAATTATATATCTTCACACATTTGTGGGTATGATAATATCTCGAGAAAGTTTGACTTTCAGGTTCCTGAGCTCAAGGTCAAGGTTGACATGATTGAAATATTTTTATCATGTGAGATCTGATCCCTACCAACCTGAAAGTCTGAATGTTTACAATAATGTCACCTTAATGTACCTTAATGTCAAGGTCATATATGACATTTAAGGTCAAAGGCTTTTTGTTTCTTCATTTACATAATTATTATATGTCATGACATTCCCCACACCAAATAATCTTGTTCGAGGGGATTTGTATCGCCTGCGATGCCTTGTTGCTCTAGCTTTTCTTTCCTGTTTCATACTTTTACCATGTTTCTATTCTTCGTGATGTTTAAGCCCCCAGTGTTTGTTTCTTTTTCACTTTGTATGTCCAAATATCTTGTCATTGCACGTTCTAATCTTCCTTTGGTGTCTCGTGATTGCGGCCTTTCCTGGGTAACTGCATTTATAGTTTTACATTATGCTGTCTGTTTAGCTTAGATACCAATTGACAATATGCATATATCATCCCCACGTACGTTTTCTTTTTTGTACAGATGTCATGACATGCTTACCTTGGGAAAAGTGTTCCTTAGAAGAGGCAGTCTTAGGTTCAAGTTCCTTCCTGGGTAATCCAGAACTCATTTTGTTCGATACCTGGCAGATCAGCGGTGATGGTTATCAGCACATCGTTGTAGATTTTGAAAAGTTCTATATCGTATGTGACAGTAGCTCCGACTTTGAATTAAGTTTAGGTGGCGAAAAGGTACAACATTGTAATATGGACATGCCAAAAATAGTGACGTCAGTGTATTCATATGTTCAAATTGATTATCAGCTGGCAAGATATCCAGGATTTTTACAGGAAGGGTTTTTCGCCAGATTCAATATTTTATCAAATGATCCACGTTTTGATGCCTTAAACACCAGCACCCCAAAAGGTAGTATAACTTTCCTATGTAATTTATTTGAATTTTATGCCATTTATTTGCGGCTATATCATAATTACGAATATATGCCGTTGCGGTTAGATGCAGATATTTGTACATATGCGATGTACGTATTGAAAAAGAATGATATTGAAAGTAATAGAAAACGGATACCAATTAGGATCTCATATGTAAAATGTGTGGCTTACAGTAAATATGCTAAAATGGAAATAGTTGGCGTTTATTAGAACTATCACTTTATAACTGGTGTGTATAAGCGACACCAGATGCCAAATGTATTAAGTATTTACAGCTCTTTATTAATAGTAATAACAGTTCAAATAATATAAGTATGGCGATACACAGGAAAGGCGACATTCACGAAGCACATCCCTCTCAGGGCGCTGAAGAGGGTTAACATGGCACGAAACCGCATCACAAAACAGCACCCCAATGAAAACAGAAAGCACAAAATGAAGAGGCATTGCAACAGAAATTCGGCCTTTGAACAGCAAGCTGACTTGTCATTATTTAGAATAAACCACCATTCATGTACATTTTATGTAATCGATTGTTGTCTTCGACGATACAGTTGCCTTGGTAATGGAAAATCAGATATTGCTATCAGAACCGTAAATTATAGCAACGCCCATTTCAGTTTGCTTTAAGTCTTGCAATTTGGCTACTTTGTTTTAACGCGGGGCTGAGGAAGTTACTACTCTAACAACCGAAAGAAATCAATGTCAGCTAAAATCTTCAAAAAGATATAACTCCGTAACAGTAAGGAGATTTCCCCCCTATCAGCTGACCAAATTTCAAGCCCCAAACTTAAATACTTTTTGACATATTTTGCTGAAAAAAAAAGTCATTCTGATCTGTTTGAAATGGGCATACCTCCACAACGGGAGGTAATCCGGACAAGAAAAAAAGAGCGGGTCAGCTATTTGTCCATGAGAAATCCATATATGAAATTTCAGAACCATACCATGTACTGTTCATAAGATATTGCATGCATCAAAATGGCATAACTCCTGAAAGGGACATAAAGCGGAAAAGAATAAAAAAAAAAAACAAAAAAAAACAAAAAAACATGCGTCAAATATTTTCCACAAGTAATCCAAATATGAAAATCCTAGCATGCACGGTTCTTGACGAACAAACGGGTGGCCAATCAGAAACCAATACGCCCCGTCAACTTCTTCGCATTTTGGGAGCAGAATTGATAACTAAAGCGACCGTAGTCTACACATTTTCCAATGCCTTGAAAAACTTTTTTGCTAAGGTGACAACTAAATTGTTTGTCCATAGCGCTACCAGTCGTCCGTTTAGTTTATAGATTAGTATAATGTTATCAAAATACATTAGCCAGGCGTTCACAGCAACCGTTTCAACATAACAACAGAAATAAAATCTTTACAAAACTTTAATTTTTATGCTATCAGGAAAACAAATATTAATATCATAAACTAACAACAGAAAATAATTGATATGGAAGGATAAGTTACGTATGCGACATACTAAACAACCAGTCGAGATTAACAACTTTGCTGCCCTACTGGATTCCACAACGGCGGATCGGGCCGCAGTCTGAATGACGATTCAGTCCTAAATCTTTTCTTAATTTTACTTGTCTACGTCGGACTCGTCATAGTTCTGTGGTTTTCTGTTACTCTGAGACCCACTTTTGAAGTTGAATCCTTATCTTTGTTTCACCATAATGTTGATAAGTTTCCTGACGGAAATCGCTGCACGGACGGATCAAACAAATTCTGCATAGATAGAATGTATCAGAGCTTAGGACGACGGAGTTGTTAGCAAATACTTATCAGCCTTCGCAGGCTGCTGTGAGTGTTCGCTAGGTCCACATGCAATATTGCAGGATATACTGTGTCCCGCTTATTTCATGTCTTTTAAGTATATCCCATCGGCACTGAAATAAGGTTAGAAGCAGCATTTGCGAGTATTTGCTTTCTTGTAAACTAGATAAAATGGAACACATTTATTATGTAATAATATATCTTCTTAATCTGTAAAGTTTACCGCCTAGACGATGAAGACCAGTAATTTAACGTTATAGATATTGTCATGTATCCGGTCGATATA
Source organism: Anodontia alba (assembly GCA_964016985.1). Lineage (NCBI taxonomy): Eukaryota > Metazoa > Mollusca > Bivalvia > Lucinida > Lucinidae > Anodontia > Anodontia alba. Next base: position 69,143,250 of record OZ024821.1, on the reverse strand, counting down.
TAATCATTAGAAAATTGTACGTATTGATTTAATGGATTGTTGTTTACCATTGTGCATAAAAAAGTTCTGTCCTTTCAACCTCTTTCAGAAACTCATTTTTTTTTTTTTTGCATGGTGCTTTACACAGAAGACGTAATTTTCCAAATTTTAATTTTTGTTATGATTTAATGTAAAACCATTTGTCGTATCTACGTATACACAAAGACTTTGATTCTAGTCATTGGTTTAAAAAAACTGAAATATTTTCATTTTTCTCACAGTAAAAATGGCCGCAAACTATGTAAAAATATTGGTAGGGTAGGTTAACCTGAGGCAGGTTTTCAACAAGTTCCCTTTGTTCAAAATTTCTGAAATTTTCACAATATTGTTATGTAACATCAGTAGTATAGAGGCATCCTATTTTTGTAGTATCAATAATCTAAAATCCGTATGGAATAGCAAAAAATTGCTTTTCTAATAAAAAAAAATCCAAATATCCTTTTTATAAAAGATATTGCTTGGGTCAGATCCACTACTTTGCCATGAAATTAATTTTACTGTAGATAATTTGGAAACAAAGCAGAGAAACAGAAACGAGAACTGGTTTCTGATAATATTTTGTTGATCAGAAATCAATACTTCCATATAGAATGAAACGCCAAGTGAAAACGTCTTCATTACGAAAACACGCCTATTCAAATATACTGAAAATTTTACAACCAAAAAAGGAAAATTTTCAGATAAAAAATCTGACATTTTTCATATTTCTGCTAAAAACGTAGATTGTGGGTACTCGTTAGAACCGCCTCGCCGAGGCGGTTCTAACGAGTACCACAATCTATGGTTTTTTACCGAATAAGACAAATAGTGTATACCCCTATAAACCCCCGTTTCACTCTATAAAAGTGGGGTTTAAGGGGGTCAAAATTATATAGGCGTGTTTTCGTGATGTTCCGAGGGATGCCGGAAGCATAGTTGCAACCGAGATGCGCGGTGACATTAAATTTATTTTATATATTAGGTAGCCAGCTTTCAGTGATGGAACTTGTAAACTTTTTATTTTCAAACTTAAAATGTCAAGCTCGCCATAATACGCCATAAGCACATATACAACACGTTTAGCTTATAAATGTTCTATAATAAATGGTTATATTTTAGATGCGGTAATGTTTACTGACCCAGCTATGGAAATATTAACCAGTAAGTAAACTAGTAACAATGTGCAGTTTGGTCTTTTATAAAAATCTAAACGGTTGCTTTAGGGAAAAAAAACACGGAAGAACGAAAATCGGAGACTCGTTTTTATTAAGTCTCCCCACATACAGCAGTGTAGTTTGTGAGGCAGCTATGCCCCATGTCCCTACCATCTAAACCCTAGCACCGGCTTAATGGATATTCGATTTTCAAAGTAACCAGAATGGGCTCAATGACCCCAAAAGGAAATAAAGATATAATCTCTGCACTATGATTACTTACGGGGAGATGTTTTATGGCCGCCACATGGCCCGTAATACCAACTGCAGTGAAGTAAAATAAAAATCTAAACGGTTGTTTTTGGAAACACACCTTACACAGAAGAATGAAAATCAGATACTCGGCCTGATTAAGTCTTCGTATACAGCAATGTAGTCTATAAAGCTATAAACACATCACCCCTCTCCCATTCCTAGCACCAGTACTGCTTGAACAGTATTCTATTTTTAAAGTATCCGAAATTGGTTCAATAATGCCGAAGGAATGTTTGGTCTGTTAACTGGATTCCATTTCCACTCAAAAATTCAATTCTTATTTAGGATTAATTTGGTTTATTTTTATTTATTTATATAATGTAATGCTAACAAGTATTATGATGTCGCTAATATACAATACAAATATAACATCAAGATAAGAAAGTTAACAATAAACTCGTGTGGAATTTGTAGAGATGCAAATTGCTCAAACAGCTAAAGCTGCAAAATTCAACTGCATTTATCCCGCACCGGTCATGACAGATACTTAGAATAATGTCTTTTTTCAGGCCGACAACTGTACAGTAGGTTTGAAGTTTGTTCTGCACACTTCAAGAAATGCTACATCATGGTTCGAATCACTAGTGCAGATTTCACCTGGAACAGGTTGTATAACCACTTATGTCAGTCTTACAACTCTAGTCCCCTTGCGATTCATTCGAAATCGGAGCAAAATTTCATTGGCTACTATTTGCAACGATATGTACAGCACAGAAAAACCAGAAACTATGACTTCATGTATATAGGTACGATATTTATTATGTTCTATATATCTGACACAAGCATTAAATATTTTAGGAAAAAAAACACTGGGATAAAATTAGTTCATGTATTTCAACGGTTTTATCATTTAGACGGGGGTGGTCGGATGTGGCGAAGGTGTCGTGTATCCTGCGTCATTGGGGCGTCCAACTGATACTGGCTTACAGTTGGGCAAGGCCTGCTGTCCTTATAGCAGGTAAAGGTAGAGGGGACTGTTTTTTATTTCTTGTGTTTCTTTACTTTCATTCCTATTTCTCTTTCTTCCATGTCCCTCTCTTTCATCTCCTCTACTATCTCTTCTGTATCTTCTCTTCCTTTCACTGGAAGACGACACAAAATGACCCATAAGAGTTGATGTGTCGTTAAACCCAACTCAGTTATCATTTAGAGAAAATGAGACAAGAAACGCATGAAATAAGCGAAAATGACAGGCACGGTTTTATTGCTTTTATTCACGAACAGTAATGTAACGTGCAACATTTCTCATTCTTTCTAGCTCATGGTTGCGTAATGGTCTTTTTTTGACAGTTCTTCACTGTTCACTCTCTAGACTCAGTGATTTCAGTCTTCTTTGATAAAACAAAGCAAAGGGCTCAATGGCAATCTGAGGCCAAAACACAAATATGGATAGTCAGGCACTGACCATCTGAAAAAAGACCGAGGAGGGAAAACCTCATTTAGTCTGAGGACCGACCCACCGCCGTAAAAATAAAGAAAGAACCCAAAGTGTAATTGGATTAACAATCATGTATGTAGTTTGTGGCAGAGTATCTATGTTGTAACCTATTCTTTTATAGCAAGTGACAAACTTTTAAAATTGAACAGAAAATCAGTTTTAAAAACAATAGACTAAATCGCCATAAAATTCAGGTTCGGACAGACCTTCTTGCAAAAGTGTTTTAAAACCAAGCTTATATTTGGACTTTAATTAAGAATGGCGGCGATAAAACTTCGAAAATGTTTTACCTAAGTTATGATAATGGTAACTTTCTTAAGCCGTTAAATTTTAATTTCGGTCATCAGTCATTAACAGTAGGTGCTCTAGCAAAGCGAAATAACTGAGAAATATATACACCATAGGATAGCATGGGGGGCGTCGACATTCAAATATGGAAAATTTACAATATCAAAGTCGTCCTATTTGTCATAAATTTCAGTAGAGATTACGTCATAAGATATTGATAAACTTAAATCCAGAAACGGTTTGTTCAAAATATTCATTATCAAATATTCATTGTCGATATTTAGTAAAATAAAAGTCCAAATGATTGCCTTCGGAAAAAAAAAGAAATCACACAAAATCATGAAATTTGGAGACTTGTTTTGATTGAGTCTTTTCATATGCAACACTGTAGTTTGCGGGGCTGCATACGCCCCCTAGCGCCGGCTAAAGTGGTATTCCTTTTCAAAATAACTAGAATGGGCTCAAAGACTCCAAAGGAAATAAAATATAACCTGCACTTTGATGATGTATTGGGAGACTTTTATGGCCGCCACACGGCACAACACAGCTACAGTAGAGTAAAATAAAAGTAAAAAAAAATGTTCATATCGAGACGTTGAGTTGAATGCTGCAATAATATTGGCCTGATTTTCATGACAAAAGGACACCATTAAGCTCCTTTTGTAACAAAATAGAAACAGATCTGCAATAAGGTGAGGGGTGGCGGTCATAATTTGTACCCATATATATATACCAACAATTTGTAGGTATAATTTAGTACCAGATGAATAAAGATATTATCAAGAAGAGACGAAAGCGCCTCGGAAGGTTTCTGAAAAGACCATAAAGTGTAAGGTTTATGGTCCTCAGAACAGAAAAAATATGTTTCTCATGGCAAGGAAGATAAAGAAATTTTTCTCTTGAAACGGGTTCTTTCAAATAAATAAAGAAGTTTATTTTTAATCAGATTATGCGACAGTGTTGTATGAACCCTGAAAAATCGTAGGTGGATCAACTAGTTGCACGGAAGTATCTAGATTTAAGTTAATTTAAAACAACACTGGAATTTTTATAGACCAATAAAAAGTAGATTTTTACCGGATATTTCATATACTGTCTCACAATATTTAGCTACATGTTTTAATAACAGTAAGACAAGGAGTTCATGATTTTAAGAGCTCAGTCGTAGTTTGCAAGAAAATATGCTTTAAATGGCTTTTTCACTAACCTGGGCGCAAAGTGCTCAAGGTGGGCTATTTTGATTGATGTATGTCCGTCGTGCGTCGTCCGTCGAACGGTGTAAATACTTTGCTTTAAATGACTGCTATACCCCTGAGCCAATTTCAGTCAAACTTTACAGAATCTTGCCAAGATGACACTTAACCAAAACAGCTAAAATGGTTCCGCTCCGTTGAACAAGAGGACCACCGGAGCTAAGAATAAAAAAAAAAACTATTTTGCGCTTCTTCTTCTGAACCGATAGGCCAGTAGTTGACTCAAAACTTGGTAGGAAGTGTTGGAGCGGTTTGTAGATAAAAATGGATAAAGAAATATAGAATATATATAAAGAGATATAGAAAAGAAGGCAATGATTCTCGTGTATGTTTTAGTACTGCCAAGTTCCTTTTTTTAAAAGTATTGATATAGTGCAAAGCTCACACAATGGCAGCATTGTTTGCAGCCTTGTCAGCTGGAACCGAAAGTATACTTCCTATGGATCCTTGGATACAAAATCTCAAAATTTCAAAAAGAAAATTTATGTTTATGCGGTAAAAGGTTTGGATTGTTAGAATTTCAAAAAGAAAATTTAGGTTTATGCGGTAAAAGGTTTGGATTGTTAGAGTAAACAGAAATACGTGAAACGATTATTTTGAAAATATTTTATTTGCACTCAGCTAAAGCATCCTCTCGTTTGCATCAACCTTTGCAAAATTCCAGTAAAGCTTCTGCAATTTGCAAGCGACATTTGTTGAAGTCATTATGGCAAGGGAATTTAAATCTAGGTCTTTTAGAGATGTTAGATTGTATTTTACTATCGGTAATAAATTAAATCACATTCTTTGTATGCGACTGAAAGACCTTGAGCAAGCATTTTTAAAATTTCTATAGAATTGTATTCCTTATTAAAATTTGAAATACATCTAAACAGCCACTAATCCTTTTGAATGATAGTTGCTAATTTTGTTGTCCTTACCAAAACGGCTATAAAATGGCAATTGCTATAAAATTATCCACGGAAATAAAAACGTCTGCTTTCTGTTATCAACTGCTCTTCATCCATGATTACCGCAGAATGACCATAACACTGTATGGCCTTGATACTGCTGGAAGAAATTGGTTTATGGATTTGGACTATGGTATAGATAACTATCTGTCATTGTACCATAATATAGCGGTGCAAAGCGATTGGCTTTCATTAGAAGCTGAGTATTTTTGCTTAAATATTCAAGAAAAGGAGCTTTTCTGGTTTGCTATTGAATAGATATGGAAAAATGGGACGATCTTTGTAGAAGTCCTTACTTTAGTCTAGATTCCTGTGAGCAGTACGAGGATCGTGCAAAAAGTTCTGTCACTAATAGGCTTCCTTTGTTTTATCCCAGGTATATTTTAAAATGCTTCATTGCACTTGAATGGTGTGTTGAATAGCTAACAATACCCGTTTATTTTGTGCAAATTACTTTCCAACTGACCGAGTTATTTCAAATTGAAATAGATGCAGTCATATACACTGACCAATTGACTTGAAACATGGACCAGAGGACTGAAATTCGTAGCTATATGAAATGCCGCATTAGGCTTAATATAGATTCAAAGCAGATATCTAATGAATTGTGTGGTATATATGGACCTCAGACCATTTCAATGCGCACAGTTTTAGGTGGGTTAAAGCTTTTAATGCTGGGAAATTTTCTGTTGAAGATAATACCCGTTCTGGAGGCCTAAAACCTCTGTTACTAAGGCTAACATCGCTACTGTAAAGATTATGGTCGAACAGGATGCGCGATTGTTTGTCAAAGATATAGCTAGTTGTACTAGCATATCAGAAGGCAGTGTGCAAACAATTCTGAAAAAGCGTTTGGAACTGAGAAAGGTTTGCGCTAGGTGGGTACCTCGTTTGCTCACTGAGGATGAAAAGACACAACGCCTCAAATGTGCCCGGGAACTTTTGAAAACATACAAAGGCTATAATAGTCGGGTTATTTCTAACTTGCTAACAGATGATGAAACCTGGGTGCACATGTTTGAGCCACAAAGAAGCGCTGATAATAAGCAATGGAAGCGAAAAGATAAAAAACGCCCATGTATTGCCAAGAGAACCATAAGTTCGAAAAAGATGTTGTACGCAATTTTCTTTAATTCAAGTGGGCCAGTCGTTCAAGTGCCTTGTCCATTTGGACATACAGTCACTGGCCGATTCTACAAGAATTCTGTACTGAAGAAAGTAAAAGAGTTTTACAATAAGTGTAACGCCCTCCAAATGACGACAGATAACCAACTCAAAGTTAACAAGTCTGGATTTATTGAGATGATGATAAAACAACCATGTGATCTCCGAAAACATGAAGGATTCTTCAAATCTTTAATTTTTGCAACAAAAATGGTGGGAACCACCACGCACATCTTCCTCGGAAAAACGGAAGGCCCCGAAAGTAGCTTAATGAAGCGAATCGCATAAAATGGGTACGCCTAAATTCCGACGAGAAGATCACAAGTACGGGTAAGCGAACATCATGCAACGACACACTCCCCGTCCGATGTTATATGACATCGCTTATATATATATAAAAAAAACGACAGTAGATACCTAAAATTAGGAACGCACAACAGACCGCGTTATAATGGTATCGCATTATTAACGGTACAGCATTATAACGGGACTGAGTGATTACGCTATAACACGGTTCTGAAAACCGCGCTATAGACCAATCTTTATTGAATATTCACAAACATACAAAAATGACTAGTTTTTAAATGAAAATTGCAAAAATAAAAAAAGTATTTTATACACAAAAAAAAAATTGTTTATGTATGGCAGTGAACGATTGTTCATGTGAATTTGGCACAACTTCTGACTTTCCTGAGACCCATAAAGCAATTGACTAGAAAGCAAAGGATTTGCAAATACTCTGGTACATGTACATTTGTACATGTACATGTGTAAAAAAAACAACAAAAAAACATATACATGTATATTAAAAAATAAAAAGGGAAATAAACCTGCTTTAAGAAAACTGAACACACATTGTTTCTTCTAATCATTTATCAGCAACACAAGTTCCGTGACTGGGCGGGTGTAAAAAGAAGGGTTTCCAGTTTTTGTGACCTTGATTCTTACAGAGCGAACCTTAGAATCAGAACCTGGAAAAACCTCCACCACAACAGCAATAGGCCACTGATTCCTCGCAACGGTTTCATCCCTCATTAAGACAATATCCCCCACTTTTAGATTGGGTTGAACAGTTTTCCATTTAGACCTAGCTTGAAGCGTGCTCAGAAATTCAGATTGCCATCTGCTCCAAAACTGATCTGCCAAGATCTGAACTCTTTTCCACTCTTCACGATATATATCTTTCAGAGACAGATTTTGATTGAATGAGGAGGGTGGAACAACTTTCTGAGTCAGTAGCATAGACGGACTAAGTATCTCTGGGTTTTCACTATCAGACGACACAGGAACAATAGGCCTACAATTTACAATGGCACACACCTCTGCCATAAATGTAGCTAATACGTCATGTGTAAGATTTCTAACCTTGCTGCTAGCAAGTAATGAATCCAAAACTCTACGAATGACTCCAATCATCCTCTCCCACACACCTCCCATGTGGGAGGCATGAGGAGGGTTGAATATCCAAGTAATATCTTTATCATTTAACAATCTTTTGACAGGACCATCTTCGACACTGACCGAATCAATGCCAAGGTCAGATGTTGAACCAATAAAGTTTGTTCCCCTATCAGACCTAAGCTCCACCACATTGCCACGAATAGCAATAAAACGTCTAAGCGCGTTAATGAAGGCTGATGAGCTCATTTCTTCAATGAGCTCTATGTGAATGGCTCTAATTGTCAGGCAGGTAAACAGAACTGCCCATCTTTTACTCGAGGATTGGCCACCCCTTGTTTTTTCTTGTTGTAATAGACCAGGGCCCAAAAACATCCACGCCAACATACGTGAAAGGGGGTGCTGGTGTTAACCTGTCTGAAGGCAAGTCAGCCATAATTTGGCTTTGTCTTACACCTCGAAGTCTGCGACACTGAATACAGTTAAAAATGTAAGAGGATATCTTCCTTTTGCCCCCAATGATCCAAAAGCCCCCTTCTCTAACTGCCCCTTCTGTGAAATGTCGACCTTGGTGAAGAACCTTTTCATGAAAATGTCGTATCAACAAGATTGCCAAGTGACTTTTACCAGGGATGATAATAGGATTCTTTCCTGAAATTGGCAACTTGGCATGCTTGAGTCTGCCACCCACTCTCAATATACCATCTTGATCCAGAAATGGGTTTAAAGGAAGAAGAGTGCTATTTGAAGGCACTGGCATACCCTGAGTAAGTCTGAGAATTTCAGCAGGAAACCAATCTTGCTGAAATACTTTAATAACCAAGTTTTGGGCTTTTAAGCGACTGACTTTGTCGGTGGACCCTTGACACAAATGCCACCCTACACATTCACAATACCCATTAAATGACTGGCATACATGCTGCAAGGTACTGATTGTCCTGATCAAAGATGGCAGTGAGGAATATCTCTGAAAACGGGAACTCATGGAAGGGTCTTTTTCTTCAGCTGAAACTGCCGCCATTGAAACAACTTCATGGCGAATTTCTTTGTCACCCTCTGGATTTTGCAGAGGATAGCCAGGTTCCGATTCAACAGTTGCATACACGCTCTCCGGGGGACCCTTTAACCAAATGTTATTAACCATGTTGTCTGGTGGAACACCTCTAGTTCCTGCGTCTGCAGGATTGTTCTGGGTGGATACAAAACTCCACTGAGTAGGTTGGGATGAGCTCAGTACACGCTCTATCCTATTGGACACGTATGTGTAGAATCTTCTAGTGCGATTGTAAATGTACCCAAGTACAACCTTGCTATCGGTAAAATACTTGACCTTGTGTATCTCTATGTCTAATTGTTCAAGGACAAAATCGGCTATCTCGACAGACAAGACTGCAGCACACAATTCTAAACGTGGTATGGTATGGCCTTTGCTGGGGGCTACTTTAGTTTTTCCCATCACAAACCCAAGCTGACCAGCAGAATTAGGACCCCAAGTGAGTATATATGCCACTGAAGCTATCGCTTTCTCAGATGCATCAGAAAACAAAAGCAGCTCTCTATAGGTTGTGAGACTGAGAGAAAGATTGCAGAAAATCCTAGGTAGGGAGAGCTGTTGAAGACATTTCAAGGATTCTGCCCAATCTTTCCATTCTGAAAGGAACCTGTCTGGCAAGGGCTCATCCCAGCCACAGTTTTCCATGACCATCGACTTTAGCAAGACTTTTCCTACAATAGTAACAGGCGCCACAAAACCCAGAGGGTCATACAAACTGTTTATGACTGATAACACCCCACGACGGGTGTAAGGTTTATCAAGTTCTGGGACAGCAAATGTGAAACAGTCAGATGTAAGGTTCCAAGAAAGTCCTAAGCTACGCTGAGTAGGTAAGTAATCCTTAGAGAGATCTAAAGATGCCAGATCTTTTGCTAGATCAACTTGTGGAAAGGCTTTAAGCACATCTTGGCTGTTCGAAACTATCTTGTGAAGACGCAAATGTCCATTCTGCTGAAGGGCCAATTGGGTACGTTGCATCAAGTCTACTGCTAACTCTACAGTGGGAGTAGACGTAAGACCATCATCAACATAAAAGTCTGAAGAAACAAATTTCTTCACATCGCTACCAAACTCAGGCTCACTGATGGAAGCAGTTTTCTGGAGTCCAAAATTAGCAACTGATGGAGAGGGTCGATTTCCAAAAACATGCACATTCATACGATACTCAACCAAGTTCTTTTTGGGATCATTTTCTGCATACCAAAAGAAACGTAAAAAATTCCGATCTTTCTCCTCTACCAAAAAACTGTAAAACATTTTTTCAATGTCTGCAGAAATAGCCACTACATCTTTTCTGAAACGCAACAGGATGCCAATTAGGTTATTAATCAGGTCAGGGCCTTGTAGTAGAACGTCATTAAGAGAAATATTCTGATACTTGGCCGAAGCGTCAAACACGCCCCTGATTTGGTCCCGTTTTTTGGGATGGTACACCCCAAACAGTGGTAAATACCAACATTCCTGAGATTCTGACAAAGGCGGTGCCACTTCAGCATGACCCATTTTCAATATCTGCTCCATGAAACTAACAAAATGGTCTCGTTTCTTTGGGTCCTTTAAAAGAGATGCATGCAACAAAGAAGCTCTATTCAAAGCATACTGCCTGTTGTTGGGGAGCTTTGGCCTACATGAGCGAAATGGTAATGGAGCGATCCATTTACCACAAGGATCTTTCCTCATTCTATTTTTCAAGTCCATAAATTCTCTATCCTCAATGGATGGGCCAAACTTATTATCATCCTTAGTCTTAATGAAAATATTCTCACCAAAACCTAATGACTGTGTATGCTCCTTAATGATGAAGCTGTTTGAACAGGGTGAAAACACTGATGGCCTTCCATTTTGAAGTAGATATGTTTTGTTACAGTTTACAACACTGTCTAAATGAATTTGACCAAGACAAACTTGACCAATGATCACCCAACCCAATCCAAGTTTTTGAGCAAATGGGGTGCCATTTGGACCAACAATCTGGTCACGGACCTGGTGAACTGGAGTAAGATCTCTGCCGATTAACAGCAAGATATCTGCTTCATCATCAAGAGCTGGTATCAGTGACGATATGCTATTTAAATGCGGGAAATGAGTAGCAATGTCTGGTGTGGGGATCTCTTCCCTGGCATTTGGAATTTGGGTACACTCCAACAGGAGAGGGTAAATAATACTGAGAAGACCCATCAATTGCCTCAACAACACAACTGAATGCCTTACGACTACTGACAATGGTAGGTCCCGAACAAGTGTTAAGAGTGAAATCTGCATGTTCACTAGGCATACCAAGTTTTGAAATCAAACTGGGACTAGCTAAGGAGCGGTTACTTTGCTCATCTATTACTGCGTATGTCCTAAGACGATGAGATGGTGCAGCCTGGTTGTAAACATCAACAAGAACAATTTTAGCACAAGACCTACCACCTGTACTATTTGCACTGGTTCCACAAATTTGAGTACATTTACTCTTAACAAAGTCAGGGGCATCAGCCCTTTTCTCCCCGCCATAACTTGGTGGGCTTGTGACCTTTGTTTGCATCTCACAGTCATGAAATTGTGTTCCTGAAAGGTTTGAAACAATATTTTGCTTCAACTCATGATTTAATGACTGATGCTTGACACTTCCACAGACCGTACATTTTATATCTTTCTTGCAATCTGAAGCTTTATGTGAGTTTGTTTCTAGACACTTGAAACACAGACGACTATCTTTGACTATTTTCTTTCTTTCTGAGACTGACATTGATTTAAACGAACGACAATCTACAAGAGAATGGTTTGCTTTGTGTATAGGGCATCTTACCCTAGAATTAGACCTTAATGAATCCCTGACAACTTCTGTTTTCTTGCATGATGCAGATGTCATTTTCAGAGGTGGTACATGCACATTTTTCTCAAAAGATAAATTGCCTATTAAGCCTGGGTCATTTCTTACTTTTGCAATGTCACCTAAAAACTCAAGGAAGTATGTAAAAGGTGGAAAACAGTCATTGTTTTTCTTCTTGAAGTGCACAGCTCTAGTTACCCATTTTTCTTGAATATTATATGGTAATTTCTGGACTATAGGCAAAATACCTTCTGAGGAGTCAAAGTATGACAGCTGCAAAGAATACTTAGAATCATGTTTCAAAGCAGCCACCTCTGACAAGACATCTACTAGTTCATATAATTTCTTTGGGTCTTTACTAGTGATAATAGGGAAATGTTTTAATTTGGTCACAACAGCATGTTTTACTAGCTCTGGAGCACCATAGCGTTCATCAAGTCTCTCCCATATTTTGACTAGACCAAGGGCTCGATCTGACACATACACTGATCTGAAATTAATCGCATGACGCTTAGATCCTGTACCTAGGTATTTTATTAACATGTCAGTCTCTTCGTCTGGACTGGCTTTTAAGTCATTTGCCACATTTTTGAAGCTTAGTTTCCAAGCACGGTAATTTTCTGGCTTATCATTAAAGTTTGTCAGCCTAGACAATAATAAATCTTTCTTTAATTAAAATCTGGTAATGTCAGCCGGGACACCTTGAATATTACTTTCATTTGGATTACATGAAATATGATTTGCTGGATGTGACATATTTGGAAGAAACACTGGAGCTTTGGGATCAAGTGGCTGATCTTGAATATTTTCCCCTCTGTATAATGGAATCGAGTTGAGGTAAGTTGCTACGCGTTCTGTTGGATTTTCTTTGGATATATTTGAAAGCTGGTTGATTTCTTCATTGTGAATAACAGACTCTGTAAAACTATCAAGTATTTCGGCTTCTGCAGCCGCTACAGCTGCCTCTTCCTTAGATTTCAACACATTTATTTCTGTTTCAAGAATTGTTCTTTTTCTTTCCTGTATAGCACTTTCAATCGTTTGTTTCTCATGCAAGAGTGCTTTGTCCAATAATAATGCTGCCTGCTTTTCAGCGAATTCTGACTTAACTCTTGCTACCTCAGCCTCTGCTTTCTTAACTGCTATGACAGAACCTCTTACAGAACCTTTTATAGAAGATGACCCTTTTTTTGATGCGGATTTGGTCGACAACTGTTCACCTAACACAATCAGAATATCTTCTACATGATCGATGAAGACTTTCACTGAACTTTTGAATATATTCTCTTTCTCAGCAAGAGTGTTAGAGTCTAAATTACTTTCCTGTGTACAGGTACGGGTTAAAAAACCTTTAAACTCTTGATATACGGAGTCATATTGCCGTATGGCGTCTGTAATCTGGCGCTTTATTTCAATCAGTTCCTTCAAATTATGTGACTGTTCATTTACTTCACCACAGCTACTGATCAGTTGTTCTATTATGTCTTGTTGTTTCTGTAGCTTTGCAGCACGTGCATCTTTCTGCTCAATATACTGTTCCATACCTTTTTCTGTAAGTGATCTTACTCTGTGCATTGGTGATGTTATGGTTGTTTTACTGTAACGCCCTCCAACTGACGACAGATAACCAACTCAAAGTCAACAAGTCTGGATTTATTGAGATGATGATAAAACAACTATGTGATCTCCGAAAACATGAAGGATTCTTCAAATCTTTAATTTTTGCAACAAAAATGGTGGGAACCACCACGCACATCTTCCTCGGAAAAACGGAAGGCCCCGAAAGTAGCTTAATGAAGCGAATCGCATAAAATGGGTACGCCTAAATTCCGACGAGAAGATCACAAGTACGGGTAAGCGAACATCATGCAACGACACAATAAGAAACGACCAAGCAAAGGATGGTCAGGAGTCCACCTTTTACATGACAACGCCTCCTCTCATAAGTGTGAGGTTGTTGAGTCGTTTTTGGTTTCTAAAAAGGTGAGAGTTTTAAACCATCCACCTTATTCACCCGACCTGAGTCCCTGTGACTTCTTTTTATTTCCAAGGCTTAAGAAAATGCTTTCTGGAAATAAGTATACGTCTAGAACTTCTCTTGGCAGCGCTATTTATCAGTGTCTCCAACAGATACCAAAAGAAGACTATTTATCTGCTTTTCGCTACTAGATAAAAAAGTTACAAAAATGTGTTTCAGTAAAGGGGGAATACTTTGAAGGTTTGTAATAAAAATATGTTTGATATAACGTAGCACTGAAGTAATCCAAACCCAGTGACAAAACTTTTTGCATGACCCTCATAACGGAGAAATGAAGATTGATTGGCCTTACACAATTTCGGCTTATTTCTGTAAGCTGGAAAACTAGGATTTGCGATGAGTCAACTATTATATTTCTGGAAAAAAATTAACGGAATTTGCCATATCTAAAGTTTATGTTGTCTGAAATAGCTCGCTACAGTTTCTATGTAGCTGGCTCCATTCAGAATTGTAGAGGTCTTTTGAGTTAAAAGGGATAAAAAAAACACTTTGGATAATTGATTTGGCTGTACTTGACTTATACACACGATTTCAAAGTGTTGTTATATTGCTTTGTTCACTAAAGACTTCAGTCTATCCCAAAATTTGGGGCTCTGTGGGGGTCTTTGCTTTGACACTGAATCAACAATTATGTTGTTAGGCCTGTAATGGATTATTATGTTTAAAACCTTCACTTACTAGATTCAGATAAGAACAATTTAGTAATTTAAAAATATCGAACTTCAGATCTACATTAATATATAACATGATTACAAAACTATTAAACTGTGTATGAATAAATAATGGGTTAAAGGAGTTCCTTTGAAAATTGGAAAACAACTTAACTTCGGAACTTGCAGGCTCGGTTCCCATGAGTCTCTTTCTGAGGGATACCAATATGCAACAGTCACATGCTCCGCAGAACCTTAGGACAGGAAATCATTTTAAGACAAATGGTATGAACTAGCGTTTCCTATAGGGCAAAACAATTTAACTATGACAACACAATATCGAAGTATGGAACGACCTTTTAAGGTCTGTACACTTAATGAAAAATGTGTGCGCCTTACATAAACTAAAAGTGGCCCTTTGGTAGTTATTTTAGATGTTCGTTTTATTATAATTTTTTTGCATTATTTACTGGTCATTTGCTATGACAAACGCCACATATGAAACCACCAGACGCAAACTTAAAGTAGCCGTTTGGCAGTTATTTTTAGTGATTCGTTTTGATTTTGCATTACCTACTGATTATTCACTATGACAAACGCCACATACCAAACCACCGACGCACTAAGAACTGGAACAGAACAGCCTAGGAATAGTCAGTTAAAACTACTAAGTCAAACGGGGTGATTCTGGTTTTGATATCGTAAATGTTCCGTTTTTGGATTGCGACTTCCCTCGCGTTTTATCCGATGGTGTATATATTTCTCAGTATATTTGGTTTACTGGAGCAAAAGTTACCCAGAGAATGCCATAGTCACAAAGCATGACATTCACCGCGAACCAAAAGTAGAAGCAATAATGACAAGACACAACGACACAGCTGAAATAACCGACATACATACAAAGATCTGCAACAGAGGAACCGCTTGGGAGTGGCCAGCATAAAAACTACTGGGGGTCTTAGTCTTTTTATTCGATCGAAGGTTCGTCCTTTAGTTCCAAATTGCAAATGAGTGTTCAGTCCACGTAGGGTTCACTACCGCATCAGTGGGACATTAGAGTGTCTTACTTATATTAATCATATAAGTGTATTTTTCTTAAATATCAAATACGGTAGCGACTGATTATGCCGTGATATCCTGACAATCATCATATTTATTTCCTTGATATTTATAGTATGCACAGTTTATTTTCCAAAATGCTACAGTATTTATTTATTTATCTAATTATTGAATTAAAATTTCTTACAGCACTGCATCGCAAGAAACAGCTGAAAAGAAATGATGTATTCCAATGGGAAGATGGCAGTCCAGTCACGTTTACAGCATGGTAATCATTTAATACTTTTACATGTTCCGTGTATCGTAATAATTGATTTAAAAACCAAACGTTCTTGTTTATATTGAACACAAAATCTGATGTTAAATTGCGTGTCGCGGCCGCAAAACACCACCTTGTACTTGGAGGAGAGAGGGCTGGTTGCTTTGCTTTTCTTTGGTCTTTGGCTTTTGTACTATCTGTCATGGTTTGTTTGCTCTTCCTCCTGTAGTCGTTGGTAGTCTATGATCAGTGATTGTGGTTAATTCTGGACATTTTTTTACTATTTTGCATCATTGGGTCGGTTGTATTTTCTGGTTTGAAAGGATCACTGGGTTCATTTAAAGTGTACATGAACCAGAGTTCCACTTAATCCATTGCTAGAGGACGTATACAGCCTCTCAAATTACATAGCTTTATATGAATAGACTTAATAAAATCGAGTCTCCGATTTTTATTTTTCTGTGTATTTGTTTGTTTCCAAAGGCAACTGTTTAGACTTTCATTGTATTTCACTGCAGCTGGTGTTAAATGCCGTGTGGCGACCGTAAAACATCTCCCATACTTCATCGCAATCTCCCATACTTCATCACAGTGCAGCTAATATCTTTATTTCTTTTGGAGCGTATTCAACCTCGCAAACTACACAGTTGTATATGCAGAGACCTAATAAAACCACACACTGCACATGAACACTCTATAAAACAGAGTGCACAGTTGTCACTTCCTGCATCTGGTATTATTTTAAAGGCCCCTCTTTACGAATTAATTCTTTGTTTTCTGGTTGCGTGCGCGGTTTAAATCAATATCAATATATGTATTGAAAACAATGATTAAAGAAGAGACATTTAAAACTAGGATAAAAGAAATTATAGTAAAAAGAAACAAAAGTGTTAGTTGAACGGGTATATGAGTTCTATAATTGTCGATCATCAATTAGCCTGGAAAAGGTCGCATTCACGAAGCACAGCCTTTCTGGGGCACCAATATTAAAAGTGACGAGCAAAAAATGACAGGATACCACGGACATTTGCAATAAGTGACATACAAACAAAACTAATTACAACACAGGAACCACCTTTTAATGTTCAGCAAACCAACTACTTTGGGTGCTTTAACTAGTTCTGAACCTGATTGTTATGCTGTCTTACTATTAAAAGTAGGAAAATTGTTGGTTTAGTCTGAAATATCATATTTTGGATATTAGTTCCATGTAACACGGAAAGTGACCTCAAAATATATGTAGGTCAGTGTGACCTATATTTCATGGACCAGTGATTATGCCTTATTAAGACTATTTGATAGAGATATGCCATACCTTAGATGTTAGTTCCTTGTGACACGAAGATTGACCTCGATATATATGTAAATGTGACCCATATTTCAAGGTCCAGCTATTACGCATTATATCTCGATGGCAATTTGATGGAGAAATGTCATACCTTAGATATTAGTTCCATGTGACACAAAGAGTGATCTCAAAGTAAAATTAGGTCAGTGTGACCTATATTTCATGGTCCAGTGGTTATGCTTCATATCTCGAAGACTATTTGAAAGAGAAATGGCATACATTGGATATTAGTTTCATGTGACACTATGAGTGACCTCAAAGTATATGTAGATCAATTTGACCTATATTTCATGGTCCAGTGATTTTCCCTTATATTTCGAACAATTTTTGATGAAGAAATATCATACCATGAATATTAGTTACGTGTGACACTAAGAATTATCTAAACATATATATCTGTCATTGTGACCTACATTTCACAGTCCAGTAATTTTACCTTATATCTCGAAGACTATTTGACAGAAAAATGTTATATTTCATGTGACCTATATTTCAAGGACCAGTGATTATGCCTTATTACTCTAAGACACTTTGATAGAGATATGTCATACCTTAGATATTACTTCCATGTGACACGAAGAGTGACCTCAGTATATATGTAGGTTAATGTGACCCATATTTCATGATCCAGTAATTACGCCGTATATCCCGATGACCTCAAAATACATGCATGTCAGTGTGACCTGTGGTAAATGTGACACTAAGAGTAACCTGAAAATATATATAGGTCATTGTGACCTAGATTTCACAGTCCAGTGATATTACCTTATACCTCGAAGACTGTTTGATAGAGAAATGTCTTACCTGGATTTTAATTTCCATGTGATCCGTTGATTGACATAAAAATATATCTAGGTCAGTGTGACTCAATTTGACCTATATTTCATCGTTCAGTGATTTTGCCTAAAAACTGGAAGACTATTTGATGTAGAAATTCCATACCAGGAGCATTAGTTCCATGTGATACGATGATCAACCTCAAAATATATCTAGGTCAGTTGTCCATGTAACACACAGATTTGTATTAAAATTTATAGAGGGACGTGCGATTTATATTCAGACACAAAATTTAATGTATTTGGAATAGAATCATATAAAATACTAAATACACCTTTTGACGTGTTACGTTGAAGACATAGGTAGAAAAGGCACAAACAGGCGAGCTATGGTGTCATGCAACATCTCTTGTTACCTTGTATTCTCTTTAAAGGCAATCATATGGTTTGGGGCATAGTGTTTTACAAACACAATTTCTAGTTTCCTTTGTGTTTGTTTGACGTCCTGTGTTTGAAGGAATGCTGTTAAATGTAGTCATTTGATATAATGTAACACTTTTCTAATGCTTTGTAATGACTGTTCATTTATAGTGGTTTTACATAGATATCTACTTGAAGTAGTGATCAACGTCATTATTTTGATTTTCACAATTTTGGTTTTCCTTTTAAGATGGCGATATTCCTAGCTCTGCCTCGTATGGAGGACACATATCATTTGCTTTCCAAGGATATCTTCTTAAGTAAATGATTTAAACAACGGGAATGAAGTTTGTTTTCAAACCGAAGGTCCAATGTTCGTGCTTGTGTGTTCTCTTTGTTTCCAAAGGCAATCCTTTCTGACTTTTATTTTACTGTTAAAACGCCTTACACAAGGCAATCAAGACAATAAACTCTGTAAAACGGTTTCGAAATTTTATCGCTGACACTCCGAATTGATAAAGAAATATAAAGTTAGCTTGAGAACACCTTTGTAGCAAGGAATATCGAAACCAGAATTCTACGTTGATCTTGGTTAAGAACATTGTTGCGAAATCCATGTTTTTAAAAATTCAAAACATATAATGATGAAATATGATGATGTTATGAGGCAGACTGCATTCTTAGTTTTTAAACCAATCATTGTTAACATCTGTGCTTTCCTCTTTAATTAAAGACGGTGGGTCGGATCTCTCTCTTTATGACGGTGACGTCCTAAACTTCTCATTAGAGGATTGATGCATGATGTTATCTGTTTGTTTAGGCCCTCGGTGGTTCAGCTAGCGGTTTTCTTTAGCTCCGAGTATCAATGTCTGAGGTATTTGCCACGAGTCCTCATCCTTATTTCATCACAGTGATATAATTTGATTCACACGCCTTTATTTGTCTCTCTATGATGCTTCATTGCTTGGGTTAAGGATTCTGTATGCGAGCCCAACAATTATTTTGTATTTTTGGCAACATTTTCCCTTAAGGTGAAGATTTGATACCAGTAAAATCGATTCAAACCCCAGGGCAGTTTCTACTACTGTCCGTTCTAAGTGGGTAATTTTCGTGTTGTTTGTTCGTTGTGTGGCCTTGTGAATGCTTGCAGCGGTTATTTCTTTAGGTTTTGTCTTGCCTGTTTTCTTGCAAAGAGTGTGCTTGATGCTTTGCATTTCTGAACTTTGTGGTCTGCACACAATCTGTCATGGTTTGCTTGCACCAAGGCCGAATTTCTTTTGCTATCTTGATATTTCTTTTCTGCAGCTGTTTGGATATGGTTACCATGTATGAAATATATGAAATATTTTATAAGGAAATCTGAGTTGCATACATTTAATAAAGATGCGTGATTAATTATTGACATCGAATGTTTGAGTAGCATATGGAAATGAACCCAGTAAGGATAGTATAATAGCAAGAAAACATTTTCCGTGCAAAGCCAGGCTGCATATTGAGGTTTATATGATGACATTCGGGACTTTTTAAGGCTACCGCTAGCTAAATGGTAACATTTAAATGCAAAGTCATAGTGCTGCCTTGTATGGTACTTACACATTCTTGTTTCATTTTATAAGAACACTTGGGACGAGACGTTTTTCATACGTTGCGACACTGAGCGTACGTTTTCTACCGGATATTCTGTATTGATAATGGTTTAGCCCGCTTGCAAGATGTATCGATATATTTTCGGCAAGCGTTTATGTTTTTATCTTTAAATTGAAGCCGGCCTCGGTGGCTCATTTGGATGTGCCGTCCGACTGGAGACCAGGAGGTCGCGGGTTCAACCCCCGCCGAGGTCGGCAACATTCTTTCGTGGAGACTGATCATGAAATATTTTCTACGTTCATTCTCTCCCTTCCGCTGATTCAAGAAGGGCAGTTGTCAGTTTCGGCGAAAGAGTGTGCACAATACTGGTTAACCGCTTAGAGGACTAAGCCTGCCCAGTAAACGTGTGGTTAGGTAAACTGACCGCGCTCGACATGACCCCATTGGGTTGACTGGGCCGTAAAACCTCAACACAAACAAACAAACAAACTTTAAATTGAAATAACATATAAAAGGTCAATTTTAGGGCAAACAGTCAACCTTCTAAGACACGTGGGTACGACTGCACAAGAATGAATATAACCTCCCTTACCGATGAATATACCTGGGACTTAATTCCATGTGATGAATTAGGGGCACTGTATGGTGGGTGCCAGTATGCGAACAATGCAGAAAATATAACCTTAGAACTTGAACACAAAGGTAAGCAACTTCTCTTTGCAAACATTAAACACTGAGTCACTGAAACAACTCCCAATTTTTTTCACATGAATTTGCATTTGGCTATATAAGGAGACTTAATAAAACCTATTCTCTGATTTTCCTTCTTTGTTTCCAAAGCCAATCTTTTGCATTTTTTCATTCTCTGTCCTTGCAGAATTATTTTGAGAATTAAGAATCACACAGTCTGTACAGAAATCACATATACACAGTCTCTAACATCACACTCTATCTATATTTCTTTTTCAACTTGCGTTCTTTAATTCGTGTATTGTGTTCATTGCAAAGTTAGTGAAAATTAATCAGTGAGTAAACTGAGTAAAAGATGGAACAACTCTTGAAAATAAGTTCTAACGTTTGCATCGGAGTCTTGATGTTATCGAGACAAACTGATTACTGTTCAGTTTGTCTCGATAACATCAAGACACAGATTTTTGAATTTATATGTGTATTCTTTGCTCTCAAAGGTAGTAAAAAGTGCATTTATTCAATAGAATGTATATTAATTACAGGCGTGTAAATACAAGTAGATGCATTTAACAGAAAATTGAATGGGATACGAAAGTTAACCGAATAAAATCCTTAGTGGTTTACCATTTACCATTAGAATCAATTAGTTCTTTATGCGTTCGATTTTTTACAAGGACGTACTTTGGGTTTACGCACATTTGTGCAGGTAAGGAATAAAGGGCAATTTTACCCTTAGGGCGAAAAGCTAAACCTCAGCCAGTTACCCACATCGCACATCCAATTGCTTTACTTAGGACACTTCTAACCTTGATATTTTGTTGTAGTTTTTTGTGTTTGTATCGTTGCCAATCTTGCATGTATTGTTTTGTGTTTGTGCTTACTTGTACGACAGAAGTATGGCAGTAACACTGCTGTTGACTGCCTCAAGTTTGGTTTAGCGGATATCTAACCTGATAAGTTTGCCAAGTAAACAAGCAGACTGTTGAGAACCGTGCAATTTCGCTAATGCCAAATAGAAGTAAAGTTAGCCTTTCTTGCTAACTTCACTCACTTCTATTTTAGCGACAACGCATGATAATCACAGCCCCTGTTTCTTCGCCTATACGGTGTATGCCCAGTTCAGACTATGCATATCAGGCGAAGGAAGGCAAGACTGTTTGTTCCCCGTAGGCAAAGAAACAAACAAAATGTCAGTGCTCTCAACAGTCTTCTCGTATAAGTGTGTTTCTAAGGGCTGCTACATTTTCATTTTTACTTTTAAACAGGCTTTTATTGGATTGGATAACGTAAAAAAATTGCGACGGTATATTCTGCGACATACTGTCGGAAATCCGACGTCATCACGTAACGTCGCTTCTCATTGGCTGGAATTTGGTTTTACACAGCTCCCAGCACTTGTCGCTTTGTGCAAATAGTACATTTTTCAACAGAAAAAAATGAATAAATACATTAGAATTGGGATAACTGCATTCAAATCTGTCATTTGGGGAGGAACGTCGGCCGTTTTACGGTCGCAAATTACGTTTTACGGCTCCGCTAACGCGTCGCCGTAAAACGAAATTTCCACCGTAAAACCGCCGATTTACCTCCACAAATGACAAATTTGAATGCAGTTATCCCCTAAGTGTATAATAATTCTGAATGAATGAATCAGTAAATGTATGTCGTACTATCCATGACAGTCTGTTTACTCTTCCTCTTGATGTCATTCACATGCTATTATCTGTGACTGGTGCACTTTCTGACCATCTTCTTTTCTGTTCTGCATTATGCATTTCAGATCAAGAATATAAAATATCTTCAGATCAAAATACAGAAACGTGGTCAGGTATATCGAATCTTAAGTCATCTGTATACTTTTCTTGTGACGGTGGCATCATCTCATTCCTTGGTGTTTGTAATGGCAAAGTTGACTGTCTAGATGGCGCAGACGAGAGCAGCTGCAACGACAATACATGTAAGCAACCCAAAGCGTCATAGCCAGCCATAGCGGTATGAAATAGAAACTGCTATGTCGCTTTCATGAATGTTCTTTTCCATGCTGTCAAGGGATTAATTTTCCTCAGAAAGTATTTAACTTTAGTACAGCTCGGCTTAATTTAAGCCGGGTCGAGGATATACGGTCGGTATTGCAAATTAAATTTCCCTTCATGACACTCAATAAACTGCCTTATGGTGTTTTCCTTGCTTCTAAAGGATTCTATATTTACAGAATATTTAAATTGTTCTTTGCTTTCAAGGGAACCATTTTCTCAGAATTTAATAATACGGTACGTAGAATGTAAGTTGTATGACAGAAAACCAACTGCAAAGAACTTATTATAGTTAAATAAAGCTGCAAAGCATACATGCAATGGATATTTTAACACAATTAGAATGATTTAACCGTCAAGTACTTTGCCAAGAGAGAGTAAATATAAATCCACTAACACTTAAGACTCCTGACAAAACAGTAGCAGACGACGGTCAAAAATACTTGTTTTCGAGAAAACAATTAGAGCTGGTGTTGATGTCGTGTGGCGACCGTAACACGTCCCCTGGTACTTCATATTAGTGTTGTTGTTTTTTGTGTGTTTTTTTTTTGTTATCTCTATACATATATATATATATATATATATATATATATATATATATATATATATATATATATATATATATATATATATATATATATATATCATTGAGGCTATTCCGGGATTTTATGAAAAAAAATATAAGGGTCACTGCTAAGGCCTTATCGGCCAAAACTAGCCAGTTCGGCCTTGCGTACTTGACACTTAAGATGTTTATGGTTTTATGAGTGTGTTCATTGTTTCGAAGGGTCAATCCTTTTATAATCCGATATTGCATGCTAGTCGTCAACAACAGTTCAATGGAAATAACAAATTAAATCTATCAACGTTGCCTTGGAAACAAAAAAAACTCATTTAAGAGCAAAAATCGGTTTGATTGAGACTCTCTTCTTCTTTGTTTGTTCGCCGGTGATTTCTTGCTTTGTCGGAATTGTGGCTTATCCTGGGTATCTTCACAAATATTTCTTCATATACAGTGTAACAACAACTTTGTTTACAGGTATGCATAGTAGTGTTGGGAATCGGCTAGAATATCAGTCGATAATCGATTTTGTAAATCCGACTGATCATCGATTTATAATTGACTTGTAAATAATTTATTCACTCTTGACTTTGCCCTCTTCCAGGTACTTATTCATTGCTCCAGATCAATGAGAGGGCATCCAAATAATATTCTCTAATTTCTCCATGAAAACATATGTTGTGGATACTCATTAGAAGCGCCTTTGAAATGCGCTTCTAATAAGTACCCAGAAGCGCCTTTAAAAGGCGCTTCTAATGAGTACCCACAACATATGTTTTCAAGGAGAAATAAGAAAATATCAATACTTTTCGGTTGATATTTTAGGACTATTTTATCTTTTTTTTTCACTTATATTGACGACAAATCTAGAATAAAGCAAATAAACAGCTTTAAATTCTATTTCTTTATGACTTGACTATAAAAAACGTGAGAAAAGTAAGTTTCTAAAAATAGAATTTTCCGATTGGTCGACTATAAAAAATCTTTCCGATCGTCAGTCACAAGAGGCAAAAGTGAATGATGATCGATTTTAATCTATCATCAGTCGCAAGATTAATGCATAGAGGCTAGCATTGTGTCAAACGGAACACGATTTTCTAATATACCAGAATAGACTCAATGAAACCAGGAAATCAAAATAAAAACTTTGCTGTGATGAGGTACGGGAGACCTAACGTGCAGAGACACCAATTAGACCTTGTTTTCTCTAAAAAGTATAAATACAACTTTTTGAGAATGCGATCGGCAACAATTTTATGGCGCTTGAAGGATTATCAGTGGTGAAAAAGTGACTATATGTCTGTGCACATCTGGATGACAAGTTGTTAACAGCTGCAAAACTTGCGCTTGTATTTGGTATACATGTTACAGACCAAAACCCCATTCAATAACTTTAACAACACTTACGGAAACCAATGTTTTTATTGCCCCAGAGTCATTTAAATAATTCGAGAATTTATTTTGCTTCACACTCATGAAAACTGTCAATGTGTATTTTACATTTGCTTTCTATTCAGATTAAAGTAAAAAGTTGATTGATTTCATACTTAGTACTGTAGAATACCTGTGGAGGGTGTTACATCATGTAGCATTTGATGCCATTTTGCAGCATTGTATGAATGAATACAGGAGCGCTTACTGCCAGTTTGATAACAATTGATGACACGGTTTTTTCTCTTTCAGCTCCTTGTTCTTTTGCTGAATACCAGTAAGTATTTCGTACCTTTTCTATTTCAGAAAAATAATAGGCTTTCAAACTAAATAACATTTAAAATAGTCGGTAAAATTGGGCAGCTCACCATGCTGAGATAAATTCACGTTCTACCGTTGCCGTTGTTAACATCAAGGGCTAAACCCACATTTAAGGTGCGTCGGATTGCCTTTTACGAGTACCAGCGTATAAAGATAGTTTTTACTAGGTTTATATTTGGTATTTTCAGAGGAACGTATATCAGGATTCAACCAAAGTTATATTGCTTAAGTGGAGGTAATTATAATAAAAATTTATTCACCTTTCTGAACAATGGTCTACTCTCTTTTGGGGAGAAAATTCTTTCCTTTTAGAGTAGACGCCTTTTCAAAAAGGATTTGGGGTTTCTCCTTCGTTAAAATAGCTTAAAAACTACTAAGCGTATCCATACCTTTTAGAGATGGATTGACTGGTGGAAATAGTTGTTAGTTTTGAGAAGCACAGGTCTAGGTAAGAATATTATAATCAAACATTTTATATCGTTCTTGATTCCCCCGCTAAATATGTCGAAGAATATCATGCAAAACTATATATAATACGCAAACACTCTTTCTACACAAACACAATTTGTGGGGCTTTTATAAACGCGGCTTAGGGACGTATCAAATCGGGTTTAGTTTAAAGCAATATATGCAGTATCCCTCATGTCTTCTACCAGCCTTTGAGCGAAGCGTACCTCTTCTTACATATTTAACGTATGGGCACCGTAGTAGTTAAAGACTAGTAAGTTTGATAATATGAATTTAATAGGTGCTACCTGTATCCGTGCGTCCAAATTATCATCACATGCTTCATAGGTGGGTTGGCCAGATCTAACTGAATTTGATTTCAGACCACGCTTGACGTCTAATCCATTGCATGAATTGCGATATAACGTCTAAGTCAACAATATTTCAGTAGTTCAGAGACATTGCCTCCAAATTTGTGGGACTTTTACCCGATCCGATCACATGAATTCGGGTCCTGCTTAGTTACTAGCAGCTCTGCCATGGAGGCTTTAGGCAGCCCATCTATTTCGCGGGCCCCGATGGGCGGGGGTCATGCTTTCCGAATACCGAAAACTAGTGTATGCCGATAACAGGTACAACGACAATATACTATCGTTCGCTTACCTGTGCCGAAGTTTTTCAAGATTAACACAAGAAAAGAGCGTAAAGTCTATGTGTTATCTAAAATATACATCAAAGTGTACCTTATGCACAAAGCGAATCATGCTTAGCTTTTCAACAGACGGAGAACGGATAGAAATAAAATTCGAAGTGGAGACAAATTCAAAATGGCTGCAATCGCAAATTTTGTAGGCTGACGTCATAAGTCTCGTGATTCAACCCTTTGCAATTTGAATATTTGACGTTATTGGTTGTTTTGTTGCTATTATCGGCACGGCCGCCGTGCCAATAGTCTCTGCCAAATCACGGAACGCTTATTGTTTTTCAAGATAAGCACCGAACCACATTTTTGGTCACACACGTCACTGGTCACATCGATAGTCTATAGTAGTGCTTCTGCACGGCGAACCGCTCCGCGGTTCGGGGAACTGCTTCGCAGTTCCCATTGGACGCACTTAATACCAATACTAACCTGGAGATTGGGGCTGATAAGCGAGTAACATATCGCTGGTTCTTTTTTGCAGTGATCTTATTTCTACAATTCTATTCTGTATATTCAAAAAAACTAAATCGTAGACATACATGTTGCAATCCAAGCAGATATTTGTGTAGCAAATATCTTTTATCCGAGACATCGCAGGTGATCGGTCATGCAAACAAAATACTTCGCTATCATATACAGCGTATAATCACAAATGCTACACGAGACTTTCGTAAATACACAGTGAAAGTTAACCATAGATTTAAAAAGTCTTTCATTTATCGCAACCTGAGCAAAATACTTACTTTATCACGCGGAAAGTTATTGATTAATTTTTTATTTTAAACATTGTTTCGAGAAATAAACACAACTGTGACTAAATAATGATTTAATTACCGGAAAGAACATCTCAAAACAGCGCAATAGCGCAACTGCATAACATCGAAAACAGAACGAACAAAGACAGAAGAAGAAGAATTGCAATAGAAATGTCGCTATAACAATCAACCGTAAAACGCTTTGTGGGGTCTTAAACCTGGGTTGCGATATCCTACTCTCTTCGTCAGCCCGATTACAGTTCATGTTACTTATCATTGTTGAGTCCACGTCATACCCAGTTTACAATGCTGATGCTGTAGATGCAAATTCTTATGATTATTGATTGTTATTAAGTAATATTTTGTTTGATCAATAGTGTGGTATGTTTATTGAAGTATGAAATTGCACTCGTACATTAGTATAAAGCGTATTCAATTTTCATCATTGGTCACATAAACCATCATACTGGATTGTTTTACATATAGGTGTGATGACGGACAGTGTATCTCTATCAGTCTTTTGTGTGATCACCATAATGATTGCTCCAATGGGGAAGACGAGGAGTGCTGTAAGTATACCTACACCCACTCACACTCACTTCCCACAAACAGACACACACAAATGCATGCTAAATAAGCATTATTATGTGTATGGTATCTATCAAGGCGGAATAAAAGATATTGTGGTTCTTGAAAATAAAACATAAGATGTTCCATTTCTAAGGGGAAGCTTTGGACACAAAGAACACAAAGAATAAATAGACTCGGTTTTTATTGGATCTGTTCGTGTCCAGTGTTCGGTTATTCTATGCAACACTTGCCCTCTAACGGCTTGTTTCCACATAACTGGGTTTTAATGGTCATAAAAATCAGAAAGTAGAATGTACGCCATGATGAAAAACGGGGAAACATTTAAAGGTTTCATTATGCTACTTAACATCAGCTGTAATAGAGTCTAATATCTTCTGTAAACAGTGATCCTTAAAAACAACTAGCATAACATAAATGAAAACAGCAGACTCGGTTTTATTAAGTGTTTATCCTTAAAAACAACTAGCATAACAGAAATGAAAACAGCAGACTCTGCTTTATTAAGTGTTTATTCTTAAAAACACCTAGCATAACAGAAATGAAAACAGCAGACTCTGCTTTATTAAGTGTTTATTCTTAAAAAACAACTAGCATAACAGAAAACAGTATTTCGGTTTATTAAGTGTTTTCATGTATAATAGTTGGGTTACTCGCAGATGCATACGCCTTCTAGCCTAGAGATGAGCAGACCCCTGTTTTTCTAGAAATCAAAATGCTCAGATAGCAAACGATCAGAATATATAATCTACACTTTGATTGAGTAAGGGAGAATTTTTACAGTTGCCTTTTTACAGTCGGTTGCTTTTCGAAGCAAAGAACGCACAGAAGAATGAAAATCGGAGACTCAGTTTTATGGAGTCTCTTCATGTGCAGCAATGTAGCTTGCGAGGCTGCATACGCCCCCCGAGCAAATAAACACCCTACTCTTTTTGTCAAAAGACCAGAATATATAATCTACACTATGATGAAGTAAGGGCAGACCTCTTACGACCGCCGCGCGGCTCTTATCATTAGCTTTAGGGAAGTCAAATATCAAGCATCACAAGCTTTTTTCTCTTTTTGTTTTAAATAAACAAAACAAAAAACACACAAAAAAACAACAAAAAAACAACAACAAAACATTAAAAAAAAAGGTAAGAGAAAAGTTCAGGGAGTGCCACAATCACAAACCGCAGCCCTTCCCAGAGCCCGAGGAAGAGGAAACCAACAAATCTAAACAAGCACAAACCGAAGAAACGTCCGAAAAGCACTAAGATTAGTTCTCTCTTCCCCAAGCGAGGTAATCGCAATACTAAAAGGACTGAAAAACACAAGAACAAAATGACACACGGAAAGACATACAACAAATCGCCTCGTAGAATAAACCACAAAGCAACAAAGAGTAAGACTAATTAAGTTTTGGATATGCTCAGTGAAAACAAATGGCTTATTTATTACTTGCTAAGTGAATGAAATTCCCCCTTTTGAAAGTCCCTTAAGTTAGATTCAGAAAGTTGCTTTTATTCAGTTTATGTCGTAGGTAGTATACAGTGAAGAAATATCTTATGTAAATAATCACATGATATGTAACAGGAATTAAATCAAGTAAATTAAACGTTTTTTTTTCTACCTATAACAAGCATAGTAGTTATGTTCACTAATAAACAAACAAGTAATCTACTTACATTCACTGAAATAAATTTCTGTTTAATCTAAAACATCCTAAATACACATTTTAAGGCTTTATCACAACAAAGACTTTGCAATCAAAATGGCTGCTATATTTTCCCGCTAATTTCACCTGACAAAGAATAGAGCTGCCTACTGTGCCTAATAATTGCATAAAGTAAACCCAGCTGGAGCTACCTACTCTGCCTACTGCAGAAAATAAAATAAGCTTGAGTTGCCTACTCTGCCTACAAGAAAGAATAAATTAAGTTTGAGCTGCCTTCTTTGCGTACTGCAAGAATTAAAATAAAGTTAGAACTACCTACTCTGCCTCCTGCAGAAAATTAAATAAGTTTGAGTTGCCTACTCTGCCTATAGTAAAAAATAAATTAAGTTGGAGTTGCCTACTCTCCTGTTGTACAAAACATACTTACTTTGAGTTGCCTACCGGTTGCCTATTCTGCCCATCGGCAGCAAGAAGGGCAAAGAATAGGCAGCTCTTGCCTACTGGAGCTGCCTACAAATTAAATGTAAAACAGTAGGCCATCCATAGGCTGCCAATAGTCCTTTTCCTTTATCATATGGGAGAGTTCACTGGGTAAAAAGAACCTGCTGCAGCCCTTCAGTTTTTGTAATTCTGTTTTGTAGGATAATTGTGGCTTGGTGCAAAATCAAGATATCGCTTGATTCCAAATCTTTGAACTTGTCAGAGAGGTCTGTGTTGCAGTCTTCTGATCCAGGATTTTTCCAGCTTACATAATTTGACATGGGACTTCAGCCCTCATAACATTTAACAGAAGATCCAACCCCTAGAATAAACATCAGTCCTGGACAAATCTGTTTTATGCTTTTTATGAACATTGTTTTACATCATTTACTCTTTCAAATTTCAATTAAGCGTGACCTCAAAAATGATAATTCAAATAGATATTTTTTCAGTTTCAATCTTTCCTTTCAGTATTCTTTAAACTGGCTTCAGCTTTCTCTAACTTGCTTTGCTAGGCAGGGTTTTAAATACATTATTCTTTCTTTCAACATTATAAGTGGCAAGACAACTTTTTTTCTTGATGACTCATTGCTTCATCAGCAACAAAATATCCCTTTGAATTTAAGTTACAATATAGGGATATTATGCAACAAACTGCACACATAGCTGTTAACCAATCATGGTTGGCAACTTTGCTTCCCTATTTAATTGCACGAAGGTGAGTCGGTCCTCCGACTCAATGACAGCTCCCTCCTCAATCTGTTTCAGACAGTTGATACCTGACTATGAATGTCTGTAGGTGGTTGGGCCAGTTGTGGTCTTGTTTATGATATTCTTGTCTTCAGATTGCCATTGAGCTTTTTGCTTTGTTTCTTCACAGTGTTTAAGATTATATGTACTTCACTGTGATGTTTCACTTATGCGGTACAGGACCCCTATGCGAACCGAACATTATGTTTATAATTTGGGGCTGCAACAGAATCAATGGTGATGAGGTTTTTCATAAAAAATAGTTAAAGCTCACAGTAGTTTTTCAACTGATATTTCCAAGATTGCTTCTCTGTTGTAGTTCTATGTTTATGCATCGATGGTTTCATAGGTTACATTTGCTTTGTCATTGCTTTTCCTCATCTCACCTTCTTTTGAAGTCTATGGAAGGAAGGTTGTGCTTCGTGATTGTGGCATCGCCCGGGTATCTTCACATATGACTTTCTGGATATCTTCTGGCTGTTAAAGCCCCTATTGGCTCTGTTTCTGTCTCATAACTATAATGTTTGAATTGTGGATAGCCTCTGGCTATTAGAAGCCGCTAGTGGCTATATAACCACTAGTGGCTGACATAGCTGGTAGCGACTGATACTTGTGGCAAAATTGCAGCAATAGAGCTACTGGCCGTTATCATAGGCTACTTTCTGGCTAGAAGTTGTGTGTACAAAATTTTATAGCGGCTTTATTGCAGCTACAAAGCCACTTTAAAGCCGCAACATTTTCATTTCAGTAAAAGTTAGGAAAATCAATGAAAATTCTGAAGCCCACCCACGGGATTTTTGACACTAAATTGGAACTCAGGGGTCCCATGTCAGAGGTATGGAATAGGACATAAAATTTTCAAAATTATCTAATACCCGGAGGTAAAAAAAAGGTAAGAGAAAAGTCCAAGGAGTGCCACAATCACAAACCGTAATCCTGCCACCCTGTTCAGAGGAAAACATTTATAGGTGCATATTGTGTGATTACAAGTGCCTTTTATTTCTATATTTTGTTTCAATTAATTTATTGACAAGGTTAACATAGTTTCAAATTTTCCCGCCACAAGTTCTGTCGGTGTCACAGTAAATATTGTCAAGGCAATTTTATCCGGGTCATTATTTCTTATTTATTGTTCAGTCTGTAAATTAAAACTGAAATTCTGAAGCAAATTGAATCATTCTTGGAAAACAGAGGTTGACAAATGAAAAAGCTTGCCATTCTGCCTGTCTTTATCATTTTTTCTGCTGTCGTTTATCAGTCTTTACCAGA
This sequence comes from Anodontia alba, assembly GCA_964016985.1. Lineage (NCBI taxonomy): Eukaryota > Metazoa > Mollusca > Bivalvia > Lucinida > Lucinidae > Anodontia > Anodontia alba. The sequence goes on along the minus strand of OZ024821.1, from coordinate 69,111,577 downwards.
GATGAAATCAAATGATGGGGATAGGGGTAAAAAAAACTGCTTACTGTTTAATACTAGATTAATATTTCATACAGAAACATGAGTTTTGAGCAGGCCATGATACCTGGTGTGTTGTTTAAATTAAACTCAAGTAAGAAATATCACTATAGTAATTTTCAGGAACTTCTGTTACCTCTCAGTACACCATTTTTAGACCTAATATTGACCTTTTGACCCCTAAAATTATCTTTATTTTTTAAATTATGCTTCTTTTTGTATCTAAATAAATAGTCTTGCTTGTAATGAGTTAAGATCAATCTAAATATACATTTTGTATGCATACTAGAACAACCAGAAGACGATTTAGGCTTCAAAGGCAGACTTTTAGTATTTGACGGCCATGTTGAGGGTCATATTGGATTTCTCGGCTCGCCATCATCTATGCCAATTTATGCCGGCAGTTTCAGAAACTACAGAGAATGTGGAACATTTTGATATAGGACACATCTTGTTGTACGCGGGGGGGGGGGGGGGGGGGGGCGGGGGATGGGGGGGTCCGGGTTACCCCTAGAAAGAGTGGCCAGTTTCACTCATTGTCACCCTACCATTGTGGAATAATTTAGACGTTCGAAAATATCTAGATATAATTTTATCCAGCGTTTCATTTGAGTTTTTGGTGACCGATTTTTCACACACATTTTCACAATATTTAATTGTATTCTTTTTAATGCAAAGTGGCAGTGCATGAACTAGAATTCGAAATAAAACATATGTGCTTACAAAACGCATTATGAAAGTATTCACAAAGGGACGCTAATATGGTTTCTCGATCAAATATTGTATTCAGCCACCTGGCAATCAAAAGTTTTGAAGACACCATGTTTGAGAGCAATCTCTCATATACAAAGATGATGGTTATGGTTTCGAACTGAACTCAGAATGAGAAATGGTGAGTGCATTAGAATACCTCGTTTACATTCCCGTGTCTGATTCCTGCCTAATATTATCATAGCCTAGTTTCTAATTACTCTTCATATGACGGTATAGCGTTACGGTACACAGAGCATTTCTGTCATCATCATCTCGAAATCATCATCCTGATATTTACTGTTCGTGGGTACTGTTTATGGGTCACTAGAACAGCAAAACATACTCGGTCTGTTAATAAGGTGGCTATTATTCACAAACCTTGATAAATATGCCTAATATATCCCTGAATTGCCCCCAATACCATCTCAAAAAAAAAACATAAAATAAAATCAAATTTTAAATACCCCTAAAAGGTCCCAAAGCCGGAGAACAGCCCTCTCCCACCTCCCCCACCCCCTCTCACACACACAAAGCACCAAATAAGATCCTGGTAATATGTAATGACAACAGAAATACCAGGTTATCAAAACCGGCACGGACTAACAATGAGGGCCAGATCAAATTATGGTCGGGAGCTTGAATCTAATGAAAGCTAATCCTCATCTATATACCTGGTGCAGTACTAGTCACACATAATTCTTTGGTACACCGCCGAACTTTGTTGAAGAAATGTTGTTTAAATGGCTTATGTCCAGATTTCCATCCACCATAATACCACCGAGCCTATTAAAATGACTGGTAAGTAATTGTATTCGCGTGTATAAAGTTTCTCGAATAAATTCATTTTCACATGATCCACTTTCAAACTATCATGTAGCTAATTGAGTCACACATCTACTACCATCTATTACTATCTAGATTTTGATACCCATCTCCATTCTGATAATTTAACTCTTCAACTTGTTTTCAGTCATTTATGCAGTAAACACAAAACGTTGATAACCTGGCAACGCCTCCCCGTCCCGCCCCGCACCCTCACCCGCAATTTAAATTATGTAATAAGCAGTACTCTGCACTTGTTTATATTTTGTTTTTTCGAGAAATTGACAATGTCAGTTGATATATTCCAATAAGGATACGGTTTAACATTAAAAGTGGAAACGGCAAGAATCTTTTTAAGCAAAGGTTTATTAAATGCCTTTTAGAGGATAAGGTTCTTTAGTATGCGTTTACCAAATGCCTGGAATCCTTAAACAGATCCTGTCCTATAAAACTTCTGCTACTGACGACAGACAACAGTAAAATAAATGCTGTTTACAGTAGTGACGAAACTGTTTAAATGTAATATAAATCACTATATACATTCTTGTTCCAACATTCTTATGCCTCCGCAGTAGAGTGCTCTGTTTGACGGTTGAGGGAGGAGGATCGTTGATATTTATTTAAGGATAATATATATATACTTTAAGCGGAGGCACCTGTCAAAATGTTTTGCTTTTTGCCTGAAAAGGGATCTATTCTGGCAGGAAGGAATTCGCTTCCCATGGTGGTAAATCCTTCGCAAAACTTCTACCAATCGCAACCAATCCCCATAAGATTATGGATGGTTTTCTTTGGGGCACTAAACCAGCGAAGTCTAACAATGTGTAAAGGGCCATTGATATAGTTAATACAACACTCAACACTAGAAACAATACCTTCGGAAATATGCGCACAGCAAAGATTCAGATCAGCCTGCGCCTTTGCGAAATGTTAACAGAATCTTCACTGAGCCCATTTTGGATAGCCAAGGATAAAAAGTTTCTTTATGCGAATAATGAACTCTGTTCAGACTGTGCGGATGCATAGGCTGATTTGAGTCACCTGTCAGAAGGTACATTTTTCTCACGTTGCAATTCACATATCCTTAGTATATAATGATTCTTTGAGCGGGCAGTAAAACACTGATAAGACTATGCGGATGTGATATCTCAACTAGACATTCAATGTCCGTATATAGGCAGGAAACATCTTTACTACGACCCGATGTCTCTGACGTTTCACAGATGAGGTAGAGGACCCCTATGCAAACCGAACATGTATTTGAAATTTGGAGCTGCATCAGAATTAAGGGTGAGATTTCGCGCGAATAGAACTGGTTTAAGCCCCAAGAGTTTTTATTTTCTATTGACCGTTCAGAAGGCGGTTCTTGTGCTACAGTTCTTCTTGTTTGTGCTTTTATGGCGTTTATGTAGTCCTTGGTTTTTTGGTGCCTCGGGAGGTGCTTCGTGACTGTGGCATATCTTCAATTGAATTTTTGTTTTTATCTAATGTTTAATGTATCCGTTTTGCAGATTTTGCACCTTGTGAAAAGACTGAGTTTCGTTGCAACAACTCACAATGTGTTGACCTACAGTCTCGCTGTGATTCTAAAGAAGACTGTCTGGATGGTAGTGATGAATTTCACTGTGGTAAGGAATACAATAAATTTATTGAGCTTTTGCGCATTTTGAATAACTGACAAAGAATGTGTCCACGCATCACCACAGTTCAGGGCAGTTCGTTGTTCAAATATTTCTAAATATTCTGTACGACTACAGAGAAATGAAAAACGTCACTTTCGTCCAAATAAATTTCAACTAATATACATTTGTATGTGAAACTTGTACGCAGAAGACAGCGTTTGAAGCCTGAACTATCAATAACTTTCAATGAAAAGAACGCAAAAATGCCGACGTCATCATATTAATAGGTGATAACATAATATTGTATTAGGCTGAAATAAAGATTTCTTGTTAATATTTAATTATGAATTCATTCACTCATACTGTGAGATGCACTGCTATATTATGTTTTGACACTCCAGCTTTACATGTCTGTGGAAAATTAATGTCATTTCATTGTATGATTTTTATTTCTTACGGGATAACATAAATGTCATCAGCGCGATAAACATAGAATGTTGATTAAATTTATGAAAACAAGCGCTTATTTTATGGACTGTAGAAGTTTGGAGTTAAATGTACATATTGTTTTGTTTTGTTTTGTTTTTTGTTTTTTTTCTTTGTGTGTGTGTGTGTGTGTGTGTGTGTGTGTGTGTGTGTGTGTGTGAGAGAGAGAGAGAGAGAAATTAGTCGCACATTTCGTCATCTAAATGTATATTGACGCTTATGTATTTGAAACTTCTAGTCTGTATTTTCTTTTTACTGTAGTAGAGACAAATTGTAATGATGGAGCTTCTTTTCTGTGTGACGATATAAAGTGTATAGCAAACGGACAGATCTGTGATGGTGTGACAGACTGTGAAAATGGACAAGATGAGATGGGTTGCATAGTACCTGAAACATGCCAAGAATGGTGGAATGCTGGCTATAAAACTAGTGGGACATATAAAGTCTGTGAGTAAATGTAGGACATTGAACGCGAAAACGTTGTCATTTGCAAAGACAGAAACTCAGATCAGCTTTCATGTGGATATGTAGTCTTGTCCCTGCTTTCAAATTTCGCACCGTAATTAACTTGAAAACACTTCTTCAGCAAGTAATATTTGAACCAGGGTTTTATGATCAACGTATTTATATATTTACAAATATTGTTTGGAAATCCAAATGTTTAGACTACTTCAAACATTATTACCCGTTGTGAAAAGCCATGATATACGCTATGGGACAGCTTGCATGCAAATTTTTGTTTAACTCAGTTACTGTTGATAGATATGACTTCTGCTTACATTGCACAACGGAGGGTCCGGTCACAGACTCTATGACGGTACCGATCTTTCATTACAGGGTTTGTACCTGATGTTATGCTTTCAGGCCATCCTTGGTTCTACTAGTGGGTTTCTTTAACCCTGGCTGTAGATGTTGCCATGAACCCGCTTCCTGGTTTCACCATAGTGATTTAATTTTTGCGAGCAAATCAATTTTAACCAACCCCGATAGTTTTTGCTACTGACCGTTTTAAGACGGTGGTTCTGGTGTTCTTTGTGTGGCCTTGTGGCTCTCGCTGCGGGGCTTTTAAAGTGTGTTGTCCTGCTCTTGGTCTTATTGTTGTGTTCAGTGGACCGATCACCTTGTTGGGGAAGAGGGAGCTGGTTGTTTTGTTTTCCTTTGGTTTTTGGCTTGTGCACTGTTTGTCTTGGTTTGTTTGCTGTTCCTCTTGGTGTCATTGGTAGGCTATCTTCTGTGATCGTGGCTAATCATGGACACTTTTCTTTACTTTTTCTGTGATGTTTAACTGAATGAGTTAAGAAGCCCCTATGCGAGCCAATTATGTTTTTGTATCTTTTTAACTTTAAATTCTATGATATAGATTTGATACCAGTAAAATCGACCCCATCGGTTATTGTTACCACTGACCTTTCTAGGGCGGTGGTTCTAGTGATGATTGTTATTTGAGGGGCATTATGCCTGCTCATTGCGGGACTTTTTATTGTGTTTTGCCCTGTTGAATATTTTGTTGTTGTGTTTTCTCCAGCTTTGCTCCAGGTCAGCATATGCCGTGGCCTGTTGTCTGTCATCCGTCCGTCGTTAGCTTTCACATTTTTGACATCTGCTCCAGAATCGTAAGTTGGATTGAGCTGTAACTTGGTGGGTGGCATTGTGGTTACATGGAGATTTAGAATTGCTAAAATCGTTCCGTTGCGATATTTAATATGGCCGCCACGGCGGCCATCTTGAAATTCTTCAAACAACATGTCCTTCCAAACCATATGTCGGATTGAGCTGAAACTTGATAGGAGGCATTGGAGCAGCATAAAGATTCAGAATTGCTAAAATCATTCCGTTCCGATATCCAAGATGGCCGCCATCTTGAAATTCTTCAAAGGACATCTCCCAAACCGTAAGTTGGATTGAGCCGAGACCTGATGGGAGGCATCGGAGGGACATAGAGATTCGGAATTGCTAAAATCGTTTCGTTCCGATATCCAACATGGCCGCCATGGCGGCCAGCTTTAAAAATTCTTCAAACAACATCTCCACCAAACCATAAGTCGAACTGAGCGGAAATTTGATGGGAAGCATTAGAGCAACATAGAGATTTAGAATTAGCCATGAGTACTCGTCTTTGTTTATTATAGTCGTTAATTTGATATTTATGTTTCGCTTTGATGCATTGACTGAGTTGGGAGCCTTTATGCGAACTGAATTTTTATGTATTTCTGTATTAAGAGTAGCATCGGGACCCAGGGTGAAGTTAGCTAGCTGTAAAAGTGCTTTAGACCCCCCGGTGGTTTGCTCTACCGACCGTTCTAAGGCGGTGGTCCCGGTGTTAGTCTTACTCTTTGTTGCTTTGTGGCTTATTCTACGAGGTAATTTCTTGTATGTCTTTCCGTGTGTCATTTTGTTCTTGTGTTTTTCAGTCCTTTTAGTATTGCGATTACCTCGCTTGGGGAAGAAAGAGCTAATCTTAGTGCTTTTCGTACATTTGTTCGGTTTGTGCTTGTTTAGATTTGTTGGTTTCCTCTTCCTCTTGGGGTCTGGGAAGGGCTGCGGTTTGTGATTGTGGCACTCCCAGGACTTTTCTCTTACCTTTTTTAGAATACTTAAAATCGTTCCGTTCCGATATCCAAGCTGGCCGCCATCCTTCAAACGATATCTGTTTCCAAATCGTAAGTTTGATTGTGCCGAAACTTGATGGGAAATATCGGAGCGACATAGAGATTCAGAATTGTTATAATAGTTCTGGTCCAATATACAGGATGGCCGCCACAGCAGCCATCTTGACAAAGGACATCCCTTAACGGTAAGTCAGATAGAGCCGAAACTTGATGGGAGGCATCGGAGCTACAAAGAGATTCAGAACTGTTAAAATTGTTCCGTTCCAATATCCAAGATGGCTGCACGGCGGGCATCTTTAAATACTTCAAAGAACATCTCCGAAACCATAAGTCGGATTGAGCCGAAACCTGATTGGAGGCATCGGATGGACATAGAAATTCAGAATTGCTAAAACCGTTCCGTTCCCATATCTAAAATGGCTGCACGGCGGGCATCTTGAAATACTTCAAAGAACATCTCCTCCGAAACCATAAGTCGGATTGAGCCGAAATCTGATGGGAGGCATCGGATGGACATAGAAATTCAGAATTGCTAAAATCGTTCCGTTCCCATATTCAAGATGGCTACCTTAGTAGCCATCTTGACAGTCCTCAAACCATATCTGCTCCCGAACCATAAGTCAGGTGGGAGGCATTGGGGACACATGAAGATTTAGAATTGTTAAAATCATTCCGTTCCGATGTCCAAGATGGTCGCCACCTTGAAATTGTTCAAAGCTAATATCCTCCGGAACCTTAAGTCGGATTGAACTGAAACTTGATGGGATGCATCAAGAGGACTTGGAAATTCAGAATTGCTAAAATCGTTTCGTTCAGATACCTAAGATGGCTGCCATGGTGGACATCTTGAATCTTGAACTTAAGCTTGATGGAAGGCATTGGGGTGTTATGGAGATTCCGAATTGCTGAACTAGTTCAGTTCCAATATCCAAGATGGCGGCCATGACGGCGGTCTTCAAACTCTTCAAACAATACCAGATTCTGACTAGCTAAAGGCAACCTGATCTGATAGCCAAGACGGCCACCATGGCACAATGTAACATATCATGATCAGCCTAATCCAGGTGAGCGATTTCTGGCCCACATGGGCCTCTAGTATAGGTCCTATTTTGCTTTGTGATCACCTTATTGGGAAAGACAGAACTGATGGCTTTGCTTTTCATTGTTTTGTTAGTCATATGCATTTACTGTCCGTCATAGTTTGTTTATTCCTTCTCTCGATCTCATTCGTAGCATATCTTCTGTGATTTTGGCACTCCCATGACACTTTCTCTACTATTTTGACAGATATTATGAATGGTATTTCAAAAATAGCCTTAAGCTATCCACTATTATAGCAGAGATTTTTTATCAGTTTTGTCTTCTCTGGTCCGATTTCCGTTTTTTTTACGTTTCAGTGGTTCTCTTTATTTCCTTACTTCTCTACGGAAACAGATTTTGTGCGATGTATTTGAATTGTCTGGGCGAGGCAATTCTGAACCTTTACAGGATGTTTCTCATGAGTGCTTACTAGATACGTTTTGGAATGGAAAGAAGACTCAATATTTGTGATTGAATTTGAAATTAGTTATCTATGTATTTCGACAGACCGGTCCCAGAAAACAATACGGTCTTACTTTGCAAATAATCAAAAAAAAAACAACAATATTTCGACGGCATCCGTTATTTATTGTGACTTTTCTTTGTTTTCTTACTTCTCTAAGGAAACATATTTAGTGCGCTGTATTTGAATTGTCTTGGCAAGGCGATTCTGAACCTTTGCGGGATGATTTTCACGAGAGCTTACTAGATATGTTTTTGAAGGGAAATTAGAAGAATATCATTATTTGTGATTAAATTACCCTATGTAGTTGGACAGACCGACCTCAGAAAACAGCACAGACCTAGATCAGACGACGCCACAAAGCGTCCATCAATGTCCTACACTCATTCAGCACTTTTTAGACAGAAAACAGTTAAAAACTGAAGATTTAGGATTAGTATGGTAAGGTAGCTTTCTGAATGTTTAGGGTAAATACGATAATCTATTGCGATGCTTTTGGTAGTTGAGTAACAATGTGATAATAGGTATTTAATGACATGTGCGATAAATTAACACACAGATCAACTTGCGCATACTCCAGTCTGATCAAGGTCTTTGATGTTCAATTGTAAAAATCTTTGATACTCGGATATACACAAAGCGCTCAATGAAAACTTGACCAGACTTCGTGAATGCGCAGACTGACCTGAGTCTTCGGTGAGAGCACACGCCATAAAGATATACAGCCTCACATTGTGGCTTATTTGATATTTAGATGGTGTCGACATGCAGTGTGATTTCGATCAGGTTTTTGCCACAAATACAATACTAACCAAGTATTCGGGCATTGACATTAGAAGAAACGTTATTACGGACATGTTTGTTCGGTATAAAGATTTGAAGATTGTCGCAAAGCTTCACAGCGAGAACAGGTGTTACCAGAGTATGGATCAGCTCTGCCAGCCTTGGTTCAAGTTGCTGTATGATGTAGATACGAACCATACACAAAGAATCCTGAATCATTGTCGTTGTGTAAGATACGTACATTGGTTCCATAGGAATGATATGTAAGTCTTTATTGTTTTACTGATTACTGTTCGTCAATAAGTAATAACGGTATTCCCAACAAATTAAAACATTAAGAAAAAAAACTTTTGTACTATTGAGTTTGTATAGTTTCAGACGAATTTTACAAAGTCTGGAAATTCGTATACGATGAATCATTTACAATGTTTATACATTTTGGTTCTGATACGCCTTCTAGTAAAATATAGCAGCCGCAACGTCAGAAAACGTTACCTCGGACATATGCACCAAACGGAGACTCAAATCAGCCTAGGTATCTGCACAGTCCTTGTTGTGCACATGAAGAAATGTTGCATCCTTAGCTATTGAAAAATGCACCAGTGAAGATTGTGATTAGACTGCGCAATGGTTGGGTTGATCTGAATCTTCGCTGGGCGCACATGTCTGAGGGTAACAAGATGTCACTTTTAAAGTTATTATATTATAGTACAAGTAAATGCAAAGATAAAGTAAAGTGGGTCTGAATGGATAAATGTCCCACAAGCCCACCGTGACAAGTAAAACTATGATCTATCCCCTCGCATGCATAATCATTTGGCTGCAATATTCTACAAATATATAAGTAAAAATACCCAACAGATACCTCTATTATGAAGCACAGACTTCCCTTTACTCCGAAAGAAGAGATAAGAAACATACAATGATAAAACAAACGCAACAAATGAAACCACCAACGCACAAACAAAACGAACAACAGGGATGCTGATCTAACAGCGCAGACCAGTCTGTATTTTTTTTATGTTTTTGCGTACGAGGTAAGAAGCCTGTTTCATTTTAAAGTTTCCTACTCAGTGTATAGCATTGAGTTTCATAGATATCAACCATTTCGGTTACGATAAATGAAAGGCACATACTGCACGGCTGCCCGTTTTGCCACCTTGCTCTCTGTGTTGGTTTATATATCGTGTTTTCTTGTTTTTAGATAAGCATTTTGGTCATCACTGGCCTGCTACTTTGTTGTATATTCGTAGATTTGTAATTTTGTTCAAATGCCAGTGGATCAGTAGAAAAGATGAGGCTTCACGCCAATAAAACTCTGTTTAGCCAAAGTAGATTTTTTGCTGACCCATTCCAAGGTGGTTCCGCTGTTGCAATTCATCTATGTTTTGTTTGTCGGTTATTGATGTTTGTTTTGGCAGTGTTTCTTTCTTACCGCATCTCTTTTCGGCTAAGCTATGGAAAAACTGTGGTTCATGATTGTAACCATCCGGGATAGCTTCGTTAATATTTTACTTTGTCCTTTTAACTCAGTACGTGATGTGTCAATATGTACAAGAATGCTTCTATATTTTCAGATTATATGAAGACTGTGAAGAGGGTGGCATTATATCAAATCTTAGTGATATATTTCATCTTACATTTTCTTTGCATGCGAAACAACCATATCTGCTTGGTGGTGCCAAAAGTGACAACTTTAATGTGGAAGAGTTGATGATGCTAATAAATCCAATCGTTTGCATTTCAGGTACACAACTGTATAAAATGCGGTGCGATTCACAGAGCTGGTCTTTAACACACATAACTTAACTGCATACCTAGACCATAAAAACAGATTAGACACTTAACGTCCGGGGACAGTGAAACCAGAAAAAAGTGTGGAAAGGTTCTATCATTACAAAATCTGTTTCTCATTCAGTATGTGTTTAGTCCCCAAGGAAGACAGAACGTCTTATGTGTCTGGCATTGGCTTTTGCTAGACTATTAGCAAAAAACAATAAAATGACTGACACGTCGTATCAGTTCAATAGTATATAACTATATAATGTTAGTTATTAGTAGGCATCAGAATTTCTAATCTCGTATCACCTATATTGCCTAAGCTCCCCATTTATTCTGACAACTAGCTGAACTATTGGTAAAACCTCTTGGTTGAGTTTGACTTTAAACATATTTTATTCAACAATCAATGTTGATCCGCAGTTGTTATGGGCACTGCAACGATATGTTAAGTTTGAATAGCTTGTATAGAGCCACAAGGGCGAAGATAAGCTTGCACATTTACAAGCTTTGATGCTTGCATATCCATATAGCCCTTTCTGTGCGTCGCTCGGTAGACTAGGTTGCCTTAAAATAGACCACGGCCATTACAGGTCGTTGCAACCCTGCAATCAATTCAAAGCCTTCTTTCTGGCGATTAAGACTCGGTAAATACCAACATTAACGATCGATAAGATGAATGTATGAATGAACAGTCAATCTGCAAGGAAGTGTACACTGTCACTATGTCAGACTGTAACTTCTTTTAAATGGATAATTATACGATACTGAAGAAAGGATACCCTGTATCTGTTTTGCGACAGACTGCATGCTAAGTGGTAAAGACAATCACGATGAACTACTTTCTTCCTTCTTTAATAGTACAGTAGTAGGTCGGGCTGCAGACTCAATGACAACTCAGACTAAAACATTCTAAATAGCTTATCTGTGGTCGGTGCTCACCGTAATTCTACTAGTAGTTTTATTTTCCTCTTATTTGTAGTTGTGAGCGAACCCTCATCGTTGTTTCATCGCAATTTTAAGAGATGTTTATATGTTTTATTTTTCTGTGTTGATCTACTGATGAGATGTGGAACGATAATATGTAGCTAGAACTGCATTAGAATATAGCTCAAGTTTTGAGAGCTTATAAAATCAATAGATTTGCTGTTGATCGTTCAAATAAACGTAAAAAAGATTGCTTTTGGAAACAAAGAATGCTACTTCTGAAGTAGTTCCTTTTCACTTATTGTCCCCCGATGTTAGTTGATGGGGACTATTAAAATGGGTTTGTCTGTCCGTTGTTAGGCAGACACAATGAGATGGGTAGCTTGTGGGCGCAACTCCTCTTACAGTTTAATACTGATCTTTTTTTAAACTATGTCGGTGTTTTTGTCATGGATTGAACATGTGCATGTGGTTTGGGGGTTATCCTATCATTATTTTTTATCAACCTTTTCCACTTTTTCGACTTGTTTTTTTTAGGTCTGATTACTATTCGAATAGATACCTTGTGGGCGCAACTCCTGGAGTTTTCCACCGATCATTTTGAAACTATGCTAACTTGTTTTACATAGTCGTTAGATGTGCGTGTGGTTTTGGGGTTACCCTCTTAATATTTTTACTAACTTTTTCCACTTTTTTATTTAGTTTTTCCGGGTTCGATTAGTATTAGAATATATACCCTGTGGGCACAACTCCTCCTACAGTTTTCCAACGATCATTTTAAAGCTATGCATAAAAATTGTTCTACATGGTCTGCAGATGTGCGTGTAGTTTTGGGGTTACCCTCCAATTATTTTTTGATCAACTTTTTCCCACTTTTTCGACTTATTTTTTTTCCAGATCTGATTAGTATTAGAAGTAGTTGTGGTAATGATACCCAAGCCATAATCCAAACTCATACGAGGGATGTTCGAAATGAATTGCTTATTTCTATCTGGAGACTTCAAATTTCAAGTTAGCCCAAAAGTACTCATTTCATGCCCTCGAAGTACTCCCCGTGGCTAGAAATGCAAAGTTTCAGCCGATGTATCCACTTCTTGAAGGCGTCACGGTACGCTGATTTGGGCACAGTAATAAGGTACTGATGAATGGCAGATCCAAGTGCCTGTCGGGACTGGTATTTCCGCCCAGCAAGGAATGCTTTCAATTTCGGAAACAAAAAGAAATCAATTGGGGCAAGGTCTGGGGAATACGGGGGGATGAGGCAAAACAGTTACTTTTTCTTTCTTCAAAAACGCCGTAACTATTGCGGAGGTATGAGCTGGGGCATTGTCATGTAGAAGACGGACATGTTTAAAACCAGTGGCAGGGCGTCGTTTCTGATAATACTTTTTCAGTTTCTTCAGTACTACGTCTTTGTAGTACTTTCCGGTGATGCTTTTGCCCTTTTTCACTGGCACTTTTATTGCGACTTCTTCACCAGAGAAGAAGATTGCATACAAAACCTTCTTTGTACTCAAAGAACGTTTGGCAATTATTTGGCGTTTGCTGTGTTTAGTGGCCCAGATCTTATTGCTAACCTTTCTGACGGGCTAAAAATAATGGACCCAGGTTTCATCACCTGTGACGACATTGGCAAACTGCTTTTTGTCATATTTTGGAAACATTTGAAGCAGCTTTTTGGCCACTTTAACCCGTTGCCTCTTTTGCCCGTCAATCAACAGATGTGGCACCCAACTAGCAGAAATCTTTCTGACTTTCAAATGCTTCTTCAAAATAAGGTAAACCGTTGAAAGTGATATGCCTACCTTTCGAGCAATATCACGAACTGTAAATCTGGCATCTCCTTCAATGATTTCCTCTATTTTGGAAACGATTTCTTTACGAGATGCAGATTTTGGCCTACCTGATTTCGGTGCATTTTTGATGGACTCTACACCAGAATAAAATCTCTTTTTCCACCGCCGAACTGTGTCATAAGACACACAAGAAGGTCCAAAAGCAGTAGAAATTTCAGTCATCAGCTTCTTCAAAGAACAACCAAGTTTTGAGCGAGCTTTGATGTAAGCCCGTATTTCATCTTTTTTGTCGACGCTTCTACCAACCATTTTACTGCAGTGGTCAATTTTGCGTGTATTCAAATGGCAAATTTTATGTCTTGCACTTAGTCTAACATGTACATTTATACACCATTGTGTAGATATTGAATAACCCTATACAGGTATGTATTGGTTTTTATCGTGCCCCACGTGGATATCGAGCTAGAGGACAATAAGCAATTCATTTCGAACATCCCTCGTAAATCCGTAAACAAATGACGAATCAGAATGTTCAGACCAACAGACATGGACCCCAGAATAAAGGGTGTAATCAGGCGTCCGAGGATAGTAAGCATTACTTGGTAAGCAAGCTTCGCCCACCATACCCATAGGTCTGAACGAAGGAAATGTAAATAGAAGCGTATATCCGGGGTTTTGGAAGTCTACTTATGGCTCGTCATTGGCAAAACATCAGAAACAATTCTGGAAACTGTCACATTGTAGGGATTGACCAGATCTTGATGTTTCCCACAGAACTTCTTAAGCGTTGCTACAAGTTTGGCTTTTTGATACCCCTGGCTCAACTCCTATTATTAGAACAGATACCTTGTGGGCTCAACTCCTCCTAAAATTTTTCACTGATCATTTTAAAACTATGCAGACTGCTTCTACATGATCTGAAAATGTGCGTGTGGTTTTTGAGTTATCCTCCTGTTACATTTTATTAACTTTTTACACTTTTTCAACTTACTTTTGTCCAGGTCCTAATAGTAATAGAATTTATATTATAGCTATAACTATTAAATGATTAGAAATGAACGATAAAATTCATGGAACAATGATGCCGATATTTCTCAATACCAGCATGCAATATCAAAATTGCATGCTTTTTTAGATCAATAATCCTTGTTTGTCGACCATTAACAAAATTCAAACTTTATTACCATTGTGGAATGTTGACGTATGAAACATGACGTCACGCTGGGCCAAACATCATATAAATTACTCTTGATGTTTGAAAGTCGCAAGTGAAACAACACAAATGATTTTTGCTTAGATAATTTGTTTTTAGGACTTGGTTTGCTGCATAAATAGCAACAGTGCAAAAATATTATCATGTTGATATTGAGCTAGTGCAAAAATGATTTTACTTCTTGATATCAATTTTGCACTGCTACAGAAAGCGCTGTTTACTGCGTCAAATATAACAAAAAAGGTAAGAGAAAAGTCCAGCGAGTGCCACAATCACAAACCGCAGCCCATCCCAGACCCCAAGAGGAAGATGAAACCGACAAATCTAAACAAGCACAAACCGAACAAACGTACGAAAAGCACTAAGATTAGCTCTCTCCTCCCCAAGCGAGGCAATCGCAATACTAAAAGGACTGAAAAACACAAGAACAAAATGACACATGGAAAGACATACAACAAATCGCCCCGCAGAATAAACCACAAAGCAACAAAGAGTAAGACTAACACCGGGACCACCGCCTGCGAACGGTCGGTAGAGCAAACCACCGGGGGGTTTAAAGCACTTTTACAGCTAGCTAACTTCACCCTGGGTCTACAGAATAAGAAGCGAAACGAAAGAGCAATATTTATAACTACATAATAAAAGGGTTATTGCACTGATATTGGTGAATATCGCAAGCTCTCGTCCTTCGATTTCCCAAATCGGGACAATATTCTCCAATATCAGAGAAACAGTCCTATAAGATACTTTGTGGACGCAACTCCTCCTACAGCTATTCACCGATCATTTTGAAACTATGCATAGTTGTTCTACATTGTCTAAATATGTGAATGTGGTTTGTGATTTATTTCAACTTTTTCCATTTTTTCGACTTAGTTATTTTAGGTGTGGAATAATGATGTGGAGAGCTTGTGGGTGCAACTCCTCTTACAGTTGTATACCAAACATTTCGAAACTTTTCAAGTGTTTTATCATAGTCTTAAGGTGTGCATGATGTTTGGATATAATCCTCATGTTATTTTTTTCTGCTTTTTCCGCTCTGTTTTTTCGACCTCAGTACTATCAGAATACACAACTTGTATGTGCAACTTCTATAGTTTTTCACCGATTATTATCACATTTTGCAAGCTTATTTTGCATGCTCTGAAGATGTGCATTTGCTTTTGGGGTTATCTTCCATTTATTTTTTACCAACTTTTTCCAGACTTTTTTTTTCTTTCTGGTTTGATTGTCCCCGGACGTTACTTGAAGAGGGTATTAAAATGTTTATAACTTGCGACCCTTTACTAATAAAGCCATGACGCCGGGAGACGCTTGTCCGCAATGGGCTTTTTATATCTGAAGTAAAACAAATATTTTTCATTACAAGCGACGTAAAGGGAATCTTTCCGTTTGAAAAGGTCTTCAGAGAAGTTTATCTTTAATCAGATTGCGTGGCAATATAGTATAAAGTGTAAGGAAATCATACGTCGACACTTTGGACGCTGGAAAATATCTAGCTTTACTTTTATATCGAACTTCGTCGCAGTTTTTAATGAATAAGGTATGTTTTAGCATATCTCTTTTACAGATGTTTCTGCAGTATGTAATGGCATACTTTTAATGGAAGTGAGGCAAGAAATTCATAATTGAATTGCTCGTTGTTCAAGAACTAGAAATTGCGATACAGCGTGCGTTATACAGTCTCTAATGACGCTTTGGAATATAACGCAGGGAACATTTCTGTTTGTCAATACAAACTTAACATTATGACTTTTTATTCATCTATAACTGATTTCTCATCAGTAGTTGCCTGACTGTAGTTTTGGCGCAGCCCGTTTTCTGTTTCAACATACAAGCATTCAGAAATCGGGATCCTTTAAAATTATAGAAACAAACGAGAAGGTAGAAAATAGCAGACTCGAGTTGATTGTCTGTTCATGAAGGATAATTATGACGATGACCTGCAACATTTCTCACGCCCCCTAGCAATTCTTTAAATGGTACTCTATTTTCACATAAATTGTTTGAGCGAAAGACCAATTTTGGGCTGATCAACTCCCCTCCTGTTAGAAAGTGACAAAACTCCAATTGTTTTCACTTATTTCATTGTCTTCTAGATTTTGCACCAGAGAACTACAGCATCAGTTGCGGATATGGTATAACAGCAGCAGAAGGAACTCGTTGTCTTTACAGTGTCGATGAGTTTCAGAATATCATTGGTTGTCGTAATCTCGCCCACCTTCAAGATTGTGGTATGGCAATCTCTCTCTCTCTCTCTCTCTCTCTCTCTCTCTCTCTCTCTCTCTCTCTCTCTCTCAGACAGGATGGAATAGCTATTGAAACAAGGCGGTATAAAAATACAGTCGGATTTAAACAACTATTGCAGCTTCTAAACATATAGCACAGAACTACAGGACTGTGCTTCCTGTTTGTCAGATTTAGTCTTTTATTAAACGCTTATGACAGGGACTTGCTAGATGTCTGTTTGTTTACTTTTTGAAACATAAAGTTATTAATATAAAGTCTCCATTATTTGTTTCTGAGTAAAATCAGAAAAGCAAGAATTTCAACATAAAATGTTAGTTCTTGTGTAGTGGTACAATATATATATAAATAGCTAAATGAGTCGGGGCACAGCATTTCCTACTGGATTTGACAAACGCCAAACGAAGATCAGCTAATCAGAGTCTTAGTTAATTTTCTGAAGACGCTTTGGATCCTTGACTTCCAAAAAGTGCCTTGCAACGACTCCGATCATACATTGTGAATGGGCAGGCTGAGTCTACGTTTGGCACATACTCATTCTTGTAGGAAATGTTGTGTCCCGACCCAGATTTATTTTAGTAAATGGCATTGCTATATATTTTTAAAAGACGCGTGCAGTATGAAACATCTGTTGCATACGAGATTTAAGATAGACTTAACAAAAATTCTTCTTAATTTTTGTAACAACTATTAATATGTTCCTTTGTATTCAAGATTCCTTCCCTTGTCCTGAAGGATATATTAAATGTCACCAGAGTTTCTGTTTGGAAAACCGTTTTGTATGTGATGGAAAACAGCACTGCCAATATGGAGAGGATGAACGAGACTGTGGTAATGTATTGTTTGATTCTACTAGAGATCAGAGCTCCTGAAAGCACACTGTTGATTTTTAAATAACATTTTATATTATTTAGCACTAAATTGTTGCTATTGTTTAGTATTTCATTGAACAGAACTATAATATCATGTACTGTTGTACTGGAAATTACTACCAGTTAACTATGAGAGTAGACTTGTCCCATGGCAGGACGTATCAGTGAATTTGCTGTGTCGGTCGTTTTTAATCTACTGTTAATATTCCATTTGATCAGAATGATAAGAAAAAAATAATGAAGCCGTTCAGGAAATGCCAAATCTCATATCGCAGTCTACTAAAACATCAGTTTCTGTCAATCAAACTGCCTGTAAAAAGTACCACATCATGTATAAATTATGTTTAACTTTGGTACAAAGTAACCAACAATTTTCGCTTATATATAGTAGCAATAAGAATACCTGTTACATTTAGGCGATTCTAGTTATATCCTGGCGCGCTCCATAACACAATCCGTAGCGCGTCTGACTGCAGATCCAGGGACCCCAAGTTCGAATCCCAGCTCAGTCACATAACTTTCCAGAATTGATCACGAGATAATTTCTAGGGCCATTTCCCGCTAATTCAAGAAGGGCAGTTGTCAGTTACTGGCACAAGAATGTGCACAAAGTACTGGTTAATCGCAAAGAGGACTGTCTACACTGTAAAAGTGTGGGTAGGTTATTTGACGTTCTCGACATTAGCTTAATTAACAGTGTTGACAGGGTCGTAAAACTCCAAATAAAAAGACTGTTTGATAAACACTTACAACGAACATCGCAAACGAACACACTGTAACACTATCGGTGTTATCTGCTTTATGATTTGAACCTTACCTGAATGTCCATTTTTCTGAGCTATATTGAAACGACTGAAGTGTGATAATGAAAACTCTGTGCAATGACTCGCATACCGTCATAAGTTGAATTGCACAGTGGGATTCGAGCTCGTCACCACGTGATCTGAAAAGACATAAGTAAAAATACCAAGGAAATACCGCACAACCCTCCCAAGTCACCAAAAGAAGAAGAAATAAAGAACAAATATTATTGCATAAAAAGCAGTGCCGCACGTTATAAACAGCCGTGCATTAACCGGCGAAAAGCCGTGTATTAACAAGGCAATTCACGCGCTGTTAATGCACGGCTACGCAACTTTCAATATGATCGTACCGGGGCCACAGAATTGCTGCTGTCACGAGGTGTGTACTGCCCTGCCCTAGAACGAGCATAGTCCGTGGAAATAGCGTTCGCGAGACATCGAAGAAAAGGCGAAACAAAATAATGCAAGAAAAAACGCGAAATGTAGCAAACGTTTTCAGTTTTTATGCAATAATAGCGATCGAACATGGTTTTTCAATGCATTAACATTCGCCAGGTCCTTTGGGAGGTGTTGAAACAGCTCCCACGGGACCTGGCGAATGTTAATGCATGAAAAACCATGTTTGACCCCTATAATGACAGTACGGCGACACATGAAACCATATAGACGCGCGCAAACAAAGAAGAACTGCAGCAAAGAAATCGTCTTGGAACGGTCAGTAGGAAAACTACTGGGAGTACTAACTACTTTGCCATGCGAACATTAATTTTCTTCTCTAGGACAATAATGAAAGAAAACAACATGTAATTGATGAGACTTTTCATGTCGATTATGTTCTCAGTAGTCTTGATATTCATTATCACTTCCATGTAGAAGCTTGGCAAAATTAGATATTTGAACTACAAAAAATTACACCACATTTAATGGACCACAAGGCTCGCGCACACGTATTTCTATACAGTCCAGTGTATGTATCAGAAGGCTCACACACATTTCCACACTATCCAGCATATGTATCCGTACAATTTCCAGGTTCTACAGGAAGTTTTCATAAAAGGATTTGATTTATTCAAAAACTATGTAATCATATCCATACCTAATTTAGTGCGCTAGGTGGACGCAATTTAACATTTCCTAGTTCCTATTTAAGCACTGTAATAGAATAATTCAACAAATGAATGTAACCTACACATATTATTGACGTAGATGTGTAAATACCTAGGAAGGAAACCTAAACACATTCTGTGAATAGTCAGTCAGACCTGACCTTCAAGTAAAATAGTTTGAGATTGTCTTCTTTACAAAAAAAAAGCAGATTTTGCTTCCCCTCGGAGCTGTTATTAAACATTAATGGAAAAAATGGTATAATATATGTGGCATTTTTTAAATGTTTTTTTTTTGTGTTGTTGTTTTCAGAAAGAAGAGCATGTCCTTTCCAGTATCGATGCTTACAGAGTAATATCTGTCTTGCTATGGATTATCTTTGCGATGGATACCAACAGTGCCCTCAAGGAGATGATGAAAGACTCTGTAACTTTAGGTACATATTTATTTTATGAGGTTTAACTAATAAATAATTTCGCGTGTCTTGTAATTTGCCTTATTGTCATTTATCAGGATTGCATTATGATGTTACAAGCACAAATACAAATTTTATTCAAAAATTATTTATACTTGCATAATGATAGTTCAAGCAAAATTCCAGGTGTTATTTAGAAATTGGTCCAAATTATCTCTCTTTTAGGTTAGCTGTTGCTACAGACCGACTGAAAACCTATGCAGCATCCCCGGCCACAGTTCTTCAAGTTATTTCATTTTCCATATTCAGTTTAATTCATTCTAGAATCATTAACCATTCTGATATGTGCATGTCCATAGCTTGCAGAAGTGCGCTGAAAAATGTCAATTTCTATAGTGCATGCTGAAACTGTAAAGAATTTAGTAGAACATTCCATTTAAAATATGTTCATGTTGATAGGTATTGTATATGTACTTATACAAATACTACAAGTTTAAACAAAACAGTCTTCTGCCGCTGTTCTGAAAGGGATCTTCTCTTAAACTGAAGAATTTAGTTTTAATGAATGATTTTTCGCAACAACATAATTAAATTTAGAACTGATAATTGTCTAATTTATAACCCTTGGTACTGTAGAATATATCTGATCTGTTGAAACCTAGAAAGTTAAGGCAAATGTACATTAAATCATAACAAAAAAAGTAAGAGAAAAGTCCAGTGAGTGCCACAATCACAAACCGCAGCCTTCCCAGACCCCAAGAGGAAGAGGAAACCGACAAATCTAAACAAGCACAAACCGAACAAACGTACGAAAAGCACTAAGATTAGCTCTCTCTTCCCCAAGCGAGGTAATCGCAATACTAAAAGATCTAAAAAACACAAGAACAAAATGACACACGGAAAGACATACAACAAATCGCCTCGTAGAATAAACCACAAAGCAATAAAGAGTAAGACTAACACGGGGACCACCGCCTTAGAACAGTCGGTAGAGCAAACCACCGGGGGGGGTTTAAAGCACTTTTACAGCTAGCTAACTTCACCCTGGGTCCCGATACTACTCTAAATACAGAAATACATAAAAATTCGGTTCGCATAAAGGCTCCCAACTCAGTCAATGCATCAAAGCGAAAACATAAAAGTCAAATTAATCACTATAATAAACAAAGACGAGTACTCATGGCTAATTCTGCTGTATACCAGAGTAAATGAAAACCAATAGTTGAACCACGGCGGGCCAAGCCAAAGACATATCGTAAAGCCCCAACCCACTGGTTAAAGTTTTACGAAGAGGCCGTCATTGAGTCTGAGGCCCGAACCGCCGTCGTGCAATTAAAGAGTGAAGCATAGCCATCAACAATGATTGGGTAGACAACTAGGCATGCAGTCTGCATAATATCCAGGCTATAGCCAATCCTTTTATAACGGTTAATAAATTTTCTGAATTGCTCCGAAAAGTTAGATTTACCTACAATTTTTCTAAATCTGTACACTAAGTCACCGTAAAATTCAGGTTCCGATATACCTTGTTGCAGAAGTGTTTTCAGACTGACGCTATATTTTTCTAACAAGGCACTGTGTCTGCGATAAAATTTCGAAAACGCCTTACGAAGTTTAAAATAACGATAGCCCTGCCTAAGAAGTTTGGCTGTAAGGGCTTTATTTTACGGTAGTTAAAGTCATTAAGATTTGAAGAAGCTCTGGCGAATATTATAAGTTGAGATATGTATACCCCATATGAGGTACGCCGGGGGACATCGCCATCCAGAAAAGGGAAATTGACTATATCAAAATCAAAATCGTCCCGTTTATCATAAATTTTCGTGGAAACTGTACCATTAGATATACATAGATTCAAATCCAAAAAAGGTGCCTCGGTATTGGAAGAATTTGCTCTACTTAATTGGAGTTCTGTAGGGTATATCCGGTCCACCATTTGGTCAAAGTAAATATTGTCAATATTTAATAAATCGTCAAGGTATCTTGAAGTTGAATTGAAAGCCTCAATAATGTCAGCCTGATTTTCACGTGAGAGAAACTTCATGAAATCTCTCTCATAACAAAAAAGAAACAAATCTGCAACAAGAGGAGCACAATTAGTTCCCATCGGAATACCAATAGTTTGTCTATAAAGTTTAGTTCCAAATCTAATAAAAATATTATCCAAATGATAAACAAGGGCATCACAGACTTTTTGACACGACCATAAATTGTGATTATTATATACATCAGAAGTGAAAAAAGCACATTCTTCGTTGCAAGCCAAATATTGGGTATTCTCCCGAATAAACGTTCGGTTAATTAAATCAATCAGTTTATCTTTTATAAGATGATGAAGTCACGTAGTATACAGTGTAGAAAAATCTCATGTAGACAATTTAGAAGCCTGAAAGTTTTTAGATTTAAATTTATTGAGAAAATCGTTAGAATTTTTAATTGACCAAAAATAGTTAATTCCGTCCCTTTCGTAAACAGTATCATGATATCTAATCCAATGTTTTTTAACAGCAGTAAGGCATGAAGTTAGCAGTTTGGACAAAACAGTAGTCGTACAAGAACTAGAATTAGCAATGAAACGTGCTTTATAAGGTCGTTTATGAAGTTTCGGTAACCAATTTAACGTAGAAAGTCTTTGCTTTTCTTTAATACTCACTGCAAACTTAGCAGTAATATCGATAGAATGGGTACTGACAATAGACCTCTCGTCAGTAAAAATCCGTTCATATGTTTTGGTACCACCAAGTTCTTGTTTTAGAGTATTGATATAATAAAGTCGTCACACAACAACAACATTATTAGCAGCTTTATCAGCTGGAGCCAAAACATACTTCCTATGAAATTCTTGGATACCTTGTTTCAAATATCGAAAAGATAATTTAGGCTTAGGAGGGAGAAGGTCAAGGTTATTAGAGTAAAATAACACATGTTCATCAATGATCTTAAAAATCTTTAAATTCCAATTATTTAAAGCATTAGACTCAACATGCTCTCGTTTACACCAACGCGTATAATAATCATTTAAAGCACTGGCAATTGTTTCCTGACATTTATTGAAATCAATGTGGGCTGGGAATCTATATTTAGGTCCTTTTGAAATAACTGAACGGATTCGTGAATCAGTTATAATCCTCAAGTTACCGGTGACAATATGACCCGCTGGTTGATAACAAAATTTAGAATCTTTACAATCTCAAGAATCAAGGGAACTAGTTTCAATATCAAAATCAGAAACTAATTTATTAAAATTAAGTATAGTATTACGGATAGGTTTGTTATATTTATAACAAATAATAGGAGATTCCGTGTTTTCGAAATATGAAGGTATAGCTGATATAACATTATTATCTCGAAATATGCTAGGTAAATCTATATATGATATTCTAGAAAGTGTCGAATGCGGAGTAAACACCGTGCATTAAGCACCAAGGCAACTTATTCTATTTCTCGTTTATTATTCGGACAGAATATGCCGGCTGAATATGAGTTCCTTGCCAGACCCTTTTAAAATTCATATCGGGAAAACAAGTGAAAATATAGTATTTAATATTGCTACGTGTATAGCGCTGATATTGCTAAGGTTTTTGGTCTTTTCGAGCTATTGAATAGGTACTTTATATTTGAAAATAGAGAACCGTCACAAACGCGGCTATCTCACATAAACGGATACCGTCAAACTGAGTCTACTATTGTGTGTAGTATTTCTAAAGCACATCCCTTCAGATTACATTATGGCTGCAGCAACTACTGAGTATATATGTGGTGGTATTAAACGTTGCCGATTCCTTCAGTATAGTGCTACTATGTCTTCTGTTTCTTTGGATATACTGAGCTCGTACTTAGCATGTGATAGAAGAGTTATGGCATTACTGAGGGGGAAGGCATACAGGATGTCGCATTTTTAATTATGTGTCATGGACGAACTCAGTCAAACTACGTCCGCTATTTTCTGTGTTCTGTGTTTCCAAAGCATCCCTTTTCCGATTATTTTATTAAAGCGAATTAATACTTACATCCTGATGGAAAAGTCGGATTTACTGTTTTGTATTGGTCGAAAGGCCTAATTGCTATTTTATTAATTTTCAGTTGCCCAGAGGACTGCGAGTGCTTCGGATTGTCAGTAGACTGTTCACAAGCTAATGTCTCCAATACCAGTGTAGTCAGCTTTTCTTCTACAACACGTTGGGTTGATGCTAATCATAATAATAACCTATTCCGGCATCTCTATTCACAAAGACACGCATTTATTTACCTTGCTTACTTAAATCTGTCATCATGTGTTATCAGTTCATTTGAATCAGACTTTTTTCTGTTCATGAAAAATCTGTTGACGTTAGATTTGAGTAACAACAAGTTAGACAGACTAACATCTAATTTATTTATTGGACAACGTAAATTGAAAATTTTAAAACTTGATGGTAATCTGGAATTGCTGAGAATAGATTCAAATGCATTTTCTGGTTTACATGCTATGAACCAGTTTGTTTTCTCACGCCTACACATCGAACAGTTGTCCAGGTACTCATTTCAGGGTCTTCATCTCAAAGTCCTTGATCTATCTTATAACATAATAGAGAAAGCAGAAGATGGAGTGTTTGAGGATCTCGCTGTGGAGTCTTTGTATCTAAATTATACAAACATTAAACGTTTTAAGAAAGAATTGTTTCAAGGTTTACAGAATACAAGCACTATTGTAACTAGCGCATATAAGTATTGCTGCATACGACCATCTAGTCTTGATGAACAAAACTGTTATCCGCATCAGGATGAATTTTCATCTTGTGCTGATCTTATGAGAAATGATATTCTTAGGCCATTGATTTGGGTAATTGGCTTGTTTGCTCTTCTTGGTAATGTACTTTCACTCGTCTATCGTTTTATATATGATAGAAGACGACTAAGACTTGGATATGGAATATTTGTAACACATCTAGCTTTTGCCGATTTCCTCATGGGTTTTTATATGATTACAATCGCAAGTGCAGATGTATTTTATCGTGGTCAGTATATATTCAATGACGAGGTTTGGAGATCAAGTGTTTGGTGTAAGATGGCCGGGGTGATTTCAACTGTTTCAAGCGAGGCGTCTGTCTTATTCTTATGTTTGATAACAATTGATCGTCTTTTCGTTATAAAGTATCCATTTGGACAGATTCGGTTCACCCCGAAGATTGCGAGTGTTGCATGTTTTGTTGTTTGGGTTGTTGTATTGATGATTGCGATTCTGCCGATAGTAATAACTTCTTATTTCAAAGGTGCGTTTTATTCCAAATCCGGCGTGTGTTTGGCTCTACCGCTGACACGTGATAGGCCTCCAGGTTGGATATATTCCATCAGTATATTCATTATATTTAATTCTGTCGCTTTCCTTCTGATTGCCTTTGGTCAGTGGTCAATTTATCGAGAAATCAATGCCTCCAGTACATTCATTACCAACACAATGCCCAGGTCAATACGAAGGTTTTTGCCGGGTAAACGTAAAGCGTCTTCAACACGTTCAACAGGAGCTCGCACTGGACGTAACAATGACCTGCGAGTGTCTAGAAATCTGCTCTTGATAGTATCCACAGACTTTCTTTGCTGGTTTCCAATTGGCATTTTAGGTATTTATCAACTTATAATTTTGAGTTGTAGTTTTTGTAAAAGTTAGCTATTTTATAAATGTAATATTTTAAGTCACGATGTCCGTTTGGATTTATTTGAAATTAGATATATCTTCCATTGTTGGGATGTTATTATTTTCGTTTTTGATCTGTTTTGTTTCCTGTTCTGTTTTTGTTTCTAAATATGTATTTTCTGTTTGTCTTTTCGAGTAAATTTATCATTAGAATTCTGAAAAGTTATGACATTACTCAAGCAATATCATAACTTAAAGAAGCTCTTTTCCAAACGCTTTTGAATAATGAAATTATTCGAGCATATTTGGTTGCCATGAGGGTTAATGTATGTAACAGTAACAGTCTTTGTGACTTACGTATTACTTCCACGATGGTGTGCCAGTCTTTTAATATCATATAGACAGACAACGGGTTAAACTTTATGAGTCTTTAACATAGTCAGCACAGATTGTGGGTCGAGCAGTCTGTTTACCCTAAGTCAAACCGTGAAATGTATCTTTATGTAAGCCATCAGTACTTTTTGCCTTCTTATTTGAAACCTTGCTATGTCAATGTTACGTGTCTGCCTCTTATTCGAGTGATGCAGTTTCTTCATGAGGACATGTGAGACTCCGATTAGACTGCGTGGATGTGCAGGCTGATTTGAGTCTTCGTTGGTGGCACGTCCGAAAGTATGTTTTCTTGCGTTGCGGCTCTTCTAATGCGTCATCTGTACAGTTGTTGGATCAATAATATAACTTATCAAAATATAAAACATTTTGGAGATGATTAACTGAAAGAATATTATATATTTACAGCGTCATGTGTATACCGAAAACATCTAAAATACAAGTGTTTCTGCATATCTGAAGTAAAACAGTACTTACATACTTGATTAACTACCGAAAGAGCGTTCGGAAACACAATCAGACTGTTAGTGCACTTCA
This sequence comes from Anodontia alba, assembly GCA_964016985.1. Lineage (NCBI taxonomy): Eukaryota > Metazoa > Mollusca > Bivalvia > Lucinida > Lucinidae > Anodontia > Anodontia alba. Next base: position 69,085,226 of record OZ024821.1, on the reverse strand, counting down.
AGGTCTGCTGCCATACGCTAATGCGCACTTTACAGAGCTTCTACTTTAAGTACCTGAGGTCGAAGGTTTGATCTTCAGCCATGTCAAACTTTTAAAATGGTCATAGCTGCTGTTTCTCCTGTCGCTCTGCAAAACAGAGTTAAAAATTGAAGACTAATGACGGGTGACAGGACGACGTATCATAGACTAAATGACTTTACTGAATCATTATATTACGCGAACGGATGCATGCGTGCGTGGGTGTGTGTTTGATCTTACATTCATTGACTAAGTTTTCTTTATTCTCATTTTTCACATAAGAGTGATTTCCATTTTATTGATTCCTGGCAGACAATACATTTTGTCTGGTATCTCTGCTAACCATTAGGGATCTACAGAGTGTATGCCAACAGCAAATGTCCATTTCAGCCTACACATCTGCCATTTTCTGTTAAGTCGTTTGGCGATTGTCAGTATAGTCAATATTTTCTTCAGTATCAAAGTAGACTGCAAAAACCCTTATCAAATTGTACAGGTGTTCAGACTGTTCTAGACAAACTGCAAGTATATGCCCAGAAGATATACTTCACATGGCACGGCCTCTGGAAAGGACTAAACGAAACATCATCTTTGGATATTGGTATACCTTCACATTTGTTTTTCAGGAGTGTTAGCGTTGACAGATCATGTTATACCAGGGGACGTATATGCTTGGACGGCGGTCGTTGTTTTGCCTGTCAACTCCGCTTTAAATCCATTTTTATATACATTTTCTGCAATATTTGGCAAGAAGGTTTGTATTCTGCGAAAATTCTTAATAAGTATACTGAATTTTATTTGTGTATTGCCAGCGAAAGTGGACTGATATATGCCAGTTGTACGTCGGATTCATGTGAAACAGATTAAACAACCGTTCTAATAATATGATTTTTACCGCTAAAGCCTCCTTTAATAGTACGTTTCTATCTGCTATTGTCTCTTTAGTGTCAGTTTAGAGACTAGTCTAAGTGCTAGAGGTCGCGGGTTTGATCTCCTTTCCATTCAAACAATACAAAGTGTACCTATGGTATTCAATCCTTATTTTTAAATGTATCGACTTGTACGAGGGTCGTGCAAAAAGTTCTGTCACTAATAGGCTTCCTTAGTTTTATCCCAAATATATTTCCAAATGCTTCACTGCACTTGAATGATGTGTTGAATAGCTAACGATACCCGTTTATTTCGTGCAAATTGCTTTCAAACTGACCGAGTTATTTCAAATTGAAATAGATGCAGTCAAATACACTGACCAATTTACTTGTTACATTGGAACATGGACCAGAAGACGGAAATTCGTAGCTATATTAAATGCCGCATTAGGCTTAATATAGATTCAGAACAGGTATTTAATGAATTGTGTGGTATATATGGACTGCAGACCATTTCAATGCGCACAGTATTAGGGGGGTTAAAGCTTTTAAAACTGGGAAATTTTCTGTTGAAGATGATACCCATCATGGAAGGCCTAAAATCTCTGTTACAAAGGCTAACATCGCTGCTGTAAAGATTGTGGTCGAACAGGATGCGCGATTGTCTGTCAAAGATATAGCTAGTTGTACTGGCATATCAGAAGGCAGTGTGAAAACAATTCTGAAAAAGCGTTCGAATCTGAGAAAGGTTTGCGCTAGGAGGGTACCTCATTTGCTCACTGAGGAGCAAAAGACACAACGCCATAAATGTGCCCGGGAACTTTTAAAAACATACAAAGGCTGTAATAGTCGGGTTATTTCTAACTTGCTAACAGGTCATGAAACCTGGGTGCACATGTTTGAGCCACAAAGAAGGGCTGATAATAAGCAATGGAAGCGAAAAGATCAAAGATGCCCATGTATTGCCAAGAGAATCATAAGTTCGAAAAAGCTGTACGCAATTTTCTTTAATTCAAGTGGGCCAGTCGTTCAAGTGCCTTGTCCGTCTGGTCATACAGTCACTGGCAGATTCTACAATAATTCTGTACTGAAGAAAGTGAAAGAGTTTTACAATAAGAAACGACCAAGCAAAGGATAGTCAGGAGTCCACCTTTTACATGACAACGCATCCTCTCATATGTGTGAGGTTGTTAAGTCTTTTTGGCTTCTGAAAAGGTAAAAGTTTTAAACCATCCACCTTATTCACCTGACCTGAGACCCTGTGACATCTTTTTATTTCCAAGGCTTAAGAAAATGCTTTCTGGAAATAAGTATACGTCTAGAAGTTTTCTTGGCAGCGCTGTTTATCAGTGTCTCCAACAGATACCAAAAGAAGACTATTTATCTGCTTTTCGCGACTGGGTAAAAAGGTTACAAAAATGTGTTTCAGTAAAGGGGGGGATACTTTGAAGGTTTGTAATAAAAATGTTTGATAAAACGTAGCACTGAAGTAATCCGAACCTAGTGACAAAACTTTTTGCAGGACCTCATAGTATTCTCCATTTTAGATCGAGTGTTTACAATCTAGACATAGGATGCAAAGGCCAAAATTTCCTTATGGTAGTTGTCCACCTGATTATCATCGACCAGTGTAATCAAACCGCGCATTAGACGAATTCCAGGTAACGGTTATTTATAGCCGTGCTATTCTCGTCGCTGTGACGTCTGAGTGCAGTGTAAAGAATGTTATCTGTAAACTCTGGACTGGAATATTGCCAGTGCAGACCAAGATCAGACGCCACAGAACGCGGCGTCTGATCAGGGTCTGCACTTTGCTTAAATAACAGGAAGTTAAGGATTAAATGAGAAGTCTTACGTCCCCGTTCAGGATCATTTTCAAAGCCTACACTCAGAGGCAATCGATCCACCAGTGCTGTCAGTGCTATGTTTTTTTTTGCGTTTTGTCATCATTGTAGAGGCAATAAAATGTCGTCCTGTACTTCATTATACTGCTAATATTAATTTCTGTTCATTTGGGAGTTTTTGGCCCATATATTTAAAAAACTGTTATCTAATTGCCGTGACACATTAGCTTTTAAGCTGCTAAAAGCAAGGGGCGTGAAGGATGTTGCATTTTAGCTCGCCTGTACGAAAGGACAGTACGAGCTGCTGCATTATCCTCGTTGTCGGCGTTGGCGTTGTCATTCATTTCAGCGTTAGCGTTCATAAATATTGTTTTCAAGAGATCATATTATTCAAACCCTTAAGGGATTTAGTTCATACTTGGCCTGTTAATTGGCACCAGCTCTTTGGCTTAGGTTCAAATGTTCTAAAAGTACACAATAAAGCTCAACATATTAAAATCCATAAAACAAAATACAATAAATGGAAAGCCGGAATCTTTATATGTCTTAGAAAAATGAGCCTTACTAAATTAAAGGAATGATCAGGTTCCTTCTAGTAATCAACAGCTCTGATTAAAATGAAACAAATAGACCTAAACATATTAAAATCCATATTACAAACTATAATAAATGGAAAGTCGGAATCTTTACATGTACTAGAAAAATGAGCCTTAACTAAATCAAAGGTATGATCATGTTACCTTTAGTGATGAACAAATCCTGTGTAATTTAACTACTACTATAACTCAGTCACCGCCATGTAACGTCTAACTGAGAAAGAAAAGTATACCAGGTGCAATATAACTCCTATCTGAAGTGGTGTCAAATGTTTTGAAGTTATCGAACGCTGATTAAGATAATTCACTTGTTTATAGATATCTGCCAAACGGACTACTTTTGTGATGAAGTTTGTTAGATAGTTACCGGGCTGCTATTGAAAGGAATAAAAATGTGAATCAGGAGAAATTCAACTTTCTTCTGAAGCGCACATTTATCATGGATGTTTTATTTTAGACTAACAAACATACTGATTGTACTATATGTGTTATTAATTATGTACATATCCAGGAAATGATGCTCATACGCCTCATATATCATAAAACTTGGTCCGAAGACACCATACCATAATAAGTTGGAATCATCTTAAAAAGTTTGGATCTTGGACAAAGTTTGCTCTTGACAACTTGTTTTTGTTCTAAATTGAACAGTATCATTTTAAGGAATACTTTGCCAAAGGCATTCCACTCCACCTGTTTCAATGATTTAATACCACAATTACCAAAACACTCATTTTTCGTACAGAATATTCTGAAATGCGGATCCTTTTGAAATACGTGAACAAATCAAAACCGGTAAACAGAGACGGTCTTTATTCATAAAGGCAATGAAAATAGTATTACATCCCTCCCATCCCCGTCAGTTTTAAGTGGAACCCCATCCCAAAATACATACGCAGAGCCCAAGCGTCCCATCCGACCCTGTCTGCACAGTTGTGTAACTGCCTATATATCCTATATATCAAAGGATATTTGGTCTACAAGGTTTTCACAGATAATATCTAAAATTTGCTCCGTTCCTTTTATCCCGCTTCAGGTTTTGCCGGCCTGTCAACCAAATGGCGTATCGTAACACTTGAAATTTTCGATCAACTTGAGATTAGCCATATTTATTATATGTATCATCACTTTAACTTCATTGTTTCTTACAATAAATGCCAAGAGTATAAATATGCCTCACCTGCTTTTTTTCTCACTTGCCACCCCCACCCCTCCCCCATTTCTTTCCGGAAACAAATCGCCACCCATGGGCAATTAATTTCTTCAAATCAATCTTAAGCTTATTTTAGAGAGATCTTCTTTGTTAACCTTGAAAAACTGCTAACACTATCAGCAGACGACAAAAAGTGTGTTATTTTATTTTATTTTTTCTTAAAAACAGGGATTTTTCTTACATTGAGATTCCTGTTGTCTACAAAGCAGGAAAAATTTCTATGGTATTGAAGCCCTGTTTTGAAGGAAAGTAAGAAAATGTTTTCTAAGTGTTGGCGGTTCATAGTGCTATTCAACGTGTTCAGTGCATTATTTGAAACGCCTTTGTCCTTGTGCATATTTTTCTTCTCTTTCACATCTCAATAGAAATGACACAAATAGATGAGGAGTATAAAAAACTATTTCAACGAGCCAATTAATCTTACACCTCCGTACTCCGTGAATTCGTGGCTCTGTAAATATGTCTCACATGTTATAAGATAACGTTTGGTTTCTTTCAGAAATTTGTACCAGATACATCAGAACAAAGCAGAAAAGAAGTTATTTCCACAGGTATAATTAAGACTCTAGCAACAATTTTAGTGAATAAAAATTTGTGAGGACTGTGATCCACCAGAAAGTAAGACTTTGAATGCTACAAATGCTATGATTGTATATTTGTTGAAAAATGTTCCAACTAAGGGTACGTACTGTGACGAATGAATTATGCCGAGCGTCTGTTTTGAATTGCAGTGTTTTAGGTATGGAGGTTCTACTACAATTTGGCTAAATCATTTCCAGAACAAATAAATGTGGGAATTTCAGACCACAATTGCGGATCACAGCTCTCCCAAAGCATAAATTGGTACGAAATGACTTCACTAAACAGCACAAAAACGAAAACAGAACGGATAAACGTAGAGGAACATCGCAACAGAAATACCGTCTTGAAACCGCCAACAGTAAACTGATGAGGACTTAAGCCTGCATTTACAAACGCTCAATCCCCGACCTTAATCCTGATACAGTTTAAGCTACACAAAATCAGATAATTGTTTGGTCCGTTTATGGGTTCCTTCACTCATAGGAGGTTCAACACGAGGTTCAACACAGACAGTGTATAACTCAACATTATTATGATACACAAAGGACTCCTCGAGGCTCTGCAAGTCAAAACACAAACAACAACAAAAAAAGACGACCACGGTGAGCCCTATCACAGTCGAGTAAGGTCAGACAAGATAAAAACATGGATTCATTCTGTCTGAAATAAGTCATTGGGAATAGCTAGTGCTAGCTATGTCAGGGACTGGCTGTTGTAACCTGCTTACTCACGAATATGGCAAACAAAGATGGGTTCAGTCTGTCCGTGTCTGGTGAAATCTCCCTCATCTGCCGGAGTTGGTAGCTTCATTGGACTACCTGGAATCTATCTCTCAGATATTTTCATGTGTGGGATCAGATCACCTTGCACAACATCTGTATATTTTCAGTCCGTATGCGATATTGTTGGGGTTAGAAAAAACAATGAGCAGCCTAGCATTACTTAATCATTCACGAATGTCACGTGAGTAGCCCCCAGGAAAAAAAGACATATACTTGTATAAAATTGTGATGTATAGTAGTTTTTGTCTCGTTGCTTCAACAAATAGTTTGCCGTATGCAACAGTTAACACAAAGTCCAATCAATGCTTCAAAGTCTGATTAGATGTTTCTTTCCTTACTTTTTAAAAGACATAGATAAGATAACGTATGTCGCAACATGAGAACCAGACTTTAATTGCACATGCGGACAGTAGAGACCCGGACTGATCAGAGCCTTCTTCGTCGGTATATTCTGTAGTATACAGTGATTCCGTAGTGAAGGCCTGGTCAGACCTTATTTGTTTTGTCATTATTTGGTCTTCGGTTCTCCTTCTTTTGGTGTCTCAGAAAGGCTATGCTTCGTAATTGTATGACAGGCTGTTTTACTATTTATTATGCAAAATACATATCTTCTATATTATATGAGATATCTTATATAGGATATAAGATATCTAATATAGGATATAAGATACCTGATATACTATTTAAGATATCTTATATCCTACATTCGATATCTTATATCCTACATAAGATATCTCATATAATATATCTCATATATGAGATATCTTATTTAATTCCACATATAAGATATCTAATTTACCATATAAGATATCTTATTTGTTAAATGAGATATCTTATATATTAATGTAGATATCTGGCAAGCCATTTTACTATTTATTATGCATTATACCAGATATAGGATATAAGATATCTAATAAAGGATATAAGATATCTGAATTAGTATATTAGATATTTTATATCCTATATATCTTACAGCCTATATAAGATATCTGATATATCATATTAGATAGCTTATTTAATTCCACATATTAGATATCTTATTTACCATATAAAATGTCTTATTTGTTAAATAAAATATCATATATTAATGTAGATATCTGATATACTAAATAAGATAGCTGATATGCTAAATGAGATATCTTAAGTAATTAAATAAATGAGATATTTTCTTTAGTAAATCAATATATATCTTATATCCGATATATTTTATATAGCATATCAGATATCTTATATAGCATATCAGATATCTTATATAGCATATAAGATATCTTATATGCCAATTAAGATATCTTATATAGCATATCAGATATCTTATAAAGCATTTAAGATATCTTAATTGACATATAAGATACCTAATTTTTATAAGATATGTTATATAATATATCAGATATCTTACATGTTTTATAAGATATCTGATATATAAAATCAGATATCTGATTTATAGAATAAATACTAAAACGGCTTGCCATTTAATTTCCTGGGTATATTCACTTGTATTTTTCATAGATGCACAGGCTAAGCAGTGCCGCCACTGGTCGCAAATATAAGAACATTTGCTCATTATACGACTCAGATAAGGTATATCGTTATCTTATGAAACGGGAATAAAATATTGAGTCTACTCTCTTTAGACACATTATATCATAGGAACACGCATAAAGTGCTATCTGCCTAAATATTATATGTATATTAGTCTTTTTAGATAAGCTGAAGGAACACCTAAGCGTATGGAAAAGCAAATGGTTCTTCAAGGCTGGTCTACAAGCGGACAAAATGAAGCAGTTGCATGCATTGTTGAAAGAAGGTTTGACAGCTCAACAGTGTTTCCAGATAACAATCGGTATTGCAAGGCGTCTTTATTTCATACACCAGATAAACTTGATGCAGCGAGAGTTGGACCTTGAGGATATATATCTGCGGATAAGGACTTCTGTAAGTTTGATCATTTTTAATATATCTGCAGAAGGGTATGTCCGTAAATGTGGCCATTATTTGGCACGAGGGAGAAGTTATACAGTCATTAACAGGTGTTACAGTTAAAGACATAATATAAGTTTAGTCATTGTGTTGCATAGAGATGTTCTGCAAAAAAAGGTGAGAGAAAAGTCCATCGAGTGCTACAATCACAAGCCGCAGCCCTTCCCAGGCACCAAGAAGATGAGGAAACGGACAAAATCAAAATCAAGCAAGCGCAAATGAACAAACGTATGTAAAGCACTAAGATTAGCTCTCTCTTCCCCAAGCGAAGTAATCGCGATGGTAAAAGGACAACACAAGAACAAAATAACACAAGGCAAGACTTAAAATCAATCACCTGGTAAAATAAACCACAATGCAACAAAGAGTAAGACTAACACCGGGACCACCGCCTTAGAACAGTCAGTAGAATAAAAAAAATTGTAAGCGTATATTCCAGGGAGTGCCACAATTACAAGCTGAAACCCTTTCCAGACACCAAGAAGAAGAGGAAAAAGACAAAACTTAATCGCGCAAATCGAAAAGAAACGTATGAAAAGTGCTAAGATTAGTTCTCCCTTCACCAAGCAAGGTAACCGCAATGCTGAAAGAACTGAAAAACACAAGAACACAATAACACAAGGCAAGATTTAAAACCAATCGCCTCGTAGAATAAACCACAAAGCAACAAAGAGTAAGACTAACACCGGGACCACAGCCTTCGAACGGTCAGCAGAATAAACCACCGGGGCGTGGGGGTTTGTGGGGGGGGGGGGTGGAGGGGTTAACGCACTTTTACAGCCGGCCAAAGTCATTATTGAGCGTAGAATCTAGAAGATGTATATCTGCAGAAGTAAAGTTGGTCATGGTTGTAAGTGAGGGAGATTTATTTCAAGACAGTAAGAGAGTTTAAGCAAATATTTGCGGAAGCATTTTTGTACGAACGTTTGGTCATTGTTTGATTGGAGGGAAATGTTCTGCAAAACTTGTAATTTGATTATTGTTTGGCGTGAGTGTAATGTTTAGCGAGTCAGTAGCGGAATTGTAAGCTTGATTACATTCTAAAAGGGATGAAGACGCATGGTTGAAAGAGCTTGAATACATATAATTAACTGAGTAGCATGTCTGTAAGTTTTGTCTTTGTTTGGCATGTGATGTTCTGCAATCCATTAAAGCGTTGGAACTTGAAGATAAATATCTGCGGAAAGCATGTGGTTCGTTCTTTGTGGGGCCTTGTGGCTTCTCGCTAGTAGGCATTTTCCCTATTTCGTTCTGTTATTATTCGTCTAGTGATTATCTTGTGGAGGAAGAGGTAGCAGGTTGTTTTGCTTTTTGTTGATTTGCAGTTTGTTGTTCTTTTTGATGAAGTTCTGTTTTGTGTAGTTATTTTATGTAATTACATCCTTGTCTCATGCCTGGGGAAGACCGTGTTCCTTGTTTGAACTTTCCTGGGTAATTGCAGTCATTTACCAGTTCACCCTAGGGTTTCTTTGGGGGACTCATCCACCTTTGCGTTTACGTATATCCACTGTATTTCAAAAAGGGATGTAATTTTTTTTTCAAAAATCAAAATACAGAATAGCAAATAGTGCAGATACAAATGTACGTTAGAGACAGCTCATCAGAAGCCGTCTCATTTCAATCTACACTGAAAGCATATGTATCTAGTTTAGTCTACAGGGCGGGCTGACGGATAAACCATTTATGTTTTACAAAGGCAAATATATCGTCAGTAATATTATATATCACGTTATTACTTTTTAATAATTTCCGTTTTATTTACTTTAAAAGGTGATTTTATGAGCATTGTTAAAAACGTGTCTTTCTTGTTAACATGACATAACTATATATGCCTACATGTCAACAGATCTGCACGACCAAATCATATTTTCACAGTATGTAGATTTAGATATTTTCTATCTTTCAATGAAAGAATATAAGTGAAGATACCCAGGAAATACCACAATCACGAAGCATAGCCTTCCCGATACACCAAAAGAATGAGTGCTGAGGAACAGATACTGACAAAATAAACGACTTATAAGAAACCACCGACGCACAAAGAAAGGAGAACTACAACAGGGGAACCGCCTTAGGTATTAAGTACCACATGATTACACTAAAATCATTTAGTTCTTCCAAATAAAAAATAGACGGTGAATCAGATTGTATCGTTGCTGATTTCGTTGCCTTCTTGCAGTTTGTATGTGAATAGATTACCTAAATAATTTAAGCAAGGGCATTGCATTCCCTACAAGACTGCATTTCGCCCAGCAAAGTGTCTGATGAGACTGCACATTACCGCAGTCTTACCAGTCCTCGCTGTCCGCCTGAATACGCTCTTGGTCCTTGCCTACTCGCAGTGTCCTGTGATTACTGATTAAACAGCTTGGATGCGCAGGCACATCCGTCTTCGCAGGGCACACGTGCAGTCTTTGGGAAATGCTGTACTGCAGCTTATTTAATATTTGCATAATGAAAAATTCAGGCCTCTTTCAGACAAATAAATGCTCTGGTACTGTCGTCAGTCCTTTTTAAAGACACTTCTTGTTTCTTTGTACAGGGGCGCGTGTTTGTTTTCCTAGATTTTCGACCAGTGTTGGTGAAGAAAGAAACTGAGATTTTCGCCAATATTGAACGACTGGGTTTCATTTTGTCTACAATGCTACTTCATAGACGTAAACCAACAAAGGATACAAAATTATAATAAATGAACGCTACTGATCCAGAGCGAACTCAGTCTTGAACACTGACTATGAATTTATCATAGAAAATGCATGAAATGAAACAATTCTCTGCCAGAAGCACTAACAGAAACATTGTATCGGAATCGACTTGAAAAGATTACAGTCATAGTGAAAGTAATTTACATCTTATTAAAATTTTATTGTTAAGTTAAACGTATTCTCTATCATTATTCCTGGTTGCGTTTCTTTCTTTTGTGGTTCATCTTTGTTACTACCCATGTTGTTTGTGTTTGTGTGTCTGTGCTCGTTGCGTTAGTAATTTTGAGCTTTCCTGTGTAATTTCACTTTTACTTTTCTTTGTATTTTAGACTTACCGGCATTTACCCTAAATATTGGGACACCTTAACTCCTTACCATAGCGATGCTTGTCCTAAAATTTCAGCGTCTAATTAATTTACTACTTAGAGATTTGTCTAAAAATTGCCAGGATGAGTGGCAAACATTGTAGACTTTGATCAGACGCCGCCGCGTTCTGCAGCATCTGATGACGCCGCATTCTGTGGCATCTGATCCTGGTCTACACTGTTTGCTCTGGCTTTCTGTCCCAAACCGAAGGGTAGTTATGGTACACGTGTCATATTATTAACTTCTACTTTCTGTTCACTGTATTCTTGTGTAGGCGGTGCTTTGTGATTCTGTCCTGTCTCCGAGTACTTTTAGTTCTATTGTTACAAACCAGCAATGATAAGAACATTTTGCTGCGCTTATTCTGAGCATGTACTGTTTGCTAAGGCCTGTATTTCCCAATACTTAATGTTAATACGGCATGTTACAGAAAATGGTTTTACATCCACTGTAAATTGTGGTCCTGTGGTGTTTATCTTTTTCACAACTTTACTAATCTATTAAACTGTACAATAATATGGAAAATAAATCATTTAAATGTATTTTAGAATCTTCCACTCGAAAAACCAATGGATGGAACTGAACTGAACTCAAAAGCTTAAGCAGTTAAATTGTGGGTTAGTTCTTAATTGTAGATTAACTAGAGCGTTATGTGAAAAATAAGACAGTAGACATTGAAAAGTATGACTATGTCCTGAAGTAATCTTGCAGTGTTTAAGGCCATCAAGAAAGATGATAATCTGATGACTTCTATTTTAGTCTTGCAGCTTGTAGGAAATGTAGCTGATGGAGCTAGGGCTAACAACATAACGAATAATGTTATGAGACACAAAAAAGGTCAGCAATCCATGCCCTCAAAATGATACTGCTGTTTCTTAAGATCAGGTAAAGAAGTAAGATATGACAAGGATTTATGTAAATGTAGACAGATGGCGGATGGCCGGGCGGACAGAAAGTCGGATACCATGCCGTACCTCCCATTTGTTTGACTTATAGATTAAGATAAAGAAATGGGAAACATGAATCTTTGGTAACAGAATATGTTTGCGGATATTAAAAGTAAATACATGTAAGAGACCTCAGGAAGACAGCCTTCTTTGTTGGTAACACTCCCAGATTCCGATAGTAGTTTTTCTCACAAGCATCATTTGTGATGGGGGGTAGATAACACCTGAGGGGCAAACTTTTATATCATTTATATCAAGTTGCAGAAAAACAATTTAAAAAGTTGATTTATGGAAGTTTTTTCAAGATTTTATGCATGTGTATAAAAAAGTTGATTTATGGAAGTTTTTTCAAGATTTTATGCATGTGTATAGCATCGCGGTATAAGTAGCAACCAAGGGACACATTTTGATAGTAACAGACCGACTTTGGTACTTCAATCATTTGTTTTAATAAACGTCGAAAAGATTGCCTTTGGAAACAAAGAAAACACTACGGATTAAAAAAAAATGGGAGTCTCGGGTTTTATTGAGACAGTCATAAGCAGTAATGAAGTTTGCAACACTGCTTACGCCCTCTGTGTATACATGAGCAGAACCATTTTCAAATATACCACAATGGGCCCAGTGACCCCAAAGTAAATGAAATATAACCTGCACTATGGTGATGTACGGGGAGATGTTCTACCACCGCCACATGGCACTAACACCAGCTGCAGTGTAGAAGAATAAACTCCAAAAAGATTGCTTTTGAAAACAAAGAACACAATACGGAATAGAAAATGGGAGTCTCGGTGGACTTTTGTTGTTGTTGTTTTTTTATATACTCGTATAGAGCTGCGGGAGTAGAGACAGAAAACATCTAAAGAAAGTTTTCAAGAAAACAGTTTCAGAAGTTTCAGAAAAATCATTTACAATACTGACGTCACGTAATTTTTTCTTCATTTTATACTTGTATATAGTTATTGGCAGGTCAGGCAAAATGCCGGAAATACAAATTTTGTAGTAACAGAAAGCCCTCCTCGCTATGGTCAGAAGTTTCAGGGCTGTATGAGGCAGAGAATTTTCATAGTAATAGGAAGCTTTTGTCAGTTTGACCAGTTTTTGCAAGTTTCAGAAAAAAAATCACTTTAGATCTGAATTTATGTCTGTATTTTTCCCGATTTTATACATGTATATAGTCCCAGGGTATGGACACAAAGAATGTAGAATAAAGTCACAGGAAAAAAAAAGTCACTGAAAAAAGTCACAGATTTGGGTAAGAATAAAGTCACGGAAAAAATTGGTAAGAATAAAGTCACGGAAAAAATTAACAAAATTTTAGTTTGCTATAATCTTACTTTTTCAGAGCTGTTATATAGGTAGTGATTTAACTGTGTATAATTTTGCTAAGGAAAATGAAATTATGAGTTTTCATATTATATTTTGTAAACAGCTTATTTGCTAATAAAAGAACATCATCAATGACAGTTTGATTTAAATATTACTGCATATACATATGTAATTTGCGCCGTCTTTCACATCTATAGGTCAGGTATATGAATAAGGAAAGTGACAGTACACCATCTCTAGGTGACGGATATTTACAAATACATTAAACAAATCAAAGCTCTGATAGCACTGGTGGATGAACTGTCTCTGAGTGCAGGCTGGGAAAATGGTGCTTAAGACTGTTTTCATTTAACCATTAAATTCCTTAATCAAACAGTCGGCAGACCCAGATCCGACGCCGCGTTCTGATCTAGGTCTGTACTGTTTGCCAATGTCCCAGTCTAGATTTTGCAGAGACTCTTTTTAGTGCGGCTATTATTAACCATTACCAGAATTTCCTCTAACGCGCGGTTTGATTACATTGGTCAATGATAATCACGTGGAAAATTACCTTAAGGAACTTTTAGCGCTTGTATACTATGGTCGACTGTAAAAAATCAACCCAAAATTATATAGCTGTCCACTTTTTTGGTCTATGACCTTTTTTCCTGCATTTTTTTTTTCTGTGACTTTTTTCTGCGAGTATTTTCGGGCACATGGACAGGCAACACCATCGGGATAAAATTATTACAGTAACAGGAAGTTTTAAACGCTTCAATAATTTGTTGAAACCATAAAAAATCACGTTCAGCTAGCTTTTTGTCGACTTCAGATTTTATAAATGCACAGAGCCTTAGGAGAGGTAGATCACATACCAGGACCAGGGCTGGACCCAGAAGGTCTGAAGACGGGGGGGGGGGGCATTGACTGCTGAAGGCATGTATCGAGCGGCGTAAGCCGCGAGAGGGGTGGGGTATGAGAGGGGTTTCTCCTCTTATAACGGGGTCCGGGGGCCTCCCCGGGAAATTTTTAAAACTGGATTGCCTGAGAGTGCATTTCCATGCTATTTTCATTTTCATTAATCTTGCAGGCTGATTTTTTTTTCTGACAATTTCAGGAAGTCGCGGGTTCGAAAACTGCTGTGGCAACATTCTTTTGTGGGATCATGCTCTCCCTCCCACGTAATTCAAGAAGGGCAGTTGTCAGTTTCTGGCAAAAGGATGTGTACTGTACTGGTTAACTACTTATGTATAAGCCTGCCCAGGAAGAGCGGTTTTGTAAATTGACTGGCTCAAAAATAAGCTAAATAGTGTTGACTGGGCCATAAAACTCCAAAACAAATAAAACCTTCCGCCTTATATGCAGGTAATTTCTAAGCTGCAAAAATAATTCCGGCTGGTTTGATTACCAGTGCTAGCCATGCAGAATCCTGGAGATAACCTCCTGTCCCTTCAGCCACCACACCCACACAAATATATATGGATTGGATGGGGTAGGGGTAAGGGGGGTGACAAATTCCATGCCCCCCCCCCCCTCCACACACACACACACACAACCACCGAACGCCAAAAAAAAATCATTCATTATTCTGCAATGCCAGGAGTGGGGGCGGGGTGTGGGGGGGAGCATGTGCCCCTTTTGCCGACCCCTGGAGGCAATAAAAATAAATAGAGCCTGTCCATAAGAAAACCTGTTTTATACCTTTGCGAACATCAAAGGCGCAGATCAGCCTGTTGCATCTGCATAGTCTGATCAGCGCCTTCATTTCCTGTTCACTGCTTAGATGGTATAACATATCCAGCATTTCAAGACTCTAGTTTTTCTCTGAAGCTGCGCAGTCTGATCTATTTCTTACCTAGTTGTAACTCCAAAGACAGTGTTTTCTCTGAGGCTAAATAAATTAATTAACACCTAGCTCTATGGGTAACTTTTTTAGCAGACAACATTTTGAGATATTTTTATTACATTTCTCAGAAAACAGGAGACAATTTGCATGAAATGTCAAATCCTGTTTAAAGGGTAAATTAAGACAAATGTCACCAATTTGTCGATTGCTGAATTAGCAGAGAGGGTGGTTAGGATTAAAATCTCGAAAAAAAAAAAAAAAAATAAAAGAATGCTAAAACCGTTTCTACTCATACATCTACATTATCTAGATAAAAAGAAGATGTAAAATGTGAAATCATGTATTTGTAAGACAGAAGACCATATGCTACCTATCAGCAGGGCAATATTAACAAGTTATTGACAAATCACAGCATGCCATTTACTAAAGGCTCTTTCATTATCATTTATGAACTCCGTTTTCTGGAGATCACAGGTATCTGGGTAGCTAATGCATAAGAGTGTAATATCGAAAAATACGGGGGGCAAGGTATGACTAGCGGTCGCTTCGGGGGGGCATGTGCCCCTTTTGCCCACCCCTGGATCCGGGCCTGAGGACAAAATATGGATAGTAACAGGAAGTTTTAGTCACTTTGTTTGTAATTATAAGTTTCGGGAAAATCACATGATTCTGATTTTAGAGTATATTTGTCATGGTTTTAAGCATACCTAGAGCTCTGTAGTATGGGGCTGATAATACCCGAGGGACAAAATATTGACAGTAATGGAAGAAGCCATTAATCTTTGTTCAATACAATAAAATGCTGTATTTATCCTCAATATTTAGACGGGCCTGCGAAAAGTGTAGATCCAGAACAGACATGGCCAACATGATGTCTGATCTGGGTCTACACAGTCTGCCACTAATCCAGAAGATTTGACAGATCAGTGGTTGCCAAATGATTTGTTCAGTTATAGACAAGTATGGAAAGTAGTTAAACTGTCCCTATTTTTAGGATAAATAAACTGTTGAAGTTAACAGAAACCTGATATGGAAACTGGAGATGGACGCCTATTTTTTTTTTTGCTCATCGAAAGGGTTCGGGACCAATATTCGAGAAATTCTATAGCAAGAATATCTGGCTTAACCTCAAGTCTGTGAATTCTATAAAATGTGTTTCCAAGTAATGAATTCCAAGTATACTTAGAATCATCAATGAAAGTACTTGGGACATCCTTTTTAATCAGTGATTTTTTAATGACCATTGTCATAGGGGAATATTGCAATTTCAATGGAAAACTAGGAATTACCAGTTAGCTATGTTCAATAATAAGCACTGACTGAAAAATGCTGACTTCCAATTAGAGTTGTTTTTATCAAGAAAAAAAACAAAACATGTCTCCCCCAGCTGTCACTCACATATAGAAAGTTTACTCATACTAATTGTTTATCATCATTGCAAGCCCATACACAGAGGGGATTATTACAGGGGTGCGAACGATTTTCTGGGAAAATCATTTCAAAAGCATACATTTTTTCCCAAGAAATTTAATTTACACCCCTAATTTTAGCCTCTAAATAATAACTTTCTTAAGATTCACACTCTGTGCTAAATACCTGAAATTCGCACCCCCCTTTTTTGAAAGTCAGTGTGCTTGGCTGCATTCTTTGTTGTAACTCAGTTTGTGCAATGATTTCAAAGCACAAGCAACTGCTGAATCCTTTCACCAGAGTTAATTAAGTGAAGTGTCAAAAAGGAAGAGTCCATTGTCTGAAGAAAAAGTATAAAACAAAAATAAGAAACAAAAATGGCAAACAATGGACTAGAAATTGGGAAATTCAAAGGCATCCAATGTACTATAATTATTCTAAATATTGGGACACCTTAACCTATTACCATAATTATCTCAACCTTTGAAACCGTTCATTTTACCTTCTGACGATGTGTCAAAAAGTGCAGGCAGAATGGCAAATAGTGTAGACTCTTATCAGATTCTCATTTTGGAGCAGTCTAATCAGGGTCTACACTGTTTGTTTAGGCACCACTGTCGTATCACTGTGGATTAACAGCAGATCATGACAAGAGGTCTTATAACTGTTTCATTAAGTGATATGAAGGAGACACAAAATCCAAGGCGAAAATCCTGCACATTGTCTGAGGATGCTTAACATTTCTATGAAGTTTCATAAAAATACCCTGAATGGTTTTCAAATTATATAGCAGCACTACAAAAAATGTATAGACAAGAATTAAGAATATTGTAATCTGCACGTCATCTGATGATGCTTTATATTATTTTCTATGAGGTTCCATGAAAATATCTTGAATGATTTGCAAGTTATAGTATGGACATAAAATGACCATTGTCAAATTTCAAAGGGGAATAACTCCAAAAAATGTAGACAAGAGTTATGGTTCTTAAGGTATGCACATTGTCTGATGATGCTTTATAGTTCTATGAAGTTTCATGAAAATATCTTGAATGGTTTTCACACGTTACCATTGTCGAATTTCAAAAGGGAATAACTCCAAAAATGTATACACAAATGTCATGATTCTTGTGTTGTGCACATTGTCTGATGATGCTTTATATTTCAATGATGTTTGATCAATATGTCTCTTGAAGAGTTTTCAAATTATAGAGTTGAAACGAAATGACCATTGTCAAATTTCAAAGGGGAATAACTACAAACTATAGATAAAGTTATGGTCCTTGGTTTGTGCACGTCATATGATGAGGTTTTAAGTTTCTATGAAGTTTTATGAAAATATCTTTCAATTTATAGAATTGACACGAAATGACCATTGTCAAATTTCAAAGGGGAATAACTATAAAATAGTACAGACAAGAGTTACGGTTCTTGTGTTCTGCACGTCACCTGATGATGTTTTATATCTCAATGAAGTTTCATGAAAATATCTTGATGGGTTTTCAAGTTATAGAGCAGACACAAAATGACCACTGTAAAATTTCAAAGGGGTATAACTACAAACTGTATAGATGAGTTATAGTTCTTGTGTTTTGCATGCTGTCTGATGATGCTTTATATTTCTATGAAGTTTCATGACAATATCTTGAACGGTTTTCAAGTTATAGAGTGGACACAAAGTTACAGTTCTCTAATTTCAAAGGGGTTACTCCAAACATGTATAGACAAGAGTTATGGTTCATGTGGTCTGCACGTCGTCTGATGACGCTTTATATATCTATGAATTTTCTTGAAAGTATCTCGACATTTTCACATGAAATTACCATTGTTAAATTTCAAAGGGGAATAACTCCAAAAGGGTACAGAATAAATTTTATGGTTCTTGTGTTGTGCACATCGTCTGATGATGCCATATATTTCTATGAAGTTTCATGAAAATATCTTGAAGGGTTTTCGAATTATAGAGTTGAAATGAAATGACCATTGTCAAATTTCAAAGGGGAATAACTACAAAACTATATACAAGAGTTACGGTTCTTGTGTTGTGCAGGGCTTCTGATGATGCTTTATGTTTCTATGAAGTTTCATGAAAATAGCTTGACAGGTTTTCAAGTTATAGAGCAGACACTAAATGACCATAAGTAAACTTTGAAGGGAAATAACTACAAAATTAGTTACGGTTCTTGTGTTCTGTAAGTTGCCTGATGATGCTTTAAATCTCTATGTAGTTTCATGAAAATATCTTGAAGGGTTTTCAATTTATAGCGTGGACATGAAATTACCATTGTCAAACTTCAAAGGGGAACAAGAACTGACAGCAGGTAGCACAGCTCGCATGGAATTGGGGTGATACTGGAGTGTCAGGGTGCTCTTTAGGATCAGTCTGATCTGGGTCTGCACTGTTTGCTTAGGCCTATTTGTCCCAATACTTAGAATCATTATGGTAAGAGGAAATGTTATGACATTTTAGCTCTTGATAGGACTTTTTTTGTGCTATGGTTTGGTCATTTGTTGTCATGAATTTGACATTATCAAGGATCAATCATAAAATTTCTAAGTCTGTGACCTTGACCTTGAGGTCATAGGTATGGGTGGGGATGATGAAGAATAATACTTTGGACCTGTATCTATTATCATTCCAAATATGAATCAAATCTATCAAATGGTTTGGAAAATATGAGCTCTTAAAACACTTTAATATAAAATTTCTAAGTTCTTAACTTTGACCTTGAGGCCATGGGCAAGGGCAGTGAGTATTGCTGAATAAAACTTTGGACCTATATCTATCATCAAGTCAAATATGAACAAAATCCATCATATGGTTGGAAAAATATGAGCTCTTAACAAAACTTTTATATAAAACTTTTAAGTCTGTGACCTTGACTTTGAAGTCACAGGCATGCGCAGGGTATTGAAGAATAAACTTTTGGAACTGAATCTATCATCATACCAAATATGAACAAAATCCATCGTATAGGTTGGAAAATATGAGCTCTTAAAAATCTTTAACATTAAAAAATTTCTAAGTCCATGACCTTGACCTTGAGGTAATGGGATGGGATATTGCTGAATAAAACTTTGGAGCTATATTTATCATCATACCAAATATGTACCAAATCTATCAAATGGTCTGGAAAATATAAGCTCTTAAAAAACTTTAACGTAAATGTGGATGCCGGGGTAGTGCAATAGTTCTTCCTGGACTTTGTCCAGGCGAGCTAATAACTACAAAATTGTACAGACAAATTACATTTTTTTTGTGTTCTATGAAAGTATTTTGAATGGTTTTCAAGTTATGGAGCGGACAAGATTACAGGACGGATGGACAGATAGACCCACAGACAACAGAGGCAAAAACAGAACGTCTCCACCCCTGTCAGGGGGAGACATAATTATGGTAAAACTACAATGACCAGCGGGGTCACGTATATCCCCCGCTAAAGCCAATCTGACTATAGCCCTCTGCAGCTCTATGAGAGCTTTCTAGCTTTCATAGTTCCTGAGAAATCTGTTAACAATTTTCAAGAATGGCAAAATCTGAAAAACTACCAAGGGACATAAATCCAAGTGTTATTGGCCCTTGGCCACCAGTTTTGCCACAACACCTTCCTTACCTTAAAGACCAAGTGTGGTGTAAGTTTCATCAAAGTAAAACCACAAACATAAAAGTTATTAAGCAAATTGGATTTTAATTTTTTGAAAACCTACCTACCGACATAACTCAAAAAGTTATGGACCCTTACCCTTATTCTAATATACACGATACAACCAGTCATTGTCCTTGTTTATATGAATATTCAGTTCTCTAGCTTTCTTAGTTCCTGAGAAATCTGTTACGAAAATTTTCAAGAATACCTACCAAGGCACATAACTCCAAGTATGGGCCCTTGGCCACTATTCTGCCACTACACCTTCCTTACCTTAGAGACCAAGTGAATTTCATCGAATTTGGACCACAAACATAAGTTAGTAAGCAAAATGGATTTTAATTTTTTGAAAACCTACCATGGAATATAACTCCAAGAGTTATGGATCCTTTGCCCCTATTCAGGTATACACGATACATCCAGTCATTTACATGCTTATATGAACTTTCAGCTTTCTACAGTTCAGAAAAACTCAATTTTCAAGAATGGCAAAATTTGAAAACCTGCCAAGGGACATAACTCCATGAGTTATTGGCCCTTGGCCACCAATTTTGCCACTACACCTTCCTTACCTTAGAGACCAAGTGTTGTATAAGTTTCATTGAAGTAGGACCACAAACATAAAAGTAATTTAGCAAAATGCATTTTCATTTTTTGAAAGCCTACCAAGGGATAGAACTCCAAGAGTTATGGACCCTTGGCCCCTATTCCGGTACACACGATACATCCAGTCATTTTCCATGTTTATACAATCTTTCAGCTTTCTAGCTTTCATAGTTCCTGAGAAACTGGTTACAAAAATTTTCAAGAAAGGCAAAATTTGAAAACCTATTGGGATATAACTACACCTTCCTTACCTTAGCGGCCAAGTGTTTTATAAGGTTCACTGAAGTAGGACCACAATCATAAAAGTTATTAAGCAAAATGCATTTTAAATTTTGAAAACCTACCTAGGGACATAACTCCAAGAGTTATGGGCCCTTGGCCACTATTCTGCGACTACACCTTACTTACTTTAGAGACCAAGTGTAGTATAAATTTCATTGAAGTAGGACCACAAACATAAAAATTAAGCAAAATGCATTTTAATTTTGCAGTCATTAATTCATGGAAATACAGAATGACGGAATCATGGAAGGACATGGCAAATCCATTCCAATCATGTGTGTCCATCCTGTAGAAAAACTAACCATATATCATCAACTTCAAGTTAAGACTATCAGAAATATAAGCAAAGCAAAAGACCAGAACATAAAATTTGATGAAAATGTTAACATTTTTTTTCTAAGTCTTGTTTGTGTTGAGGTTTTACGGCCCAGTCAACCCAATGGGGTCATGTCGAGCGCGGTCAGTTTACCTAACCACACGTTTACTGGGCAGGCTTAGTCCTCTAAGCGGTTATTTCTAAGTCTGTAATCATGACCTTTGATTGCAGCAGCAACAATATGCTGTCAACTGATATGCATTAATCCAGTTACAATACTAACTGCATATTAACGACTTCAAGCAATAAAAACGCATACTTTGACCCATATCTTTGCAAAATTGTAAGTAAGTGTAAGTGACCTTGACATTTGAATGCACCAGCAGCAAGATGTCAACAGATTAGTGCCCATCCAGTAGTTAAACATACACAATGGCTTCAAATGAAAACTTAAAGAAATATAAGCGAAGCAAAAAAAGCTTAACACAGAACTTAATGTCATTTTTTAATGACTCTTTGTCATTAGCATTAATAGGATGATACCAATGAACACTGGTTATCTATTAATATTAACATCAACAAGTTCAAGTGAAGACTCAGAAACATGTCACTTTTTTACACAAATGTGACTGTCATCTTTGGTCAGTAGCACCAGATGCCAGCTGACCAGTCTCCATCTAGTAGTACTATTAAGCATACATCAACATATGATCACATAGTATAACCCTTAAAGTGCCATGCAAAAACTGCAGCAGATAACATTCTAAAATTTTATATATTTGTTATTTTTCACAGAAAATAAGTTGACATTTCATGTGAATCATTTGGGCAGACAGTTCATATGAAATTTCAAGACTTGTTTTCTCTGAAAGATTAAAAAAATCAAAATTGTCATCTACTGCAGTTGGTTGATGTTAACTCCACATTAACAACTCCAAATATAAGCAAGGCATATCAATTAAGCTCCATATTCCTCAAAAATAGTCATTTTATTCTCCAAGAAAGGTTTAATAAATTAATATATGGTATTAATACAATCATAAAATGTGGCATCTGACAGCTTGTAAAATTTCAGTTAGTCTCTTATTTTTGAAATGATGTTGCCAACATTAATTCAGAGATAAGAAAAAAAAGTCATTCCATTTTTGATTCAGTTCAAAAACAAGACTAACTAAAATTTTACAGGCAGTTGGATGCCACATTTTGTGATCGTATCAATACTAAATATCAATTTATTAAACCTTCCTTGGATAAAAAAAATTGTCTATTTTGAGAAATATGGAGCCTTTAATGCAAAATTTTGACACATTTTGGCAGATATTCAGATGGGTATACAGACTGAATGATCAAACATTATATACCCATGTAATACTATATATGCTGGAGCACAACACTTTTCAGATTTCATTGCCAATAAATTAAATATTTCACAATTTATATTCTGACAATCAATACCATTGGTTTGGTTTGGAGTGTAACAACCCAGTCAATATTATTAAGGTCATGTCAAGCCGGTCAGTTTACCTGTTCACACTTTTCTTGGGTAGGTTTAGTCCTCTTAAGCCGTTAACCAGTACAGTACACGTTTTAATGGACAACTGCCCTTCTTGAATCAGAGGAAGGGAGTATGACCCTAGAAAATAGTTCATGGTCAATCTACATGAATGAATGTTGCTGGACCAGGCAGGCACTGAACTCTGAGACCTATCACCAGTCGAAAGCATATCTGACAAGGGATGGTGAGGTTCAGTCTAGGCTTATTGCTGACATAAATTTTGAGTATATTGGCACTAGTTTCTCTTGTGGGGCAATAATGCTTCTCATTTGCTTTTGGTAAGCTGAGGTTTCACATCCCAGTAACAATATTTTACTTAATATGTCTAGACATTACAGCATAGAAATAACCAATCCAAAGCGTTTTCAATTTATTCTGCATGAAAGTAAAATGACAAACATGGAAAAAGGAATATAAAACAATCATATACAGACAAGCACATATTTTATGAACCCTTCTATTTTGTCTTCGATGACTGGACTACAGTGACTAACTAATTATTTTTAAAACAAAATCAATTAGAAATGCGAATACGCAGTGTTTACTACATACCCGCTTCCACCACCCCCTACTCAGAAATCAAAACCTATTGGATACACAGACATATGCTCCCCCCCCCCCACCCCCAATAGTTTGTAGGGGTATAACAAAACTGGCTAAGAACAGACAGTGGAAATCAACAGCCGACTGCATAATGTTCTGTCTGAAAGTCAAGGTATACATTCTGTAATTTCCCAGTACTTTGACAACTGTATTTAAGCCAGTCAGGTCTGGCTAAACAGTGCAGACCCAGATACTATGCCACATAATGTGGCATCTTTTATTAGGGTCTATGCTGCCTACCACTCATCCAGCAGTTTCAAACACATCAACAGATTGTTACATGGACTTGATTGATGTGTCGCAATGTTGCAAAAATTACAGATGTTTTGAACAAGTGGAACTTGTTGAAAACCTGCCTCAAATCTACCAACACTATCTTTTTTTGCATATTTTGCAGCCATTTTCACTATGGGAAAAAAGTGAAACAATAATGCCCAGCCACTATCATGTGGCAGGCAGATAACTCTGTCACAAATTGACGAAATTTGCCCATTAGCGATCCCAAACTCAGAGCTCCACAATATCAATGCACATACGAAGTTAGCTGAAAATCCATAGATATATACTCAAGTTATCACCAAAAAAACCAACAAAAAAAAAACAAAAAAACAAAAAATGAAACTAAGAATGTGTGGCGGGCTGACAATTGTAAAAAATTGATGAAATTTGCCCATTAGCAATCCCAAACCAGAGCTCTACAACATCAATGCACATACGAAGTTAGCTGAAAATACATAGATATATACTCAAGTTATCACCAAAAAAACAAAAAAAAAAAAAAAAAATAAAAAAAACCAAACGAAACTAAGAATGTGTGACGGGCTGACAATTGTAAAAAATTTACGAAATTTGCCCATTAGCAATCCCAAACCAGATCTCCACAATATCTATGCACATACCAAGTTTGGTGAAAATCCATTGCATTTGCATGTTATCATCAGGAAACAATGAAACAACAGACATGGGCAAGGCAGATAACTCTGTCAAAACTTGACTAAATTTGTCAGTTAATCATCCCAAACCAGACATCACAATATCAATACACATACCAAGTTTGGTGAAAATCCATTGACATTTACTCAAGGTATCGTTCACAAAAGACAATACAGACCAATGGACATAAGAGAGGCTGACACACAGACTTCTAATGTGAAACCATAAGACCCCACCATTAATGTGTGGTGGGGTATAAAAAAGAGAAAAAAAAATCAATTTATTTAAAACCAATGAACAGAACAAAACTTTTGCTGCATAGGTAGTTACGGCACAGTTTTTTCATTAAATCTTCATAAAAGTCTGTAAATTTACTTTTTCCAAGTAATAACAAGGATAAAAATCATTTTCTGAAAGATGTAGATGTAAAAACCCCCAAACGCTGAAAATTTTCAGGTAAAAAAAATCTGATATTTTTCATATTTCTGCTCAAAACATAGATTATGGGTACTCGTTAGAACTGCCTCGCTTGTTCAAGCAGAAATAAGAAAAACAATGTATACCCCTGTAAACCCCACTTTTATATAGTAAATGGGATCAAAATTATATAGATACGTTTTCGTGATGCCCAAAACTGTTCTAGACTGGTGTGGAAATATTTATCAAGAGATGCGTAACTGCCACAAATATTAAATATTAAACATACAAAACAATTTGATTTGGATGCACAAACATACATTGACAATGCCAAACATACCCAAAACTGTTCTAGACTGGTGTGGAAATATTAATCAAGACTTGCATAACTGCCACAAATATTATATCTCCACCTTACAAAACAATTTGATTTGGATGCACAAACATACATTGAAAAAATGGTTATGATGATAAGATTGAAAAAAAAAAATGGTTATGATGACAAGATTTCGGAATTCTTTTAACACATTATTGAAGCTGTAATGGGAAAATGAATTATGAAAAAAGTTTTCTCTAAAGTAACTTCTGTTAAAACATGCAAAACTAAAACAAGCATGAAGTACAGTGGTTTCAAAGCACATCACATTAAAATTATTAATCATCCATAAAACATGACTGATATCACAAACATTGTAATTAGACTCATAAAACATAATTTAACAGTAAAAAATACAGAGGAAATATATGTCAGCGATTTATGATAGTTAGTTTCTTTAATCAGCTAACTTATGAGAACTACATTGTACTTATCATAAAATAAGTACATTGGCAATTCACTCTATCTGTGAAAAATCAAGCATAAGCTTGGAAATCTATCCCCTACCAAACAAATATGAATAAAATCTACATTAGTTGCACTTGAAAACAAAGAACAGATAAAAGAAAAAATAAAAGGGCAAAGATAGCCCTGTATCGCTCACCTGAGTACTAGACGTTTCGAGTCAACTGGCCTTTCTGTTCAGAAGTTCAAAACAGATTATCAAGATGGGGGTCTTCTTGGATTTCAGATCTGAAGTATTTCAGCTATTTTTGATCAGCAAGTTACTTCCAATGAGTCATTTGGCCTTTTGATTAAGGAGAAGAATTTTGAAATAGATTTGCAAGATGGCAGCTATCATGGATTTCTGATCAGGAAGATTTTAGCTAATTTCTGATCAACAAGTCACCCCAATACTTTCTATCAAGTATTGAGTCAGTTGGCCTTATGGTTCAGGAAAATAAGTTATGCATTTCAGTCCATGAGAAATTTAAAATAGATTTTCAAGATTTTCAATCTTAACTATTTCAGCTTTTTTTTTATCTACAGGTCACCTTGATACTTTCCAATGAAGTTTTGTGTCAATTGGCTTATCGGTTAAGTGGAGGAATTTCGGAATAAATTTTCGTAGCCAGCTTGAATTTCTGACTCTTTTAGCTCTTTATGATCTACAAGTCTTCCTATCAAGTTTCGAGTCAATTGGCCTTTCGATTTAGAAGTTCAAAATAGATTTTCAACAAGGCAGCTACAGCAGCCATCTTGGATTTTCCATTGGAACGACTTTAGCTATGTTTTTATCTACAAGCCACCCTGATACTTCCTATTAAGTTTCAAGTCAGTTGGCCTTTCTGTTTAGAAGAAGTTCAAAACAGATTTTCAAGTTGGTGGCCATCTTGGGATTTCCTATCTGAACTATTTTAGGCGTAAAAAAAAAAATAGCTGTGTTTCCACTAACCCGACTGACCCTGTTTCAAACATTTGACTGTTATTTTTTATCAGTGAAAATGCAAAATAAACAAGAGGCCCACGGGCCACGGTTCGCTCACCTGGTGACATAGCCACTGCTGACATTCAGCATTTTTCCAATCCTATCATCGCAACTAATGAAAATATCATCATTTGAGCAGTTCTTAGTTTTGAAGAAGAATATATGGGACTGACAGTCAGTGGAGCATGATCATTTGAATAAACTATCAATCACATTTCAACAGAAGGATCAATGTGAAATTTGGTGGAAATTGGCTAAGTGGTTTCTGAAGAATCATGATTTTATACATGTAAACAGCACAGTGGCAGGGAAATATACTAAATATAAACCAGATGATGGCCATCTTAGATTTCCAATCAAAACAATTTTAACTACTGATGATCTACAAGTCACTTCGATACTTTCAATATAAATGTATATGGCCCATACAAATTGGGAAGCAAATTTGACCTTGGAGGTAAAAAGGTCAAATGTCAACATAGAACCATCATTTTAGTAATTTTGGTAGATCTCTTGTCCCCCATAATTTGTGCAAAGATTAGGGCCCAGAGCTTATTTGGTTATGGATAAGAAGATTTTTAAAGGTTTTTACCATATATGGGCATGGCAGCCATTTTGATCAATGGACCATGCCCATTTTAGCAATCTTTAATTCTCCTGCCCAAGGAGGCTCCGCATCAAATTTGAGCAACACTGGCCCGGAGGCTTCAGAGGAAAAGCCATTTGAAATTATCAACATTTTTTCCATACAAATATATGGGGCCCATACAAATGCATACAGAAGCAAACTTGACCTTACCGTAAAGGTCAAATGTCAATGTATGACAATTATTTTAGCAACTTTGGTAGACCGCCCGTTTCAAATGATATATGCAAAGATTCAGCCACAAGCCATCCTCGGTTTTGGAGAATAAGATTTTTAAATGTTTTTTCCCATACAAATGCATAGGGAAGCAAACTTGACCTTGCCGTAAAAAGGTCAAATGTCAATGTACAACCATTATTTTAGCAACTTTGGTAGACCCCCTGTCCCCAATGATTTATGCAAAGATTCAGCCCCAAAGCATCCTTGGTTCTAGAGAAGAAGATTTTTAAAGATTTTTACCTTATATGGGCATGGCGGCCATCTTGGTCAACGAACCGTGACCATTTTAGCAATCTATCGTTCCCCCTACCTAAGGAGGCTCCATATGGAATTTGAGCAAAATTGGCCCAGAGGCTCCAGAGGAGAAGTTGTTTGAAATACTGAACATTTTTCCCATACATAAGGAAACGAAATTGACCTTACCGTAAAAAGGTCAAATGTCAATGTACGACCATTATTTTAGCAATTTTGGTAGCCCTCCCGTTTCTGATGATATATGCAATGATTCAGCCATAAGGCACGCTCGGTTTTGGAGAAGAAGATTCTTAAAGGTTTTTCCCATACAAATGCATAGGGAAGCAAATTTGACCTTGCCGTAAAAAGGTCAAACGTCAACGTACGACAATTCTTTTATCAATTTTGGTAGACCTCCTGTCCCCGATGATTCCTGCAAAGGTTCAGCCCCAAGGCATTCTCAGTTCTGGAGAAGAAGATTTTTAAAGGTTTTTATCATATATGAGCATGGCGGCCATCTTGGTCAACGGACCGCGACCATTTTAGCAATTTTTCGTTCCCCTACCCTAAGGAGGCTCCATATGAAATTTGAGCAAAATTGGCTCAGCGGCTTCAGAGGAGAAGTCGTTTGAAAATGTTAACGGATGGACACACAGACTGACGGATGCCCATACGGACGGACGCATGGACAACGGACGAAAAGTGATCACAATAGCTCATCCTGAGCAGAGCTCAGGTGAGCTAAAAAGTAAAGCACCGACCCTCAACAAAATACCTGTATTTTCATAGAATTACAGGCCCAACCCTGTTCTTTTCTGAACAAAAAATAGAAAAATAAAAAAAGTTTCTCCTACCTACCGACCAAATTTTTTTTCAGCATGTTAGTGGAAACACAGCTATTTTTTTTATGCCTTTTTGATCTACGTCACCTTGACATTTCCAATGATGGTTTGAGTAAATTGGTCATTCAAAAAAAAAAAAAAAAAAATGGAATAGATTTTCAAGATGGCAGTTATGGCAGCCATCAGGAATTTCTGATCAGAATGATTTTTTTTCAAGTTTTGAGTCAGTTGGACTTTTGGTTAAGTGGTTAAGGAAAGAAGTTCAAAATAGCAAGGTGGCAATGGCTGCCATCTTTGATTTCCTGTCCAATGATGATGATGAAGCTGCAAGACAATGTCACCACCAGATCCAGTGAGCTACTTGCGTGGCTTGGCATTGAGAATCTGGACCTATTCTGAAGGAGAGAAGGTTCCGCTGGTATGGACATGGGGAACACTCCAATGGTGCAGTCAAGACAGCCTCTGACATACAGGTTGATGGAAAGCGTAGGCCTCGAAGGCCCAATATGACATGGAAGCAGTTGACAGAGGGATTCAAGAGAGTGGAAGCTCTCAGCCATCGACCTTCATGATAGACATACCTGGAGATCTGGTGTAAGAACTGCCATGTGTGCAGCAAGCCAGCTACCTGAAAGCAGGGCCACTGATGTAGATGTTGCCCTTGTACCTGCATGTTAATCAAATATCCGATGACGAGGAGGATGAAAAATTTTAGCTATTTTTTATCTACAAGTAGCCCTGATACTTCCTACAAAGTTTCAAGTAAATTGGCCTTCCATTTAGGAGATCTTCAAAATAGATTTGAAAGATGTCAGTCATCTTGGATATCCGATCGGAACTATTTTAGCTACTTTTAATCTACAAGTCACCCCGATACTACCTATCAAGTTTGGAATCAGTTGGCCTTTCGGTTCTGGAGAGGTTCAAAATGGATTTTCCAAATAGGGGGCTGTGGTAGCCATATTGGATTTCCAATCGGAAAGAATTAAGTTATTTTTTATCTACAAAAAAGTTAAGAGAAAAGTCCAGGGAGTACCACAATCACAAACCGCAGCCCTTCACAGACCCCAAGAGGAAGAGGAAACCGACAAATCTAAACAAGCACAAACCCAACAAACGTATGAAAAGCACTAAGATTAGCTCTCTCTTCCCCAAGTGAGGTAATCGCAATACTCACAGGACTGAAAAACACAAGAACAAAATGACATACGGAAAGACATACTACAAATCCCCAAAGACATACTATAAATCACAAAGCAACAAAGAGTAAGACTAACACCAGGACCACCACCTTAGAACGGTCGGTAGAGCAAACCACCGGGGAGTTTAAAGCACTTTTACAGCTAGCTAACTTCACCCGGTGTCCCGATGCTACTCTAAATACAGAAATACATAAAAATTCGGTTCGCATAAAAGCTTTAATCTGTTAGTGATACTCATATAGTTGTATAGGAAGTAATACCATTAGATAAAAAGCAGTATTCGTACCGGCTATTATAGGCATAAGTAGTGATGCAAACAGGCGGTAGGACCGATGCATACAGAGTATAGCAACAACCGACAATACATAACTAAGTCTAATACAAGTCCAAAGAAACGTAAAGTAAGAAATTGTTATTAACAGGATACGAATACCGGTAAATATCTAACCTTCAATGAGGTATAAATTAGAATCATGAGGAAGAGGAATACGAAAGGTGATTGCAAACTCTGGCACTTGAAATAATAACACCATTAAATGAATGTAGAGGGAGACTTTCTAGGGTCTCCACACGGCACAAACACAACAGGCGTGGTATGCAAAAAAGGTAAGAGAAAAGTCCAGGGAGTGCCACAATCACAAACAAGTCACCCTGATACTTTCTACCAAATTTCGCGTCAAATGGCATATCCGTCCATGAGAAGTTCAAAACAGATTTTTAGGGTGGTGGCCATTTTGGATTTCCAATCTGAACTATTTTAGCTTTTTTTTTTTATCTACAATTCACCTCGATACTTCCAATGAAGTTTTGTGTCAACTGGCCTGTCATTTAATTAAGAAGAATAATTTCTAAATAGATTTTCAAAATGACAGCCGTGGCCGCCTTCTTGGATTTCTGATCGGAAAGATTTTAGCTATTTTTGACCTGCAAGTCACCCCTATACTTCAAGTTTCAAGTCAATTGGCCTTCAGTTTAGGAGAAGTTCAAAATAAATTTTCAAAATGGCAGCCATCTTGGACATCCGATCGGAACGATTTTAGCAATTTTTTTATCTACAAGTCATTCTGATATTTCTTAGCAAGTTTCAAGTCACCTGGCCTTTCTGTTCCAAAGAAGCAGTTCAATAAGATTTTCAAGATGGAGGCCATGGTGGCCATCTTGGATTTCTGATTGAAAAGATTTTAGCTGTTTTTGATCTACCAGTCACCCTGATACTTCCTATAAAGTTGCAAGTTAATGGGCCTTTTTGTTAAGAAGCAGAAGTGCATAATAGATTTTCAAGATAGCGGTCATGGCAACCATCTGGGATTTCCGATTGGTACAATTTTAGATATTTTTGATCTACAAGTCACCCAAATACTTCCAACCAAGTTTAAAGTCAACTGACCTTTGGGTTCAGGAGAAGAAGTTCAAAATAGATTTTTCTATTTTCAGCTCTAGTGGCCATCTTGTTCACTGGAGCAGAACCTTCTTAGCTTTTTGTTTTGGTAGAGAGTCCAGGCAACATTCCCATGAAGTTTGACTGAAATTGGCCCTCGGGTGTAGGAGGAGTTGTCATTTAAAGCAAATTGTTCAAGCTGTATGATGGACACAGGATGGACATTGACCAAACACAATACCTCACAATACTCTTTGTGCTCAGGTGAGCTAAAAAGGGAAGCTAAGAAAATGTGACGTGTACCCAGTGAAGACTTGATCAGCCTGTTGATAAGGACCGTTGCTCAAAGCATTGTTAACTTAATGAGCTCATTAGTGGTCAAAATGTTAACTGTTCTGGTAAGTATAATATCTAATTCACAGGTATGTTTACTGAAAAAATATGAGTAGCTTTTGCAAATGCAAAAGCTACTCATATTTTTTGAGCAAAAATATTACTGTATATGCCATATTTAACGATCAAAGTTTTAACAATACGTTAACTAACAACATTGTTAGTTTTGAACAACTGGGCCTAGGTCTTTGTAGTCCACTGAGAGAATTATTTAGTATTGTGCAAAGAGTAAGATTTTACTGTACTTGTAAACATAATGATATGATGCCAAGGTCAGGCACCTATGATGAGCACGCACTTTTGTGTCATGGAGAAATGAAAAAATTTAAATGTCTGGACAAGTAAATTTTGTTCAGATTTTGAGCATTTACTTGTCTGTGGATATGCAATAAAAACATCTCCATTGCCCCAGCTAAAAAAAAATGTTTTTGTTTGTGTTGAGGTTTTACGGCCCAGTCAACCCAATGGGGTCATGTCGAGCGCGGTCAGTTTACCTAACCACATGTTTACTGGGCAGGTTTAGTCCTCTAAGCAGTTAACCAGTATCGTGCACATTCTTTCGACAGAAACTGACAACTGCCCTTCTTGAATCAGCGGAAGGGAGAGAATGGCCGTAGAAAATATTTTAAGATCAATCTCTATGAAAGAATGTTGCCGACCTCGGCGGGGGTTGAACCCGCGACTTCTTGGTCTCCAGTCGGACGGCGCATCCAACTGAGCTACCGAGGCCATTAAAAAAAAACAAAAAAAAAAACTGTTGAATTTATGATAAAGCTGTTACCTAATTTGTCAATTATTTTAAAAGTCCCTCCCTGCTTGACAAAACTTATATCAAGTACAAGATTGTCACAATGAACAACACATAAAAAGCACAATGAGCTCTGCTGCAAAGGGAGGTTACTCCTTTCTCATGAAGAGCCTCAGTATTCAACGTTTGTATAATGTCCTTCTCTGCTTGACATTACTTGTATCAAATACATGATTATTCTGGACAAACACAGAAATCAACACAATTTGATGTCTACAGAAAACGGAGGTTTCTTCTGTCTTGTGAAGCTTCTGCCTGAGTATTTAGTGTCTGTGTGAGCTCCTCTCTGCTTGACATAACACCTATCAAGCACAAGACTTATTGGACAACACAATCTGATGTTTATGACAAAGGGAGATTACTCCAGTCTATTGGGGCTTTACCCTCCTTCTTCAGAAGATCATTACACTTGGAGAAATGTTTACAACCAAAGAATCCACGGTGAGCTGACAATGGGGAAGGATGAACACCGGTGAGGACATGATGTTTCTTCTGTAATAAAAACAAAGGTGTGCTATTTAGTAGAACACTTCATCAGATTGTTCTTCAAAATAATTACCTGTATAACAATTAACCCTTAAAGCGCCAATCACAACAATTGTCCTCTGCTTTGTCTTCTGCTGGTTACTTTAAAGTCATTGTTGCAAACAGTGTGGACCCAGATCAGACTGCTCCTCTAGGAGCAGTCTGATCTGGGTCCACACTGTTTGCCTATATGCAAAAAGTGTGTTTGAAAAGTTTGCAAGAAGATGCAGCAGACGACATAAACAGACGACATTTTCAGATGCAGGATTTCTAGGCATTTTAAGGGTTAACTAAGCTGAAATTGAAAAATTAAGGTAAACTAGAAAATGTCAGAATGATATATATGTCTCATTTGTAAAACTCTTCAGCTTTAACCATGCATAGGACTGGATTCAGAAGCTGCATAGCTCCAGATAAGAGAGGGTATCTCCATGAAAATATATGTTGTGGGTACTCATTAGAAGTGCCTCTGCGAGACACTTCTAATGAGTACTCACAACATATGTTTTCATGGAGAAATATCAGTACTTTTTGGATGAAACATGCCCTATCTAGAGCCATGAGCTGTTGCATCATATGACCCACATTTTGTACGCATACAACATCATTCTAAGATGTATAATCCCATCAAATTGGCAATCATCTTTCTACTGCGTCAATGTTAAAATATTTATTTTACTATTGTTATTAATGTTTTTTTTTGTTTTTTTAAGCTAAAGAATTTTAGGCAGATGATTCACATGAAATATCAAGCCTTAGTTTCTCTGAAAAAAAAAATTAATAATAATAATAAAAAAAAAATTCAAAATGTTCTTTGCTGCAGTTGTGATGGGCAATGCTTAGCACTCTGGGTAGAATTTTCAGCATATGACTCTTTGAAATATTTTTCTTATTTTTCTCAGAAAATAGGATTTTCTTCTTTTTGCAATGGAGACAATTTGCATGAAAAGCCAAATCCTGTTTTTGGGAAAAATAAGAAAAAATAAATTCGTCATCTGCTGAATTTGCCCAGAGAGTGGTGGTAAAGGTTAAGGGTGAATGTTAAACATGAAAATCTAGTGTAACAGCTTCTGTATGCTCCTGTTACCATACAGCAGTTTACATTTTATATTGGGAATTACAGGATAACATTTTGGATAGATTGCCAAGGAAGATCACTCTTACCTGAATTTTTTTGCCCTCTTCTCAAAAGGGGCTACCAGTACACTTAAAGAAAAAAGAATTTGCTCCCTCTGTGAGCAAATTCTTTCCATTAAGAGTAGCTTCCTTTAAGAAAAAGTTTCCATAAAAAGGGAAGCAGATCCTCTTCTGTTAGAATGTCTCTGAGAAGGAAGGAAAAAACTTTCACTTAAGAGTGCTCTCCCTTTTTGGTGTATCTGTTCACCTTAAGGGGACTGGATACACTTGGTAGATTTCTGCTATTTTTAGCAAGGGGGACAACTTTTGTAACTTCCTATTAGCTTTCCTGTACACCAATCTCCTTCTGAAAAGGATTCTTCTCTGAATTGATTGATTGTGTTAGGGTTTAACAACACGTCAACCCTTGTGGGTCATTTTGTGTCGTCTCCCAGAGAAAGGGAGAAAAGAGATAGAAGAAATTGTAGAAGAGATGAAAGAGAGGGACAGGTAAAAAAGACGAACAAGAATGAAAGTAAAGAAACAGAAGAAATACAACATTCCCCCTCTACCCTTACCTGCTACAAGGGTAACAGGCCTTGCCCAATTGTAAGCCAATATCAGTTGAACACCCCGGTGACGTAAGATACATGACACCTTCGCACCACCCGACCACCCCCGATTCTTCTCTGAAAGGAAAGAATTTGCTCCCCTTGGAGCTCCCAGAGAGTTGCCATTCCTGAAATTGCATCAATACCCTGAGGTATTTTTTCTTTTCCTTTGCCTGAAACTAAAGCAGGCTGTTTTTACTCTATTCATCTTTTCTTTCCCTTTGCCTAAAACTAGAGCAGGCTGTTTTATTATATTCATCTTTTCTTTTCCTTTGCCTGAGACTACAGCAGGCTGTTTTATTCTATTAATCTTTTCTTTTCCCTTGCCTAAAACTAGAGCAGGCTGTTTTATTATATTCATCTTCTCTTTTCCTTTGCCTGAGACTACAGCAGGCTGTTTTATTCTAGTAATCTTTTCTTTTCCTTAACCTGAGACTACAGCAGGCTGTTTTATTCTATTAATCTTTTCTTTTCCTTTGCCTGCGACTAGAGCAGGCTGTTTTATTCTGTTAATCTTTTCTTTTCCTTTGCCTGAAACTAGAGCAGGCTGTTTTATTCTATTCATCTTTTCTTTTCTTTTGGCTGAAACTAGAGCAGGCTGTTTATATCTATTCATCTTTTCTTTTCCTTTGCCTGAAACTAGAGCAGACTGTTTTAGTTATCTTTTCTTTTCCTTTGCCTAAAACTAGAGCAGGCTGTTTAATTCTATTAATCTTTTCTTTTCCTTTGCCAGAAACTAGAGCAGGCTGTTTTATTCTATTTATCTTTTCTTTTCCTTTGCCTGAAACTAGAGCAGGTTTTTTTTTTTTTATTCTATTCATCTTTTCTTTTCCTTTGCCTGAAACTAGAGCAGGCTGTTTTATTCTATTCATCTTTTCTTTTCCTTTGCCTGAAACTAGAGCAGGTTGTTTTTTTTATTCTATTTATCTTTTCTTTTCCTTTGCCTGAAACTAGAGCAGACTGTTTTAGTTATCTTTTCTTTTCGTTTGCCTAAAACTAGAGCAGGCTGTTTAATTCTATTAATCTTTTCTTTTCCTTTGCCAGAAACTAGAGCAGGCTGTTTTATTCTATTTATCTTTTCTTTTCCTTTGCCTGAAACTAGAGCAGGTTTTTTTTTTATTCTATTCATCTTTTCTTTTCCTTTGCCTGAAACTAGAGCAGGCTGTTTTATTCTATTCATCTTTTCTTTTCCTTTGCCTGAAACTAGAGCAGGTTGTTTTTTTTTATTCTATTTATCTTTTCTTTTCCTTTGCCTGAAACTAGAGCAGGCTGTTTTATTCTATTCATCTTTTCTTTTCCTTTGCCTGAAACTAGAGCAGGCTGTTATATTCTATTCATCTTTTCTTTTCCTTTACCTGAAACTAAAGCAGGCTATTTAATTCTATTCAGCTTTTCTTTTCCTTTGCCTGAAACTAGAGTAGGATGTTTTTATCTTATCAAAGGGTACAGGAGTTTACCTTATCTATATGTGCCCCTTTCTTCTGTGCATAAGAACCCCAGAGTATGAAGATCAGTCCATGTCTATTCTTGTTGAACCAAGATATTGTTGCATCTGTAAACTTCTCCCAGCCCTTGTCTTTATGAGAGTTAGCTTCTGATGCCCTCACCGTGAGACATGCATTCAACATTAGTACACCTAGAGCGAAAGAGAAGATCAGTTGTATTAATTGTCTTTCATAAAAAAAATCTGCATTTTTCTTTTATAGACAAGAAAACCAAATTATCAATTCCTGCAACATTTCTTATGAGTGACCTAGTTTTGCTGAATGTAGCATAGGCATAGAGCAGTAAGATGCATACACTGCTAAAGTTTGAGTGGACTAAAAAAGTTGAAACTGTCTTGAAATACCACACTAAGGATTCCAATAACAAGACAGAATCTGTATATATTCTCTGGCTACAATGAAGCTCCATACAGCCATGCGCTCAATTCAGCCTCATGTGGGATTCAAACCCGGAACTTCATCATTCACAGTTAGGAAAATTAACAACTCAGTCACACCAACATTCCTCAGGTATGAATGTATCTCTAAAATGTGCTAACTGAATAGCTTAAATTGCTTTAACACTTTGCATGCTGGGTCATTTTTCGTGCTTTTTTAGTAGTCTGTGGATTTTTTTTTTTAAATGAACTTTTTCAAAAAAATCTTTCAGGAATACAATCAGAGTGCCAAACAGTTTGTATCCAGATCAGGCCCAACATTTTGCAGACTACAAAAGTCGCCAAAAGCAGGAAAGAGTTAAGAACAGTCTACACTGGGTCTACACTGTTTCCTCAGACAAGAGAATGTCTGTCAGAATAGTTGGGTAAATGTGTTATGAAGTTACACAGAGCTCTATACAAAGTATGCATCCTGACAATTATTTTTCTTACTTCTACACAAAAAATATATTATGAGTACTCATTGAAAGTGCCTTACTGAGGTGCTCCTAATGAGTTTTGAGGCACTTTTAATAAGTATACACACTACCAGTATATGTTTTAACCCTTGTCCTCCTAAACCCAGATATACCCTGCCTTTGCAAACCGTGAAGATCCACATCAGTAATCTGAATCTGCACTGTTTGTCAATCAGTATGTGAATTTGTATCAACAATCTGGATGAAGTTATCTGATTGGCTGAAAATCTGATGTGGGTGTGGCATCTTCATTTATTCAGCATAACAAGGGTTTAAGAAGTAAGAAAAAAATATCAAAGCCTTGTCTAGAGCTACGAATTAAACAGCAAATTGAGACAATCTTTACACTGCCGTGTGGGTGACAAGTATACTAGCCTTGATTTGCCCAGCCCTGTAGATAACCATGAGTAGGCTTTGTAAATCCTTTGACATCATTCTGCAGTTCTTTGTACATATTCACAAGACTGAAACAGGAAGCAATAAACATTTAACAAGATATGAGCCTCTCAAGACAGCAATTTAATACATGTATGCAACATATGCAGTCAGCATAGTCATAGATCAGCCTCTGCATCGATACAGTCTGATCAGGGTCTATGCTGATCACTTACAGAATGTCTAAAGTCCATACATAATGGGAACAATCAGTGTGTGAATTTGCAGACTGATCTAAGACTGCTGTGGTTGCATATGTCTATTCAAAGCGGCTTCTCATAATCAAGCAGCACAATGTCTTTTGCTTTATTTTACACTATTTTTATTGATAAACTTGCCAGCACAAGAATACAGCATTATAAATTGCTCTGAATCTGTTGAGCCTTTGGCTAGGTATGACAAAGGAATAGCTAATGGGGACTAATTCTGTGACAATTTCATTATTAAACTAGAAATGTGTCCAAAGTGATTGGATTCCACTACCTTGCAACAGTCCTAAAGGAGCAGAAAATTAAAAACAAAATAAGTACTACACTAGTTCTAAACAACTTCCACCTACTGATGATCTCAGGGTAATTGTCACAATTTTAAAATATTTGCATTAAAGAGAAAGCAAGGCTGGCAAAGAATGCATCTGAAATAACAGATCTTGACAAACAAACATTTTGATGCAAATTTGATCAACATCTGATGAAAACTAGACCTGTGTGTGAAACACACTCATGCTCACACCCAGGCACCATTGTTAATAACTAAGGCTTGATTAATAAATTTCATAATATGCTTAAAATGGGAATTTGCATGAAACATGTTTATCACATAAAGAACTGGAATTCAGCAGAATAACAGGTCTGACCTTCTAAGCAATCATGTGCAGCATATCAAAAGCAGTGGCTACATCACAGCACTGATTTTCCATAAAGTGTCAGTGTATATATCCCCTGTTTGAGATAACATCAGAAGCAGGGTAAAAGTAGGCATTCTACTGGTATGCAGTGCTGGTTAGCATACCCCAATCTAGTGATACTCGCGGACATTTACAGGCTAGGTCCTCTCACTAGATGGAGAAATTCCTACTATATCATGCTTATGATATTTCATTATGACAAGAAGCGGTTCCTAATACTGCATAGTGCATCACCTCACTACAGCATTAAGTTGGTCTAATGACATTTCCATACTTCTTGCAGTCTCGTGTGCAATGCCAAGTTCTAGACACTGACCTTTTACCACACGGCCATTGCAACCCTCATGTCTAAGAAATTCAAGTACAAGCTCTTTGGTCTAAAACATTTGATTTGTCAGTCTGCAATCTATTTTCAATGGTTTTAAGTTTCAACTCAATCCTATAATGACATCAGAAGTTATTAATCAAAACGTCTCTCAGTGGGACTATTTCTAATTCAGAAAAGGGCCATAATCCATGCAAAACGTATTGCAGAGTAGTGGTACTTGTTATACAAATTCTTTGTAAGGTAATAGGCTAGTATTTCAAATTTCAAATCAATCCCCCAAAGACGATGAAAGTTGTAAACCAAAATGCATCTAAACGGGACAATATCAAAGTCAGAAAGGGGCCACAATCCATGCAAAAGTGTAATAGAGTGATGATACTTGTTCTATAAATTCTCATTTAAGTAATAGCTTGGGCTAGTATTTCAATTTGAAGTTAATCCGCAATGATGTCAAAACCGATGAATCCAAATGCATCAAAATACATCTGAATAGGATAATATCTAAGCCAGAAAGGGGTCATAATCCATGCAAAAGTCAAAACAGAGCTATGGTACTTCTTCTACAAGTTCTCTGCAAGATAATCAGCTAGTACTTCAAATTCCAAATCAATCTGTCATAGATAACAAGACTTATGAATCAAAATGTATCTACATGTAAATGGGACAATTCCTAAGTCAGAAGGGTCCATAACCCATGCAAAATGCATAACAGAGTAATGCCACTTGTTCTACAAAATCTCTGCAAGGTAATTGGCTAGTATTTTAAGTTTCAAATCAATCCTTCAATGAAATCAGAAGTTATTAATCAAAATGTATCTAAATGGGACACTTTTTAAGTCAGAAAAGGGCCATAATCCATGCAAAATGCATAACAGAGTGATGGTTCTTGTTCTACAAATTCTCTGTGAGATAATAGGCTAGTATTTCAAGTTTCAAATCAATCCCTTTAAGATAACAAGAGTTATGAATCAAAATGTATCTAAATGGGACACTTTTTAAGTCAGAAAAGGGCCATAAACCATGAAAAATGCATAACAGAGTGATAGTACTTGTTCTACAAATTCACTATCAGGTAAAAGGCTAGTATTTCAAGTTTCAAATCAATCCCCCAAAGATAACAAGAGTTATGAATCGAAATGCATCTGAATGAGACAATTTCTAAGTCAGAAAGGGGCCATAATCCATGCAAAATGCCTGCAGGAATTATCTAAGTTATCCCCTCACTGTGTCTTGCTACAATGTGTATGTGTTCCAAACTGTAAAGCAATCCACCAAAGATAATCAGTTATAAGCAATATTCAAATGCGATGGGACGGGACGCAACCACCAAAGTGAATCCAGTATAGTCCCCACCAAACAAGTTTGGTGGGGGCATAATAAAAAAGTTATGGAGATTTAACCCATAGTATATTGAATAGACTCTCCCACACAATATATTGGAAGAGTCCATTGTTCAATTTTAGGTACGTCTGGCTATGAGATTTACATATTCCTAAAGAAAAATGGCTAAACTATTTGCAAACAGTGGAGACTCTGATCAGACGCCACATTCTGCAGTGTCTGATCTGGGTCTGAAAAAGTTGCCAATTACCCTTTTACGGGTCTCCCAACTACAATGGGTTAAAGATATCAAAATAATTGCTTTTATGAGGGCCACCATTTTGAATACTTAATGAAGCTTTATGACATGATAAAGCCTTAATTGTTTGTGTTGAGGTTTTACGGCCCAGTCAACCCAATGGGGTCATGTCAAGTGCGGTCAGTTTACCTAACCACACGTTTACTGGGCAGGCTTTGTTCTCTAAGCGGTTAACCAGTATTGTG
The DNA here is from genome assembly GCA_964016985.1 of Anodontia alba. Taxonomy (NCBI): domain Eukaryota; kingdom Metazoa; phylum Mollusca; class Bivalvia; order Lucinida; family Lucinidae; genus Anodontia; species Anodontia alba. The sequence goes on along the minus strand of OZ024821.1, from coordinate 69,044,731 downwards.
CACATTCCTTCGCCAGAAACTGACAACTGCCCTTCTTGAATCAGCGGATGGGAGAGAATGACCGTAGAAAATAATTCACGATCAATCTCCACGAAAGAATGTTGCCGACCTTGGCGGGGGTTGAACCCGCGACCTCCTGGTCTCCAGTCGGACGGCGCATCCAACTGAGCCACAGAGCCTTAATCGAAATTGCAAAACCTGTTAAAACAAATAATATTTACAACAATATTTTACCTTGGTATGTGTATTTGTGTATATAGCTTCTACAGCTTGTAATTTTATTTTGCTTGAAAACTGCACTATTTTATGTCAGAAAGAAGATTTTATTTCATCTTTTCAAATGTTTATAACCTCATTGAATATTAAAAATGGTGGTACCCTTGACAAAAGATATGAAATCTTTAAACAGCATTGACTTTCTTAATTTTTATCCAAGTCAATCAAAATTGCATCAAAATGCATGGTTTGTCACATCTTTCCTTTCAGTTGCATTCTTTATCAACCTTGCATTTTCCTTTTAAATTTGGAAGTAGAGGGCACTGTGTTGGGGTTTAACGACACGTCAACCCTTGTCGGTCATTTTGTGTCGTCTCCCAGAGACAGGGAGAAAAGAGATAGGAGAAGAGATGGAAGAGAGGAACAAGGAAGAAAGAGGAACAGGAATGAAAGTGAAGAAACAGAAGAAATAAAAACATTCCCCCTCTACCCATACCTGCTACAAGGATAGCAGGCCTTGCCCAACTGTAAGCCAGTATCAGTTGGATGCCCCTGTGATGTAAGATACATGACACTTTTGCACCACCCAACCAGCCCTGAAGTAGAGTGCAATCTCTCTACAATAGTCACCTTTGAGAATAGATAATACTTGTGTTGTAAGGTTGCTGTCATACAGAGGTTAAAAATACACAGCAAATCTGGGTCCAGTTGTTCAAAGCGACATTAGCTAAACAAGCTTGTTAGCGGTCAAAATGTTACCTGTTCTTGTTTGTTTGTGTTGAGGTTTTTATGGCCAAGTCAACCCAATGGGGTCATGTCGAGCACAGTCAGTTTACCTAACCACACGTTTACTGGGCAGGCTTAGTCCTCTAAGCGGTTAACCAGTATTGTGCACATACTTTCGCCAGAAACTAACATCTGCCCTTCTTGAATCAGCGGAAGGGGGAGAATGACCGTAGAAAATATTTCATGATCAATGTTACCTGTTCTAGTAAGTACAATATGGAATTCACAGGTATTTCTGCTGAAAAAAGTGAGTAGCTTTAGCAAGTGCAAAAGCTACTCACATTTTTTCCTAAAAAATATTAGGGTATATGCCGTACCTAATGATCAAAGTTTTAATGGATGTTAACTAACACATCATTAGTTTTGAACAACTGGGCCTTGCAGTTTAGGAAATCAGAAAAGTAGCTGTTAGAAAGAGGCAACCTTTTTGACTTCCTGTTTGCTTTACTGCACATCTAAACCATTCTGAAAGGGGGTCTACTTTAAAAGGAAAAGAATTTTGCAAACCACTAACTTTATCAGATAATAAAGGAAACATGGCAGAAACATACCATACCTTGGTGGAGGAGGAATTCCAGGAAGAACACTGAATGATAAACCTGGAATAAAAGCAGTTTCACAGAGAATAAATGTGGTTCAGCATGAAAAAAACAAACAAAAAAAACTACAATAAACAAACAGAGTTTCCTAGGAAACAGTGGCTCTACCACAATTTTTTTTTTGCTTAAAACGAGAGGCAAGTGCTGGGAAGGGGTTGATTGATACTAAACATCGCTATATTTTGAGTTGATTTGCAATGCTGTATCCAATTCTACCCTACCCCGCCCTCCCTTCTGCTATCCCACATTATATCGTACCTAGCTATGATAAGCCAGGGTAGAAGGGTATGGTAAGGTAAGAATAGGAGTTTTTTTTGTGTTGTTTTATGGCCCAGTCAACCCAATGGGGTCATGTCGAGCGCGGTCAGTTTACCTAACCACACTTTTACTGGGCAGGCTTACATCCTCTAAGTGGTTAACAAGCACTTTGCACATTCTTTCACCAGAAACTGACAACTGTCCTTCTTGAATCAGCGGAAGGGAGAGAATGACCGTAGAAAGTATTTCATGATCAATCTCCATGAAAGAATGTTGCTGACCCGGTGGGGGTTGAACCTGCAACCTCCTGATCACCAGTTGGATGTGCATCCAACTGAGCCACTGAGGATAGGAGGATAGGAGTATGGGTAGGGGGTAGGGCTAATGGTAAGGGTAAGGTGGGGGGTGGGGAGTAGGATGTGATAACAATATTGTTTGTGTTGAGGTTTTACGGCCCAGTCAACCCAATGGGGTCATGTTGAGCGCCTAACCATACATTTACTGGGCAGGCTTAGTCCTCCAAGCGGTTAACCAGTATAGTGTAAATTGTTTCGCCAGAAACTGACAACTGCCCTTCTTGAATCAGCGGAAGGGAGAGAATGACTGTAGAATATAATTCATGATCAATCTCCATGAAAGAATGTTGCCGACCTCGGCAGGGGTCGAACTCGCAACCTCCTGATAACAATATTGTTGCAGTGTTAACTAAAGGGGAATGCAATTTCTAAGATGGCCGCCAGGCGGCCATACTAATCGACGGACAAGAGTTGTTTTTGGGGAGAGGCATAAAGGGGCTAAGAGGTATCCATATGCAAAGTTTTGACTAAATTCCTCTGCTGGTTACAGAGGAGATACAATGATAGGAAAAGTCCAAGATGGCTGATGGTAGCTATATTTGTTGACTGACCAGTACCAAATATGGCCATACCCAACTAGACCACTTGGGGAACATCACAGAAAAGTTTTGAAAGAATCTGTAGAATGGTCTCAAAGGAGATGCGATAAAAAGATTGTTACAGTATTTAGTATTTGAAAAGTTGATAGCCATATTTGTGGATGGACCAGAATCAAATTCAGATGTGCACAAGTAGGTCACTAGCGGAACATCCCTGACAAGGTTCCAAAACATCTGACCAGTGGTCTCGTCGGAGATGTGATAACGAGATTGTAACAGTTTTAAGTAAAGAAGAAATTGCAAATTCTAAGATGGCCACTGTTCAGCCATATTAGTCAACAGCCTGGGTTCAGTTTTAGGGATACTTATCTTTGGGCTGAGAGGAATCCATTTGCAAAATTTCAATGAAATATCTCCACTGTTTACAAAGAGGATGTGATAATGCAGAAAATCAAAGATGGCCGAAAGTGGCCATAGTTGTTGACGGGCTGGAACCAAATTTGGGTGTGCACAACTAGACAACCAGGGAAACATCCCACGGAAGTTGCAAAAAATCCGACCTGTGGTGTCAAAGAAGATACGGAACGAGAAATTGTTTATAGACAGACGTTCTAACAGATGGACATTTATGTGGCAAATCATTAGCATTAAAAATACATAAGTTGCAAAATCTCTTACATAGCGAGCCATGTAATACTCGAGGGTTGAGCGCAAGACTGGCGTAAGTCAGATGGTTTTTTTTTCCCCAAACCTAATCTCCTCACCATGCAGGCGTTATGAATATTACAAAATTTCTTTCTGTAAACAATGAAAATTTAGGTGCCATTGCTCGTATGAGCAATGGCACCTAAATTTGCATTGTTTACAAAGGGGTCCAAGTTGCCCCTAAACAAGGATTTCAAAAATATGTTTGAGTTACTATAGTCTTGCGCTCAACCCTCGGTATGATGTAAGATAAAATTTTTGCCACTTAAATACCACTTTTGCAGAATAAATCACAATTTAACTTTAATGACTGACTACACTGTAGATCCAATATATCGCGGTGCTTGGGGTCCAAGTTCCGCTACCGCGATATATCCGGATCGCGATATAAGCTGGGGTGGTAGTTTGCTGAGACGCCGCTAATCAATCAACACCAAACGGCTGTCAGTAAAGCTATCGGCCACATTACATCAGTATAGTAGGTTTAGAATTACTCAATGGCAGTATTTACACTGGGAGATTATGTCTACCAATTAACTTTAATCGAGACTAGCTGATAAACGACGTTTAAAATCATTTGTTCGCGGAAATGTCAAGCGAGGACACCATTTTGGATGAAGGGGGGCAACTCGCATATCCTAAGGATAGAATAGAATAGAATATCACGGACTTTTGCTGAGGCAATTCGGGTTGCTTCCCTTCGCTTCTTTCGTCTGCTGCGGGCCCAAAAACTATTCTATTTATCTTTTGATCTTTTTAATTCTTTCATACTTTATTTATTTTTATTTGTTAAATTATTACTTGCTGGGAAAGTGTAAAGTGGGAGGGCTACGAACTGGGTGTTTAGGACAGATAGGCAACATCATAAGGCTACTCTTTTCTTATTATTTGTTGGTCCTGAAAAGGACCGTTTTCGTCTGCGGGGGCAGAATTAGGGCACTGATTATGACAAGTGCGGCGATTAATATTAATTGATTGCCAATTATTATCAATCTGTGTACTGATTGACACTAATTGGATTGTTTGGTCATAATGCGTGACGCGATTTCGCGTTTGGATATGCGCGAAAAATCAATACCGCAACGAATTACAGTCATTTTTTTTTTTTTTTTTTTTTTTTCAAATTAAGTAAAAAAAACATTTACTTATTTTTTTTTTTTTATGGTCATGGTAAATTTGGGGTCCACGGACGATTCGCGATATACTGGATATCGCGAAATAACGGACCGCGATGTATTGGATCTCCAGTGTATTCAAGTGGCAAAATGTCTAAATTTTTAGCCAACTATCTGCTGTGGCATAAGTATGCAGAGAAATACATATGGATGAGAATATGGAAGGCCGGATGCCAGACAGTTCCCCCAGTGGGATAAGATCTACCTATGGTAGAGCTAAATAAAATAATAACAATTTTTTGCATTACTATCTGAATCTTGAAAACTTTATTTAAATTCCCAAAAGCATTCCTCTTATGAATAATAAATTCTGTGTATTGAAAACCTGATTATTTGATTTCTAGGAACTGATAAGATTCTTGTGGCTTGGATTTCAGAGATTTCCTAAAGATACAGCAAGAATATGAGCAAGATAAATTATGTTCTACAATTCCATGAAGAAAGGAGACCGCACAAGATATTCTAAGGATAAAAACATTTAATCCACGCATGACTTTTACCCAAGGCTGTAATACATGTAATACTAAGCCACACACTTGTCTTGGCACAAGGTTTTAACTGGTCAAAGACAAAGTATTTTCTGTAAATACTCTGTAATGACATATCACATAGCATTTACAGCCACCCCCTCCCCCCCCCCTCCACCCCCACCACCATAATTTTGTAATTTCCGGTCACTGAAAAATAGTTCAGCCAAAAGAAGTACAATTCTGTTGCCTGGTAGAGAAAACATTGTTTTTTCGCAAAGGAGGGTGGTGCTAAATATAGCAAAATTCACAAAAGTGCAAATAAAGTGACATATTTTAGCATAAATAGATCACATGCAAGGTCCTTTTATAATATGTTTCCATTGCCTACCAGCTATATGCCTCAACCTTCAATTAATCTTTTATTAGAAGATTAATCGTCAATAAGTTATATCAGGTCTGTCTGGTATGGAATTACCCCAGCCACTTTTAATACACAATACACACAAAAAGTGACAAAAAAAGCTCCATCTGACAGATTTTTTTGTGGGACAGATGGCCCCTGCCTAAAGGTAAATGTTTGCAAATTATTATTCAAATCTGCCAGTATCAGGAAAACCCCCTTATGGCAACCATCCCTTTTTAGGATAAGTATGGTAAGAAGTTAGGGTGTCCCAATAGTTAAACATAGCTCTTGATAAGGCGCTTTTTTCAACCAAAAAGTATCCATATTTTTCTTATTTCTCGATGAAAACATATATTGTGGTACTCATTAGAAGCGCCTCGCCGAGGCGCTTCTAATGAGTACCCACAACATATGTTTTCATCCAGAAATAAGAAAACTATTTACCTGATACCCACTCTCACTAGACCTATGTTAAGGTAAGTATGGTATTACCCATATAATTTCAAACCAGTGGCCGTCAAATAATGATGAAAAAAGTTGTTTGACTGGTTGTCAAGTGGAAGAGAATGCATCTTGTCAAGTGGAAGAGAATGCTTCTTTGACAACATATTTACCCTCAGTATTTGGACACCTCAACTCCTTACCATACCTGTTCTAAAGTTTGAAGAAATACAATTTACTACGGATGATTTGACTAGAAATTTCTAGATGAGTTGCTGCGTCTCATCTGGGTCTACACTGTTTGCTCAGGCCTGTCTATCCGAGTACATACTGTACTGTGAAGACAAACTAAGCTGTAGCCATGAAAAATGCTAAATATTATGTCATGATGTAGTTTTTGGATATAAAATTTGACAATACAGCAGTTTTAGTACTTTTCAAGTTATCAGAATTTACACAAGCACACAAATAGGGTTCAACATCTCAAAATTCTTCACCATATTTTCTGGTAAAATCAAAAAATAGCATCATTCACTTTCTCATCTGATAATATCAAATATCAAACACTTACCATGAGCTTGTCTTGGTCCATGATATGGGTCTTGACCCAGAATCACTACTTTTATCTGAAAGACAAAAAGTTATCAGACCCAAGATAATTATAACTCGTATAAACAGAAAAATCCCCAGTAACCTATTTGAATTCATCCTTGCAGCTTAGTAAGAGTATTCTCTATTTACTTTTTATACCAGGAAAACTTCTAACCAGCCATTTTTTTTTCTTGATAAATTCTACTAAATATGCATGAACTAAAGCAAATATAGTGTAAAATAAATTTTTGAACATTTTAATATATCTGGCAAAACTGCTATGTTTTGGAAAAGAAAATGTCAAATATCGGTTATGGAGATATAAGCAAAGGAGGGTGGGAGGGGGGGGGGGGGCAGGGGTCACTGGAAATTTCGGTAACTATATTATTCTAAATATTGTGGACATGAGCAGTAAAGCTACTGATCAAACTGCTGTCCTTCTGACATTATTTGGCAGGTTAACTTTGCTTTGTGTTTTATCTAAACGAAAACAGCTACTTGATTTTGGCATTATCTTATTAGAAACCATGCCTTTCCTTTTTCTTTAAGTTGTATTGCCAATATATAAGGTGAATTAAACTGATGACTAAACATTGGTCTGCCCTATGCAATTTCTATAGTAAACTGACTTTTTTGAAAAAAAAAGTTTGCCTTCAACTCAGATGAGGTAAAACTGTCTGAAAAGTTTCTCGTATCTCTAGATAGGAAGGCATAATATTTTTCTTCTTTCTCCATGAAAATAAAAATCTCTGATTTTTTTTCGTATTTCTGCTCAAATCATAGATTGTGGGTACTCATTAGATCCTCCTCAGCAAGGTGGTTCTAACGAGTACCCACAATTTATGTTTTGAGCAGAAATAAGTAAAATCCAAGTTTTTCGATATAACAGTGGGGTTTAAGGGGATCAATTTTATATGGGCATGTTTTCGTGATGGATAAATAAAAAAAAACAAAAACAAGAGGGCCATGATGGCCCTATATCGCTCACCTGAGTATCATAGCACTCAAGAAGAATATGACTTAATCAGAGGAACATTTCTGAGAAATTATTTTGAAATCAGGCCATATGCCTAAGAGATGTTGTTTAAAAGTTTTTCTATTTTTAGCTCTGGTGGCCATTTTGTTCAGCAGAGCAGAACTATTTTAGCAATTTTGGTAAGGGTTATTAGAGGAATATTTCTGCAAAATTATTTTGCAATCAGGCCCTTGGCCTAGGAGGAGATGTTGTTTAAAGATTTTTTTTTTTTTTTTTTTTTTTGCTCTCGATGCCATTTTGTTTAGCGGAGCGGCACCATTTTAGCATTTTGGTAGAGGGTCACTCAAGAAACATTCCTTTAAAATTATTTCAAAATCCATTAACCAGTTTAGGGGATGTCTTTTAAGTAAATTGTTGATTGATGCATGACAGTCTACGCCCTTTTTCTATTTTTAGCTCTGGTGGCCATTTTGTTAAGCCAAAGGGAACCATTTTAGCAATTTTGGTTGAGGGACATAAGAGGAACATTTCCGTGAAATTATTTTGATATCCGGTCATAGGCCTAAGAGGAGATGTTGTTTAACGTTTTTTTCTATTTTTAGCTCTGGTGGCCATTTTGTTCAGCAGAGCGGAACCAGTTTAGCAATTTTGGTAAAGGGGCATTAGAGGAACAGTTCTGTGAAATTATTTTGAAATCGGGCCTGGGAGGAGATGTCCTTTAAAAGTTTTTTTTTTTTTTTTTCTATTTTTAGCTCTGGCGGCCATTTTGTTTAGCCAAGCAGGACCATTTTAGTAATTTTGGTAGAGGGTCACTCAAGGAACATTCCTGAAAAATTATTTCAAAATCCATTGACCTGTTTAGGAGGAGATGTCTGTCTCTTAAGTAAATTGTTGTCAGATGCATGACAGTCTAGGCCCTTTTTCTTTTTTTTTTTTTAAGCTCTGGTGGCCATTTTGTTCAGCCAAACAGAACCATTTTAGCAATTTTGGTAAAGGGTCATAAGAGAAACATTTCTGTGAAATTATTTTGAAATTCGGTCATAGGCCTAAAAGAAGATGTCATTTAAAGGTTTTTCTACTTTAAGCTCTGACGGCCTTTTGTTTAGCAAAGTGGAACCATTTTAGCAATTTTGGTAAAGGGGCATTAGAGGAACATTTCTGTGAAATTATTTTGAAATCAGGACACTGGCATAGGAGATGTTGTTAAAAGGTTTTTCTATTTTCAGCTCTGGTGGCCATTTTGTTTAGTGGAGTGGAACCATTTTTGCAATTTTGGTAGCGGGTCACTCAAGGAACATTCCTGTAAAATTATTTCAAAATCCATTAACCGGTTTAGGAGAAGATGTCTCTTAAGTAAATTGTTGACAGACGCATGACAGTTTATGCCCTTTTTCTACTTTTAGCTCTGGAGGCCATTTGTTCAGCGGAGCCAAACCATTTTAGCAATTTTGGTAAAGGGACATTAGAGAAACATTTCAGTGAAATTATTTTGAAATCAGGTTCTTGGTCTAGAAAATGTCGTTTAAAATAGTTTTTTTTCTATTTTTAGCTCTGGCGGCCATTTTGTTTTGCTGAGCGGTACCGTTAGGCAATTTTGGTAAAGGGGCATGAAAGGGACAGTTCTGTGAAATTATTTTGAAATCGGGCCAATGGCCTGGGAGGAGATGTCGTTTAAAGGTTTTTCTATTTTTAGCTCTGGCGGCCATTTTGTTTAGCAGAGCAGAACCATTTAGGCAACTTTGGTCAAGGGGCATGAGAGGAGCATTTCTGTGAAATTATTTTGAAATCGAGCCATTGGCCTTAGAGGAGATGTTTAAAGGTTTTTCTATTTTTAGCTCTGACGGCCAATTTTTTGGCAGAGCAGAACCATTTAGGCAATTTTGGTAGAGGGTCACCCAAGGAATGTTCCTGTAACATTATTTCAAAATCCATTCACCGGTTCAGGAGGTGATATCTTTTAAGTAAATTGTTGACAGACGAAGACGCACGACAGAAGAAGACCGGTCACAAAAGCTCACATTGAGCCTTTGGCTCAGGTGAGGTAAAAAAAAAGCTCTTCCATTTCTGAATTTGGGCACATGCTGCTAAAAGCCGTCTCATCTGAATCTACACTGTCTGCAAAAGTATTTGTCTTGGTCTTCAGGGCTGAAAGGTTTAAGAGGCTACTCACATCTTTAATATCACATGCCCTAGTCCAACTGAAGACATTGTCTGGTGTGGGATATATTGTTTTCTTCTGTCTTTCATCTGCCACAAACTTACTTAGCTGAAACAGAATATCAGAACAAAAACTGAATTCACAATTTCATTGCTGTGTTTCACTTTTGTATATGTAACAGATTTTTCTGTGCTTTATTTACAATATTTCTTTTCACAAAAATTAACCCTTTTTGTGTTGATAACAAGATATCAGACAGTATTTATTTTTTTCTTCTTATTTTTTTTTTCCTGAAAAGAAAATGGCTTGACATTTGATGTACTCTGTTAGTCTGTATTAGAATGATTTGCATCAGTTATCAAGTTCTGTTTTCCAAGAAAAAAAAAAAATAAGATATCAACCCTTAAAACTTTGGTTTCAAGGGCAGAAGATGATATTTTAAAGTGTTTTCTGATATTTCCAAGAAAATAAGGCTTACCATTTCCTGTAAATCATCTACCCAGCAAATGAGTTGCATGCATGGAATATAAAGCCATATTTTTTTGAAAATAAAAAAAAAACAAAAACAATCCATTAACAAGAAATGTTAATCCATATTTTCTTGGGAAAATAAAAAAAATATTTCAGAATGTCATTAATAAACTAGAATTCTGATATTAGGTGTGTCGCCCGTTTAAAGTGTCAATCATTTGATATGAAAAAAAAAAAACAACCAACACTGTATTTGTCCTAAAAACTAAGTCGAAAAAGGGCCGTAACTCGGCCAAAATTTTGTGGATGATTATCAATATCGAACTTGACCTGTATTTTACAATGATACATCCTTCAGCAAATTTCCAGTGAAATCAAAGCATCCCTGCAAAAATTACGGAGTGAAAACCAATATCATCACAACAACAAAAACTAAGTTGAAAAAGGCCCATGTCTCAGCCAAAGTTTTGCCAATGATTACCATCATTGTTCTTGACCTGTATTACAATGATCTACCCTTCTGCAAACTTCTGATGACATCAATACATCCCTTCAAAACTTACTACATGGAAACCAATATCTTAACCCGGCAACAAAAACTAAGTTGAACTAGAGCTTTCAGAGGATCTGACTATCGATCCGCTGCTGCTCTATCGGAGGAGAAATACATATAGTATTAAAATATTTTAAATTCACTAGGTAACACCACTGTTGGACATGAAAACCTATCAAGGGATTTTAATCCATAAGTTATGGGCCCTTGGCCCTGAATTCTGAATACATGATACATCAACCCACTGTCCATGCATGTACCACTTTTTCAAAGCTCCCAAGTGTGGTTATAAGTTCCATCAAAGTAGGACCACAAACATAAAAGTTATTGAGCAAAATGAATCTTAATTTTTTTTAAAACCCACCAAGGGACATAAATCCAAGAGTTATGAACCCTTGGCCCCTATTCCAGTATACATGATACATCCAGTCATTGTCCATGTTGATACAAGCTTTCAGCTTTCTAGCTTTCATAGTTCCTTAGAAATCTGTTACAAAAATTTTTAAGAATGGCAAAATTTGAAAACCTATGAAAGGACATAACTTCAGGCATTAATGGCCCTTGGCCACCATTCTGCCACTACATCTTCCTTACCTTAGACCAAGTGTGTTATAAGTTTCACTGAAGAAGGACCTCAAACGTAAGTTACTGAAAAACTACAAAGGGACATAACTCCAAAAGTTATGGACCCTTGGCCCCTTTTCAAGTATACACAATACATCCAGTCACTGTCAATGTTTATACAAACTTTCAGGTTTCTAGTTTTCATAGTTCCTGAGAAATCTGTTATGAAAATTTTCAAGAATGGCAAAATTTTAAAACCTATGAAGAGACATAACTCCAAGAGTTTTGTGTCCATGGCCACCATTCTGCCACACCTCCCTTACCTTAGAGACCAAGTGGTATGTTTCATTGAAGTAGGACCACAAATATAAAAGTTATTGAGCAAAATGCATTTTAATTTTTTTGAAAACCTACCAAGGGACATTACTCCAAGAGTTATGGACCCTTGGCCCCTATTCCAGTCTACATGATACATTCATTCATTGTCCATATTTATAGAAACTTTCAGCTATCTAGCTTTCACAGTTCCTGAGAAATCTGTTATGAAAATTTTCAAGAATGGCAAAATCTGAAAACCTATCAAGGGACAGAACCAAGAGTTATGGGCCCTTGTCCACCATTCTGCCACTACACATTTCTACCTTAGAGACCAAGTGTGGTATTAGTTTCATTAAAGTAGGACCACGAACATAAAAGTTATGAAGCAAAATGCCTTTTAAATTTTGAAAACCTACCAAGGGACATAATTCCAAGAGTTATGGGCCCTTGGCCACTTTTCTGCGATTACAACTTACTTACCTCAGAGAGCAAGTGTAGTATAAGTTTCATTGAAGTAGGACCACAAACAAATATAAAAGTTACTCAGCAAAATGCATTTTAATTTTCCAGTCACGGAATCACGGAAGGACATGGCAAATCTAGTATAGCCCCAATTTTTCAAAGCGGGGCTATAAAAAGGCCTATAACTCAGTCAAAACCTGGCAGATGTTTATATCATTGTAAAATACGGGTCAAGTTCGATACTGGTAATCATCTACCGAAAAAATGTGAGTGCTAAAAGCTACTCGCATTTTTCCAGCAAAAAATTTCAGCATATTTGCATATCACTCAATGTAAATTTTAACGAATTGTTAACTACAATGTCGTTAGCTTTGAACAACTGGGCCCTGAAGTAAAAGGCATCTAGCATGAAGATTAATGATGATAAATCCAAAAGGACTTAAAGTTGGAAGGCTGTCTTGGAAGAGTAGAGGGAAATTTGCCTCCTTCCTCCTACTGATGAAATAGCTGTTGTACAAGAAAGAACATGATATTAGAATAGCCTACAATACAACATGTTCTCTGCATACTGGAGGTAAATTTAGCAGATGAGTGATATTCTTCCCAACATTCTTCCTTTCTTAGACATTTCTTTAGAAACTGTTTCATATGAACCATTAACCCTTCTTAATTGGGAAAAATAAGAAAAATAAGTAAGAAATATCTTACTTGGGAAAAATAAGTAAAAATATTTTATCTGTTGGTATTTTTATTTCGTGTGCAAAGCATTACACAAACTCTACAGAAATCTATCATCTAAAATGAAACTAACACCAGAAAATTATGAGAAAATGTGTACTTTGCTCATATTCAGTGATGATTCAGATCAGCATGCACTAATGTTTTGTCAAAATTAATTTAGCCAAGCGCTTGATCAGTTATGGTATGATTTGGTTTAAACAATTACATTTTTCATGATCAATTAATTATATGCTCATCTGTTTGTAAGTGATGTCAATAGGACTGCCATGAGTATGAAAATGGTTACTTAAGCTTGGACTCAAGTTCTCAATTATGGAAAAAGAGGGCCTGAGAGGGCCTGGTATCTCAAAAAGGATGCATCATATAATATCATCATAACAATTTCAAGATGCTGAGATTTTCAATTGGCAGATAAATACAAATACATGTATATTAACTCAGAATGACTGCAGACTGTTAGTATTATCATTATGCCAAATCTCTTGTAAGTATTATCTTTACCTGAATAAAATATGGTTTGACAAACTCTGATTCCAATGCCTTAAACCAAGATTGGCCAAAGTTAACTAGAAGTCCGTTTGTCTGTTTCTCGTACAACCTAGCTTTGGCCTTAAATCGATTCTCTTCAATTCTTTGCTTCTGTTCTGGACTAAGCTGTATATCTGTGGTAGGTGAGGAACATTTTTCAGTTTTCTCAGAAGGCTCTTCCTCTGAAATGTGCTTCTTTTTAGGTGGGGTATTCTGTCAAATGAGAAGGCATATTTCACCCATTGTAGTTGGGAGACCCATAAAAGGGTACTTGGCAAACAGTGCAGACCCAGATCAGATGCCAGAGAATGCGGCGTCTGATCAGGGTCTCCACTGTTTTCAAATAGTTTAGCCATTTTTCTCCAGGAGTATGTAAATTTCATAGTCGGACATACCTAAAACTGAAATTGGAGTCTTCCAATATATAGTGTGGGAGAGTATATTCTGTCTACAATGGATTAAAGCATAAGCTACAGTCCCAAATTCTTAGCTCCAGATATGCTTTTTTGTCAACCAAACAGAATTGACAGTTGTCTTATTTCTCTACAATAACCTGCAACGAAGTGATTCCAATGAGAAAGAACTATGGGTCTTGATAAGAGTGGGTATCAGATTAATGTTTTTCTTATTTCTCCATGAAAATATATGTTATGGATACTCATTTAAAGCATCTTGCCGGGGCACTTCTAATGTGATACCCCTCTTATCTACAGCTATGAAACATATGTAATAGGTCAAATTGTACGCTTAACCCTTGTCCTGCTGAATAAATTAAGAGGCCACGCCCATTTCTAATTTTCAGCCAATCAGATTACTTGATCCAGATTGTTGCTAGTAATTCACATACTTTATGGCAAACAGTGCAGATCTAGATCAGTTGGCTTCTTCAGAAGCCAACTGATCTGGATCTACACTGTTTGCAAAGGCAGGGTATATCCGGGTTCAGCAGGACAAGGGTTAATATTTTGATAAACAGTGATTCTGTTCAACTATTTTTGCATGGCAAAGATTTAACATTTTATAATGTTTTGGGAACAGAAAGTCTTTTGTTGGGGCAGCATGTCCATTTTTTTGGGTCAAAACGTCTTTGGGGCAGAATGTCTGTGCACTGGGCCGAAGTATCTCGAAATTTGTTTTTGCATTTATTTATTAAAGTTTAAATGATTTTGTTTATTTTGTAAAGTAAAAGTCTGGTTAGTTAAAAGCTTTGCTACTGACATAAAGTTAAAAAAAAAATGAATTTAAGAAAAAAGGTTTTCACTTGATGTCGTGGATATTCGATTATCATCCAATCAGAGATGAGAAAATTGTGCGGCCCATTTCCGGCAAAGTCGAAAATAAAACATCAACGTAACGTTTTAGAAGAAAAAGAAAATAGCATTTTAAAAGTGTTCAATTGAATAATTATCTGAAGTAAGTATTCCCAAATGCTGTCCTGATATCCGACCTTTTGTTCCTGTGCCCAGATACTGTATCAGTTGAAATGAAGTGGGTAAAAACAAGAAATGAGAGCATTGCATTTTGAATTGTTGTCATGAAATGTGTGACAAATTGTTGAATTAATTTATAAGCTGAGATTTCTTCGGTAAACATGAAGGTGAGGATATTTATAATATTTCTTGCACATTGAAGAAGTAATGAAAGTTGCATTTAAAAGTTGGTAGTGCTCAGTGGCTTGGTAAAAATGTCCTTTTGCTGCTTGGTTATGCTGAGCCTGTGCAACTGTTATTTCTTGTGAGGAATTTCAGGTGAATCAGTTTGTTTTAAAGTAACGAGCAGGTTCACTCACAATAATGCTTTCTACCATTATTTACACGCATGTCGGGCTCGATGTAAGCAGCCATCTAGCTGTTTGCCATGTTCAACATGATTATGGCTGTTTACAGGGCTGTAAAGCCACAATAAATAAAATATTTTGCATTACTTGTCTCTAGAGAATTTAGACAGGTAGTTGAGATGTGAAATAAGGATGATGAATACATGAAATTGTTCCATTCATTTTTGGACGCATGTGATTTGGGTATTCATTAGACCCGTCTCGGTGAGGCGATTCTAATGAATGTCCACAATGAAGGTTTGAATGCAGACTTATAGAAATTTATCATGTCATCTTTTTCGCATTATTTAATGGTTGTAAATGTCGTGCTTGGATAGAATATTGATAAAAATGTTGCACAAGAGGTGTAGACATTTTTGAGCCTGTTCATCAGCTGTAGATTTGAACAAAATTTTTAAAGTGGTCTGCTGTAGGTCATTTTGCATATTCTATATAATTGACAAATTGCTGGCATGATAATTTGTGTGGAAATAATTAATTGAAATCATATTAATTAATCAATATTTTATATATTTTAATTACATTGATCAGCATAAGTAGGGTGACAGTTTATTTGAAATTTGAGAACTAATGCAAGATTTTGGTCTCACATTTTGCGATGTAAAACATGGAATTATCAGGGATCATATGCCTGTTATCATTGATTTGCAAATAATCTTATTTAGGTTTTGCAGATGCGTATGATTTTGTTGGCATGAGATTTTCTAGCAAGTTTCACAGTTCGCACATGGTTGCGTTGCATAGAGGATCTGGGAGTCATGTAGAATCGCAAATAAATAATGTTAGCTGTAAATCATAATAATGATTTGACCAAGTATTTGGGTATTACAACACAGTCTATTTATAGCACTATTTTGGGGGTCCAAAGCAATTTCTATGCTATCCAAATTGTGTTATGTTGAGAATAAAATGTATAGATTATATAGGAAAATTGAGTTTTAGACTGCCAGCTTCTGCTGTGTAGAATTCAATTAAGTAAAGAGTAAAGAGTAAAGAGGTTCAGATGTATGTAATGATTCTCAATCAATAAAATTTGAATTATTTTAAACAATAGTTGAATCATTTACTAAAGTAATTTGTGGCATAAAGTAATATTATTGCAGTTGCGATTATACAAAACTCGTAAATAAGGTGTTCTTCAAAATTACCAGATGATTGCAGTTGTTGTTATACATAAGTACATTTACCATAGGGATCCTATAAAATATAATTTGGACAGTGGTTTCATCCGTGTGAAAAAGTTACATTAAAGAAATTGAATGATTGATGATCATTCATTTGGATTGATTGAATTGTTCTTTCACGGTGTCGCACATCCATCCCGTTGAGATATACATGTAGTTACGTTGTAACACTAACTTGTTGCTCTTTTTGGCAGAAGGGCGCATTCGCTCATTTGGAATATAAAACTTGTAAACAATAATTTGCTCAAAAGAGAACGCTGTATCTTTATCGGGGCTGTGCTTGGCCGTGAAGGGGCATTTTAGATATTGATCTATGCTGTTTGCATATGCCTGTGGTTATGGAAATGCGAGATCAATACTGTAGTTAAGTCATGTTGTGTTGAACAATTTGACTTAAAACATTTTTCGGCTCTCGTTCTAGGTTGTGTTATCACTGCTGTGCTGATTGCTGTTTTTGTCCTACAATAAAATATGACAATGTGACGAGTTATATATTATTATGTAGAATCAGACCTGCTTCACATATCTTCAGACATGGAACTGGATGGCACACTGTGTTCACATAAAAACAGATATTTTTTGTCCGAAAAAATGCTGATATCTTTCTTATTTCTCAACAAAAACATATGCTGTGGGTATTCATTAGAAGGGCCTATGTTTTTGTCGAGAAATAAGAAAAACTTTATGTGGATACCCCCTCGTATCTGTAGCTATGGTTCAGGAACTACATGTACCTTATCTACTCTAACTGACAGGCCTGAACACACATCGAAACTTTTTGAAAAGCTATGCTTGTAAATTGGAAAGGCTCAATCCGAAGTAGTCCAAATATCGATTGAAAGCGCATAAACGCTTAGACTGAATGGGAGAAATGAATTAAACATGAACAGGATTTCAAGTGCCCTCCAGTGAAAAAACAGGGATAAAGTAGGGCTCAAAATTTTGAAAAGGCAGGGCAAAAGTAGGAATTTAAATCATGAAAAGTAGGGATAGTAGGGATGTTCTGAGTGTTTTCAGACTTAGAAAAAGATAAAATAAGAAAACAGATTTCTCTGAACAGTAACACTACATCAAAATACCAAAATAAATGTTCAAAAAAAGGAGTTACAACTGAAGTAAAAAATATTTCATGAACTTTTGCATCGTGACTGCTCAGATTAAGTTGATCCAATTTTTACAAACTTCGAGCAAGCGAGGAATAAAATTAAAATTTTTGGTCACTTCAAACATTTTTGTGCTAAAAAGTAGGGATAGTAGGCATTTTCAGAAAATAGTAGGGAAAGTAGGAACACAAAAAAAAAGTAGGGAAAAGTAGGAATAGTAGGAAAAGTAGGGCCCACTTGAAAGCCTGCATGAAAATCAAAGCGTCTTTTTGTGGTTGTTATTGCATTGTGGGAAAGTGTTGTCCAAAATGGCAAAAAGATGGCTTTGCGCCCCGAAAAAACATGTTACAATAAACTGAAGCACTGTAACCTGTTCTCAAGATCTCAGAAAGAGGGAGAAATCAGAAATAAAACAATCTGTTCCTTGTTGACAAGTTAAATCACAAGAATTCCGCGGAAGGCGTCATCGCACCTGCTGGCGCAAAAGTCACAGGAGCCACAATCAGAATGTGGTTATTAAATAAGTTTATTTCATTCTTAGCAGTGCTTACTTGGAAAACTGGGTTGAAAAAAATGTAGACAAAGTGCCTAGTGGGGCACATATATTCCAGGCCAGTCCCATTCCCTTTAATGGCTATATCTTCAGCACTGACTTTTCGTATCATACAGCCCAATGATAATGGAACGTTGACGTAAAATGTGTAAAAGTCACTGGAGCATGAAATATAGGTCAAGGTCACGGGTCAAGGTACCTGCTAATTCAGTACATCAAGGAGAAGCACAATGCAAGGTATGGTGGTTGTAGGCCTTATAGTTAAGGAGTTATCAAACATCAATGTAAAATGTGTCAAATATAGGTCAAGGTCACTGGGTCAAGGTACCTGCCAAGCCAGTGCAATGAGGTGAAGCACTATGCAAGGTTTAGTGGTTGTAGGTATTATATTTGAGGAGATACTGAACATCAATATAAAATGTGTCAAAGTCACTGCAGTGCACAATATAGGTCAAGGTCACCAGGTCAAGGTACCTGTCGAGTCAGTACATCGAGAAGAAGTGCTATATAAGGTTTGGTGGCTGAAGGCCTTACAGTTGAGGACATATGGAAGGGTGACGTAAAAGGTGTAGAAGTCAATGGAGCGTGAAATATAGGTCAAGGTCACCCAGTCAAGGTACCTGCAGAGTCCATACATTGAGGAGAAGCACTATGCAAGGTTTGATGGTTGTAGGCCTTATAGTTGAGGAGATATTGAACGTTGACGTAAAATGTATAAAAGGCACTGGAGCGCAAAATATGGGTCAAGGTCATCGAGTCAAGATACCTGCCAAGTCAGTACATATAGGAGAAGCACTATGCAAGGTTTGGTGGCTAGAGGTCTTACTTGAGGAGATCTGGAACGTTGACGTAAATTATGTCAAAGTCACTGCAGCCAAAATATAGGTCAAAGGTCACCAGGTCAAGGTATCTGCTAAGTCAGTACATTGAGGAGAAGCACTTTGCAAGGTTTGATGGTTGTAGGCCTTATAGTTGAGGAGATATCGAACATCGACGCAAAATATGTCAGTCAATGGAGTGCAAAATATAGGTCAAGGTCACCGGGTCAAGGTGCCTGCCAAGTCTGTACATCTAAAAACACTATGCAAGGTTTGGTAGTTGTACACCTTATAGTTGAGAAGCTCTGGAAAGTCAAAGTAAATTGTGTCAAAGTCAAAGGAGCGCAAAATATAGGTCAAGGCCACTGGGTCAACATATCTGCCAAGTCAGGAGGTCAGGGAGATGTGTCATGCAAGGTATGATGGTTGTTGTAGAATTGTAGTTGATTAGAATACTAACTTTGACGTAAATGTCGAACTTCGACATAACACGACTGTTAAGCGACAGACGGATGGACGGACGAACGGACGGACGAATGGAAAAGCGGGCACCTATGTTGCAAAGTCAGGAGGTCAGGGAGATGTTTCATGCAAGGTTTGATGGTTGTTTAGTCTTGTAGTTGATTAAAATACTAACTTTGACATAAATGTCAAACTTCTACATAAATGTTGACAGACGGACAGACGAATGGACAGACATACGGAAAGCGGACACCTATGTTGCAAAGTCAGGAGGTCAGGGAGATGTTTCATGCAAGGTTTGATGGTTGTTTAGTCTTGTAGTTGATTAGAATACTAACTTTGACATAAATGTCGAACGTCGACATAAATGTTGACAGACGGATGGACGGACTGACGGACAGAAAATCGGATGCCTATATCGCACCCTGCTACAAGCAGGTGTGATAAAAATGGCGATGCGATTGCACCGCCAATCAGGATGACCCCCAATTTAATAAGCGCCTGTGCGTTGCAAATATCTCTTTCTGTGAAGTAAGTAAGTAAGTGAAACTTTCTTTGGTCACAGGGTGGGATCGGCAGAACACAAGTAAAAAAAAAAAAAGAAGGGCCCTCCAAGCATCCTGTACAATATGCAGGTTATTTAATTATTGTGAAAGGAAGCTCTAAATAAAAAGAAAAGAAACAAATTGCTGTTTCTTTTTATTGCTTTTATTTTTACCCGAGGCATATGACTGTTGCTCCATCATTAAGTTTTTCCTAGACCTCTGACTCCAGGACATAACACATACATGTGATACCTCCCGGATTACGCGGGAGGCTCCCGCATTTGAAGCCCATATCCCGCGCTCCTGTCCGGGAGACAGAATCTCCCGCAATTGCAGTTTTCCTATCCAAATTTTTTCACGAGTGACCATTTTGCGAGTACAGTGTAGCTCCAATATATCGCGGTCCTCTGGGTCCAGAGTCCGTTATCACGATATAAATGGAGCGCAATATAAGTCCCGATATGTACCATGCATATATAACGGCGTGCATAACACTCGCTTGGTTTGTCACCGTGGTAGTTTGCTGAGACATCATGGCTAAATGGCATTCAGTCATGTTGTCACCATATTTCCTAATTAAAATTGGATTAGAATTGCTCAATGGAATAATTTACAATGGTGCGCTATGTCTAACAGGTAATTCCAATCGAAACCAGCTGATAAACTACATTTGAAAACAAGAAATCATCGGATTGACAATTTAGGACGCCATTTTGGATACTCTGGTTCCCTGGAACAGCGAAGGGAAGTTACTCAACTGTGCTAAGATAACTTGAGTTGCTTCCCTTTGCTTATATTGCGGGCGCAAAAAAAACAAGAGGCCCACGGGCCACAACTCGCTCACCTGAGTGAAACCGCCACTGCAGATATGCAGATGACATGCAACATTTTTCCAATACTCTTATGACAAGGCAATGGCTTAAACAGTTTTTGAAATATCTTGCTTACAAGGTTAAAATGCTGAAATTTTCAAAACGTTACAAGTAAAATAAGTCACCCCCAATGCCTCCTACCAACTTTTGAGTCAACTGGCATTTCGGTGCAGTAGAAGAAGCAAAAAATAGATTTTCAAGATGGCTGCCATCTTGGATTTCCGATCGGAATGATTATAGCTATTTTCTGATCTACAAGTCACCCTGATGCTTCCTACTAAGTTTCAAGTCAAATGACTTTTAGGTTTCAGAGAAGAAGCGAAAAATAGATTTTCAAGATGGCTGTCATGGAGGCCATCTTGGATTTCCAATTGGCACGATTTGAGCTATTTTTTATGTACAAGTCATCCCGATGCTTCCTAGCAAGTTTGGAGTCAATTGGCCTTTCGGTTCAGGAGAAGAAGCGAAAAATAGCTTCTCAAGATGGCTGCCATGGTGGCCATCTTGGATTTCTAATCAGCACAATTTTAGCTATTTTTGATTTATAAGTCACCCCAATGCTTCCTAACCAGTTTGGAGTCAACTGGCTTTTGGGTTTCGGAGTAGAAGCGAAAAATAGATTTTCAAGATGGCTGCCATGGTGGCCATCTTGGAATTTGGACCGACACAATTTTAGCTATATTTGATCTACAAGTCACCCTGATGCTTCCTAGCAAGTTTGGAGTCAATTGGCCTTTCGGTTCAGGAGAAAAAGAAAAAAGATTTTCAAGATGGCGGCCATCTTGGATTTCCGATCGGAACGATTTTAGCTATCTTTTTATCTACATTTCACCCTGATGCTTCCTACCAAGTATCGAGTCAATTGGCCCTGGGGTGTAGGAAGAGTAGGCCTTTAAAGCAATTGTTCACGCCGCATGACCCATGATGGACGACGGACATTGACTGACCACAATAGCTCACCATGCGCACTTCATGCTCAGGTGAGCTAAAAATCTGAGCAAATTTGGCTCAGTGGCTTCAGAGAAGTCGTCAAATTCTCAACAATTTTCCCATATAAATGTTATGGGGCTCATACAAATGCATAGGGAAGCAAACTTGACCTTGCCGTAAAAAGGTCAAATGTCAACGTACGATAATCTTTTCAGCAATTTTGGTAGAACTCCTGTCCCTGATGATTTGTGCACAGATTTAGTCCCAAGGCATCCTCAGTTCTGAAGAAGAAGATTTTTAAAGGGTCTTACCATATATGGGCATGGTGGCCATCTTGGTCGACCTACCGCGACCATTTTAGCAATCTTTTGTTCCCCTGACTTAAGAAGGCACAATATGAAATTTGAGCAAATTTGGCTCAGTGGCTTCAGAGAAGAAGAAATTTAAAATTCTCAACAATTTTCCTATTCAAATGTATGGGGCTCATACAAATGCATAGGGAAGCAAACTTGATCCTGCCGTAAAAAGGTCAAATGTCAACGTACCACAATACTTTTGGCAACTTTGGTAGACCTCTCCTTCCCGATGATTTGTGCAAAGATTCAGCCCCAAGGCATTCTCGGTTCTGGAGAAGAAGATTTTTAAAGGTTTTTACCATATATGGGCATGGCGGCCATCTTGGTCAACGGACCGCGACAATTTTAGCAATCTTTTGTTTCCCCACACCAAGGTGGCTCCATATGAAATTTGAACAAAATTAGCTCAGAGGCTTCAGAGGATAAGTCCTTTGAAACTCTTAACAATTTTCCCATTCAAATGTATAGAGCTCATACAAATGCATAGGGAAGCGAACTTGACCTTGCCGTAAAAAGGTCAAACGTCAACGTACGACAATTCTTTTAGCACCTTTGGTTGACCTCTCGTCCCCGATGATTCATGCAAAGATTCAGCCCCAAGGCATCCTCTGTTATGGAGAAGAAGATTTTTAAAGGTTTTTACCATATATGGGCATGGCGGCCATCTTGGTCAACGGACCATGACAGTTTTAGCAATCTTTTGTTTCCCCACCCTAAGGTGGCTCCATATGAAATTTGAACAAAATTAGCTCAGAGGCTTCAGAGGAGAAGTCGTTTGAAACTCTTAACAATTTTCCCATTCAAATGTATAGAGCTCATACAAATGCATAGGGAAGCGAACTTGACCTTGCCGTAAAAAGGTCAAACGTCAACGTACGATAATTCTTTTAGCAACTTTGGTTGACCTCTTGTCCCCGATGATTTGTGCAAAGATTCAGCCCCAAGGCATCCTCGGTTATGGAGAAGAAGATTTTTAAAGGTTTTTACCATATATGGGCATGGCGGCCATCTTGGTCAACGGACCATGACAGTTTTAGCAATCTTTTGTTTCCCCACACTAAGGTGGCTCCATATGAAATTTGAACAAAATTAGCTCAGAGGCTTCAGAGGAGAAGTCGTTTGAAACTCTTAACAATTTTCCCATTCAAATGTATAGAGCTCATACAAATGCATAGGGAAGCGAACTTGACCTTGCCGTAAAAAGGTCAAACGTCAACGTACGATAATTCTTTTAGCAACATTGGTTGACCTCTTGTCCCTGATGATTCGTGCAAAGATTCAGCCCCAAGGCATCCTCGGTTATGGAGAAGAAGATTTTTAAAGGTTTTTACCATATATGGGCATGGCGGCCATCTTGGTCAACGGACCGAGACAATTTTAGCAATCTTTTGTTTCCCCACCCTAAGGTGGCTCCATATGAAATTTGAACAAAATTAGCTCAGAGGCTTCAGAGGAGAAGTCGTTTGAAACTCTTAACAATTTTCCCATTCAAATGTATAGAGCTCATATAAATGCATAGGGAAGCGAACTTGACCTTGCCGTAAAAAGGTCAAACGTCAACGTACGACAATTCTTTTAGCAACTTTGGTTGACCTCCCGTCCCCGATGATTCATGCAAAGATTCAGCCCCAAGGCATCCTCGGTTATGGAGAAGAAGATTTTTAAAGGTTTTTACCATATATGGGCATGGCGGCCATCTTAGTCGACAGACCGCGACCATTTTAGCAATCTTTCGTTCCCCCACCCTAAGGAGGCTCCATATGAAATTTGAGCAAAATTGGCTCAGCGGCTTCAGAGGAGAAGTCGTTTGAAAATGTTAACGGACGGACGGACGGACGGACGAAAAGTGATCACAATAGCTCATCCTGAGCAGAGCTCAGGTGAGCTAATAAAAACTGTCGTTTATCGAAGTTAATTTCTTTTTATTTAAGTTTTATTGTTTGTTTTTGTTTTTTTGTTTTTTGACGCAGTTGTTTTCTTCTGAAATATTTATATCTACAGATTTTACAGGGATTCAGTTTGATGTCGGCCATCGGCCATAGTCTACTGAAATTTCCAGATGTCCGAAACTTTTCTGACCTGGTTGGACAAATTGTCCAATTGCTATTTTTGGCTTGTAATATATGGATTTCTACTGTTAATTACAGTTTATTTTCGATGCCGATCTTTATCTTGTAAAACGACCGACGATTGGTCAATCTAAGATGTAATGGACTGCTTATCAAACATTATTGATTTTTTGTGATTTTCGGTAATGCCCGTTAGTTTTGCATCCGCAAACAGAGTGAACCAGTCTAATTTGTTTGGCCGAAACGTAGATAAGGCCGAATCCTCTTTGAGTTACTTCCCTTGATCTCATTGAGTTTGTTTACATGTGACACCACATGCGAGGCAAAATATTATACTTGTGATTTTGTAAAGGGCTGGACATAACATCGCACAAAAACATGCCCCCTAGAAAGCAACAAAAGTTGACATTTTTCATGCCAAAATCAAGTAGTGACCAAACGGAATTCTGCAAGGGAAATGGCGATAATGACGCCAGCCCCCACCCACTGCTGAATCCACAGTAAAGTGATTTTCTAGCTTTTATAATTTGTCCAAGAAAATTTCAGATGTCCGGAAGAACCAGCTGCCATTTGGACAAAATGTCCGGAACTGATTTTGGTCTAGCTGAATCACTGCAGAAGTGTAAAATAAGCGGACTAAGATCTGTGTATGTAGGACAGAAACATGGTAAGACTACTGTCTTGTAAAATTTGCTGGTGTTGAAAAGGAGGTGGACCATTTTCACCTGTTGAGCAAAATTAGTTTGTGGGCATCATTGACTGATTGAGCATTGAGTAGATCTATGTACTAAATGATGATAATGATTACGACAATTACGGCGATATAATTTTTTGTTTGCCAATTATAATCAATGTGTGCGCTGATTGACACTAAGTTGATTGTTTGTCATATAATACCTGACATGACTTAGCGTCGGGATAGGTGCGAAAAATCAATTACCGGAGGGGGAATGCATTTTTTTTTTTTTCTGAAGTTAAATAAAACAACAAACATTTTATGTTTTTAAATTTTTTTTCTTTTTTTTTTCCTTATGGAAAATTTGGGAGCCATGGCCTATTCACGACATACTGGATTTCATGAAATAACGGACCGCGATGTACTGGAGCTACACTGTATTTATGGTAAGCAGTAACAGACTTCGATAATCTTGCTGCCGAGGGCGTTTAACAGATAAGCGGGAGAATATAATACACAATTGTGAACAGGTGACATCATACACAGCTGTCATAACCCGCGGCGATTTTGCCATCTGCTGTCTGTTAAATGCCTTCACTTTCTATCCGTACATCATTCTCAGTCCAAAGAAGAAGCTGCAAAGATGTCCAAAATTTCACCATCAACCCCTAAGAATAAGACAAAGAAGTACAAGACTACCTTTCAGGGTTTTGCATTTTGTACATTTTGCAACTCAACTTTCGGTGTCGCCGCAGGTGGAAGGAACGACATAACCAGACAAAACAAAGGATCGACGCACATTGCAATGCAAGCAGCAGTAAGATAATGCCAAATATTGCTACGCTATTCAAGGCAACCACACCCGAAAACGTCACTGCGGCAGAAGCGATTTTTTTCCACATTCATTGCAGAGCACAACATCCCTTTCACTGCTGCTGACCATTTTACATCCCCATGCTGTAATACTATGCCAACAACCGTTCGCACTTTTTTTTTTGCGAATAATAAAACCTTTCGCATGAAGATTCCCAGCTGACATGAAATGGTGAATCAACATTGAAACAACTTTGACTAACGTTAATTCAACTTTTAAATCAACGTTGTGTGCATGAAAACCGTTTTTTTTTTTTTTTCTCCTAATATCCTAATACTTATGTTTACTTTTCTGTTGTAAATGAACTGCAATTTAAAATATGTAATTGAGTTGTTTGCAACTGAACAAACAAGAAAAGAAAAAGAAAAGAAGAAGTAAAAAAAAATCCTGCTAAAAATCACCTGTGTCATCGTGCACTGGATAAAACTGAAGGGCAAAGTTGATCAGATGACATTCGATTACATGTATATCCCTTGAAACCGGTGATCCAATATGGCGTCCTAGAGACGAATAAACCCGGAAGTATCAAAGTAACAAATACTTGTCACTCAATGGTTTCGTTTCCTTAGCACAGAATATCTAGGAAACAACAAAAAGCAGGTAGCCTTGAAATACTAGCCAGAAATCCAGCAACGGTATTTAGACTATCTGTATATTTTTTCAGATAGTACTAGTAGTCGCACACAATCTCACATTAGAAACACAACATCCTTTTATCGTTCTCGATCTTGTCAATCTAGTGCTTGGTTAACCAAAACCCCTAAAAGGGATACAGGCAAACAGTGCAGACCCAGATCAGACACCTGACCTAGATTACACTGTTTGCAAACAGGATTTTGCAAACAAATAACCTAAAACATTCTATTTTGAAATTAAAACTTGAAAATGTATGTTCCTGTCATTTAAATTCAGTAGTTCCAGTTCCTTTGTACATCTAAACCATATGAAAATGATAAAAAAACAACTTGAAAAAATGATAAAAAAAAAAACAAAAACTTGAACACGTCGTCAAAAAGTCTCCCCTCATTGAGACCCCAATCTCCCTCATCTGAGAAGCAAATCTCCTTCAAGGTCATCATAAAATTATCACATGTATGATTACATTATATGCATTGATGACATCAATAGAGAGATAAAGGAAGAATTGCATATTAATCTAATAAATAAATCTCTTTTGTTTCTATAAGTATAATGAAGCCATGGTCGTTGACAGGATCAGATATGAAAGCCATAGCCGAGCTGCCAAGCCGAGCTGAAAAATCCGAGCCTGATATAGTGTTTTCTTGTATTTGTTCAAACGAGTTCAAGATACTTATTTCTTTTAATCTTATATTCCCATATATGTAAAATGCTGTACTCATAATTAAAATTTGTATAATAATTTGCTCATTTATGACTTTATATCCAATTTTCCATTCAACAGGGGTATGAAAGCCACGGCCGCGAAAGGGATATATTTTGGCCATTTTGTGAATAAATGGTGATATTTTATGATCAAAGCATTAGACAGAGGTTGCTAAAGGGTATTTAAAATTACTTTGTATCATTATAATATGCAGAAACTGTTTATATTTCCCATTATTCTTCTTTTTCATTCAAATAACGAGGGTCGGCAGGATCTAAATATAGAACAGAGAAAACTAAATGAAAACAACCGAAATGGAAAGCAAAAGCATTGAAAGGGCCTAAACTTAACAATTACATCTAATATCAGTATGAAGACCAGCATAATTAGGAAAAACTATCATATTAGTCATAGATGTCATATTAGTCATAGATGTGGAGTTATAAATGACTGTATTAATAGCTCACCTGAGCCTTTAAGCCCTTGCAGCCGTTTCGTTTATTTTCGTTTAGTTTATATCGATTCTATTTTTAGATTCTGCCGATTCTTGTTATTTGGGTGAAAAGAAGAATAGTGAGAAATATAAACAGTCTCTGTACGGTATAATGATTCAAACTAATTTTAAATATCTTTTTGCAAACTCTGTCAAATGCTCAGATTATAAAACATCACCATTTGATCAAAAAACTGGCAAAACATATCCCCTTCGTGGCCATGGCTTTCATACACCTGTTGAAAGGAAAACTGGACATAAAGTAATTCATAAGCAAGTAATTATACAAATTTAAATTGTGAATACAGCATTTTAGATATATGGTAATATAAGATTAAAAGAAAAAAGTATCTTGAATTCGTTTGAACAAATACAGGAAAACAATATATCAGGCTCGGCTTTTTCGGCTCAGCAGCTTGGCCGTGGCTTTCATGCCGTTGACGGTGATTAACAGGAAATAGGCTTATTGCTAGAGGACAGAATCACCTAAGAATGGTGTTAAAAAAATGAGCAAAAGTGTAATATATAGCCCTCAGAATGCACCATTTTACACCAATTTCTTAAAAATTTTCAGGGAGAGCTTGCCCCCAGACCCCCCTAGCATGGCTTCACGCCAAAGGTGCGAAGCCAACCTGGCTTGACCGTGCAGTCTCCCTCATCTTATGTCACTCTTACCATGTCTGTATACTGAAATGTTCCACGAAGCCATATAACCTTTCTTTTACAAAAGCTACTCGCAAGACTGATTAGCCTGTACGACCAAGCCTCATGATAGCTCAGAACTATAGTTACTCGTAAGACTGATTAGCCTGTACGACCAAGCCTCATGATAGCTCAGAGGAATCCTGAAAAATTGGGCGATTCATATACTTTTTGTTGAAAAAAGGGGGCCAATCATATACCTGGCAGCGCTGAAAAAGGGGGCTATTCGGCACGCACATCCGTACTATGCCATATATAGGAAGTTATCACCCCCCCCCCCTCCCCCCACCCAACCCCCTCCGTCCCCAAACCCGAGTATCAAAGACAGCCTTTTTTTAAAAGCTAATCTTGTGCTAGTTAATAAATTGAGGAAGTTGGAATGATTCTCACTTGTTCATCACTACATTTCCTTTTTTGAGATGGGTTGAAAAAAGAAGAGATCTTTGACTGTCCAATCATGTCCACGTTTTTACCAGTGCAGCTGAAAATGTATCTTTGCATTCGTATTATGCATGTGCTGAGGGGTTTTGCTCTCTTTGTTATGATTTTTATGAACATATTAAACGCTTTGTTGTTGTGTTATTATTGCAGTCAGATATTAATGCAAGCGTCCCGAAAACATGTGCGTGCGCTGTTTCCCGCGGTTATCAAAATGAGGTAAGCGATTGACGCGTGAATTATTGAACAAATCAAAATTCATCATTTACCAGCAAAGAATAGATAGCCAATCAAAACTGTTGTAACAAATCCCGGACTGTTTACAAAGTGGCTGTCAAATTATCTGTCAATTATCTAATACATAGAGAAAGCACATCGATAGGAAAAGAAAAAGCGCGTGATGCGCCTTCATGGTACGATAATACTGCTGTAAACGTTTTCCCAAAGATAAGACATTTGCTTCCCTTGATCGTTACACTGCGTTTACTAAAACAATTTTGGCATCATGGGTTTTCGTAATATGTAACAAGTTTCAGCTTTTACAAAATGGATTTTGGCTGTTCAATGCTATTTTGAGGTATGGGGTGGGGGAGATGGATAACAACAGGTATGATTTGGCGTCAGAGCCCAAGCCATCTAATCCGTATATACAACATGACCTGTAAAACAACTACTACTTATTTGATCAAACATTCAAGAGACACAGATACCATGCAAATGGCATTTCTAGTGCCATATGCTAGAACAGAATTTACAAGTACAGTTTCATCCCAGATACTGTTAGGGAATGGAATCCACTTCCTCCATCTATAATATCCTCTGCTGAAAGTTCTGAGGACCCTGTCGCTAGATTCACATCACTTGTAAGATCTAGAGAGTAGTCTTAGCAATCGTTGGCTCTGGTGAATGTCTATTGATGTATCACAAGTAAAATATTCTTATTATGATGCACAATGAGAAATAAATGTTCTTATGGCCTGAGCAACAATTCTTAGGAAGGCAGTTACTGATGATGATGATGAAATTTCCTAGATCAGTCTGCATATCTGCTGAAACTGATCAGGCACTCGCTGCCCCGCCTACAAAATAAATCAGCAAGCCTTTAGAGAGAACACTTATGAAACAGCATAGATGCATGCTCTGATAAAAAAATCTCTGATTCATAGCTGTCAAGGGTTTCCAAAGGCCATGTGTGATGGGATTCAAATTTGGAGTCTGGGGTTGAAGTCCCTAGAGGCAGAAGAGGCTCTCTGGTGAAATTATGACTTTCCCAAGTAAAAATGGCCTATGACAGTTATGGGGTCCTCTTCAGAATTGCATTCAGTCAACAGTTTTTGTGCATGAATCAGTGTCCATCATTTTTCCCAATCCAAATTATTATTTGGGTATTCCTCATAAGCTGCCTTTAATACTGACAAGACTTCCTGATAGAATTAAAGGAGAGTTTTTGTTGCCTAGTCAGGATCATATGAACTTTTGTATACCACTGCCCCAACATGTTAAGTACTTAATTTTGCTTTGTTTTCGTATCGGTGAACCCAAAAGAGCTTAACGGTGAACCTAAAACAGCTGACGGTGGAGCTTTTGAATTGTCTCCCTTCATCAGAAGTTTATTTGTATATTCATGGGGTGGCCAAAGGTTTGAACTTTAACTTACATAGGTTATTTCTCATATTTGTAAATATTTTGAAAATAACCTAAATAAGTTAAAAAATAAGTCATTAACTTCAAAGGCACTGCCTATACATTTCTAGATGATGCATACAAAATTTTATTACTTGATCATATTGTTACAAACGGATCATTCATACAAAATTAGTGAAAGAAAGTGTACAATACTGGTTAACCGCTTAGAGGACTAAGCCTGCCTGGTAAACGTGTGGTTAGGTAAACTGACCGCTCTCGACATGACCCCATTGGGTTGACTGGGCCATAAAACTTTAACACCAGGGCTTCCATTAACTTCCAGACTCAGGAAGTCCCAGACTTCCTACCCCTCAAATTTGGAAGTCCCACAGGAAAATCTAGGAAGTCCCACTTTTTTCCGTGCTGCGGCGGTCTGCCCTTTCTTTAGCAGAACATAGGTTCTTATTTCAGTGTCACACAGAATCATGATATACGCTTCTCTTAGATGTGTTTTAAAAATGTCCTTATCGCTTATTAAAATTCGATCGCATCTTTTTGGAAAGCCTGTGCTTGTATGTCAGACCTTAGAGAAAGCATCAACATTGGTACAACTTCGCATTCGTTTCAAAGCCAAGCGAAAGAAAAAACAAAAGAAAATACATGAGAGAAAACACCCATAACATGTTTTCTTAAAAATAAACTATGCTGAAATTATTTTGCAGAAATGTATTTAATGAAATATTTGTTCGGATTGAAGCTGATCAACACGAGCGAACGAGTTGCTTTACTTAACAAAAATTGCGGGAAAACAGCGCCGACTCGTGCAACAACAAACAAATTAAAGGCAGCTCTCGATGAAATACCAACAGCAAAACGTTCGTTCGCGAAGAAAAGCAAGCAAAACCATCGCAAATCGCCTATATTTAGACTTACTATGCGTCTTTTCCGCGCTGGTAAACAGCGCAACCGGAACAAGGTTACGCATTTAGAAACGGGTTTTCCGAAAATTTGGACGAAAAATATGTTTTCTTTTCATTTAAAAAATTGCTTTTGTTGTCATGACAAACGTAAGCTTCTAAATTCGAATCGATTTCAGTTTGCGTTCTGTGCATAATTGTTATTTATTCATTTATAGAATTTCACTCGGCAATTCCCGGAAGTGTTGCAGACGACACACGTTCTTAGCAAAATAATAATTTAAGATTTTAAGACGTGAATATTAAAAAGTAATAATGACTTCATATAATTTCAACGAATATTTTCGGGGTCGCAGTAGAAAATTTAATTATAAAAGCATCAAATAATCAACTCAGCACGCGTGACAAATACACGCAGTGATCACGCAGCCATCAAAAGGGTGCCGCGACGCTTGACACGGCTGTCAATAAAACTCCCGCAAGCGGAAAGTGGGACGTCCTTAAAGCTCAGTCAACACAGGTAGCGAATTTCCGGTAAGTAGGCGGGGCAAACATCATACAACTGGTTAAAAGTGGGCGGGCCTTTTGACAATTTTTGGACGTCTCGGGTATCGATTTCGGACGGACAAAAGAAATTTCGGAAGTCCACGGTACGTCTTTGAAGTTCAATTTGGACGTCCGGTGGCAATCTCAGGGCGTAATATACGTCGTACGTCCGCTTAACGGAAGCCCTGTAACACAAATGAACAAAATTCTTTTTCATTCAAATGTATTAAATAGGAAATAGTGGCATATCAGCATGATTTAGGTCTAAAATGTGTGTGACTTTGACAGGTATGCTGTTTGCATTTGGTGTAACAAAAAACACCCAGTTGCTGCCTAAAATTTGAGATGCATGTATGTTAGCATCATACAATAACAGGAAGTAATATCTCAGAATGCCTTGGTTGGAGTGCGCGGCGGTGAATTTTGGTCAGTTTTCTTTGTTCACTGATCTGCTTATATTCTACATCAGTCATTGATACATTTTTGTACTTTGGGCAGGTGGTGAGTGCCCTGATCAGACTATGCAAACATTTGAAAGACTTACAGTTAAGAGTGTATAAAGAATTTATCCTAATTATTGGGGCAAACAGGCCTGAGCAAACACTGTGTAGACCCAGATCATATGCCACAGGACACATCATTAGATCAGGATCTGCACTGTTTGCCACTCATCCAGCAATTCTTTAGGCATACATATATCGTCAGGTAAAGTGATTTTCCCATGGCTCCAGATATCTTTCAGACAAAGTACAAGTAGCAAATGAACATGTCATAAAGATGGTACATAACTGTTGAAGTCTCCACCATGGCAGCTGTACCTGGATCAGCTGGCCTCCCATTGGTCAGTGACAAGTCATATAACTTCTACAAAGATCCAATCAGGTTTCAGGAAAAACATATGATCAGCACCAAGTCCAGAGTATTTATGGCAAGATTTCTGAACAAACCAACAGTGTTCATCTGTTCAAACAAAGTACTTCATAAAGTATTGACAGGTGAGTTTTGTCCATTTTTATTAACCTTTAAAGTGCCATTCAAAATTTAGGAGATGGCACTCTTATGTATTCTCCCAGAAAATAAGGCCGAGTCTATAGCACAGATGGTAGCCTGTCTGACAGCAGAGCTAAGGGTCACAAGCTCAAATCCCAGGTCAACCACACACTGGTAGCTTTCATTGGGATTGATCATGATATCATTTCTAAGGTCATTCTCACTATCCTTCCTATGATTCAAGAAAGGCAGTTGTCTGTTATTGGTGAAAGTATGTGCACATGTACTGGTTGACATGACCTTTAAAATGTTTAATGGGGCATAAAATTCCTACTCAAACAAACAAATGCTGTCACTGTGACTTATTGTCATAAAAATGCATTTTAAATGTTGTATAACTACATGCTTCATATTCCAGTACCAGTGCTTCATGAAAACTTCAAAATTTGATATGTAACATAATCTCAATACTCAAGCCACTATGCAAGTTTATAGGTCAATGTTGCTGTTTAGCTCACCTGAGTAGAAAGGTCAGAATGAGCTATTGTGATCACTTGCCCTTCATCGTCCATCCACACCGTTGAATGACTTCTCCTCTGAAACTTCTGGGCCATTTTTATACCCTGTCACTATTGTCCGCCACAGGATAGTGGTGGGCTATTATGGTTTCACGTTGGTCGTCTGTGTGGCTGTCCGCCTGTCCATCCATCCACAGAGTTCTCACTAGGATTTTGAAAACAGGAGTTTAAGAATCCATCTCTGAGAAAAGTTGGAGTTAAAATTGAAAAATAGGAGTTTGACCTAGAAAACTTGGAGTTTTCGGCTAAATATGAAAACTTAATATTTAAGGACATTGTCTGAACAACTTCATTTTTCAACATAGTTAACCTTAACCACTGAGTGTCTAGTAAGGATCCAAAAGCTTTTGGGGCTTAGGAAATAGTGACAGGACTTCCATTAACTTCCAGACTCAGGAAGTCCCAGACTTCCTACCCCTCAAATTTTGAAGTCCCACAGGAAAATCTAGGAAGTCCCACTTTTTTCTCTGCTGCGGTAGTCTGCCCTTTCTTTAGTAGAACAGAGGTTCTTAATTCAGTGTCACACAGAATCATCATGATATACACTTCTCTTAGATGTGTTTTAAACATATCCTTATCGCTTATTAAAATTCGATCGCATCTTTTTGGAATGCCTGTACTTGTATGTCGGACCTTAGAGAAAGCATCAACATTGGTCCAACTTCGCGTTCGTTTCAAAGCCCAGAGAAAGAAAAAAAGAAAAGAAAATACATGAGAGAAAACACCCAAAACATGTTTTCTTAAAAAACAAAATATGCTGAAATTATTTTGCAGAAATGTATTTAATGAAATATTTGCTCGGATTGAAGCTGATCAACACGAGCGAGCGAGTTGCTTACTTCACAAAAATTGCGGGAAAACGGCGCCGACTCGTGCAACAACAAACAAATAAAAGGCAGCTCTCGATGAGTTACCAACAGCAATACGTTCGTTCGCGGAGAATAGCAAGCAAAACCATCGCAATGCGCCTATATATAGACTTACTTTGCGTCTTTTCCGCGCTGGTAAACAGCGCAGCCGGAACAAGGCTACGAATTTAGAAACGGGTTTTCCGAAAATTTTGACGAAAAATATGTTTTCTTCTCATTTGAAAAATTGCTTTTGTTGTCATGACAAACTTAAGCTTCTAAATTCGAATAGATTTAAATTTGGGTTCTGTGCATAACTGTTATTTATTTATTTAATTTTACTCGGTAACTCCCGGAAGTGCTGAGGTGTTTTCAGACGACACACGTTCTTAGCAAAATAATAATTTAAAGATTTTAAGACGTGAATATTTAAAAATAATAATGGCCATATAATTTCACCGAATATTTTCGGGTGTCGCAGAAGAAAGTTTAATTATACAAACATCAATTAATCAACTCAGCATGCGTGACAAATACACACGGTGATTACGCAGCCATCAAAAGGGTGCCGCGACGCTTGACACTGATGTCAATAAAACTCCCGCAAGCGGAGAGTGGGACGTCCTTAAAGCTCAGTCAACACAGGTAGCGAATTTCCAGTAAGTAGGCGGGGCAAGCATCATACAACTCGTTAAAAGTGGGCGGGCTTTTTGACAATTTTTTGGACATCTCGGGTATCGATTTCGACGGACAAAAGAAATTTTGGAAGTCCGCGGTACGTCTTTGAAGTTCAGTTTGGACGTCCGGTGGCAATAAAGTGTAAATGAGAATCCTCGGAAGGAAATTTTACGCGTACAAAAGCAAAAATAGGCGTAAAAATACGCCGGATTCGGCGTTTCCGAGAACTCTGATCCATATTTTCGTTTTCGGATGATAACTTGAGTAAATATCAATGATTTTTCGCCAAACTTGGTATGTGCATTGATATTGTGGAGATCTGGTTTAGGATTGCTAATGGCCAAATTTCGTGGATTTTTGATGGAGTTACCTGTCCAAGACATGTCCGTATTTTCGTTTCCAGATGATAACTTGAGTAAATATCAATGGATTTTTGCCAAACTTAGTACAGTATGTGCATTAATATTGTGGAGCTCTAGTTTGGTATTGCTAATGGGCAAATTTCGTCAATTTTTGACGAAGTTATCTGCTC
Source organism: Anodontia alba (assembly GCA_964016985.1). Taxonomy (NCBI): domain Eukaryota; kingdom Metazoa; phylum Mollusca; class Bivalvia; order Lucinida; family Lucinidae; genus Anodontia; species Anodontia alba. The sequence continues at coordinate 69,009,449 of OZ024821.1, read as the reverse complement.
GAGACATTCCTGTATTTTCATTTCTAAACAATAGCTTGAGTAAATGTTGATGGATTTTCACCAAACTGCCAGGGTATTATGCTTGCAGTGCTTTTAATTTGTTTTTAAATTTTCTGTCGAACACTGTTGGGTTTGTTGATAAAAAATTTGTACAAATGATCATGGTCCAGTCCATTAAGTAAGCTGGCCACCTTGCCCATATACCATCTTACTTAATGATGATCGCAGGTTAACCTTCGACCTTTTTACGGCAAGGTCAGGTTTGCATCCTGTAAATTTGTATGGGGAAAATGTTGAAAAATATTTTCTCAAAATATAATAAAGACTAATTGTAATGACTTGAACTTACATGTATGATTTAATCTTGTATTAAACCATTTTGGTTGCAATTAAAATTTTGTCCCCCAGGGGTTATATGCCCTTGCCCCTGGGCTATACACATTTATAAAATTGTGTAATCTTTAAAGGTCTTCTTCACTGAAACCATTTGACCAGTTTTCACCAGATTTCACATGGGACCGTCTGTTTTATCGAAGGAGTATTGATAATTTGTTCAAACAATTCTGCACCATTTAAAAAAAGGTGGCAGCCATGCCCATTTATGGTAAAAACACTTAAAAAATCTTCCTCTCCAGAACCAAGAAAGCTTTGAAGCTGAATCTTGGTACATAGCATCGGGGACTCAAGATCTTCTAAATTTGTTCAAATGATGATCCTAGGATGACAGTTGCCCTTTTTTCAGCATGATCATATTTGTGTCCAAGTTTGGCAATACTCGAAGAATATTAATTGGTATCTGCAAATATGCAATGGCTGTTTTGCTCAGGTGAAACGAATCATGGCCCATGGGTCTCTTGTCTGAATGTGTTGATGTTTTCTCAAAATGTAACAAAGAATAATGGCTGAAATTTTAATGTATGATTAAAGTACATGTAGTAAAACTTTGTAGTTACAATCAAAATTTTGTCCCCAGGGGTTATCTGACATTGCCCCCCTGGGTTATATACACGTAAAAACATGTAGTCTTTAAACATCTTCTCTGAAACACCTTAGCTAATTTTCAGCAGACTTCACATGGGTCTTTCTTTTGAAGGGGTGTTAACAATTTGTTCAAATGGTACTGCACCATTGAACAAGATGGTTGCCATGCCCGTATATGGTAAAAAATCTTCTTCTTCAGAACTGATAAAGTATTGAGGCTGAATCTTGATATATAGCATACGGGACTCAAGATCTACTAAGTTTGTTCAAATGATGGTCCTAGGATGACCTCTGACCACTTTACGGCAAGGTCAAATTTGCTTCCTTGTACATTTGTATGGGAAAAATGTTGTAAAATCATTTTCGCAAAATATATTTAAGACTTTTGGCTGAAACTTACAATGTATCATATAAGTGGTAAAACTTTTTACTTACAATCAAAATTTTGTCCCCCGGGATTATCGTTCTGCCTCTGGCTTTATACATGTATGAAATCATATAATATTAAAACATCCTCTTCTGAAACTGCATGACCAATTTTCACCAGATTTCACATGGGGCCTTCTTTTCTATCAAAGGATAGGTTGTTTGTTCAAATGGTTCTGCACCATTGAACAAGGTGGCGGCCATGCATGTATGGAGAAAAACACTTAAAAATCTTCTTCTTCAGAACCAAGATAGCTTTGTATAAAGGTATAAAACATCAGGGACTCAAGGTCTACAAAATTTATTCAAATGTCATGTTTTTAGGCTGACCTCTGACCATTTTATGGCTTGGTCAAATTTGTGTCTAAGACTATGGCTATACTGGAAGAATATTTCTTGGTATCTGCAGATATGCAATGGCTGTTTTGCTCGGGTGAGCAAATCATGGCCCATGGGTCTCTTATTTGAATGTGTTGATGTTTCATTTTTACCACCTGATTGTGCAATAAATGTACTATGCTCATGTAGCTGAAAGGAAAACACTCACAAAATTGATAATCTGTTTAAAGTTAAAGACCTACATTAGCTGAGAAAATTGATGCATATTTTTTATCAAAATTGGTTGAAAATTAAGAAAGTTATGGGTATTTGAAGATTTTAAACAAGGCTGTCATGGGTGCTGCCATTGTTGTGAGTTTATGACATCATTTGCTCCTAATTAAATATACATAAACTGATAACTCACATATGCAAAAACATCAAATGCTATCTCTTTGCATATGTCTTCTATGGAATAATAGCAACTTATGTTTGCTAAAATTGCATTGTTTTCTGCCTAACAGAAAGTTTTGTTGTCATTTTAGAATTTTTCAGTCCCTCATTAAATATTCAAAATGGCGGCACCCATGTTGGCAGTTACAAAAGCTAAAAACTCCAATAACTTCCTCATTACTGGATGGATTTTGATAAAACTTGCACCAAAATGTTCTGTTTGTAAATATCTTGAACATCAGACATACTCGTACTTTATATTTTGTGATTGTTTCCCTTTAACAAGTTCTTAGGTAATTTATGCACACTACAGAGTTGAGTCTCAGTAATAAAAGTTCATGCGTGTGGTATTGACATGCCTTCTGTAGGCTAGTGTTGGGAATTGGCCAGAATTTCATAGTCGATCATGAGTTTTGTAAAAGTGACTGATCATCAAGTAATTATCAGTTTGTAGAAGATACATGTATATATTCTCTCTTAAGCCCTCTTCCAGGTACTTACATGTATTCATAGCTCCAGATCAATAAGACAGGTATCCAGATAATATTTTTCTTATTTCTCCATGAAAACATATATTGTGAGTACTCATTAGAAGCACCTCTAATAAAAACATATATTGTGGGTACTCATTAGAAGCACCTTTGTGAGGCACTTCTAATAAGTACCCACAATATATGTTTTCTTTGAGAAATAATAAAAACGTCAGTACTTTTGACTTGACTTATTTGAAGCTACATTTGTATTTTGTCAAAGTTCTTCACTTTTATTGATCACAAATCTAGAATGACCCAAACAGACAGACTTGAATTTCATTTATATATAACTTGCTTATAAAAATAAAAAGTGAGAAAAATGTGTTTCTAAAGATAGAATTTTCTGATTAGTCATCTATAAAAAATCTTTCCGATCATTAGTCTCAAGAGGCAAAAATGACTGATGATCGATTATAATTGATCATCAGTGGCAACACTTCTGTAGGCAATTTTTATTGTCTTCTGACAATTCTTATTGTGTTACAGAATACTCAGACAAGCTGGAGTTGGGTTATAAACAGTTTATGGGAGAGATATACGGGGACAACATTCTGTTTACAGATGGTGAGAATTTATACCCATACATTTGCTTGTTCTTATGTGTGCAAGTAAGAATTTTTTAGCTTTTTGTTCAAAGGTGAGACCATTAAAAACAGTTGAGTGATCAAATCAATGACATCAAAAGAGGCACCCCATTAGCAATGCTGCTTGCAAGATTTTATAGTAAATAAAATCCATTGTTTTTAATGGAAAACTTTTTTATAAGTAACATTTAATCATTTCTCCCTGTGCCAGGGTCTTTGAATAGCTATCTAACCAGATTTTTAACATAGCCGGGCAACTGAGTCACATAACGGCTACAAGAAGATGCAGCAGACGGCATAAACAGGCGACATTTTCAGATGCAGGTTTTCTTGGCATTTTAAGGCTTAAGTAAAATCAGAGAATACTGTCAAACATATCCATATATTTTTAGTGTACCTTTGCAAAGCAAAGAAGAGATGAGATATTCTTTGTGCATCTTTGATGTGTACATATGTGTGTGCATGATCAAAAAGTTTACTACTGCATTTAGGTTGAGTTTCTCAACAGCAACAGTTGGCCTCAGTGGCTCAGTTGGATGCGCCATCCGACTGGAGACCAGGAGGTCACGGGTTCAACCCCCGCCGAGGTCGGCAACATTCTTTCGTGGAGATTGTTCATGAAATATTTTCTACGGTCATTATCTCCCTTCCGCTGATTCAAGAAGGGCAGTTGTCAGTTTCTGGCAAAAGAATGTGCACAATACTGGTTAAACGCTTAGAGGACTAAGCCTGCCCAGTAAACGTGTGGCTAGGTAAACTGACCGCGCTCGACATGACCCCATTGGGTTGACTGGGCTGTAAAACCTCAACACAAACAAATCAACAGCAACATGGAATTTCTCAACAGCAACATGGAATAGGCTTATAGTGCTTGGCACATAATTGTGTAAAGGAATGACACCTCTTGTAAAGTATTTAATGTATTCTTTTATGCTAGCATTGTAAACACAGCCTAGGTAATGCATCAGTCAACCTTGTGACATTGCTTTTAGTCACATTGTGTGAAGGTCATAGTGACCTATATTTCATAGTTCAATGACCTTTATTTCATGGTCCAGTGAATTTGCCCCAATTTAGAAATTTCATACCTTGGATATTAGTTCCACGTGACACGAAGAGTGACCTTAAAATATAATTGGGTCAGTGTGACCTATATTTCATGGTCCAGTGATTATGCCTCATATATATGGAAGACTATTTGATAGAGAAATGTCATGGATATTAGTTTCATGTGACACTAAGAGTGGCCTCAAAGTACATGTAGATTAGTTTGACCTATATTCCATGGCCCAGTGATTATACATGTATTATGCCTTATATCTTGACTATTTGATAGAGAAATGTCATACCTTGGATAATTATTCCATGTGACACAAAAAGTGACCTCAAAATATATGTAGGTCAATGTGACCTATATTTCATGGACCAGTGATTATGCCTTATTCAAAGACTATTTGATAGAGAAATGTCATACCTTAGATATTAGTTCCATGTGACACGAAGAATGACCTTAATATACATGTAGATCAATGTAACCCATATTTCATGCCATACCTTGGATATTAGTTTCATTTGTTGCAAAGAGTGACCTCAAAATATATGTCCTATATTTCATGGTTCAGTGATTTTGCCTGATAACTAGAAGATTATTTGATGGAGAAATGTCATACCTGGATTATGTCTCATGTGACCCGATGATTGACCTTAAGATATGTCTAGGTCAGTGTGACCTATATTTCACGGTTCAGTGATCTTTGCCTCAGAATGTGCAGACCGTTGGATGGAGATATGTCATATCTAGATATTAACTTCCATGTGACCCGTTGATTGACATAAAATTGTGCTGAAATTGATGAAAAGAAATGATTGAAAAAAAATTCACTTTCACTCATCCTGCATTATCTTGCACTGTCAAAGGAGAAATTATTAACAGTTGTCATGCTGAATAATTAAGATGCCACACCCACTTCTAGTTGTCAGCCAATCACAATACTGGATCCAGATTTTTTATACACATTTACATATGACAAACAGTGCAGATCCAGATCTGGATCTACACTGCATGTATTTGCAAAGGTGGGGCATATCCAGAACAAGCAGGACCTGGGTAAAAATCCTACAATCTAAGATCCTTTAACACTTAGTGTCCTGGATAAAAGTTTCAAGAGACAGCATTCTGAAATATTTTTCCCAGAAAATAGGCTTTGATATTACATTCAAATTAAATTTTCTCCTTAAACATCAATGCCTATTTTCTGGAAAAATAAGAAAAGGATCAGTTTGTCGTCTGCGGATTTTGCCCTGAGAGTGGTAAAGGTTAAAAAAGAGCTAAGATTTCTGTAGGCATCTGTTTATATACATTATACATGTAGTTTCTGAAAAAGCAAGACTGCACTAACCGATGTTTTCTATTCTTTTTCTTTAGGAGATAGTGCTACATTCTTGCGAGAAACACTGAGTCATTTGTTCACTGCTGAATCTCTAGAATCCTATCAAGAAACCATTGACAGGTAAGTTGAACAGGACTGTATAAAATTAAAACAAAGACAAAATATTTAGACATAAACGTCTAAGTACCGGCGAGAATTTTGTTTTTGTTTACAAAGCGATATGGGACAAGGGTATACTAAAGTTTAATAAATTTTCAATGTAACAGGTAGAATCGAACAACAATGTGATCCTTTAACTGCCACAGGCAATAATAATAGGCTTTCGCAAACAGCATAGATCCAGATGAGACGGCTCATATGAGCCATCTCATCTGGATCTACGCTCTTTGACATTCAGTCTTTCAACTTTACTTATAAACTTCTTTTCAAGGGATAATTTGTTAAAAACGAAAAGTAGACGACAAATGTCGTCTGAAATTTGGCACCAAAAGAGGTAATGTTTGCTTTTATTAAGCTTTATGAAATTTCTTGATTGATATGAAAATAAAATAGAAATTAATCTGTTTATAACACAGTTTGAAATAAGATGTTTTTTTATATTTGCCAGGATCGTTACAAACCGACAATTACAAAAAATATAAAAAGTTCTTAGTGAGATAATCGAACACACTCCCATATGTAAAAATCCAAAGCTGTATTAAGAGACTGGCTTGATTCCCGCGCCAGTCAATTAACCTTTAAATTTTGGCTTTTTGTAAAGAACGTAAAGTGCTGATAAACAGTTAGCCAAATATACATATTGTTTTCTACCTCATAATGATGCGATGAAGTCAGAAACTTAGTACCAAGAATTTAATGCAAACTTTGTAATACTGTGAATGTGCTCCATGACAGTAGTAGTAATACAGCCAGCTTCATTGCCTGCAATCTATTTTGATAAAGTTCTAATAGATGATGGCAAATCTCATTTTTTTTGTTGCCCCTGCTTTTGGATCTGTTTTCTGTCTGTCCATCTGTTTGTTTATTCGTCCATCATTCCATCAACATTTGCCTTACCCCTAACTTTGACCCTAATGTTCAATTTCATTCCCTAAGACCTATAGGGGATATAGTGATGATACTTGGTATAGGCTTGCACTTAGGGATGACAATCAGACAGCAGTATCCATACTTGATCTGGACCTATATTTTACAGTTACTTAATATGTGTGGCACGACATAACCGTCAACAGAATTTTTGTTTTATTGTGGTATAAACTAAACACATGATTAGTGTCTTTAATAAAAAACTAGATTGGGCAGTCGATGGCACGCCATCGCAAATCCCCACGCATGTTAATATTTGATCTTTTGACCCCTCCCCAGGGCCCCTGGGGGCGGGGCCAAAAATAAACGTGCTCTTGCATGCCCCACTTGTGTAAGCAAGCCACTCACCAAATTTGGTTGGATTCTGTCCAGCGGTTTGGGAGGAAATAACATAACAGACAGACAGACGGAGGCGATAACAATATCCTCAACACAACCCTGACGCAAGTGTGGGGATAAATATAATCTGTTTGTCACAACAGGTTTATACTAGGAACTGGCTGAAGCTTGCTCATTAGAAACTCTCTTAGGCTAATTAATTATTTTATTATTTAAGACACTAACCATATCTTTACTATATCAGAGTCTCTGGAACTACTGTAAGCCTAGGTGAGGGGTGAAGAAGAGGCTTACTCACCATTCAACTGGTATATTGTGTGCCAGTCTGGGTTTAACCATGGGAGTCATTTTGCTAGTGTCATAACAGGCATCTGACTGGTGGCACATTATGGCACATGCCAATACTAACACTGTATGGGGGTACAAATATGCTACATTCCTACTAGAATACTTCAGACACAAGACTATAGTAAAGCTTCCTATCCACTGCCAAACAGAGATTTATAATTAACCCTGGTCCTGCTGAACCCAGATATGCACAGCTTTAGCAAACAGAGTAGATCCAGATCAGTTGGCTTCTGAAGAAGCCAGCTGATTTGGAGCTACACTGTTTGCCATTATGTGAATTTGTATCAACAATCTGGATCAAACAATCTATCAAACAATCTGACTGGCTGACAATTAGAAGTGGGTGTGGCATCTTAATTTATTCAGCATGACAAGGGCTAATGCACTGAGAATACCTTGTACAGAAGACCTATAAAGGAGGAGTGTTTGATGAACTTCTGGGATATTTTTTTCAAATTCTCCATAAAAACATATGTTGTGGGAACTCATTAGACAAATATAAGGACAGGATCAGTAAAAACAAGGATCCTGCATTTGAACTGTTGAAATTAGTTGGCTTGATCTCATGTTAGAGCTACATCATAAAATGATACATTGGAAATACACAATTGCTGAGGGCCCATATCACCTAGACATTTGTGAATTTTGTTCAGGGCCTTCATTTTTGGTCAGTGTAGTTGATTCTTAATGTCAGTTGCAAACACCTTGCTCAGATTGCATGAATGTGCAGGCTAGTCTAGGAATTTTCTGTATGCATATATCAAAAGGTGACTTTCCTCATGTTATCAAATTACAGTTGGCTGTCGTTTGCATTAACGCTAAGCATGCTGGGTAAAAGATTCAGCGCTTGACATTTTTCTTATTTTTCCCAGAAAATAGGTTTAGACATTTCATGCAAACTGTCTCCTTAGGACACAGTTTGATTGAAATATCAAAGCCTATTTTCTGGGGAAAAAAAAGAAAGAAAAATACCATCAAACTGTCGTCTGGTGAAATTGCTCAGAGAGTGGTAAAGGTCAACTTGCACGCAAAACCATTGTTTGCAGGTGAAGAAAAATAAACTTTTAGATGTTGTGTTCTTTTGTTCCAGAATTGTCACTAAGTCATTTACAGATCTGAATACACAGTAAGTAGCTTGAGATTTTGATTCTTAACCCTTAAAGCGCCATGCAGAAATTTGTTGCAAACATTTTGAATTTTTTATTTATTATTATTTATTTATCAGAGAAAATAAGTCTTGATATTTCTGCTTGGCAGATGATTCACATGAAATGTCAGGACTTTATTCTCTGAAAAAAAAAAATAAAAGTAAAACTGTTTTCTGCTGCAGTTGTGATTGGCGCTTTAAGGGTTAACACATACCATGCTAAGGACAAATTCAGCAGGCGACAAAATGATGATATTTTTCTTGTTTTCCCAGAAAATAGGATTTGAAATTCCAAGCGCATTTTCTCATAACTACACAATTTGCATGGAATGTCAAAGCCTATTTTCTCAGAAAAATAAGAAAAATATTTCAAAATGTTGTCTGCTGAAACTTTCACCCAGCATGCTAAGTATTTTTTTTTTTTAGGGGACTTGTTACACTTGGTAGATTTTTTGCCATTATCACTAAGGGTGACAACTTTTGTGACTTCCTGTTTGGTCTCCTGCACACTGTAACCAAACGCTTTTGAGGGTCTACTTTAAAAGTTATCTCCCTTGAAAGTGCATACATTCCCCTTAGACCACAGCTAAAATTTATAAAGTTGATTTTGAAAAGAGTAGCTGTGTCAGTTGCAAAAGAATATTCATATCTTTATCTGCTGTATTGAACTTGCAGTATGACTCACTGTGCCATTGTGATGAAGCCTGTCAGATGTCCTAAAATGATGCATACTGTTTAGACAAAATTTTGTTTGATATGCATTTGTTTCACAAAATAATTGGTTAAATGGCAAATAGTATAGACTTGTCAGATTGCTTATTCTGGATAAAGTGATTGAGTTGAGATTTTATGGCCCAGTCAACCTATTAGGGTCTTGTCGAACACGTACAGTTTTCTAACTACACTTTTCCTGGACAGGCTTAGTCCTCTGAAGCCATTAACCAGTACTTGTGACATTCTCTCACAGAAACTGAAAACTGCCCCTCTTGAATCCGCAGAAGGGAGAGAATGACTGTAGAAAACATTTCATGGTCAGTCTCGATGAAAGAATGTTGCTGGACCTGGCGGGGATCGAACCTGCAATCTTCTGATCACCAGTCAGATGGGCATCTGACTGAGCCACCAAGGCCGGCTGCTTATTCTGGAACTATCTGGGCCCAGTTGTTCAAAGCTAACGATGTTGTTAGTTAACGATTCGTTAAAATTTACATCGAGTGATACGCAAATATTCTGATATTTTTTGCTGAAAAAATGTGAGTAGCTTTTGCAGTGCAAAAGCTACTCACATTTTTTCAGCAAAAAAATATCAGAATATTGTGTATTGATTCCGCTAAAACAGTTAACGAAATGACCCTTAACAAGCTCGTTAAGCTAACGATGCTTTGAACAACAACCTGGTCTGGTCAGTACTGCTTGTATATGTGGGTTTTCAGAAAAGTTGGTTTACAAAAGTTTAGGATAATTACAATACATACAGTTACATGCTCATAATTCCTGATAAAAGTTTTACACCAAGTGCAACAGATGCCCATAAGATATGGTTTGATGCAAAAGTAACAAACTTAACGTAACTGTTTGCCACAATTATTGGCTATGTATTGCTTTATCTGGAGCCATGCAGTTCACATGTTCTCTGTCAGTACAACTTTTAATATACAGGATTTGTTATCTGACATTGTTTGCAGATTTTTAGTGCTAATAGATTCTTGGAGCATATGGATACAGCTTCAAACATGCTTATGTGCATGTATTGCTTTCGTGGAAGTTTCTATGCATGCTTAGAAATGCTTTCTGTCACCAAGTGCTTCCCTGTCCACTTTATCCTCAAGCCAGGCAGCTGATAGGCTGAAATTGTTTTTGGCCCTGGTTGGGTTTGAACCATGCATGCAAGTTGAGAGTTCTAATCACCAGGCTACCTTACCTACTTTTCTGATCTTAGTCATCTACAACTTATTATGCCCTTGCCCCCCCCACCAAATTGGGTTTTGGGGCTGGAGTTACATAAGAATCACTTTGTCCCTTTCATCTGAGAGTTTGAGGTATTATGTATTATTCTGAAACTGTGAATAGCTGATTCATTCAATAATGTATATATGCATAATGCATACCAGTAATTTAACTCATGTTCTTTGCTGCAAGACTGAATTTCCTTATTGATATCTCTAATTATAAATACCTTATGGCAGCTGGTTTGTGGTTTGCTAAATTTTGGTGCAGTAAGGGAAACATTTGTATCGAACTCACCTAGTTTAGTTGAGGAGTGGGGAGAATTTCTGTTAGACAAAGTTCATGGTTGTTGCAATAACCAGTTTTACTTCTAGCTTTATGCCCAATGAAAATGTGGAAAAATCATTTCTTAATCTTTAACTGTCTTTATTAAAGCTTCAGACAACAAATTGATGATATTTATTCTTTTTTCCCAGAAAAATTAGGTTTGACATTTCATGTTAAACCCTGTTTTCTGCAAAAACAAACAAGAAAAAATTGTCATTCTGTTGAAATCTTCATTCAGCATGCCAAGCATTACAGGTTCACTGTCGTCTGGTGCTTTTCTGTATGTCATATAATAGCAATCCCAGTATCAGCTTGAATCATTGTACTAATCCTAAATATTGGGGTGGGCCCCAGTAGCCTAGTGGATAAGAGGGTTGACTCTTAATCCATTAGGTTTCTCACCACTGTGGTTTGAGCCTCGCTCGGGTCATATGTGGGAAAGCCAAGTTCTGCTTATGGATGGTCAGGTGGTTTTTCTCCGGTTTTCGCCCACCTTTGATGAACGATCGGCTCGATATAAGTGAAATATTCTTGAAAGGGCCGTAAAACCCAAATCTAAAAAAAAAAAAAAAAAAAAAAATATTAGGGCAACTCCTTACCATAACTGTTATAAAATTTGAACAATTCTCTTTAACTGCGATGTGTCCAGAAATTGCTGAGTTGCAAACAGTGAGGACACTTATTAGACACTACAGTCTGTGGCATCCAGTGTTGGTCTACACTGTTTGCTCTTACTGTCTGCCAAATACTTAGGCTTGTTACGTTGCTTTAAATTTAACGGTTATTTGTCTTAATCCTTTGTTTAATCATTTCGAGGGTTGAGCGCAAGACTATGGTAACTCAAACATATTTTTGAAACCCTTGTTTAGGGGCAACTTGGACCCCTTTGTAAACAATGCAAATTTAGGTGCCATTGCTCATACGAGCAATGGCACCTAAATTTTCATTGTTTACAGAAAGAAATGTTGTAATCTTCATAACGCCTTCATGGTGAAGAGATTAGGTTTGGGGAAAAACAACCATCTGACTTACGCCAGTCTTGCGCTCAACCCTCGATTTGCTCTACAGGATGTCATGACTGTAAACAGACAACGAAGGTTGATTATGGCATGTAGATGCATGTTTTTCTTTCAGAAAACCAATTTGTGTGTATACATTCTTCAAAAGACTGGCAGTAGAAATCTGTCTCAGCCTCTTTTTGGGTTTAGACTTTAACCAATCAGATGCTTCCATTATCACAGAACTAACAACAACACACTGGCATGGTACTTGTTTGTTTATTTATTTGTTTTAATATCAGGTTGGGAATTTAGATCTTGTTCTTTTCAAATGCTGTGTCTTGGGATATTAAACAGCAAGAAATAGCTTCTAAAGTACATTACATGAAGTCAAGTATTACATAAAGTACATTACATAAAGTACATTACATAAGCGAAGGCGCTTCTGATGAGTGCCCACAACATATGTTTTTATGGAGAAATAAAAAAAAATATTATCTGGAAACCCCTCTTATTGATCTGGAAAAATAAATAAGTACCTGGAAGAGGGCTAAATTAAGAGTGAATTATTTTCTACAAGTCGATTATTAATCGACAATCAGTCGGTTTTATAAAACCGATGATCGACTATGAAATTCTGGCCGATTCCCAACACTAGTTATTTTCTACAACCTAATCAGGGTCTTTCTTGGGTGCTGTTTGGATAGCTAAGGACCCAGTGCTTCTTCAGCAGGCAGTGAATACTGACCAGACTCTGTGGATTCACAAGCAGGTATGAGTCTTTACCATGTTTACTAGGCCTGCATTGTCTGAAGGTATGTTTTCTCATGCTACAACTCATATAAGGCTGGTTGGAAGTATGTAAACAATAAGAAAACATTAGACCACTGAACAAAGCAGTTGGTAAGAGGGGTGACCAGATAAATATTTTTGTTATATCTCCGGCATACAAAGTATAGAGGATATATAATTGTTTTTTTTCTTTTCCATAGCAATGTTTGTCTGTGAATCTGTGCATGAACTTTTTTTCTGTCAAAGATTTCTGAGGAACTACTGCAGCTAGGATTTTGAAACTTGGTACAAACATTGGATATGACTAAACTTGTTGTATTGTGTAAGACAGAATCAGCATCCTCATGCTTATCATTCCCTTTCTTTGTCCATTTTTTTTTCTCCAATAAAATTTTTGTCAAAGACTTCTCAGGAACTATTGCACCTAGAATTATGAAATGAATGACTTGTTATATTGTTAAGAGAGAATCAGCATCCTCATGCTTATTTCCATTTCTTTGTCCATTTTACTTTTTTTTTTTCCAATAAAATTTTTCATCACAGATTTATCAGCTCCTATGAGAGCCAGTCTTCAAATTTTGTATACACCTATGTATTTTCTACGGTCATTCTCTCCCTTCCGCTGATTCAAGAAGGGCAGTTGTCAGTTTCTGGCGAAAGAATGTGCACAATACTGGTGAACCGCTTAGAGGACTAAGTCTGCCCAGTAAACGTGTGGTTAGGTAAACTGACCGCGCTCAACATGACCCCATTGGGTTGACTGGGCCGTAAAACCTCAACACAAACAAACAAACAGGGCCCAGTTGTACAAAGCTAACGATGTCGTTAGTTAACGATTCGTTAAAATTTACATCGAGTGATACGCAAATATGCTGAAATTTTTTGCTGAAAAAATGTGAGTAGCTTTTGCAGTGCAAAAGCTACTCACATTTTTTCAGCAAAAAATATCAGAATATTGTATATTGAATTCGCTAAAACAGTTAATGAAATGACCCTTAACATGCTCCTTAAGCTAACGACGCTTTGAACAACTGGGCCCAGATGTTGAAGTATATTGTGTAAAAGAAAATCATGCTGCTGAAATTATTTTGCCTTCTTTTTATCTTATTCCCTTTCTCTGTCTCTCACATCAATGTCATGCATAGGGAAATTTGTGTCAAAGATTTCTCAGGAACTAGTGCACATAGGATTTTGAAATTTGGTACAAACATTGAGTACAACCACTTGTATAGTGTAAGAGAGATTCAGCATCTGCATGCTTATCATTACTTTATTTGTCAATTTTTCTTTTTCTCAAATAAAAATATTCATCACATATTTCCCAGGAACTACTGCACAATGGATTTTGAAATTTTGACAAACATTAGGTATGACTAGTTGTGTAAGAGAGAATCAGCAGTCTCATGATTATCATTCTCTTTATTTGTTCATTTTTCTTTCTTATAAAAATCAATCATAGATTTCTCACCTGCTATTAGAGCTAGAGTCTTCAAATTTTGGTGAAATATGTTTGTAAGAGAAAACCAAGATACTGAGACATTTGCATCTACAAAAATGATTTAACATACATCTGATAGCTATGACCGGGGATATGTGGGCTTTGCTCACTATCGACTATATTTTTTTCTGCATTAAACCAAGGTACTTATTTCTGCATTAAACCAAGGGACATTGTACTTCTAATGTGTACTACAAAATATATTTTTGTGGAAAAATACTATTTAATATCAATGAATTTTGGTGAAAAAAAAAAACAAAACAAAAAAACAAACAAACCTATTTATACCTTGGCTGTACCTGTTTGTAAAACATCTAACCCTGTATTTTTGCATCTGCATGCAAGATTGGTACAGCATGTTAGAAATTTAAACATGCATCTGTGCATGTGTAATATATACTTGCTTTGTTATGATTTCGGTGTTTTTTTCATACTACTCTGTATTTATTGTAAGTATTTGGATAGCTCATCTTCTTGTCCAGGAATGAACAACTTCATTTTACTACCTAGTGATATGTCTAAAATAGTGCTGGATATTGACAGACTCTGATCAGATGCTGCATTTTGCGAAGTAGTTGTAAGGTATTATGTTTTCAAGCTTTGTGCCAGTCTGGGTCCATCTGTTCATCTGGGCCCAGTTGTTCAAAGCTAACGACATTGTTAGTTAACGATTCGTTAAAATTTACATCGAGTGATACGCAAATATGCTGAAATTTTTTGCTGAAAAAATGTGAGTAGCTTTTGCAGTGCAAAAGCTACTCACATTTTTTCAGCAAAAAATATCAGAATATTGTATATTGAATTCGCTAAAACAGTTAACAAAATGACCCTTAATGCACTCGTTAAGCTAACAACGCTTTGAACAACTGGGCCCAGTATTTCATTTCTGTGCAAAAATAATGTCTGTTGTATTTCTTCACAGAAGTCCTCCACATACTTATTAATGGCATTTTGTTCTGTTTCTTGGAGTTTAATGTCATGTGTACATTGTTATTGGGCAAAACCAACCTATATGGCATTGTTAAGATGCAAGTTTCAATAATTATATACAGAGTTATGACCCCTGATAACTTTTAAACTTGATTTCCTTCCATTACTTGTTTTTCATCCTATTAAAATGAAATTTATGTGGTGGCTTAATGATCAGTAACACAGGTTCAAGATGATAATGCCATTTATGAATCAGTTCTGACATAAGTAATGGCTCCTTATAAATGTTAAAGATTCTTGCAATAGCTGCTGTTTATTTATTTATTCTGATCCAGACTTACAATAAATGTATTATTTGATTTTCTTACTGACATTTTGGCTTGAGACATACTGTAGGCTTCCAGAGGAGAGGTATTATGCTTTGCAGTGCTTTTATAAAATCTTGCATGCTGTATAAATTTTCTCAAATACAGCAGCTCCGATGCATATTCAGTAATTTATCTCCAATATCTGGTTCTTATGTATATTTTTAGGCCAATGCCTAATTCTCAAGTTCTTTTGTACGTACCTGTTTGTAATACAATATATTGTGAAAATTAGCCAATTTCTTCAGTTTATTGTACCATGTTTTAGACTGTGCCAAATGAAAAATGGATTTTAGACATTATGTGAAAAGATTGGTGCATGCAGCCATGCCATGTAATCTGGTCTATACCATCTGTATAGATAGAGATTGTATTTGTAAATAAAACAGACACTGACAAACTGACTGGTGTGTGAATGTTTGCATATGCTTGAAGTTCACATGCATGGTCACATCTTATATTATACTGTGGTTGTTTTCAGGCATTATATCAGTACCAGTAGCAGTGAAAATTCCAATGATGGGGAATGAATCAACATTTAGCAAAGCTCTTCATGCAAAGGTAAAATAATTTGGGATAAGCAGATAAGTACACATTACTCAGAGGACTTGTTAAGGAGGAGTATTTGATTATGCCCTACCACAACAAGTGGTGAGGGTATTATTAGCTCACCTGAGCTCTGCTCAGGATGAGCTATTGTGATCACTTTTCATCCGTCCATCTGTCCGTCTGTGTGTCCATGCGTCCGTCCGTCCGTTAACATTTTCAAACGACTTCTCCTCTGAAGCCGCTGAGCCAATTTTGCTCAAATTTCATATGGAGCCTCCTTAGGGTGGGGGAATGAAAAATTGCTAAAATGGTCGCGGTCCATTGACCAAGATGGCCGCCACACCCATATATGGTAAAAACCTTAAAAAATCTTCTCCTCCAGAACCGAGAATGCCTTGGGGCTGAACCTTTGCAGGAATCATCGGGGACGGGAGATCTACCAAAATTGCTAAAAGAATTATTGTACGTTGTTGTTTGACCTTTTTACGGCAAGGTCAAGTTTGCTTCCCTATGCATTTCTATGGGAAAAACCTTTAAAAATATTTATCCAAAACCGAGCATGCCTTATGGCTGAATCTTTGCATATATCTTCAGGAACAGGAGGGCTACCAAAATTGCTAAAATAATGGTCGTACATTGACATTTGACCTTTTTACGATAAGGTCATTTTTGCTTCCTTATGCATTTGTATGAGAAAAATGTTCAGAATTTCAAACAACTTCTCCTCAGGGCCAATTTTGCTCAAATTTCATATGGAGCCTCCTTAGATAGGGGGAACAAAAGATTGCTAAAATGGTCACAGTTCGTTGACCAAGGTGGCTGCCATGTCCATATATGGTAAAAAACTTTAAAAATCTTCTTCTCTAGAACCGAGGATGCTTTGGGGCTGAATGTTTGCATAAATCATTGGGGACAGGGGATCTACCAAAATTGCTAAAATAATAGTCATACATTGACATTTGACTTTTTTACGGCAAGGTCAAGTTTGCTTCCTTACGCATTTGTATGGGAATAAACATTTAAAAATCTTATTCTCCAAAACCGAGGATGGCTTGTAGCTGAATCTTTGCATATATCATCTGGAACGGGCGGTCTACCAAAGTTGCTAAAATAATTGTCATACATTGAACGTTTTTATGGTGAGGTCAAGTTTGCTTCTGTATGCATTTGTATGGGCCCCATACATTTGTATGGAAAAAATGCTGATAATTTCAAATGGCTTTTCCTCTGAAGCCTCCGGGCCAGTGTTGCTCAAATTTCATGCGGAGCCTTCGTGGGCAGGAGAATGAAAGATTGCTAAAATGGGTATGGTCCATTGATCAAAGTGGCTGCTATGCCCATATATGGTAAAAACCTTTAAAAATCTTCTTCTCCATAACCAAATAAGCTCTGGGTCCTAATCTTTGCACAAATTATGGAGATCTACCAAAATTGCTAAAATGATGGTTCCATGTTAACATTTGACGTTTTTAACTCCAAGGTCAAATTTGCTTCCCCATTTGTATGGGCCATATACATTTATATTGAAAGTATCGAAGTGACTAGTAGATCAACAGTAGTTAAAATTGTTCTGATTGGAAATCTAAGATGGCCATCATCTGGTTTATATTTATAATATTTCCCTGCCACTGTGCTGTTTACATGTATAAAATCATGATTCTTCAGAAACCACTTAGCCAATTTCCACCAAATTTCACATTGATCCTTCTGTTGAAATGTGGTTGATAGTTTATTCAAATGATCATGCTCCATTGACTGTCAAGCCCATATATTCTTCTTCAAAACTAAGAACTGCTCAAATGATGATATTTTTATTTAGTTGCGATGATAGGATTGGAAAAATGTTGCATAACATCTGCATGTCTGCAGTGGCTATGTCACTCAGGTGAGCGAACCGTGGCCCGTGGGCCTCTTGTGTTGTATACCCTCCAAAATTTTTAGTGTCCATCTGTCATAATCATTCTGTCCATACGGATGAATATCCAAGGTTTAGGGGCCATTTTGGACATAATAGGACATACTGTGTGGGTTTATTCAGTTTAAAATGCGATACCATCCCCTAATCACCCAAAAAATAGCACCTAAACCTCTATGGAAATTTAACACTGAGGCAGTCCCTAATCCCAAAATGTTGGAGCATCCATCTGTCTGGACAAACTTCCAAGGTTTGGGGGCTATTTTGGACATAATTATGAGGTATTTTGAGGTTTATTCCATTTAAAATACATTTACATTAGACAAGCCACTAAACCCAAAATAATAGCCCCTAAATCTCTATGGAAATTTAACATTGAGGTAGCTCCTAAACCCAAAATGTTAGAACATCCGGGTGTCCGTCCGTCAGTCAGCACTTCCTTCATTCGTGTCCGCTCCATAACTGATACAGTCCGAGATATTTTCAGATAAACAAAGCTACTAATCACACTACATGGCTGTGCAGGATGATTTATTCCTTCACTGTTTCAATAAATGCTTACTGTGCTTTCAACATCTTCCAGAAAGTCGTTTTTTGCTTGGCACTTTACACAGAAGTAAATTTGCAAACCTTTTTTATGATTTAATGCAAAACCATTTGTCATAACTACTTATGCACAAAAAATTTTATTCTAGTCATTGGTTTTTAAAAAATCAAATAATTTTACTTTTTCCCATAGTAAAAAATGAATGCAAAATATGCAGAAATCTGTAGGGTAGGTCACTTGGAGGCAAATTTTCAACAAGTTCTGCTTGTTCAATTTTTCTGAAATTTTCACAATGTTGTTGTGAAACATCATTAATTCAAATTCAGCAAAGAAAAGTAAAAACTATTTTCTTAGACAAAAATCCAAAAAAATCACTTTACTATAGAAATTGCGTAGAGGTCAGATCAGTTTTTGGCAATAAATTTAATTTTAGGGTACATGTTTGAGAACAAAACACAGAAACAGAAAAGACAAATGGTTTCTGATAAGATATGGTCTATCAGAACAAAATATTTTTATTTAAGATAAAATGCTAAGCAAAAATCATCTTTCTGAGAGATGTCGAAAGGACAGTAGGTCCCTTTAAGTATGTCTGCTTAGTTTGTTAGGTTCTGTAAGGCCCAGAGATCATAGCTCCAGAGAGGAGGAGTATCCAGGGCCCAGTTGTTCAAAGCGTCATTAGCTTAACGAGCTCGTTAAGGGTAACAAGCTCGTTAAGGGTATTTTCGTTAACTGTTTTAGCGGCTTCAATATGCAATATTCTGATATTTTTTGCTGAAAAAATGTGAGTAGCTTTTGCACTGCAAAAGCTACTCACATTTTTTCAGCAAAAAATTTCAGCATATTTGTGTATCACTCGATTTAAATTTTAACGAATCGTTAACTAACGACGTCGTTAGGTTTGAACAACTGGGCCCAGATAGATATTTCTTTTATTTCTTCACAGCATGTTTTCATCACGAAAATATACCTGTATAATTTTGACCCCCTTGAACCCCACTTTTATATAGTAAAACTGGGCTTTACAGGAGTATACATTGCTAAACGTGACTCTGGTGGTATAATCATATATGTAAAGTCTGAACTATACAATCGTAATATGCTTGTGAAAACTGACAGTGATGACATTATTTGGCTAAAATTTGCGCCTGGTGTTATTTCCGATAAGCCACTGTATCTGTGTTTATGTTATGTGTTACCGTCTGGTACAAGCAGACAGCCAATTGTCAAAACCTCAGTTTTTGACTGAATAATGGACAACTTAGCTACATTTCAGTCATATCACGATTCTCAATGTTCTTTTATCGTTTGTGGCAACATGAATGCAAGAGTAAAGGAGTTGCCGGACATGGTCATGGACGACAACTCTTTGCATCTACCCTTGCCAGATGACTATATTTTAGATGAATATTTGCCACGTAGCTCTCAAGATAAAAATATGAACTCCAATGGACCATTATTATTAGAGTTTTGTAAGCAAACAAATATGCGTATTTTAAATGGCAGAACAGGATCGGATAAAGGTATCGGTAAATTAACCTGTCATACACGTCGCGGTCAAAGCGTTGTGGATTATGTATTGGCCAGTACAGATATTTTAACGTTAATAAGCTCATTTGAGATCGGTGACCCAAACATACTGTCAGATCACAGTGTTGTACAGTTTTTTACAGTTTTCTGATATATCTGACTCGGTCGATGAGAATGCTACTTTTGTACACATGGGATTCAAGTCTTTTACACGAATATAAGTTGCAGCTTAGTGCTCCAGATACTCTAAATATTTTTGAACAGGCACGTAATGTTCTGAATTCTAACCACCCCTCAGCTGCAGATATTGATCTGGGTCTCAATAACAGAGGGAATCCAGAATTGCTCTAAGCCTTTATTTTCAAAGCCTTTAAGTGATTGTGAAAATCAAAACTACAGGAATACTGAAAGTGATCAGCCTTGGTTTAACGACAATTGTCATATTAAAAGAACTGAATTTTATTGCTTTTTAAACATATTCCGAGATGACAAAACTGATATTAATAGGGTGAATATGGTAACAGCTTCTTAGGCATTTAAAAGAGCCTTGCGTCTCGCAAGAAACCGTTTTGATCAATTGCAGATGCAGCGATTAAATGACTTTAGATACAAGAATGCAAAGCTTACTGGAAACTGTTGAAAGGTGCAGCAAATGTTTCACAACCAAAATTGTCCCTAAATAATTTTACATCTTACTTCAAGGCAGTAAATAATCCTGATTCTCCTTTTTACACTCCAGATGAAGATGTTGTTTATTTTAATGAGAGGTTCGTTAAAGGTGAGATGCAAGTGATGTTTAGCGAGTTGGATATCCCCATATCCTCTGATGAAATATCAAAAGCAATTGACGAGCTTGCAAATGGTAAATCAGCTGGACCAGATAGGCTATTAAACGAATTTTTTATTCACGGCAAATCAGCTCTTTTACCTTATTTGCATATTCTTTTCAGTAAGGTTTTTGAAACGAGCTATTTTCCTAGTACTTGGTCTGTTGGTGAAATAATCCCCTTGCACAAGAAGGGAGATAAATCTAACGTTGACAACTATCGGGGTATAACACTTTTGAGCACGCTTGGAAAGTTGTTCACACGCTTACTTAATAACCATTTGAACCTGTGGGCGGAGACCTACTCTGTTTTAATTGAAGCTCAGGCAGGTTTCCGTGAGAACATGTCGACTTCAGATAACATTTTTGTTCTACATGGTCTTATAACACACCTTTTGAATAATAACAGAAAATTATATTGCTCTTTTATAGATTTCTCTAAAGCTTTAGATTATGTTGTAAGGGATATTTTATCGTTTAAGTTAATTCAGTACGGAGTTAGGGGTAAAATTTTAGAAATAATAATGTCCATGTACAGAGATGTTAAGTCAAGGGTTAAACTAAACAATAACTCAATGAGGAATTTTCTTGTATGACGGGTGTTCACCAAGGGGAGTGTCTTTCGCCTATTCTTTTCGCTATGTACGTTAATGATATTGAACAGGAATTCATTACTAAAAGAGCCGATGGGGTAGACACAGGTTTTCTTAAACTTTTCGTCTTATTATATGCTGACGATATTGTTATCTTTTCTGAGAGTTCTTAAGGTCTTCAGAAAGGGCTGGATATACTTTATGAATATTGTCAGAGATGGAAGCTGACTGTAAATGCCAAAAAGTCTAAGATTATAGTTTTTCGAAAAGGTGGTAGGTTGCCTCAAAATTTAGAATTTAAATATGGTGACAGTGTTATAGAAATTGTGAAGAAATTTACTTACTTAGGAATCGTTTTCACGCCCGGAGGTTCATTTTCTGAAGCACAGGCTACACTCTCAGGTCAGGCTCAGAAAGCTATGTTTGCTATGAACAGATATTTGAATAAATTTGTTAATTTAACACCTAGCCATTACTTGGATCTTTTTGACAAACTTATAACTCCGATTTTAAATTATGGCTCTGAAGTATGGGGATTTGCTAAGGCAATGCACATAGAACGCGTTCATTTGTTATTCTGTAAAAAACTTTTATCAGTTAAACAATGCACACAAAATGATTTCGTTTATGGTGAGCTGGGGAGATGCAGTTCCCAAAATAAAAGATTTTTTAAGATTATTAAATATTGGGTAAAGATTTTACAATGCAGTGATACAGGTCAGTCCCGTTATTACGGGCTGGTCGGGATGCACAAATCCAGACCGCGATATAGGCGAGGCGCGTAGTAAGTTCGGAGCCGACTGATCGGACTCTATAAATGTTTACATTTGTATGGGACACACGTATATACATGTTTGGAGGGATTTATGAATGAAAACAATGATATTTCATGTGTTATTTTTATAAATAAACGAATGAGTACTAATGTTGTATGTTTTTTTCTTTTTTACACCCTCTGATGTACTTTTTCTGCACTATATACGCTAAATACTTTTATTTACATTTCCATTTTGTGGCTCGATCTGCCATATTTGCCGGTGTTGTAATACAGACGGTGTTGAAGTGCGGTGTAAGTCACATAAAAAGTCCGGTATCAATACCGGTCCCCGCGAGCATAGCGAATTATTTTAGTCCAGTAAAAGAAATCTTATTAATAAAACAGCAGAAATTGTTAAGTTTTTTAATCTTTCTGCTTGTATAGAATAGAACGAAAGCTCAAAGAAAAAAAAATTGACTAAACCAAAGCATTTGATTCCAACAAAGTGCCATGTTCAATGGCCTCAAGTTTTTCTTTAACCGTGAAGGCTTTACGTTTTCTTCTTTGGTTTTCCATTTTAATCAGTGTTAATCTGATAGAAGAATTAAATTTTTCAAGACAATAAGTGCCAGACAAATTTCACAGTTACACGCTCTACTACCTGACCGCGTGCGCAGTAATCGACGTCCAGTGATCCGTGTCGCTGATTGGATGAATATCTAATTAGGTCGGCAAGGCGGCCATATCAAACTGGAAAATTCGGTGTCTTTCAAGTATTTACAAATTAATTATGGATAACTGTGGCCATTTTCCTATTCTTTAGATGCGGGATAAGCCGTTTCTTGATAGATATGTTTGTATCGTTTAAAAGTTAAATGAAGTTTTAATTGGCACAAGTTTGTCTTCTTAAAATAAACATCAAAAGGTCAATTACGGTCATTACGCACGTACACAAACAAAAATACAACAGAGACAATACATTGATTAGCTTTATTCTTTCAAAATCATTTTTTTATTTGCTATTATGACATGTACAACAGCAGTAAATAATTTCTTTTTCTGCAGATAGAAGCTCTGAAAAACAAAAACACATTTTGTTATTTTGACCTAGAGGATGGGGAAACTGGGACCCTTCGAAAAAATTTTGGGAGGCATGACGTCCCCGCGTTATATCCGTATTCGCGCACTAACGACGCGAGTACTAACGGGACTGACCTGTACAAAGTATGTGAAAATTGTATATGTTTTGTTATATAATGATTGCTTAAATTTTCCTAATAAAATATCTTGGGCAACCCTATTGAGAGATTTGTTAGGTAATCTTGGTTTTATGGAGGCCTGGACTCAGCAGAATGTAGGTGATGTGAAAATCTTTCTGTCTGTTGTTAAACAGCAACTATCAGATAATTTTATTCAAAATTGGAACTCTCAATTGAATGAATCTTCTCGAGCTTTATTTTATAGAAATTTATCATTTGGTTATAAATCCTATTTAGATACAGTAACAACAAGTAAATTTAGAGTTGCACTTTCACGTTTACGTCTATCATCACATAGACTTGAAATTGAAACTGGAAGGTGGGCAAAACCAAATTCTATCCCGATAGAAAATAGACTTTGTACCTCATGCATGAAGCTTGAGGACGAATTTCACTTTGTTTTGGAGTACACCAGATATAACGACTTAAGACAAACCTTAAAACCTTAATACCGAATTATTAGCGAAGACCACCTAACATGTTTAAATCAATCGAAATTTTTGAATCCGATGTTAAAAAATACTGAGAAATTTGGCAATGTATACTTTTAAAGCATTTAAGGTTAGGGAGCAATACAAGACCTGCTATCCTTGTAGTGGGTAAGGGTAGAGGGGGAATGTTTTTATTTCTTCTGTTTCTTCACTTTCATTCCTGTTCCTCTTTCTTCCCTGTCCCTCTCTTTCATCTCCTCTACTCTCTCTTCTATCTCTTTTCTCCCTTTCTCTGGGAGATGACACAAAATGACCCTCAAGGGTTGACGTGTCGTTAAACCCCAACACAATCAATCAATCATTTTCCGATAGAACAGAAACACATGTAACTTCTCCATGTATCACGAACCACGATTTTGTAGGTTTCATAAATATTTTATATCTTTATGTATAGTACATGTATAATGCTATTATGTCATAAAAAACTGTTTTGCATGTCACAATCCGCTGTCACATTGTTTGTAGGAATTGTGCTGTATGTTGTAACCGATGGGCCTGCTGGTCTGGTGTTTGTCAATAAACTTGTAATTTGTAAACTTGTATATAAAACTTGTACAGGAAGCAGTAAGAAACAACAAGAAGAATTCATTATTTTTAGCTCACCTGAGCTCTGCTCAGGATGAGCTATTGTGATCACTTTTCGTCCGTCGTCCGTCCGTCCGTGCGTCCGTCCGTGCGTCCGTCCGTTAACATTTTCAAACGACTTCTCCTCTGAAACCGCTGAGCCAATTTTGCTCAAATTTCATATGGAGCTTCCTTAGGATGGGGGAACAAAAAATTGCTAAAATGGTCGCGGTCCGTTGACCAAGATGGCCGCCACGCCCATATATGGTAAAAACCTTTAAAAATCTTCTTCTCCAGAACCGAGAATGCCTTGGGGCTGAACCTTTATAGAAATCATCGGGGACGGGAGGTCTACCAAAATTGCTAAAAGAATTGTCGTACGTTGACGTTTGACCTTTTTACGGCAAGGTCAAGTTTGCTTCCCTGTGCATTTGTATGGGAAAAACCTTTAAAAATCTTCTTCTCCAAAACCGAGCATGCCTTATGGCTGAATCTTTGCATATATCTTTGGGAACAGGAGAGCTACCAAAATTGCTAAAATAATGGTCGTACATTGACATTTGACCTTTTTACGTTAAGGTCAATTTTGCTTCCTTATGCATTTGTATGGGAAAAATGACCAGAATTTCAAACAACTTCTCCTCTGGAGCCTCTGGGCCAATTTTGCTCAAATTTCATGTGGAGCCTCCTTAGGGCGGGGGAACAAAAAATTGCTAAAATGGTCACGGTCCGTTGACCAAGATGGCCGCCACGCCCATATATGGTAAAAACCTTAAAAAATCTTCTCCTTCAGAACCGAGAATGCCTTTGGGCTGAACCTTGGCAGGAATCATCGAGGACGGGAGGTCTACCAACATTGCTAAAAGAATTGTTGTACGTTGACGTTTGATCTTTTTACGGCAAGGTCAAGTTTGCTTCCCTGTGCATTTGTATGGGAAAAACCTTTAAAAATCTTCTTCTCCAAAATTGAGCATGCCTTATGGCTGAATCTTTGCATATATCTTCGGGAACAAGAGGGCTACCATAATTGCTAAAATAATGGTCGTACATTGACATTTGACCTTTTTACGTTAAGGTCAATTTTGCTTCCTTATGCATTTGTATGGGAAAAATGTTCAGAATTTCAAACAACTTCTTCTCTGGAGCCTCTGGGCCAATTTTGCTCAAATTTCATATGGAGCCTCCTTAGGTAGGGGGGACAAAAGATTGCTAAAATGGTCACGGTTCATTGACCAAGATGGGCGCCATGCCCATATATGGTAAAAACCTTTATAAATCTTCTTCTCTAGAACAGAGGATGCTTTGGGGCTGAATATTTGCATAAATCATCGGGGACAGGGGGTCTACCAAAGTTGCTAAAATAATGGTCATACATTGACATTTGACCTTTTTACGGCAAGGTCAAGTTGCTTCCTTATGCATTTGCATGGGAAAAAACATTTAAAAATCTTATTCTCCAAAACCGAGGATGGCTTGTGGCTGAATCTTTGCATATATCATCTGGAACGGGCGGTCTACCAAAGTTGCTAAAATAATTGTCATACATTGACATTTAACCTTTTTACGGCGAGGTCAAGTTTGCTTCTGTATGCATTTGTATGGGCGCCATACATTTGTATGGAAAAAATGTTGATAATTTCAAATGGCTTTTCCTCTGAAGCCTCCGGGCCAGTGTTGCTCAAATTTCATGCGGAGCCTCCGTGGGCAGGAGAATGAAAGATTGCTAAAATGGGTATGGTCCATTGATCAAAATGGCTGCCATGCCAATATATGGTAAAAATTAAAAATCTTCTTCTCCATAACCAAATAAGCCCTGGGTCCTAATCTTTGCACAAATTATAGGGGACAGGAGATCTACCAAAATTGCTCAAATGATGGTTTATGTTGACATTTGACCTTTTTACCTCCAAGGTCAAATTTGCTTCCCTATTTGTGTGGGCCATATACATTTATATTGAAAGTATCGAAGTGACTTGTAAATCAACAGTAGTTAAAATTGTTCTGATTGGAAATCTAAGATGGCCATCATCTGATTTATATTTATAATATGTACCTGCCACTGTGCTGTTTACATGTATAAAATCACGATTCTTCAGACACCACTTAGCCAATTTCCACCAAATTTCACATTGATCCTTCTGTTGAAATGTGATTGATAGTTTATTCATGATCATGCTCCATTGACTGTCAGGCCCATATATTCTTCTTCAAAACTAAGAACTGCTCAAATGATGATATTTTCATTAGTTGCGATGATAGGATTGGATAAATGTTGCATAACATCTGCATGTCTGCAGTGGCTATGTCACTCAGGTGAGCGAATCGTGGCCCGTGGGCCTCTTGTTCTTATTTCTGCTCAAAAACTTGGCTTTACAGGAGTATACATTATTTTTCTTATTTCTGCTCAAAAACATAGATTGTGGGTACTCGTTAGAACTGCCTTGCAATTCTAACGAGTACCCGCAATCTATATTTTTGAGCAGAAATATGAAAAATATGAAAATTTTCATCTGAAAACTTTCAGTTTTTGGTGGTCAAATTTTCAGTATATTTGATTGAATAGGCATGTTTTTTGTAATGTCATTGAGAATTAAGGGAAATAGTGAAAATATTTGGTGGAAAAAAAACACAACATCAACATAAAAAAACACCTTATCTAGAGCTATGCCATAATTTATGCATAAATATGCAGAGCTGCTATGTAAAAGAATCAGTTGCAAGCATCCATGTTATTTTAGGTCTTGCTACACTCTTGATGGTAGTAAATTCAGTGGAACCTCTCAACAACAGTCCCCTCCTAATAACAGCCACTTTCCTGATTCCCAAAATTACAGATTTGCTGTACAATGCAACCTCTCTACAACAGCCACTCAGGAAAATGCATAAAATCAGCTGTTGTGGAGAGGGTTAAAATATGGTAAAACAGGTCATTGGGAATTGGAAAAGTAGTTATAACACAAGGAGGTGGCTGTTGTTCAGAGGAGACTGTTATTGCATTATTCTCTGCAGCTCTCCAAAAAAGAATATGTTATGGGTACTCATTAGAAGTGCCTCACCAACATATGTTTTTATGGAGAACTGCGCAAAATTATCCCAGAATTAACATCATATACTCCTCATTATTGTACCTCTATACAGTGACCACCTCACAAATTACAGTCACTTTAACTCTTTCCACCCTGCAGGCACACTGATCATGATTACTTTGCTAACAGTGTAGATACAGATGAGATGGCTCATAATGAGCCATCTCATCTCATGATCTGTATCTGCACCGTTTGCCATTCTGGTCTTGATTTATGACTAACATCCCTATTCGTAACAATGGACATATCCAAATTCTAAGATGGAAGAATCTACTTCAGAAACTAGGGATGAAAGGGTTAATGCGTTCCCAAGGATGACTTGTAAAGGAGTTACACACTACTCTTCCTTTTTTCCAGCAACAGTTGCTAGACATTATTGTAGAGAGAAGACAAAAGAAAAAGTACAGTTTTCCATGTAAGATGGAAGCCCTGCCAGATGTTAATGATGTCTTTGTTAATAATCACCTACTGCTGCTTACATCAGCTTTAGTGCCAAAGGCTCTTTCTTCTATTTTAACCTCTTTTGCTATAGAAATAGCAGATCCAAAACATGTAAGTACAATAGAACCTCTGTTTAGGGGAATGGATACTCCTCTAAGCTAAAAAAACTCCCACATGGAAATATTTACCTCCAGTCCTGTTGGGGGAGTGCAGGCTGCTTTTAAAGGAAAGAATTTGCTTGCAGAGGGAGCAACTCTAAAAGGAAAGAATTTGCTTCTTCTGGGAGCAAATTCTTCCCTTTTAGAGTAGACTTCTTTTCAGAAAGGAAGTAGAACAATTTTAACAGAATTGTCTCTCCTGAAAGTGTATTTGTGTCCCTTTATTTTGTAATTGTGTGAACTTTTATCCTGCATAAAAATTAATGATCATAATTTTTCAACCAAATGTGTTGTACATGTGAATATTTTTGTAAACAGACATAAACTGAAACCCTAAAAAATTTACTTGGTATTAATAAGTGCAAAGTCAGGATGCCTTTTTTACAGTGTCGGATGTCAGTAGAATGAAAACAGTAACTTTAAATGGATGTTTTCCTGTATAAAGTTGAGACCTCAAGACAGATGACTGTTCCCAGGGTGCACTTTAGGAGAAACAGTCTTCTTGCAGTTTTAAGAGCTTTCTTTTGGTATTCTAATATTTTCATGCAGGGTAAAAATTTCAGCAGATGACATTTTGAAATATGTTTCATAGACAATAGGGTATAACACTTCATGCAAATTGTCTCCTAAGAGTTTCAGTTTGTTGTCAGCTGAATTTGCCCATAGCATGATAAGTGCTAAGATAGGGCAAAATGACTACAAAGAAAAAGCATTGGTTAACCACACTAGGTTATTAATCCTAACACTCTTTGAGCAAAATCATGATCAGCAGATAACAAATTGATGATTGATATTTTTTCTTATATGTTTTTTCCCAGAAAATGGAGACTGTCATTTCATTCAAATTCTCTTTTAAGGAGACATTTTGCATGAAATTTGAACTTGTTTGCTGGAAAAATAAGATGTTTTCTGTTGCTATTTAATTCTGGAAGGTTAATGTTAATGTCTGCATTATGTCACAGATTCCACCATTACTTAACATCTGAGATGCTATGTACAAATTCAGCAGGCCACACATTGGTAATATATTTCTTATTTTTCCTAGAAAACAGGATCTGACACTTCATTCTTAATGGTAACACTCATGACTACAAAAATATATTGTCCATTTCCATTTAAAGAAAGTTGATCCACTTGTTAGATTTTCTGCCATGTTTTACACGGAAAATGATATTTGTGACTTCTTGTTTGCTATACTGCAGACAGTCCTTTCTGAAAAGATGTTTACTCCAAAAGGATAGAATTTGCTCCCTTTGGAAGCAAATTCTATCCTTTTAGAGTAGACCCTTTTCAGAAGGGGACAAATGAGACAGAGTTACCAACCTGGAAAGTGTGTCCATTCCCCTAATACTCAGCAAAATAATTTAAGGGCCACATAGTGCAAATTTCCATATATACACTTTGGCCGGGTGTATGGGCAAAACCACAGAAGATATCAAAATATCGTTGAATGTTTCTTTAACAGGAAGCCCTAAAGGAGCGTTTCCAACAAAAAATTTTTGAAATCAGAATTTTAATTTTAAAATCTGCAAAAAAACACTTTTTTTATCCAAAAATTAAAAATTGACATTTTCTTGTCAAAAGTGATGTCTGAGCTCCCAACTGTGAGAAAATCATAGAGAAAGCCTTATTTGTTAAAAGAAATGCTCATTTTGCTAGACGTACCCTCTACAGATTATTCTTTGTCTATGGGAAACTTTCGAGGCAGTTTTAGCCTCTCAAAGGGTTGGCCTCTTTTTCTGGCCATATCAGTGTGCCTTTTACTCGAAGGAAGATTGAGTTTGCATGATTTTGTGTGTGACAGAATATTGTTTTCATTAAACAAAGAATTTTTCTGGTATTTTGAAAAAAACTTCATTTTGGGGTAAAAATCGTTTTTTTTTTAAATTCCCATTTTTCTTAGAATCTTTTGGTCTGGTGTTGTTGGTGCCATTGACACTTTCGTAGCTGAACATGTTGCGAATAAGTTGAGCTGATTGAAATAGGGCTGAGACTTCCAGTTTTGCCCATGAAATAATTTTAAAACTTAAGGGTTGCACTTTAGTGATAATCAAAGGGAAAATAAAACTGGTGGCCCTTAAATTATTTTGTGGAGTATATTTTAACATAATTGTGATAACTGGGCAATGCCATTTGAAAACATGCTGTTGCTCATATGCCAAAAGCAAAGGCCCAGATTAGCCTGTGCATCCACGTCTGAGCAGGACCCTCACTGTCCGCTTATAGAATCAATTGGGTACTTAAAAACATAACATAGTATAACAAAGTTCCTGATCAGACTATATATATATGTCTCTGCTGGCTGATCTGGACCCAGTTGTTCAAAGCTAACGACATCGTTAGTTAACGATTCGTTAAAATTTACATCGAGTGATACACAAATATGCTGAAATTTTTTGCTGAAAAAATGTGAGTGCAAAAGCTACTCACATTTTTTCAGCAAAAAATATGAGAATATTGTATATTGAATCCGCTAAAACAGTTAACGAAATGACCCTTAACGAGCTCATGAAGCTAAGGACGCTTTGAACAACTGGGCCCTGGATCTTTACTGTTCGCATTTACCCTGAAGACACCCTTTCTTATGTCTTGGCTCAACTGTGTTTGCTTTTGCATCATTTTCAGTCTGACCTCCAAGACAAACTGTTGACAGATGATGCGCTCTTAGAATCAGTATTGTTGGAAGTGCTGAGGTTATATCCTCCTTTTCTGGGTGGCAGGAGAATTGTTAGTGAGGTATTATTGCATTTTTAGATTGCCTGTGCAAAAGTACAGAAAGAGCTATTACACTAATTTCACTGTTGACATTCACTTCCACAAAGATTAAGTCAAATTATCTGAGCCCTTTTGTGGACTTACTTAACCCTTATTCTGCTGTTCACAACATTTTCCGAAAACCAACCCCTATTTAGCATTTGTGGAGTACCTAAAATTCAAGCCTTTTTTAAAACTTATAATTATGTAGATGTTATCTTGCAACTTGACTGGTTCATGACATGAGCACAAACTAGTC
Organism: Anodontia alba; assembly: GCA_964016985.1. Taxonomy (NCBI): domain Eukaryota; kingdom Metazoa; phylum Mollusca; class Bivalvia; order Lucinida; family Lucinidae; genus Anodontia; species Anodontia alba. The sequence goes on along the minus strand of OZ024821.1, from coordinate 68,978,258 downwards.
TGGTTAAGTTTGTCACAGCACACCTGACAGGACTTTTCTTTGCAGGAATTTACAGTTGAAGGATATAAAATGCCGGCAGGATTTGCAATAGTATATATGACCTATGGTGCTCAAAGAGATCCAGATATCTTCAGATGTCCAGATGAGTTCAAGCCTGATAGATGGCTTAACAGGTAGCATATTTATCCTAGCTATTGGGACACTTTAACTCCTTACCATACTGGTCCTACAGGTAAAAATTGAACGTTCATTTGACTACTTATTAATATGTCTAAAATCTACTGGATGAGTGGCAAACAGTGTAGACCCTGATTAGATGCCTCATTCTGTGGCATCTGGTCAGGGTCTACAGTGTTTGCTCAGGCCTATCTGTCCCAATACTTAGGGTTATTACAGTATATTAAACCAGTGGTGTAAAACTATGTGTCATTGGATGATTTTGTTAACCTTAAGCATCAGTGCCATAGATAAGCCACTTTTTGGGACATTTGCCCAATTCAAATTTTTGAAAAAAGCTGTTAAAATTAAACCTATGGGGTAAATACCCAAATATCAATAATTCTTGCGCCCACTAACAAAATAGGGTACCCAAAAGAAAAAATCCAGATACCCAATTCAGTGAGAAATGGGTAGGTAAAAATAGCAAAAAGTACTCAATTGCCTGCTGGAGGCTACGTGTTTAGCATGCTTGACGCTAAAGCAGGAAATAAATGTTACAGATCTCAAATTTTCATAGCAAATAGTTTGACAGTTACTTCTAAGGAGAGACTTTACATAGAAACTGAATTCCTGTTTTCAGGAATAATGAAAAGTCAGTTGCTAAAAGCAGGTTAAAAGTTACAAGACAATTGACCTCCATTATTGAATCACATAAAATATGATTTTTAAACTTCACTTGTCTTCATGAAAAAAACAAAGCCTGCAGCAAGTTCATGCTATATCATAGAATAAGCAAGACAAATGTTGTTTTTGCATTTTGCAAATACAGTATAACCTCAATGGCTGGAACACGGATGGCTCGATTACCGTGGATGATTCGAACTCTTTTTTCCGTCCCTACAAAATTCTTCCAATAGCTCAGAAAACAAATAGTTAGGGATTTTTTCTTATTTCATCATGGAATTGTATGTTGTGTGTACTCATTAGAATTGCCTCACTGAGGCAATTCTAATGAGTACACTCAACATACAATCGTTGTGTAGAAAATGGAAAAGATTTCCCTAAATTATTGCTATTTGCTTCCTGAACTGGTGCCATGATTAACCCTCAGTGGCTCGAACTACCCATGTCTCGAACAAATTTCCATGGTCCCAAAGATTTTCAAGCCATTGAGATTCGACTGTATGTATGCATCCCTATTTTATTATGCCTTCTATGGGCTAGACAACCATTCTCTTGTATGATATGACTGTAGGTTTACTTTTACATATGTTATGTATCATGTTCATTTTTATACCCCGCCACTATGGTTTCTGTTAGTGTCCATGTGTCTGTCAGTCCATCTATCATACATTTGTCGGTATTTTTGTTTTTGGACAATAACTTGAGTAAATATCAGTGGATTTTCACCAAACTTGGTGTATGCATTGATATTATGGAGATTGCAAATTTTGTCAATTTTTTACCGAGTTATCGGCCCTCAACGGGGTAATGGTGAGGTATTATCATTTCATGTTTTATCTGATTTTCTAAATATTTAGAGAAAAATTGAAGGCTTGAAGGGAGAGATGCTTTGGACAGCCGTCCATTCTGACAGGCCTTTCATAGTTTGGACACCATATAAAATCTTGGGCACAACCATTGAAAGTCCTGCTTCAAGAAGTGTTTATTCATGGACAGGAGTCAGCCTCGATGGCTCAGTTGGATGCGCGTCCAACTGGTGAACAAGAGGTTGCAGGTTCGACCCTTGCATGGTTGGCAACATTCTTTTGTTGAGATCAATCATAAAATATTTTCTACGGTCATTCTCTCCCTTCCACTGATTCAAGAAGAGCAGTTGTCAGTTTCTAAGGGAAGAATTTGCCACAATACTGGTTAACCGCTTTGAGGACTAAGCCTGCCCAGGAAAAGTGTGGACAGGTAAACATGACTCCAACAAGTTGACTGGGCTGAAAACCTCAACACAAGCACAAACAAAAAATCATAGACATGAAGAAAATATTTACAATTTACAAGCATCATTTGTTAGTTATCACTATTCCGACTGTACAGTCAGCAAGCAAGATAGACAAGACCACAAGCATCAATGACAAGATTGCTGACAGACAGCATTTTTTATTGGACTGATATCTTATGCACAGATATGTTATTTGAATGTAAATGTTATAAAAAAGCAATAAATAATTAAAATCCCAATGAAAGGCATGTGTTTGTACAGGTGTAAAAAATCTAAAAAAAAAAAAAAAAAAAAAAAAAAAAATAATAATAATAATAATAAAAACCAAAAAAAAACAAAAAAAAAACGGAGTTTGTCTTTTCAACACTTCTGTGAAAGTAAGATTTTAACACATGTCTGATCCTTCAGAGATGGCAGAGATAGAGAGACAGACAAATAAGACTTGACAGATATGCAAATGGGTCAAGGGCACAGAAGCAACGAGTTTTTACAAGATGTATTGAGCCGTTACCATTTAATCAAGGCAAATCAGCAGATGACGTAGCGGTACATGTAATGTTGTTTGTTTGTTTTTTTTTCTTATTTTTCCATGAAAATGAAGCTTGATATTTCCTCCAAATTGTCTGCAAAACTAAGGCTGATTCTTCATATGAAGTTAAGGACTTAAACAACATAAAGACTGTTAGAAAAGTCCTATTTTCTTGAAAAAAGAAACAAAAAAATCAAGATGTCTCCTGCTGTTTAGAGGATAAGTTACTTAATCGTAAGATACAACATTTAAGTAGGCACAATATAGGGGTTCAGTTTTCCATCCGTCTGGGCCCAGTTATTCAAAACTTAAAGAAGTTGTTAGTTAACGTGACATTAAAATTTCTATCTTTAAATATGGCAAATATACTGATATTTTTTGCTGAAAAAAAAAATTGCAAAAATGTCAATGTATTTGAAAATACCTTAACTACAACAATTAACAACAGATTGAACAACTGGACCCTGTTTTTCTACTCTTGCATTAACCCTAGCATTTAGGCCCATTCAGAGTAACTTTTACACCTACAGTCCTATTACCTGGCATATACTTTCTTCCTATTATGGAATCAGCACTCTGGTATCATTTTATAACAATAGCCTAATTTTTACCATATAATGACCTTGCCATTTTTTTATATCAGCCGTAGAGCCGGCCTCGGTGGCTCAGTTGGATGCGCCGTCCGACTGGAGACCAGGAGGTCGCGGGTTCAACCCCCGCCGAGGTCGGTAACAGTCTTTCGTGGCGATAGATCGTAAAATATTTTCTCTCCCTTCCGCTGATTCAAGAAGGGCAGTTGTCAGTTTCTGGCGAAAGAATGTGCACAATACTGGTTAACCGCTTAGAGGACTATGCCTGCCCAGTAAACGTGTGGTTAGGTAAACTGATTAACTGTAGCACTTTAAGTCATCTGTCCTGGTATGTTTTTTTCTCCCTAACATATCATTTCATGGTCTAATAACTTTTTTATTTTTCACATTCTGTTTAGCTCTTTTATGATTCTGACAAGCCCTGGCTCATGCAACATCATCCGCCACAAACTTCTTATTGACCTTTACAAATGTTCTTATGTGATACAGAGCAGGTTTTCTCATTTCTTTTCACGTTTGATTTGGTGAACTTCTGTTTCAGTAACAAGGATGACAGAGACAAATTATTTTGTTTTGGTTCTGGTCCAAGAAGTTGTTTGGGTCAAAGTCTAGTCTGGTCAGTCATCAAGGTAGGTAACAAAGTGCCATGATTTATGCAATACAATCATTTGGGATCCACTCTTTCATCCAGTTGAATTTCAGAACTGTTTTCAGATATACATGTATAGTTGTCCATTAGACTGAAAATTAACCCTTATCCTGTTGTTCTCGACTCATGTGCTGGTATATACCATCTCTCACTGCTGTGAATTGAATATTGGTGATGTTTGATTTTGGCATATTTATGCCAAGATCACCAATAACCCCAAAATAAAGTGACTGCCAAATATAATTGTTTTGCAGTATATACCTTGAAAGATAAGTCTTAAATAAATATCCCTTGTCCTGCTGAACCGGGATATACCCTGTCTTTGCAAACAGTGTATATCCAGATCAGTTGGCTTCTGAAGAAGCCAACTGATGTGGATATGCACTGTTTGTCATTAAGTATGAATAATTGTATCAAATTCTTGGATCAAGTAATCTGATTGGCCGAAAATTAGATGTGGGTGTGGCATCTTAATTTATTCAGCATAGGGGTTAAACGGCCAGTCACAAGAGTAACAGACAACATTTCGAACGTATATATATATATATTTTTTAAAAAAAAAAACATCTCTAAGACAATGAGGCCTGACATTTCATGTGAATTGTCTGCATAGTATAGCAGATGGTGAAGGCCCTGATCAGCACTGTCTGATTAGAGCTGTGGAGAAACTCCTTTCTATAGCTGTGACATGATATGCATCAATCAGATGAGGTGTTAACTCTTTCCCCACTATTGGTGACTTAAGTCAACAGCCGATAACCTTTGCAAACATACTGGACCCACATGACAAGTTTTTCTCTTAGAAAGAAAAGGGCAAAAAGTTCATGCTCAGCTGATAATTTAATCAGATGTTTTATGGCTACTGTCCTCAGCTCTCGTACACTAATGAGTCTTTTCACAACACGTGGTGTTACCAGATTTACTTGGGGACTACTTTTCTCTGATAACACTGGTTCCCTGCACTGTAATATATAATCTTAAACTCTTTATTTTTTAACATACGAACCCATTTGAAACGTGTAATTTCATTAACTTTTTATGCAGATTTAGATTTTGGAATCGGGTTTGGAGCTACTTCATTGTGTTTTATATTTAAAAATGTTTTGTGTGGTTTCTAGTGAACTATCTTATCAGTATTACTTAATATAGTAACAGAGCATCATTTTATTGGCATCTGGGCAGAGATTTATGGTCTTATTCATCGGAAACATATGGAAATGCAATACCCCACTAACCCGACTTTGATATAGTATTAGTCAAAAAAATTAGAGTTAGAGGGAGAAAAACATGGCATGCAGATCAGGCCCAAAAAATGTCGGGCCTGATCTGGATCCAAACTGTTTGACACTCTGATGGTATTCCTGAAAAAGTTTTTGAAAAAGTCAGTTTTAAAAAGAATCCACAGATGGCAAAAAAGCATGCAAAATTACCCAGCATGCAAAGAGTTAAGGCATACACAAATAGCAGTGGCTACATTGTGTGCCACTCATCCAGCTGTTTTTAGACACATCAACAGGCATTAAAATAGACTAGTTCAATTTTTAGGACCAGTGTGGTAAGAAGTTAAGGTGTCCAGGGCCCAGTTGTTCAAAACTAACGATGTCATTAGGTAATGATTCGTTAAAATTTACATCGAGTGATACACAAATATACTGAAATTTTTTGCTGAAAAAATGTGAGTAGCTTTTGCAGTGCAAAAGCTACTCACATTTTTTCAGCAAAAAATGTCAGAGGATTGTATATTGAATCTGCTAAAACAGTTAATGAAATGACCCTTAACAAACTTGTTAAGCTAACGACACTTTGAACAACTGGGCCCAGATGTTTAAAGTGAATATGGTACTTTATATTTTATAGACAGTGATATTAAAGATGCTGAGTAGTTACAAGATTAGGCTGGAAGATGGCCAAGATCTGACTCATAAATGGCTACCAGTGTCAAGACCTAAAGGCGAGCTGCTTGTTCATTTCCAACCCAGAACAACACAGTAAACAAGAAAAAAAAAAAGAAAAGAACAAAATTCAGATTTTTTTGCAAAAACCCTATTGCATTTTATCCCAAAGGGCTTCAGGCAATTTAAACATTGCTTGCTGCACTTACTCCTGACACATCTAACGACATTCATTCACCAGAAGCAGTGATGCAGTCAGTGGGAAAAAAGGGAGTACTTAGGCCAAATAAAATAAATCTAAGAAACTGTTGCATCTGTCCAAACAATCCCACATATGTTGTTTGTTTTTTCTTCAGTTGAATGTTTTTGTTTTTTTCAACCCATGAAAATATACAACACTGGAGTTTTTTTCTCATTTATCTAAGAATTATTTTTAACCAAATTGTGATTCAGACTACAAATATTTGGTATTCTCACATACTTGCAAGGTCAGTTGGTAAAATATGATCTGTTTAGATTGTTCGAGTCTGAAGACATGCATTACAAAAACTTTCTGTATGGGCGCTAGCATTTTGTTTTGGCAAATAACCCAAAATTTCCAAGAATGTACCCATCTGGAAAAATTAAAATAAAAAGCTGCCTGCATTCGTCAATTTTTTTAAAGAAAATATGTCTGAGAATCTAGACTTTTTTATTGGCCTTAGTACTCCAACTGTAGAAAGCATGTGAAGTACAATACTTCACTGATACCCTGATATATTATGTCCCATTGTGATTTAATACCACTTTTGATTTTGTAATACCATTTTTTTGCTTTTGTAATACCATTTTTTTGCTTTTGTATACCTTATATTGATGGTAAGCTATCTATAAAATTAAGATTTTGTACTATGATTTTGCATGAACTGTCCTCACTTTACCTTACTTTTTTGGTAGTTTTGAGCAGTAATTTTTCTAGGGCAATTGAAAGCTTAAACCATTACCACTCACTGGGCTAATGCAGCAGATGACAAATTGATGATTTGCTTATTTTTCCCAGAAAATAGGCTTTGACATTTCATGCTAATCGTCTCCTGGGAAAATAAGTCTGCTGAAATTTTTACCCATAATGCTAAGCATTAAAATGTAATATAGCTTGCTTTTTCATCTGAATTTCTGTTTTTATAAATCATTGCAAATAATTTATTGCTGAAGTAAAATTGTAAAAAAAAAAAAAAAAAAAAGCATGGTTGGTTTTTTGTGCTTTTTTTAAACAAAACAATGCTAATAGTTTTCTTTTTCTGCCTTTAAACATGGTGTGGATACTCATTAGAAGTACAGCAGTAAGGCATTTCTAATGAATACCACAACATTTTTGTGGAAAAATAAGATAAAATATTGAGCAGGATAAGTCCTCTGCTCTAGAGATATATTGGAAAAAACTGTTTGAATTACCCTGGAAATAAATGAGCTGCATCATGAGAAAAGGTTATGTATAAACAGCAGTCATCAGAGCCTTTACTTTTTGTTGATAGTCTTCAGTATCCAGCAATTGTCTAGATGAACAATGAAGGCCCTGAACAGGATGTGAATGCAGTTCTAGATTTTTATTGTCAACTTTCACATAAATTAAAAAATAGGGTCCTTTTCTTATGAAACAACTTAGATATGATCTTCTTTAATGCTTAGCATGCTCTGGTAAAATTTTCAGCAGATGACATTTTAACCCTTAAAGTGCCGATCACAACAACAATTGTCGTCTGTTTGTCATCTGCTTGTGATTTTAAAAGTCATTTTTGCAAACAGTGTGGACCCAGATCAGACTGCTCCTCTAGGAGCAGTCTGATCAGGGTCCACACTGTTTGTCTGTATGCAAAAATAGGTTTGAAAAGTTTGCAAGAATATTCAGCAGACGACACAAACAGATGACATTTTCAGATGCAGGTTTTCTTGGCGTTTTAAGGGTTAAAATATTTTTCCTATTTTCCCAGAAAACAGGGTCAACATTTCATGCAAACTGTCTACAATTGAGATATTTGCATGAAATGTAAAATACTGTTTTCTGGGGGAAAATTTTCAGTTTGTCGTCTGCTGAATTTGCCCAGAGAGTGGTAAGGGTTAAGTAAATGTAGTGACCATGTAATTTCGAGAACACGTGAGCAGTTCCAAATTCCTGTCACTTGACATACAGCACGCCAACCATGTAGAATTATCAGAACTAGTTCTAAGATTTTGTTTTTAAGTACTTATACCATTGTAAAATTTATGATTTTGCATGTTTTGATAAAAATATATATATATATATATATATATATATATATATATATATATATATATATATATATATATATATATATATATATATATATATATAAAATTGTAAGTCTAAACAGCATGAAAATAACTCTCGTCTTGTCCTACAAGCTGACTGCCTAGTTTTTGTCAGGACTGCTTTAGCAAGCAGGAGCAACATAGGAGTCACTTTCTACTGGCATCTTGCCAGCTCTCTATGGTCATTCTCCTTTCTGCTGATTCAAGAAGGGCAGTTGTTGGTTTCTGGTGAAAGAGTGTGCACAAGTACTGGTTAACCACTTAGAGAACTAAGCCTAAGTGTGGTTAGGTGAACTGACTGCACTTGACATGACCCTAATGGGTTGACTGGGCCATAAGACCTCCTCAATAAAAAAAAGAAACAAAAAAAAAACACACACACACACACACACACACCAAAACAGTGACATTATTAGCTTTGGCTTTGTTGTCGTCAACAATGTTGAGCCTGTGGGTTTAGCTCCATTTCTCAAAACCAAGGCTTCTAAGCAAATGAAATTTCATACACACATCTGCCATGATGCACCCTGCCCACTGCAATCGACCTTGACCTACTTTTCACGTTTGGCTAAACAATATTGTCTGTGCATTTAGCTCTTTTCACCAAGTCACGACTTAGCCATTCAGCAAACTTCTTGTCATCACGAAAAGATGCCTATATAATGTTGACCCCCTTAAACCCCACTTTTATATAGTAAAACTGGGGTTTACAGGGGTATACAGTATTTTTCTTATTTCTGCTCAAAAACATAGATTGTACCCACAATCTATGTTTTGAGCAGAAATATGAAAAATATTAGAATTTTTATCTGAAAATTTTCATTTTTTGGTGTTAAAATTTTCAGTATATTTTAATAGGCTTGTTTTCATAATGTTAGGTCTTATCTGTGTGTGCTCTGAACATTCTTCTTTTCCTGGAGCACCAACATTTGAGAAAATAATGGTCCATTTGTCCCCAGACCAAATGTTTTCAACCTGAACCAAATTCTGTCAAAAAGCAAAAAAATCCATCCCAAAAGTATAGTTTCATGAAAACATTGATATGTTATGAAAACATATTTTCCTGATCATCTGTGTGTACCAAAAATACCCTGAATGATGATCACGATGATTTGGTGTTTTACATCTTTGTCAACATTATTGAAGTCTTATCAAGACAATTGAAGGATGATATAGAGCCCTGCTCTATTTACTCTTCCAAATCATCTGTATGCCCCAGGCATAAAGTATGCCATGGGGGTATATACTTTTTGTCGTTCCATCTGTCTACCTGTCCATACATACATCAGTTAACTTTTGATTCAAAATTTTGTGTTGTTTGCTTGCTTTTGCTCATATTTTTGTAAGTGTCCACTTGAAGTTGTTATGTGGTTTGTGTTACTACTGGAAGGATACAGTATGCATCATCTTTCTTCTGCTGCAGACCAAAGGTCAAGGTCACAGAAATTCTGTTACTTTTTCATCTAAGTTTTGTGGTTTATTTTTTGATTTGGGTTTTACGGCCCTTTCAAGAATATTTCACTTATATCGAGCCGATCGTTCATCAAAGGTGGGCGAAAACCGGAGAACCCGGAGAAAAACCACCTGACCATCCGTAAGCAGAACTTGGCTTTCCCACATATGATCCGAGCGAGGCTCGAACCACAGCGGTGAGAAACCTAATGGATTAAGAGTCAACTCTCTTATCCACTAGGCTACGGGGGCCCGCGTTTTGTGGTTTATGCTTTGCTTATGTTTGTGGGTCTTCACATATGGTCAGTGTTACTGTTGTTTGGATACAGGTCAGCTGATGTCATCTTGCTGCTGTTGTGGACAAAAGGTCAAAGTAACAGACTTTGTAACTTTTGTGTCAAAGTTTGTGCTATTTTGCTTTGCTTATATTTCTGACACCATGTTCAAAGTGTAATGCATTCGCTATTTCTTCCACCATAATTCGCCTATCAGAGTATACCAGATCCTGTACTTTTTACACATTTCTTCATTGGTGGCATCTGATGGGCGTCCAGACCTGGTTTCGTCTTCTAAAGACATTCTACTGCATTTGAATTCCCCAACCCAGAATTTAACTTGTGCATATGATGGTGCAGAAGACCCATAAACACTGATCAACTTGCAATGTATTTCCTGACCTGTTTTCCCTTTCAAAAAAAAGTACCGAATTACCACACGGTACTCAGCTTTTGACAAAAAGCTTACTTTTGCATCGCTAGCCATGTTTGACATTCAATATCTTATGAGTGAATGACACGACAAGGGTGCAGTTTTGCCCTCAGGACTAAAACGTATTGAAACAAGGCATGAAAGTCTTGGGTGTCTCGGGCAATTGGAAATGGGATAGGTTTGTTACTTATTGACTTGCCCTCGTATATACAGTCAACTCTCGTTATCTCGAATTCCAAGGGACTCTCTGAAATATTTCGAGATATCCCTACCTTGACATATCAGATTTGCAGAGTTTAGGAAAAAATAAATCGAAAAAACAACATTTAACAAATGTGTATGTAATTTGATTCCTGAAGTTAAGATATATTGACAATATTGTGGAAAAGAGGAGAAATTGTTCCTGAGGAGCAATTTCTCCTCTTTTCCAAAATATTTTGTTACCTGTTGTTAGATTTTCATGTTTAAGCAGGGACCAGATTATTGCTTCGAGATAAACGGTTATTAGAGATAAGCGAGGTTGAGATAATGAGAGTCAACTGTATCTTTAACCTTTAATATTATTTATCACATGCTTGTCAAGTTATTCAGTGAAATAACCCATGTCATAAAAATCATATAACCACGTGTAATAACACCTGCAAGGCTTCCCATTGGTTTGTCTAATTACCCTCATTAATATTCTTATTATTCCACTTATTGATAGCAACCAAGATGGTGTCCGCGTTCCACGATACAACTTTCCCATTTGGAACAGATCCTGCCTTCAATTTTGAGATGATTTTGAGGTGAACGACAAATGTCAGACCGATGGAGGGGGAAGACAAATCAATCACAATGTGAATAACACGGCTACCAGAAACATTCATGCTGGTTAAAATTCGATGTTTTCTGGCAACATATTTGGAGGCACTTTCAACATAGATATCGTCAAACCGTCAAAACAATTTCACCTCCTCCAAAAAAGCATTGGAGGATGACATGACTCAGACAGTCAATAAATGTGTCAAATTAAAATCCAAACAAGTTAAAATGTTTTATAGTCCTGAAATCTGTCATGTACTTGAGTGTGTCAACCACTGTATAAACTGTATTGATCAAGGTCAATGACCTTTAAATACTACAGCTGACTGATGGGGATTTCCCTACTGATTCTCAGTGATGTATTGACTCACTGAATGACATTGTTCAATGGAATATTTAGCTTTGAATTGATTTATTCAAATGAAATATTTATTAGCTCAGATAAAAATCATCATTATTTCCTACAGTTTAATGAAGTAATAAATGGCATATTTATCTTGTTGCTAGTTATTTTCGGTACTTATCAAATAATATGCAAACTATTTTTGTTGCGTAGTACTATTGAATCCTTGGTAGTGAGTTGTTCTGCTTAGCTATGGAAAACCGTTGTCTTTAAAAATATATTTTATGCATTTTTTGTCATCGGAAGGGCCATGTGATATACAGAAATTTACATTCGTGGTCATTTAATTTGAAATTAAAGAAACTCATTGGATAATTTCGGTATTTTGCCAAGGCTCGCAAAATACCAAAATTACCCAAACTCATTTCATAAATTTCATATTAAATGACCACTCATGTAAGATCCTCTATGTATTTAATGCCATATTTACCCTAAGAATTCAGACACCTTTTAATTTTGTTTTAAAATTTGAATAAATATATTTTTACTACCTGTTGATGTGTCTAAAAATTACTGGATGAATGACAAACAGTATAGACCCTGCAATGTCTGATCTGGGTCTACACTGTTTGCTCTGGCCTGTCAGTCTATATAATTAGGGCAAATATTAACATTATTTTGTTATTATACCCCACCACACGATAATGGCGGGGTATTATGGTGTCACATTGGTCGTCCAGGTGTATGTCCATCTGTCATATGTCTGTCTGTCATACGTGCATATTTTCATTTCTGGACAATGATTTTGTGGATTTTCACCAAACTTGGTGTGTGCATTTATATTGTAGAGATCTGGTTTGAGATTGCTAATGGGCAAATTTCATCAATTTTTGACAGTTATCTGCCCGCAGTAATGGTGGGGTATTACTGTTTCACAATTTTTTTCCTTGAGAAATCATATTTTCCTGGAAATCTCTAAGAGTCACTTTTTTTGTTTGCTCATTTTGTCTATTGAGTATCTCATAAATTTCTGTGATAAAGATTTTTGTATGTGTTTGCAAGAATTTTGTTATTTATAATTTGTTTGAAATGATAACTTGGGAAGGGGGAACAACACTGGTAAGTTGCAAATACAGTTGACCCTCTTTATCTTGAAGTCCAAGGGACTCTCTAGAATAATTCGAGATATCCGTTCTTCAACATACCAGATTTGCGGAATTGACGAATACAATGAATCGAAGAACCACATTTAATAAATGAATATGTAAATTGATTCCTGAAGTTAAGAGATCTTTTGAAAATATTGTGGAAAAGAGGAGAAACTGCTCCTTAGAGGAGTAATTTCTCCTCTTTTTCACAATATTTTGATACCTGTTGTTAGATTTCCCTGTTAGAACAGGGACCAGATTTTCACTTCGAGATAAGCGGTTATTAGAGATAAGCGAGGTCGAGATAACGAGAGTCGACTGTAGTTGAAATTATAGAAATGAAAACTGGACAAAAATCGGTTTGTAATATTTAAACATTTATTTTCTTGCTTGACATCTGCTTGAAAAGAATGTCTCAAATCTTATCATTTTTAAGCGTATAAACTGTTATATTCATAAATTACCCAATCTTTTATCCAGTTTCACTATCATCTTGTTTTCTGGAGCTCTTTTGATAGAGAACTTATTTCCTGTGTTGCCTTTCCCTTGTAGCATGTAGATATTTTTATATGTAAGAATATTGATTTAGTGTTCATGTTGATGTTGTGCACAGTTATCTTATAACTGTATTAACTATCATCATACTTGTTGTTTTCCATTTTTGAGTGAATTGATTGTTTTTGAGTGTAAAGATCAAAAGTTCATGGTTGATCTCACTAAAAGAATCTTTCATGTAATATTGATATTGAAGTCTTTTGTCAGGTATACAAGTATATTATAGCCGAGCCGTCATGTGAAAATGTACCTTTGAGGTATAAGCAGACAGCAAAGGGCCAGATCAGCCTGCACAACTCACAGACATTACTGTCTGCTTAAAGTAAGCAAGTATTGAATATCAAAGTATAGTAAATACCCATATTGGGGCCCAGTTGTTCAAAGCATCGTTAGCTTAACAAGCTCATTAGTGGTCAAAATGTTAACTGTTCTAGTAAGTACAATATCTAATTCACTGGTATTTTTGCTGAAAATATGTGAGTAGCTTTTGCAAATGCAAAATCTACTCACATTTTTTTCAGCAAAAATATTAGCATATATGCCATATTTAATGATCAAAGTTTTAACGATACGTTAACTAACGACATTGTTAGTTTTTAACAACTGGGCCCAGATTGTGCTGGCTGATCTGGATCTTTACTGCTTACATAGGCCCTGAAGACACCTTTCTCATGGATGGCATATATCTGTATTATGTGGTCTGATTAGGGTTTTGTTATTATTACTGGCAGACATTTGCAATGTGCCATACAAAGCTAGTACTGAGTTAGAAGTTCTTTGATCACCTGTAAAATGGTAAGGTACCAAAATCATCCTTAACCCTTAAACTGCCAATCACAACAATTGTTGTCTGCTTTGTCATCTGCTTGTAGCAATCTGATCTGGCTCCACACTGTTTGCCTGTATGCAAAAATAGGTTTGAAAAGTTTTCAGGAATATTCAGCAGACGACATAAACAGACATTTTCATATGCAGGTTTTCTTGGTGCTTTAAGGGTTAATATTTAGACACAGTAACCCCACCCACCACGATTCCTACTATATTCAGGATCTTGTATATTTCTGTATATTGTGATATGCATATTCAGGTGGAAGATATACCAGACATTCAGCATGAGTAGCATTTCAACTGTCTTACTTACATATGTCCAAGCTGACAGCCTTTTAGGTCCCCAAATCCATTAGGAACGAGAAAATGGCTACTAGAGCATCAGTAAGCTGCATACTGTTGAAGCAGTTCAGGTTGAAAGGAAATCATTTTCTTTTGCATCAAAACTAGAAATGCAACTTTGGTCATACTAAGAGGCAGAAAACAAAGATCAAAGTCATCAGTGATAGACTGTTCCCCTAAGGCCCAAGAACGTGAAGACAATCCTCAGGTGGCAGTGATGGCCGCTGTATTTTGGGATGCCAAAGGAGTAATTCTGTTGGACAGCTGACCAAAGGGAGTACAGTAATTGACAAATACTATGCAAGATTACTTGACCAACCGACAATCACAATCCACGAAAAACAGCTTGGTAAACTCTGAATGAGTTCAGACAGGCAATTTATGGAAAGCTTTGGTTTGGGTTGGTAGTGGCATCTTGGGCGAAAATTATTTGGCATCATATAGTAACTGTTTGGGCTGTCCTGGTAATTTATGATAAGAATAAAATATTTAGAATCATGCTATCTTCATTTTCACCTTGGATTTGCATAGATCCTGCACATCAATGCAGTCCGATCAGAGCCTCTGCTGTCCACACAATCCTTGGCTAAAGTAGAATATATGGATATACTACAAAGTCCATCTCTGACACTTGGAATGTCCTTGTTAAAAATCCCCCTAAGACATTTTCTCAATGCATCACAAATAATAAAGGCATGTGGTTAGAAAATATTATCCCATGTCCCAATCCAGAAATACTCATAACCTGCTGAACTGAAATCTTAACATATTTGTCTCCTGAACAAAATACTGTTTTTTCATTTTGGTTACATAAAATGTATGTCCCATTTTTGATAAAAAGAAAATATCACTAACAGTCTTCTATGTAGCCTAAAGCATGCTGAAGGTTGAATATGCAGTTTATACTTTTAGTCAGAAATTTTTCATCTTGTGAACCAGAAATAAAAATATTTTAGAGTGTATTTATTAGTGTTTGTTTTCTTTTTTTTTTACCTCATCTGAGCTGAAGTCATTATATTTTGTCCTTATCCATCCATCACTCAACTCTTTTTAAACATTTTTTTTAGCTCGCCTGTACGAAGTACAAGGAGAGCTATTGTAATCACCCCGGTCGTCCGCGTTTGCGTTTGCGTTCCCGTTCCCATCACACTGTGTTAAAGTTTTTCAAATGCTTATATCTCAACAGTCACTCCTCACAGAGGCATCAAATTTGGAACTTAGGTACCTTGGAGGGTCTTCTGAGATTCCAAGAGAATAAACCCCTGGGTTCATGCCCCTGGGTGGGGCTAGGGGTCTGAATCTAGGACACCTTTGTAATACTGTGTTAAAGTTTTTCAAATTCTTATATCTTGACTTTCACTCCTCATAGAGCATTCATATTTAGAATTTGGGTACCTGGAGGAGTCTTCCGAGATTCCAAAAAAACATACACCTGGGTTCATACCTCAGGGTGGGCCTTGGAGTGGGGCTAGGGGTCAAAATCTAGGACACATTTGTAAAATCTTATATGCCTACGGGTTATAGACACAACTGGTTATACATCAGCTAACTATGTGAGATCGGTTTAATTGTAAGAGAGTGAAGGTCATGGTGACCTACATTTTACGGTCCAGGTCACCTAGATTTCACGGTCCAGTGATTTTGCCTTATATCTTGAATACTATTTGTTGGATAAATGTCACACCTGGGATATTACTTCCATGTGACCCAATGAATGACCACTTATTATATCTAGGTCATTGTGACCTATATTTCATGGTTCAGTGATTTTGCCTTATATCTTGAATACTATTTGTTGGATAAATGTCACACCTGGGATATTAGTTCCTTGTGACCCGATTATTGACGTCAAAATATATCTCTGTTGGTGTGACCTATATTTCATGGTTCAGTGATTTTGCCTTATATCTTGAATACTAATTGTTGGATAAATGTCACACCTGGGATATTAGTTCCATGTGACCCAATGAATGACCACTTACTAGTCAAGTCAAGTCAAGAAACTTTATTGAACATAAACACACAGTGTTTCTCGTCCAAATAAACAAAGCAATGGCGGCACGAGAAGAGCACAGCACTACAATTCAATCAAAATTACAGAAACGTACATAGTCACGACATAGTGAACGTTTAGACAATGTGGTCCTGGCTAAGTCCTTAATAGACCTTTACGTTTTTCATTTGCTAAATATACAAACTTTCCAACTTTTTTCAAAATACCAGCTTGTGTTTCATTAAGGAGTTTTATGAACTTTTGCTTTGTCGGCCGTCTACAATAATATCTTGGCAAAATTGATGTTCTTAATTCCCTATATGCAGGGCAAGCTAAAAGAAAATGAAATTCATCTTCTATAACTCCCGAATTACAAAACTGACATAGACGGAGGCTTCTCTCAATATTTCTGAGTCTCCCCTCTTTGATCGCTAGCTTGTGTGCAGAGCTCCTTAACCTTGCTAGAGCAATTCTATGACTATCTGTTTTAATACATTTTAAATACTTTTCAAAATGAAACACCTTGTTTGTACATTTTACGACTTCTAACTTACTAGAAGCATTTACAGATCCGTACCAGTTCTGAAAATATTGATCATATACACACTGTATAACCATTTCAAGCTGTACTTTAGTAATGACCTGTTCATTCCAGATATAAGTAAATCCTAGCTCATCCAGGAGTGACTTTATCTGGAAAGCCCAGTTGTTTTCAAACGAACCACGGGCTATATCATTTACTTGTTGGCCATACACTTTATAGAGCAATGAATTTTTAGACGCCAATATTTTATACCAATATTTTAAAATGCGTATTTTCCTTAATATAGCCAATGGAAAACGACCCAATTCTCCGTACACTGCTATATTACTTGTTTGAAGTCGGACTCCTAATATCTGTTTAAGGAATCTAACATGTACCCTTTCTACATCGTCAGCCTTATGAAAACCCCAAATTTCAGAACCGTACATTAAGATTGGTTGGACAAGTGAATCAAAAAGTTTCAATTTAACTTCAATACACAATAATTTATTGTCAAAAAGATTTTCTAATGCAAACATAGCTTTTGTAGCTTGTTCAGAAAGGTGTTTCTGAGCTTGAAAAAATTTGCCATTACTGGAAACATTTACACCTAAATAAATAAAATTATTAACACTTTCTAATAATATCTCATCAAAGTAGATATTTAGTGGTATTGGTCTAAGAGACAGTTTGAATACCATTATTTTAGTTTTGTCAGTATTATTTTGTTTGCGTTGAGGTTTTACGGCCCAGTCAACCCAATGGGGTCATGTCGAGCGCGGTCAGTTTACCTAACCACACATTTACTGAGCAGGCTTAGTCCTCTAAGCGGTTAACCAGTATTGTGCACATTCTTTCGCCAGAAACTGACAACTGCCCTTCTTGAATCAGCGGAAGGGTTTGTCAGTATTAACAATGATATTCCATTTCTTACAATAAATGCATAATTTATTTAACATATATTGCAGCTCATTTTCTGTCTCTGCAAGTAACAAAGTATCATCAGCAAATAAGAGAATAAATTTCTGGAACTGTTCGATTTCATCGCCATCATTATCAAAATAGTTAACATTGATTTCTAACTCATCAGCCAAGTCATTCAGGAATAAAATAAACAAGAGAGGTGAGAGTGGTTCCCCTTGCTTTACCCCTACTAAGCTATCAAAGCACTCAGATATTTTCCCTAAAGAACGCACACATACCTTAACAGAGTTATATACAGACTTAATAGCTTTAACAATTTTTAATGAACTACCGTTTCTGCAAAGCTTAAACCATATACCATTTCTATAAACCAGGTCAAAAGCCTTTTTGAAATCAATGAATGCGCAATATAATTTTCTTTTCTTATTTAGCTGTCTATTAACAATGGCTTGTAAAATATATAGACAGTCGACCGTACTTTTGTTCTCTCTGAAGCCAAACTGATTATCGTTAATTACTTTGTTTTCTTCTGCCTAAGATCGTAACCGAGTGTCTAATATTTGAGAATATAATTTAGAAAAGATACTAGTAAGTGTAATGCCTCTATAATTATTTACATCTGACAGATCGCCCTTTTTCGGTACAGGCACAATTACTCCTTTAGTCCAGCTCAAAGGATAACTACTACTAGAGAATATAAAATTAAATAATTTACAAATTGGATCGCACAGTAAATCAGCAGAGTCAATAAACAACTCAGGAGGAAGTAAGTCCAACCCAGGACTCTTGTTTCGCTTTAATTTGGAAACTGCTTTTAAAACTTCCTCCCGTGAAATCGGTACGTCTTGTGATTCCACATTCGCGTTATAATCGTCAAATTTTCCGTCCGGCTCGCGGCTGGAAAAATTGTTTTCAACGAATTCTTCAACATGATCTAGGCTATAGTCACTATTTTCGGAATAAATTTTAGAGAAATGATCATAAAATGCCTGTAAACTGACGTTACACTGCTTCGATTCATTTCCCTTTAACCGACGAATTTCATGCCAAAATAACTTGGGATTTGAGGAAGCTAATTCATGCAATCTTTGCTTTTCGTTTTGCTTAAATAAAGTCTGAGCGCGCCGTTTGATTTGACTGTATTTTTTACGCTTTAGCAATAATACATCATGTGATACCTGTGTTATGTTTACGAAATTCTTTATTAGCCCGCTTTAGTTCCACTCGAGCGATTTCGCACTCATTATTAAACCAAGGGCTATTATACTTTCGTGGCGAACTAGACTGACCACTTTTAACCGTTACGGTTTTTCCAAATATACTATACGCACTATTGTACAGTACTGAGCCAAAATTTTCAATTCCGTCATCAACATTTAAATTTTCATTTACAATCCTATCAACCAGTAGATCTAAATCAATCAAGCTGTCAGACAAAATGTTTCTGAAGCTATCTACTTTAGTGCTATCCCAAATAATTTTATTGATTTTCTGGTTTTCGCTCAGAATTTCAACTTTGTGTTTCGTTTTAAATGACATTTGCAGAGGTGCATGATCCGAAAAAGTATAAATATCGTGTACAACAAATTGTGTGACATCAATAAACATTTCCGGTGGGATTAATACATAATCGATTACGCTCTTTCCCAAGACACTTTGGTAAGTAAAATTGCCCTGCCCTTTATCTAACCCTAGGTGACCGTTAACTATTCGCAAGCCAGCCTCCTTGCAGATACCTAACAGTCTAACACCTGAAGAATCAGATTTCTTATCTAACGAAAATCTTCTTCCAATATCATAAACTGGAGTCTCACTTAACTCATCTCCACTCAAAGAGTCTATATATTTATCAATGCCTACACAGCTCAAAGGCTCATCACTCAACATGCCCGTTTTAGCGTTCATGTCACCGAAGACCATCACAGAACTATATCTAGGTCATTGTGACCTATATTTCATGCTTCAGTGATTTTGCCTTTTATTTTTATTACTTTTTCATGGAGAATTGTCATACCTGGATTATTATATCTATGTGACAAAATGATTTACATACAAGTACATCTAGGTCAGTGTGACCTATATTATATGGTTGAATGATTTCGCCATATAACTTGAAAATTATTTCATAGAAATATGTCATACCCATTTGACTTAATCATTCTAGGACACTGTGACCTATATTTCATGGTTCACTGATTTTCCCTTATAAAGGAAGACAGTGTGATGCAGAAATATCATAC
Organism: Anodontia alba; assembly: GCA_964016985.1. Lineage (NCBI taxonomy): Eukaryota > Metazoa > Mollusca > Bivalvia > Lucinida > Lucinidae > Anodontia > Anodontia alba. The sequence continues at coordinate 68,958,312 of OZ024821.1, read as the reverse complement.
CTGGATTATAATTTCCATCTGACCCGAAGATTGTCCTCAATATAGTTCAGTTTGACCTATATTTCATGGTTCACTGATTTTTGTCCTTACCTTGAATACTATTTCATTGAGCAATACCATAAATCAAATATTAGTTCCATATGATCCTATGATTGACATCAAAATATATCTAGGTCAGTGTGACCTACATTTCATGATTCAGGGATTTTTGCCTTATATCTTGAAATTATTTGATCAGCAATTCCATTTGTCAATCTACTTCCATGTGATCCCAAGGGTTGACTTAAAAATATGTCAGTGGTACATCTAACACAGAGATTTCCTTTAACATTTATAGAGGGAGAGACTCAAAACTTATTTAAGTCCTATTTATGTCCTCTCTCAAAATAGGAAGAAAGTCTGCTCTTGACCAACTTACAACAATATTTCTCAAAATGTGTGGGTCCTCAAAAATCAGTTCTTGATATGTTTAGTCAGATGTACCTACATTTACACATAACTTCTTAATATTGTAATTTAATCTTAAGTTAGCTTATCTCTATCAGACAGCATCAATCAGAAGTCATATTCTCAAGTACCCATCATCTATCAGAATATCATTAGTAGGTATGTACCCAGCAGGCGAGCTACGCTGTCCTACAACAGCTCTTGTTTTTTCTGAAGTCCCTGGGCCAGCTTTTATCAAATCTTGTATGAAGCCTCCTTAAGTCAGGGTAACAGAAGTTTTATCCATCAAGATGGTCACTATGTTCATATGTGTTAAAACACAAAAATTCTTCAGAACCAAGAAAGCTTCTAGGTTGAATCTTGGTATATAGCATCAGGGATGGGAGGTCCACCAAGTTTATTCAAACGATGATCCTAGGTTGACCTTTTGACAGCATGGTCAAATATGCTTTCCTATACATTTGTACTCATAAAATGTTGAAAAATCATTTTCTTGAACTGTTGAAACAAATATATGAGGGGTGTTCCAAAACTTTTGCAAACGCAATGTATACTCGACAATCACAGTATTTACCAGTACAAAACCAGTAGGAAATGAAGGACTGATCATTGCTGTACATTGTGTATAAATATACTTGAGATCCACAAACTGGTTCTTTTGCAGTTTGGATTGCTTTCAGGTGTACTTATAGACAATGAAAATGGTTAGAAAATGAATAGAAAATGTTGCCAATATCAGGATTTATATAAATGCCAGCTAAGTTGGGATTGAGTGTCAAAAGCATACATACATGAGATATGTGTTGTTTATGAGGATAAACAGTCATTTTCCACAGTTTATAAGTGGTTTACAAAATTCAGTTCTGGTCATGAATCAGTCAAAAGATGCCTTATATTCAGGGAGATCTGATCTGCAGTTACCAAATCTAACATTAATAAGATCAAAGTCCATTAATAGTCCATTAATAGAAAGATGCCCATTTCACTGTCAGAAAACTGGCACAAATGACAAACTTGGGCTGAGCATCTGTCCACTTCATTCTGAAGAAAATTCTTTAGGTTACGAAGATAAGTGCTCGAGTTCACAGCATATTGTTAAGAGGTAATAGTGTGCCAAAGGCTCATATGAGCTTATAATATAGCCATGCTTCTGTGGTGTGTCCTCTGTCAGAAAGCACTTCTCCCTAGAAGCAGCAAACTTCTCCCTATTTTCATTGGAGGGAGAAGTACTTCTCCCTTTCTTTCTGAATTTCTGGGCCAGCTTGGGCCCTTAGGTTACAGTTCACCAAATAGCAGCAGAGATTATGCACCAATGAAATTTAAAATTCTTTTTTTTTTTTTTTTTTTAATTTTTTTTTTTTTTTTGTAATTCCACTTACAGTTTTATATCTGGAGCACTGAATTATACAGGAGCCAGTTTATGTGCTGCATCTTATTACTTGCCATGGGCGTATAATGCCCCGCTTGGTGGAGTTCTTGTTACCATATATGGGCATGGCAGCCATCTTGGTCAATGGACGGCAACTAATTTAGCAATTTTTCATTCCCCTGCCCCAAGGAGGCTCCAAATAAAATTTGAGCAATACTAGCCCAGAGGCTCCAGAGGAGAAGTCATCTGAAATTCTCAACATTTCTCCCATACACATGCATTGGGAAGCAAACTTGACCTCTTTGTAAAAAGGTCAAAAGTCAATGTGTGACCATTATTTTAGCAACTTTGGCAGACCTCCCGTCCCCGATGATTTATGCAAAGATTCAGCCATAAGGCATCCTCTGTTCTGGAGATGACTTTTATAGGTTTTTTACCACATATGGGCATAGCGGCCATCTGGGTCAAAGGACCGCAACCATTTAAGCAATCTTTCATTCCCCTGGTAGGCTCCAAATGAAATTTGAGCAACACTGGCTCAGAGGCTCCAGAAGTCATTTGAAATTATCATTTTTTCCCATACAAATCCATAGCGAAGCAAACTTGACCTCTCCATAAAAGGTCAAATGTCAATGCACGACCATTATTTTAGCTATTTCAGTAGACCTCCAGTCCCTGATAAATTATGCAAAGATTCAGCCACGAGGCATCCTCAGTTCTGAAGAAGATTTTTAAAGGTTTTTACCATGGCGGCCATCTTGGTCAATGGACGGACCCATTTTAGCAATCTTTCATTCCCCTGCCTCAGGGAGGCTCCAAATGAAATTTGAGCAACACTGGCCCAGAGGCTCCAGAGGAGAAGTCGTTTGAAATTCTGAGCATTTTTCCCATACAAATGCACAGGGCAGCAAACTTGACCTCGTCGTAAAAAGGCCAAATGTCTATGTACAACCATTATTTTAGCAAATTTGTTATACCTTCCATTCCCGATGATATATGCAAAGATTCAGCCACAAGGCATCCTCGGTTTTGGAGAAGAAGCTTTTTAAAGGGTTTTACCATATATGGGCATGGCGGCCATCTTGGTCAATGGACAGCAACCATTTTAGCAATCTTCATTTCCCTGCCCCTAATATGAGCAACATTGGCCCAGAGGCTTAAGAGGAGAAGTCATTTGAAATCTGAACATTTTTCCCATACAAATGCACAAGGAAGCAAACGACCTTGCTGTAAAAAGGTCAAATGTCAATGTACAACCATTATTTTAGCAACTTTGGTAGACCTCCCGTCCCTGATGATATATGCTAAGATTCAGCCACAAGTCTTCCTCGGTTTTGGAGAAGCTTTTTAAAAGTTTTTACCATATATGGGCATGGCGGCCATCTTGGTCAATGGACAGCAACCATTTTAGCAATCGTTCATTTCCCTGCCCCCGGGAGGCTCCAAATGAAATTTGAGCAGCATTGGCCCAGAGGCTCTAGAGAAGTCATTTGAAATTCTGAACATTTTTCCCATGCAAATGCATAGGGAAGCAAACTTAGTCACCGTAAAAAGGTCAAATGTCAATGTACAACCATTATTTTAGCAACTTTGGTAGACCTCCCGTCCCCGAAGATTTATGCAGATTCACAAGGCATCCTAGTTTCTGGAGAAGAAGATTTTTAAAGGTTTTTACCATATATGGGCATGGTGGCCATCTTGGTCAATGGAAGGCAACCATTTTAGCAATCGTTCATTTCCCTGACCCAGGGAGCCTCCAAATGAAATTTGAGCAACACTGGCCCAGTGGCTCCAGAGAAGTCATTTGAAATTCTGAACATTTTTACCATACAAATGCACAGGGAAGCAAACTTGAACTCGTCGTAAAAAGGTCAAATGTCAATGTACAACCATTATTTTAGCAACTTTGGTAGACCTCCCATCCCTGAAGATTTTTAAAGGTTTTTACCATATATGGGCATGGTGGTCATCTTGGTCAACCGACTGCGACCATTTTAGCAATCTTTTGTTCCCCCATCCTAAGGAGGCTCCATATAAAATTTGAGCAAAATTGGCTCAGGGGCTACAGAAGAGAAGTCGTTTGAAAATGTTAACAGACAGACGGACGACGGACAGAAAGTGATCACTATAGCTCGTCCTGAGCATAGCTCAGGTGAGCTAAAAATCATGCAATCTTAAACAACTCCTTTTGAAACTGCTTGACCAGTTTGTACAAATGGTCATGCGCCATCTATCGAGATGACCACTATGCTCATATATCAAATTTGTTGAAAGGTTGATCCTAGGTTGACTGTTGACCATTTTATGCCAAGATCAAATTTGCTTCATTATACATTTGTATGGAGAAAATGAAAGTTATTTTGTGAAAATGTTTCAAAGACTAATGGCTGAACCTTACAATGTACATCAAAGAAGCAAAGCCCTTCATTTACAATCAAACATTTATCTGCCCTTGCTCCTGGGCTCTGTACATGTATAAACTCATGAAATCTTTATAAACACACTTTCCTCTGAAACCACTGGGCCAGTTTTCATCAAAGTTCATGTTGTAGCCGTATGTCAAAGGGGAAATGAAAATTTATTCAAATGGTCATGCTCCATTAACCAAAACAGCCACCACACACAGACATTGAAAATCAAACTTACCAGCCTATGCATACTTAGTCTGATCAGTCTTACTGTTCTAAGGAATTCACAGCTCCAGATAAAGTGGTTTATTTTTCTTATTTATCCACGCAAAATTACGCTGAGGTACTCATTAGAGGCGCCTTGGTGAGGCACTTCTAATGAGCACCCACAACATATGTTTTCATGGAGAAATAAGAAATACATTTTCCAGACACCCCCTCTTATCTGGAGCTATTGAATTCATGATGTGAGGATTCTAATTAGACTGCCTAGATGCACACACAGGTCCTAATCTCCATGTTCTGTCCATTCCATATTGTTGATTTTGCAGTGACTACCAGTAGGCTCATAATAACCCTTGAAGTTCCAAATACACATGTAAATATCAGCAGATGACATTTTAAAATACTTCCAATTTTTTCTGTGTAAAAAAGAAATGACATTTCTTGTGATTTGTCTCCATAGCTAATGGAATAATAGATGACATTATATTCGCTCAGCAAATAGAAGAACATTCCATGTGAATTACTGTCCCTATAGCTCAAAAGTTAATAGGACAATTTTTATTTGCTCAGAAAAAGAATGATATTTCATGTGAACTGTCTCTGCAACCTCACAAAGTAGAATATGACTTCCATATGAATTGTCTCCATGGCAGGTTTTAACCAAATGAGTATTTACTTGCTCAGAAAGGATATAAAACTTCATATGGAGAAAATGCCAGGTCCTATTTATAACAAAAACAGTGCTTTCGGACCAATAAGTGTATCACCCATTTGACTGTAACACCCTATACCAACGTGCCATTGTTTGCGTAAGCAAAATGGCATTTCAGCCTTGAATACCACTGCCTGTTTTTCTTTGTTCACCTCTGATGGCCATCTTGTTCAGCAGAGCGGAACCATTTTAGCAATTTTAGTAGATCACCAAAGGAACATTTCTGTGAAATTATTTAAAAATCTGTCCATACGTTTAGGAGAAGTTGTTTAAAGGTTTTTCTATTTTTAGCTTTGGTGGCCATCTTGTTCAGCAGAGCAGAACCATTTTAGCTATTTTGGTATAGGGTCACCCAAGTATTATTTCTACGAAATGATTTCAAAATCTGTCCACCTGTTTAGGAGGCAAAGTCATTCAGAGGTTTTTCCTATTTTAGCTCTGGTGGCCATCTTATTCTGCAGAGCAGAACCGTTTCAGTAGAGGGTGATATGGGGAACGGTTCTGTAAACTTTGGTTGAAACTGGTTCATTGGGTGAAGAGGAGATGTCATTTAAGTACAATGTAAGTTGCTGATGGACAATGGAAGATGCACAATGACATAAGATGGACATAGCGTGATCACAATAGCTCACCATGAGCCCTTCGTGCTCAGCTGAGCTAAAAACAACAACTGACAGTCATCTAGTAATAAGCTAATGAAAAAGACCAAAGATAAAGAATTTATTTTTAATTGGATTGAAAATGCAGGCCCTATTTCCTTTACTAAACTGTATTGCAATCTGAAATATGTTCCATGAAGAAAGATTAAATATTTAAGTACTTCGAATTACTGAAAATCATTTTTGATAACTGCCCCTATCGCAAATGCAAAAGCTACTCACATTTTTCAGCAAAAATAGAGTATATGGCATATTTAATGATCAAAGCTTTAACGATATGTTAACTGATGACAGCATTAGTTTTGAACAAATGATTAAAGAAGTTAAATGATAACAATTACAGAGCTGTAGATAAGGGACTTTTTGTGCAAAAAAATAAATAAAACAAGAGTTGTCAGAAGACAACTCAGCTTGCCGGACGCACACCTTTGAAAAAACATTGTGCCAACGCGGATGCCGACAGACGTCAAAATATTGTGCTAACGTGGATGTGGATGCCGACAGACTGGGTGACAACATAAGCTCTCCAGGGACATAGTCCCAGAGAGCTAATAAAATTCTCCATGGGGGTGACAGGCTGGTGTACACTTTACTTGTATGTGGCTTTGGGCAGCTTTTTCTTGTGACACAGTCTATCAAAATTTTTATACAGTTAAAGATGGACCACAATTTCTATTTTTCCAGTAAAATTTTTTTACTTGTGCATTAAAAGTCAGAAGACAGTCCGTTATTCCAATCAAAATTTTTATACACCTAAAGTCAGAACACAATTTCTATTATTTGAATCACATTATTTCTGCCACAGAATCACCATTTTCCTCCTCCACCTCCCTTCTTCTTCTTTTTCTTCTGTGCATGGGCTGGTTTCTGTTGTCGTGGGCCCTGTGGTAATTGCTGACTTGGTGTAGCCCCTGGCGATACTGCAGATCCTGGTCGTGGGGAACCAGTGTCTGAGGTTGTGGTTGAAGGTGACTTACTGGCATCCCTGTTGATGAAAGAATAAATTTCAGAAAACCAGTGATGAAACTGGAATTTAAGGGGACTGGATATATCTGGTTCTTTTTCTGCCCTTTTAATGTGAGCAAGGTCACTATAGTGACTTTTAGTTTGCTTTCCTGCACAACAAATCCCTTCTGAAAAGGGGTCTTCTCTAAAATTTGATTGTGTTGGGGTTTAACGACACGTCAACCCTTTAGGGTCATTTTGTGTCGTCTCCCGTCTTCTCTAAAAGGAAAGAATTTGCTCATATGGGGAGCAAATTCTTTCTTTTAGAGTCGACCCCTTTTCAGAAGGGAGGTTTTAGAGTAGACCCCTTTTCAGATGGGAGGCAAACAAATTTTAACAGAGTTGCCTCCCCTGGAAGTGTATATCTTCCCCTTAATATAATGTTAAGTATATGCCACTGCAAGCAGAAATCACTAATGATGCAAAGGTTTCTTCCAGATACATGTATTTCCTATGCAACTGTTTAACTGTATTTACCGTAAATAGTTGTACACTATAACTTTACCATACTCAAATTAGAACAAGTTCATGATGACCTGGTGGCTGATGCATCTGTGACACTACTACCTGAATGGCAAAACAGGGCAGATCATGATCAGATGTCACATTCTACTCAGGTGTAACTGCTTAATATTTAAATATTTAGGATGAATGTGGTAATAAATTATGTTATCCATAATTCTCATTTCAAGAGATATAAAAATTGTATATATTTGATGGGAGGTGTGTGTGTGAAAAGTGGGGTGGAGAAGGGGTGGGGGTGTTTGGGGTGGGGGTGCATTGTATGCAAATGTGTGTGTAACTTCGGGAGAAAGACCAGTAAGTAAACAACCACAAATATACAATACAAAATAACCAGAATAACCATATTTTAAAGAGTCAGTATTTAAAATGAATCAGACTAACAAACCCACAGTCTTTTAATTTTTGTTCTCATGTACACCATATATACATTCGACACTATCGGGTCGCGGGGTATAAAAAATAGAAAATAATCCCTGCCAATTTAACCCTGGTCTTGTTGAACTGGATATGCCCTGTCTTTGCGAACAGTGCACTGTTTGTCATTTAGTATGTGAATTTGTATCAACAACCTGGATAAAGTAATCTGATTGGCTGAAAATTATACTTGACTGGGCCATAAAACCTCAACTCAAGCAAGAATTGGGCTTGGAATCTTGATTTACTCAGCATGGCCAGGGTTTATTGCAGTTTCCTTGGAATAAGTGACTACAAATCCAGTACTTACAGATCAGTGGCAGCTGACGTGGCACCCTGGGATCCTTTACCTGAAAAACATGCCACAGAAATGAGCCTCATCACACTGAGGGGGATCTTAGAACATTTAACCCTTGTCCTGCTGAACCCGGATATATCCTGCCTTTGCAAACAGTGTAGATCCAGATCAGTTGGCTTCTGAAGAAGCCAACTGATCTGGATCTGCACTGTTTGCCATAAGGTATGTGAACTTGTATTAACAACCTGGATCAAGAAATCTGATTGGCTGAAAATTAGAAGTGGGCGTGGCATCTTAATTTATTCAGCATGACAAGGGTTAAAGTAGCAGTGTTGGCTGAAAATTAGAAGTGGGCGTGGCAGCTTAATTTATTCAGCATGACAAGGGTTAAAGTAGCAGTATTTACAGGACTTGTTAACACTTTTAATAGCATGCTAAGTAAAATGTTGAGTACATGACATATTAACCCATTTTGGTGTAGAGACCTCTGGAAATGGTAATCAGCAAACCCAGATAAGATGCAGCAGAATGCAGCATCTGATCATAGTCTAAACTGTTTGTATTGAACACAGGAATTTCTATAAAACATAGTAACAATAAAAACTAATCAGACACACTGCTACTGGAAATAGACTGGTCCAAAGAGTTGTGGTAGAAGAGTCCACTTGACAAATAGTTTAAAATAATGTTTATCTTTTTCCCAAAGACTTGAGACTAACATTTTATGAAAATTCTCTGCAGGTTTTCATCCAAGTTTTCATAAGGGTCACATCATAGGGCTCATCTTCTCGTATCAGCCATGACCCTTTCTATGGGACCCAGTCTAAATGATTCAATAAAATTTTTGTTGTCTTACTTATAGCTCTAGATAAGAGGGGGTATTGACATACAGTCAACTTTCGTTATCAGAAAGTCCAAGGGACTGTCTGAAATACTTCGAGATATCCGTAGGTCGACATATCCCATTTGCAGAATTAAGGAAAAAATAAAATCAAACAACCACATTTAACGAATGACTATGTAATTTGACTCCTGAAATTTGAATTTCTCCTCTTTTTCCACAATATTTTGTTACCTGTTGTTACATGTCCCTGTTAAAATGGGGACGAGATTTTCATCTCGAGATAAGCGATTATTTGAGATAAGCGAGGGATAAGCGATTATTCTAGATAAGCAAGGTCGAGATAACGAGAGTCAGCTGTAATAATTTTCTCAGCATATGTTGTGTTCTCATTAGAAGTGCCTGGTGCTTCTAATGAGTACCCACAACATATGCTTGCGTGTTGAAATAAGATAAATATCAGCATTTTCAAGAACTATGCTAACTACTAGGGTGAGTCAATAAGAAACCAGCCTAACTTATTTCCTGTTGAGATCCACCTCTTCTTTTTCGATGTAATTGCCCTCTAGTGTGATGCACTTAGACTAACGGTGTTCAAGTGCCATCAGTCCAGAACTGAAAAAGTCAGGGTCCTTTTCTACTGACCCACTCCTAGGCAGGATGTGGTATTAATTCATACCCATTTCGCTCTACAGCATCCATTGCAACTTTGCAAGTGTGGACTCTCGCGTTGTCCTGTTGCAGCAAAACACCTTTAGAGAGTTTACCTCGGCGTTTTTCACGGATGGCGGTTCTCAGCTGGTCTAACAAGTTTGCATAGTACACTCCAGTTATTGTACTCTTGGGTAAAAAGTCCAACACAATAACGCCTTTTGCGTCCCAAAATACTGTGGACATCACCTTGCCAGCAGATGGTTGCCTCTTCTTTGGCCTCGGGGACCCAGGCCCTACCCACTGACAACTCTTGAGCTTTATTCTCTGGCTCATAATAATGAACCCAAGTCTCATCTACAGTCACCAGATGCAAAAGAAAATCATCTTTTGACCTAAAACGCTTCAACAAGGCACTGCATACTGATGCTCTGGTTGCCATTTGCTCATCGCTAAGGGATTTGGGGACCCAACGGGCGGTTAGCTTGTGCATACCTAAACGATCATGTAATATTGTTGAAGCGCTACCATGTGAAATGCCTAATGCCTGCGCTATTCCTTCCACCTGAATTCGCCTGTCAGAGTATACCAGATCCCGAACTTTCTTACACATTTCTTCGTCGGTGGCATCCAGTGTACGTCCAGACCTGGCTTCATCTTCTAAAGATGTTCTACCACGTTTGAATTCCCCTACCCGTATTTAACCTGAACATAAGATGGTGCAGAAGACCCATAAACATCGGCTAACTCACTGTGTATTTCCTTGCCTGTTTTACCTTTTAAATACAAGTACCGAATTACAGCACAGTACTCAACTTTAGAAGAAAAGCATGCCTTTGCATCACTAGCCATGTTTGACATTCAATATCTTATTAAAGAATGACTCCATACGTGAGCAATTCTGTACCCATGCATAGAACATATATTGAAACAAAGCATGAAAATCATGACCGTCTCGGTCCATTGGAAATGGGATAGGCTGGTTATTTATTGACACACCCTCGTAGCAAACATTCAATCATTTCCAAACAATGACTTAGGCTAACATTTACAGTTACATGACACTTTACATTAAATGTGACAAAAGAACCTATATGCCATATGCCAGATTGTTTGCATAGTCAGAAGGAGGATGGATGACTTCGCTAATGTATTCTGCAGTATTCAATGATTCTAAAAGCTTACTATGATGGCCTGACTGTCCAATATATAAGGTAAATATGCTTAAGAAAATATCTTACCAATATCTCTCTTCTTATCCTTCTTCTTGCCCCTGTAGTATGATCTTTCTCGCCGCGGCAACCATCTCTCAGGGTCAGGGATAGCATCCGGATCGTAGTTCTTTGGTAGCTTTGCTGAAATATAATTATACTTTAACCCACTGTAGTCGGGAGACCCGTAAAAGGGTAATTGGCAAACAGTGCAGACCCAGATCAGACGCTGCAGAATGCGGCATCTGATCAGGGTCTCCACTGTCTGCATATAGTTTAACCACTTTTCTCTGGGAATATGTAAATCTCATAGCCGGACGTACCTACAACTGAAATTGGACTCTTTCGATATATAGTAAGGGAGAGTCTATTCAGTATACAACAACGATTATCTCCAGATAAAGCATGTATTCCAAATGAAAAGATAATTTCTTATATCTACACAAAAACATGTTACGGGTACTCATTAGAAGCACCTTGCCAAAGCACTTCTAAAGAGTACCCATAATAAATATTTTCATGGAGAAATAAGAAAAATATAATGCAGATACCCTCATTACCTGGACCTATTCAACAACTATGGGACTGTCAAGAAATCATTTTTTTTTTAACCATATCTAACATTATGGGAAGTTCACAGGATTCCACATGATCTACAAACGATGTATACTAAGACTTTTATTTCTTTACCAATTTGAAGCAAGTTCTTTCCTTTTAGCGTAGACCTTTTTCAGATGGGAGACAAAACAATTTTGAAGAGTTACTTCCCATAAAAGGGCATCAACTCCCCTTAATGCAAATATTTATAATTATTTGCATTTAGCTGCTTCCAAATCATGTAACTACTTTCCCAAGTTTGACAAACAGCTATGTAGCTAATGGGCTCAATGTGAGTGAAGTTAAACAAAAGTAAAAATAATAAACAAAAGATACAAAGAAATATGAACATCAAACAAGAAATGAGTCAAAGGCTCGTTTCCAGACTAGCCCATAAATATCATAGGCACTGAGTGTAAGCAAAATAAAAACTCTTAAATCCTGAATTTAACCAAATATCTATACTCTCTAACTACAGACTACTGCTTTCCAATTTCCACCTACAAATGCAACCGTATGACATAAATGTAATAACTGGTTATAGTTGTTGAGAAAAGGAGCCAAAAATTTTATTTGCCTTTCAATGATGTGGATATTAACCCTGGTCCTGCTAAACTCAGATATGTCTTACCTTTGCAAACAGTGAAGAACCCAACTGATCTGAATCTACACTGTCATTTGGTATGCAATTTTATATCAACAATCTAGATCAAGTAATCTGACTGGCTGACAATTAGAAGTGGGTGTGGGTTAAAAGGCAGGAAATCATGTTACAAGACTTGAAGTTGACTTGAATTACTTACTTTTCCTTTTTCTGTGTTTCTTCTTTTTCTGTATAAGGGAGCTTGTATCACCCGACCTGTAATATGGGAGTACATGCAGAAAAGGACATGTCATGCAGAAATGGGCCTTAGTACATGAGCAAACAGCAAGGGCACACCTCTGCATTACGAAAACACGCCTATTCAAATACAATGTATATAGAAAATTTCACCTCCAAAAACTGAAAAGTTTCAGATAAAAAACTGATATTTTTCATATTTCTGCTCAAAACATAGATTGTGGGTACTCTGTAGAACCGCCTCGCCGTGGCAGTTCTAACAAGTACCCACAATCTATTTTTGAGCAGAAATAAGAAAAATAATGTATACCCCTGTAAACCCCAGTTTTACTATATAAAAGTGGGGTTTAAGGGGGTCAAAATTATATAGACATGTTTTCGTGATGGTATCTGAAGTCCAATCAAGGACTTTGGTTTTCATTTGTAGATTCTTTGGTATCAGCAAATATCCCTAATCAGGCTACATGATTGTGTTGGCTAATTTGGGCATTCTCTGTATGTATATGATCCAAAAGGTGAAAAGTCTTTTTCCAAATACACATCGTTTATTTGTTAAATAAACATCAAAATGATTTTATTCTCAGTTTAAATAAACTTGTTGGATATTTAAAAATAAGAAGTATCAACAAGATTTCATTATAATTGTAAACTGAAATTTCTATTATTGCATAAAAAGCAGTGTCACACGTTATTAACAGCTGTGCATTAACTGGTGAAAAGCCGTGTAATAACAAGGCAATTCATGCGCTGTTAATGCACGGCTACGCAACTTTCAGTATGATCGTACCGGGCCACAGATTTGCTGCCCTTACGAGATGTGTACTGCCCAGCCCTAGAAAGAGCATAGTCCATGGAAATTACGTTCGCAAGACATCAGTGAAAAGGCGAAACAAAATAGTGCAAGAAATAACTTGAAATGTAGCAATGTTATCAGTTTTTATGCAATAATAGCAATCGAACATGGTTTTTTCAATGCATTAACATTCGCCTGGTCCCTTGGGAGGTGTTGAAACCCACGGCCTTCAGCCTCGGTTTTCAAAACCTTCCACGGGACCTGGCAAATGTTAATGCATGAAAAACCATGTTTGATCCCTATATTGTAAGACGTTTCATTATAAGATGATTTCAGACATTATACGGTATAAAGGGGGACACTGAAAGAGTTCCAGCTATGATCAATGCTTAAGGCTAATGCCAGTGATGGTTTTTGTTTGCAGCAGATACAAAAGAAAAAGAAAGCAAAAAAAAACACAAACAAAAAACAAAGAAAAGATATTCATGAAAATATTCAAGTTCTAATATGATGTGGCTAAGATGTATTCATTAGTGATGTCTAGCATACTTAATATGAACTACCAACTCTTATGTGCACAAAGTATGGTTACCGATTTTTTTTATAAACTTTAGGAGGTTAGCCAAAATGTTAAAAGCGAATGAATTTTGGCAAAACTATGTTTCTGACATCAACTGGATGGCCGAAGTTTTACTGATTAGTGATTTCCTCAATGTCCAGCCAGACCCTAAAATATAGTTATATCAACTTACGGGCCTGGTGATGGTTCAGTTTTCCCTACTTTCTTCATATACTTTGGACCCATAGAGCTAAAAGCTGTCTCAAGGGCATCCACATCAACACTCTTGGCAACTTCATCTACAGATGGCAGTTCTCTGCTGATACTGAAATGCAGAATTCATCAGGGCCCAGTTGTTCAAAGCTAATGACATCGTTAGTTAACGATTAGTTAAATTTACATTGAGTGATATGCAAATATGCTGAATTTTTTTGACGAAAAAATGTGAGTAGCTTTTGCAGTACAAAAGCTACTCACATTTTTTCAGCAAAAAATATCAGAATATTGTATATTGAATCTGCTATAACAGTTAACGAAATGACCCTTAACGAGCTCGTTAAGCTAATGACGCTTTGAACATCTGGGCCCAGAATAATTCCCTGCTGAAATGAAACTTACTGTGCTTTCAAAATCCCTCAGAAAGCTATTTTTCGCTTGGCATTTTATTTTACATGAAAATATTTTGTTCTGGTTGACCATATCTTAGAACTGTTTGATTTTTCTGTTTCTGCATTTTGTTCTTAAATGTTTACCCTAAAATTAAATTTATGGTCAAAAATTTGTCTGACCTATGCAATTTCTATAGAAAAGTAATTTTTTGGAATTTTTGTGTAAGACAATATTTTTTTATTTTTCTTTGCTGAATTTGAATTATTGATGTTTCACAACAATACTGTGTAAATTTCATAAAATTGAACAAACAGAACTTGTTGAAAATCTGCCTCCAAGTTACCTACCCTACACATTTCTGCACAATTTGCATTCATTTTTACTATGGGAAGAAGTGATAATAACAAATGACTAGAATAAAACTTTTTGTGCATAGACAGTTACAAAATACAGTTTTGCATTAAATCATGACAAAATTTTGCAAATTTACATCTTCATTGTAGAGCGCCCAGCAAAAAACAATTTTTTGAAAGACGTCAAAAACATAGTGTATCTAAATAAAACAGCAGCAGACAATATTTTGTATTTTTTTTTTTTTTTTTTTCAATTTTCTCAGGAAATAGGGCTTGGCATTTTACACAAATTTCCTCCTCAGGAGACATTTTACATGAAATGTCAAGCACTACTATCTGGGAAACATAAGAAAGCTATCATTTCTCTGCTAGTTTCAACTCTATTGAGCAAGGAATTTTAAAACCACTCAGCTGCTTTTATATACCTAACCTTTACCTACCACTCATATATCATCAAAATCGGATTTTTGATTAACGTGCAGGTACAGGGGCAACATCCACATCAGTGGGCCCCCTTCCAGACCACTCTCTTGGCTAATAATAACAGACGACAAATTGGTGATATTTCTTATTTTTCCCAGAAACCAGGACTTGACATTTCATGCAAATTGTCTCCATGTCAAAACCTATTTTCTGGGAAAAATAAGAAACAAATTTCAATGTTGTCTGCCAAAAATTTTACCCAGAAGGCTAAGCAATAAGCTACACCAGGAGAAAATCTACCTTTGGACCTATGTACCATGTGACGACTCAGATCAGACTGTGCATCCATCCACTCAGCCTTATTGGTCTTCGCTGTGCACTCTAAATAGCCAAGTTTGACATCAGACTAAACAGACCACAAGTATCTACTGAAGGTACGTTTTCTCACACTGTACCTAACTTATGTGCCCAGGGATCAAACTTTCCTGAACCCTACCATCTGTATTTTGTGTTGAGGTTTTACTGCCCAGTCAACTCATCTGGGTCATATCGAGCATGGTCAGTTTACCTAAGCACCCTTTAACTGGGCAGACTTAGTCCTCTAAGCGGTTAACCAGTATTGTGCACATTCTTTCGCCAGAAACTGACAACTGCCCTTCTAGAATCAGCGGAAGGGAGAGAATGACCCTAAAAATTATTTCATGATCAATCTCCACAAAAGAATGGGGGACTGGGGTGTCAAACCTGGAACCACCTGATGACCAGTAGAACACGCATCCAACTGAACCACCAAGGCTGGCCTACCACCTGTAAGTTTCAAAATTATTGCCATCCTCTGCCTATACACTGTCCTCACCGAATCCCCATCATCGATTATAAAACAGAGTAATTTTTACAGGGAAGCTAAATTCAACTGAACTCACCTCTGTGCCTTTACAGGATCAAACTTGGAGTAGGCACTGATCAACTGTGCCAAGATTCTTGGATCCTTAGGGTTCACCCTGAAGTAAGACAAGTTTTATAATGTTATCTTTACAAGTCAAATTACAATATACATAAAATAGAATTCTGAAATACTGATACCTATACCAAACTTCAGTCAGTGATGTATGAATGCAAAATACCAAAGTTTAGCTTTCATTATTAAAGTGAAAAGAGCAGACAAGAAACGAGAGATACTTTATTATATATCTCGCAAATTAAAATTGTATGTTTTATTCAAACTATCAGGGAAAATGCATGTACTGTATTTACCCTAGATATTCAGGCAGGCAGGACTAAGAAAATAGTATAGACCCATATCAAACTGCTCCAAAGGAGCAGTTTTATCTGGGGAGCAGTTTGATCTGGGTCTATGCTACTTTCTCTGTGCTATTTTTTTCCAAATATTTATGGTAAATATGGTCTTTTGGTTTAATTTGGGTTTTATGGCCCTTTCAAGAATATTTCAGTTATATCGAGCCGATTGTTCATCAAAGGTGGGCGAAAACCAGAGACCCGGGTAAAAACACCTGACTATCTGTAAGCAGAATTTGGCTTTCCCACGTGACCCGAGCAAGGCTCGAACGGATTAAGAGTCAATTCTCCTATCCACTAGGCTACGGAGGCCTGCCCCAGGTAAATATGGCCTCACTGCATGTATGCTAACAATGACAGTTTACTGTTTTACATCTCTTTCAATATTATTCGTCATATCAAAACGATGAAGACAGAAACCTCAGGGCCCAGTTGTTCAAAGCATCGTTAGCTTAACGAGCTCGTTAGTGGTCAAAATGTTAACCATTCTAGTAAATACAATATCTAATTTACAGATATTTTTGCTGAAAAATGTGAGTAGCTTTTGCAAATGCAAAAGCTACTCACATTTTTTCAGCAAAAATATTAGCATATATGCCATATTTAATGATCAAAATTTTAATGATGATACGTTAACTAACGACATGGTTAGTTTTGAACAAATGGGCCCTGGGCAATAAAGAACTGTACAGTCATGAGCTGGACTCCATCTCTAGTGGGATTTGAACCAGAGGCTGCATGATCTGCACTCAGAAGTGCTAACTGTTCAGCCACTAGACTACTTCTCTTCTGTATGTCTGCTCATTCAGCCAGCATGCAAAAAGTTACAAAACAAAGCTGATGAGCTAAGGTTTAACAAGGCATCAACCCATCATGTTCATTGGCCTGCAAAGAATTACAGTTCTTACTTTCTGAGTTCTTCTAACATCCGTGCAGCATCTTGTGGGTTACCATATTTAATATGGAAGTTTGTATTGGCCTTCATTAACATCTCAAGAGCTTCTGACTTTGGCTGAAACAGGGAAAAAAAACAAGAACTATGATACACCCTGAAAGGTAATGACTGTGTTCTGATAAATTATTCAACAAGATAGGAAGCAGAAACCAAAATGTAATAGACAGATGGACAAACAAACAGATGGATGCACAATGTGAAAACAGTATCCCCATCCCCCTTTGCCACTCCCACACCATATAACTTTTCCAAGAAAACTTTGAAAACATTTATCTAGAGAGACGATGTGATTGTCTATAAAATACAACACCTGACTGTCAAAGGCTAAGTATGAAAAATACAACAACTGATTGTCGAAGGCTGAATATGAAAAATACAACACCTGACTGTCAAAGGCTAAGTATGAAAAATACAACACCTGACTGCTGAAGGCTGAATATGAAAAATACACATCTGACTGTCAAAGACTGAGTATGAAAAATACATCTAACTGTCAAAGGCTGAATATGAAAAATACAACACCTGACTGTCAAAGATGAAAAATACAACACCTGACTGTCAAAGGCTAAATATGAAAAAGATGATGAGTTCAGGTTTAATGACACGTCAACCCAAGAGGGTCATTTGCATCCAGATTATGAAAAAGATCATATGAGCTGCACCATGAGAAAAGGTGTCTAGGAAACACAGTAACAGCAAAGCCACACTGTCTGATAGGGGCCTTTGCTGTTTGCCACTACATCATAGATACAATCATACGGTAAATGTCCTAAAATTTCGTACACCAAAGTTTCTGACAAAATGACACATGCAAACAGTGCAGACACAGATCAGACTGCTCTTTCAGGAGCAGTCTGATCAGGGTCTACACTGTTTGCCATTCCACTTAGTATTTTAAGAAACAACTGCAAAAAAAAAAAAGAGAGCAAAATTTAGGCCAAACCGGTTTGAAATAAAGTGATAAAGTGTTCGAAATTTTAGGACATTTACCATATATAGAAAATTATTTCTCCACTAACAATCATTTGGAGGGTACTCATTAGAAGCACCTCAATAAGACACTTCTTATAGTACCTGTAACGTATTTTTTCATGGACAATATTGAAAAATATTCATATTTTTTTTTTTTCATTAAAGAAATGTCTTACCGGGACCTACAAGAAATTCTACACTATCAATGATTCTGTATGCAGCAAAGACCCGGCAGCAAAGACCCTCCATCATTAGGCTGATCTGGGCTTTTCCTGTCTGTATATGCACAATCGAAACTTTTTGTAACATTTGTGATGGAAAAAACTCTACCCAGTAATATAGAAAGAGTATGATCACATTCATCATAAATGCCTTTTTCTCATGTTCCAAATTATCATGTAGTATGTTTTCCTACAGAACATCTCATTTAACCCTTAAAGCAATTATCACAACTACAGCAGACAACAATCAGATTTTTTTTTTCTGTGAAAATAAGGCATAACATTTCATGTGAATTCTGCCTAGCAGACAATTCATATGAAATGTCATCTTATTTTCTCTGAAAAGTAACAAAATCAATTTTAAAATGTTGTCTGCTAGGAATTTGCTTAGAGCTTTAAGGGTTAACACTAAAAATCAAATTTAGCCCATTTATGCCTGGCATCCCATAAAAGGGACATTGGCAAACAGAGTAGACTCAGATCAGACACCACAGAAAGTGGCATCTGATCAGGACCTACACTGTTTGCATTTAATGTGGAAATTTCAATAAAACATAGTAATTATAAAAACTAATCAGACACCCACTAAACTGGAAATGGACCGGTCCAAAGAGTTAAGGTAGAAGAGCACTCAGCATAAATGGGTTAATCTTTTAGATTTCATACCTGATTTTTTCTTGTCCAAGAAACAGCATTCTCTAAGACACTTAAAGCCTCTGCCTTATCTTCTTGGCTCATATACATTGTTACAAGAGCAGAAACCTGAGAGAAACAAGTAACTAATCTTTAGAATGCTCTGGTCTAATTCAGCAGACATTTTGAAATATTTTTTCTTATTTTTCCGCAGAAAAATAGGCTTTGATATTTTATCAGAATTGTAAGAAACAATTTGCATAAAACATCAAACCCTTTAACCCAGTAAAATAACATTTTTTTTTTTTTTTTTTTTTTTTTCAAAAATGTTGTTTACTGAATGTTTTGCCCAGGACAAAAAGTCTTAACCCTTGTCCTGCTGAATAAATTACAATGCCACTCCCATTTCTAATTTTCAGCCAATCAGATTACTTGATACAGTTTGTTGATATAAATTCACATACTTAATGGCAAACAGTGCAGATCCAGATCAGTTGGCTTCTTCAGAAGCCAACTGATCTGGATCTACACTGTTTGCAAAGACAGGACATATCCGGGCTCAGCAGGACAAGGGTTAATATATATATATATATATATATGTATATATCATCTATTTGAAGTAAACCTGTGAGACTTGGTTCCTCTGATACAATTCTTTGTTTGTGCATCAGTGGTTCGTATGTTTGTCTTGTCCTTGTTTGTTCATCTCTTTTTCTTTTCGTGCTTCAGGAAGGCTGTAATTTGTGATTGTTGCATTTCCTGGGTATCTTCACTTTTAGTTTTGGCCCCTACCGACTGATAACTACACATAAAAGGCTAAAACTCTCACAACTTTATGGCCATGCTGCAGTCCTAAATTTTATATTCTCCATTTCTAGGCTTTTATCTTTTAAGATTAGTCTTCTTAATTTCACTGATGACTAAAATCTTATTTTCTAGGGAAGAATAATCTAAAATAACATAGGCCTAGATAAGAGTGGGTATCAGGTACACATATATAGTTTTCTTATTTCTCGACAAAAACATTTGTTGTGGTACTCATTAGAAGCGCCTCAGCGAGGCACTTCTAATGAGTACCCACAACATATGTTTTCATCAAGAAATAAGAAAAATATAGATACTTTTTGGTTGAAAAAAAAGCACCTTATCCAGAGCTATGATTAAATGTCTTCTGTAGTAGACAGAAAGAATAAATACAGATACCCTAAAACATAACCCCAGATAAGGACGGTATCCAGATAAATATTTATATCTTTTTCTCCACATCAGAATCACACTGTGAGACAATGTTAAGAAATATCCAACAACATTTGTTGTTTTTTTTTTGTGAAGAAATGAAAAAAACATCAATAGTTTTTGGTTGAAAAAAAAAACAAAAAAACAAAAAAAACTTCATTTTGGAAAAATAAGAAAAATATCAATAGTTAATACCATTTTGGGTTGAAAAAATCTTAAGGGTGAGAATTTAGTTCTATCATACATTCTCTTCAAACTGCAAAGAAGGGCCATACTCACCACTCCTGGCTTGTACTGAAGATCTCCCAGCCCTTTCAAGGCATCACATGCTTTATACACTACACTATGGGACAGGTGAAGCTGGGCAATCGCTAACTGGACACTGACAGACTTCTCCTGGCCTTTTGAGTATTTCTGAAATAACAGAAATAATTTTATAATTCAACAGCAGATAAGTTCAAATACTGGAAATGCTACAATTTTCTGTTAAATACCAGACTGACTGGCTTTCATGTTTACCAACTCCTATTTGAAATCTTTATTGTTGTGTTATTCAGATGGCATTTGGAATAGCCTACAAATATACATTACAGCTCCAGATAAGGTTCTTTTTCCAACAACAAAGTATTGATATTTTTCTTATTTCTCCATGAAAACATATGATGTGGGTACTCATTAGAAGCGCCTCACCGAGGCACTTCTAATGAGCACCACAACATATGTTTTCGTGGAGAAATAAGAAAATTATTACGTGGATACTCTCTCTTACCTGAAGATATAGTACATACAGTTCCAGATGAGAGGAGTATACAGATACACAGGTCTAGATAAGAATGGGTATCACATTAATGGTTTTCTTATTTCTCCACAAAAACAGTTTTCTTATTTCTACATGAAAAAATATGTTGTGTGTACTCATTAGAAGCGCCTTGCCGAGGCACTTGTAATGAGTACCCACAACATATGTTTTCATGGAGAAATTAAAAAAAAAATATCAATAATTTTGGATTGAAAAAGCATCTTATTAAGTACTATGCAGATAAATAAAGTTTCTTAATTCTCCATGAAAACAACATTATGCTGTAGGTACATATTAAAGTTCCTCATTGAGGCATTTCTAATTAATAACTACATGTTTTCTCTGGAGAAATAAGAAAACAATAACACTTCTTGACTGAAATTTTATTTATTTAACCCTACATGTACACAATGCTAGTTTCAAATAGCAAATATCGGACCAGTCTGAGCAGTCAGCTCACAGTCTTGACCGTTCACCAATAAGAAGACTGCTGGTCTTGGCCTTTGCCATTCGAAAAGCAGTGTGTACTGTATTTACCCTAAGTATTGGAACATGTTATCTACTTACCATACTTGTCCTAGAATTTAAAATAGTCCATTCTCATACCTCTTAATGTGTCTAAAATATTGCTGTATGTATGGCAAACAGAGTAGACCCTGATCAGATGCCGCATTCTGTGGTGTCTGATCTGGGTCTATACTGTTTGCATAGGCCTATCTGTCCCAATACTTAGGGTTATTATGGTAGGTATTTCTATGTGCCCACTCATAGTCTGAGAATTGTACATATACTAACATGCTGTACTAAACATGTACTAAACTCTTGCAGCAATTCATTCAAAAACGTGAAGC
Organism: Anodontia alba; assembly: GCA_964016985.1. Lineage (NCBI taxonomy): Eukaryota > Metazoa > Mollusca > Bivalvia > Lucinida > Lucinidae > Anodontia > Anodontia alba. Next base: position 68,936,409 of record OZ024821.1, on the reverse strand, counting down.
CTGCAAAATCAAGCAAAGAAACTATGGGTGTTTTGCTGTTTTAACAGATGTCCCATCAATAATATTTCAGTTACTTAGAGACAAAGATAAAGCTCTGTGCAAAGGGACACTGTAGAATCATGAAATTCCACCCTGAGAGTAATTTGAACCCAAGGAAGTAAAAACACACAGCATTGGTACATAGAAAAGTTGTGTCTTGAAAAAAGATAGTGTTGTATGATGTAAACAGTAAAAACCAAAATTAGCCTATATAGCCACACAATCTGATTTCACCACTCACTGTTCAAGTTAACCGTAAAACACTAACACCACAATTCTTGTGAAGAAGACAATAATGATTACTTAGTGTTTTAAGTCTCTTTTCAACATTGTTTTAGTCATAGTGAGACAATGAAGGGCAGGTAATGAATGGCTCTGTGCAATGAAATGCTGTACATTCATGAGTTGAACTCTGCCTCTAGTGGGATTCAAACACTGGACCTCATGATCTGAAGTCAGGGGTACTAACCAGACCCATTTTTTTTTTTTTGTTTTAAGTTAAGGTTTTACGGCCCAGTCAATATATTAAGGTCATGTAGAGAAGGTCATTTTACCTAAGCACACTTTTCAAGGACAGGTCCTCTAAGCAGTTAACCAGTACTTGTGCATTTCTTCATCAGAAACAGACAACTGCCCTTCTTGAATCAGAATGACCGTAGAAAATATTTTATGATCGATCTCCACAAAAGAATGTTGCCAGACCAAGTGGGGATCAAACCCATGACCTACTGATTGCCAGTGAGACCTGCATCCAACTGCGTGACCGAGATTGGCAAGATAAAAATATACAATTAACCTCTAGCAGTTCTACAGCTTGCTGTACTTGTTTTTCCTTACAGAACTGCGCTGCTTCAATCAACACAGGAATGTCATTGTCAGGGTAGTCTCCCCTTAACTTCCCTGCTAGCTGATGACACTGATCAGCCTGAAAATAGAAAAAGTACAAAAGTTTAACCCTTGTCCTGCTGAACCCGGATATACTCTGCCTTTGCAAACAGTGTAGATCCAGATCAGTTGGCTTCTTCAGAAGCCAACTGATCTGGATCTACACTGTTTGCCATTAAGTATGTGAAATTATAGCAACAATCTGGATCAAGTAATCTGTTGGCTGAAAATTAGAGGTGGGCTTGGCATGTTAATTTATTCAGCAGGACAAGGGTTAAAACAACATATTTAGAGTAAATATAGTAATCATGTCTCTTCCAGGCATTCAGATAAGATGATTTATTTCCAAAAATATATTCGTGACACAACCAGCAAACCACATTTATCGCATATATAGACAAGAAAGAACCAATATACCTGCAGATTCATGCAGCCTGACTAGGGCCTTCACCACTGCCTGCTTATAGGATCAATTAGTACTGAAGAATGCATCAATGCACAGGGCAGGTTTTGGTCAGACAAAGCATGTGTGACTGTTTGTTTTTTTTTTCTCCAAGAAACTATATGGAGAGATTCCTCGTAATTCATGATTCTTAACTGAAGTTCTGCTCTTAATATAATAAGATGACATGTGGCATAGTCATGCAGAAAATGCTTAAAATTTACATTCCTTCAATAACACTTGGAACTGATCTGTTTCACAACCAACAATTACATGGCATGTATAATAAAGAGTTACAATATCCCATTATTCCTGAATCAGCGGAAGGGAGAGAATGACTCTATGATAACATGTAACTACCTAGTTAGTGTAGAGATAAAGCAGGTATTGGTTCACATCAAAATACTATCTCTGCAGCGATGATATGTACCTACCTGTTTGTTTGTTTGTTTGTGTTGAGGTTTTGCGGCCCAGTCAACCCAATGGGGTCATGTCGAGCGCGGTCAGTTTACCTAACCACACGTTTACTGGGCAGGCTTAGTCCTCTAAGCGGTTAACCAGTATTGTGCACATTCTTTCGCCAGAAACTGACAACTGCCCTTCTTGAATCAGTGGAAGGGAGAGAATGACCGTAGAAAATATTTCATGATCAATCTCCACGAAAGAATGTTGCCGACCTCGGCGGGGGTTGAACCCGCGACCTCCTGGTCTCCAGTCGGACGGCGCATCCAACTGAGCCACCGAGGCCGGCTACCTACCTGTTTAGTGTAGAACTAAAACAGGCATTGGTTCACATCAATATACTGTCTCTGCTTTGATTATAACATGTACCTACCTGGTTAGTGTAGAGATAAAGCAAGCACTACTTCACATCAATATACTGTCTCTGCTTTTATGATAACATGTACCTACCTGGTTAGTGTAGAGATAAAACAAGCACTGGTTCACAATACATTGTCTCTGCTTCAGTCATAACATGTACCTACCTGGTTAGTGTAGAGATAAAACAAGCACTGGTTCACATTAATACATTGTCTCTGCTTCAATCATAACATGTACCTACCTGGTTAGTGTGGAGATAAAGCAAGCACTGGTTTACATGAATACATTGTCTCTGTTTCAATCATAACATGTACCTACCTGGTTAGTGTGGAGATAAAGCAAGCACTGGTTCACATGAATACATTGTCTCTGTTTCGGTGATAACATGTACCTACCTGGTTAGTGTAGAGATACAGCAAGCACTGGTTCACATCAATATACTGTCTCTGCTTTGATGATAACTTATGCTTCAAGTTGGATCCTGTTGCTACTTTCATTTTCCTCTTCGAATCAAACACATTCTGATCCTGCAGAAATATATATATATATATATATTGCTTTCATCACTAGACTATCAAATAATTCTGACCCTGTAACACAGTTAGACATGATAGTGTGGTCAGGTCAGGATCTCAGATTTCTGCCTACCAAGGTTGTGGAATTATCAAATTTTACTACTGGTCCACAGGCAGGTAAATTGTCAAAATCCACTTGTCCAACCAAGATTTACTTGGCCAAAAATTGACATTTTTTTCTTATTTCTCGAAGAAAGCATACGTAGTGTGTACTTATTAGAAGCACCTAAGTTGGTGTGTGTACTCATTAGAAGCAGACTTAATTTTTCATCTAGTGTTTGATCAAATTTGCATCAAAATGCATCATTTGTCAAGGTATTTCATCTCAGGTATATTTTTAGTATTTTTACCCAACACTGCTTTTGCTTTTGCAGACAAGGCTTCAGACCAGAATCTCCGATTTTAAGTTTCCAGGACTTAAAACAAGGATGTGATGTTGTCAGGTTAGCATCTCCATCCTACTACAAAAACCCAACCTCTTCTCTGTTGTTTTAAGAGTGCATATGGTACAATCTGGGAATAATCTATACACAGAAAAAGAAAAGGTACAATCTAGGAATATTCTATATATTGAAAAAATTCAGAAACCGACAACTGCCCTTCTTGAATCAGCAGAAGAAAGAGTATGACTGTAGAAAATATTTCAGGATCAATCTCCACAAAAGAATGTTTCCAAACTGGCAACATCAGCTCTAAATAGTCAAATCAGACATAGTGCACACCAGCATCCTCTTGCTATCAATTGCCTTTTGCCAGAACCGAAATCGTCAAGCCCAGCTTCTTCCTAGCTATACCTGGAATGCAATCCCAGCTTTAGTCATATATTCAACTAAACCCTATGAGGACTGTCTCAAGATTTGTAATTCTGAGCATGTCCCGTCACAATCCCTTTATGAAACAGTGTCATTAAGGGAACTAGATACACTGCATAGATATCACGTCATATCTGACAAGGAGACAACTTTTGTGACTTCCTGTTTGCTTTAATGTACATCATTCCCCTAGTGAAAAGAGGTCTATTCTAAAAGGAAAGAATTTGCTCCCAAAGGGAGCAAATTCTTTTCTTTTAGAGTAGACCCTTTCTGCCACAAAGTACTAAGCTGGGGTTTAACGACATGTCAACCCTTGTGGGTCATTTTGTGTCGTCTCCCAGAGAAAGGGAGAAAAGAGATAGAAAAGATAGTAGAGGAGATGAAAGAGAGGGACAGGGAAGAAAGAGGAGCAGGAACGAATGTGAAGAAACAGAGGAAATTTAAAACATTCACTCTCTGCCTTTACCTGCTATAAGGATAGCAGGCCTTGACCAACTGCAAGCCAATATCAGTTGGACACCCGGTGACGTAAGATACACGACACCTTCGCCACACCTGACCACTTCCTCTGCCACAAGGTAATTAATTCGACAGAGTTGCCTTCCCTTGAAAGTGTATTCATTCCCCTGACACAGTCACCAATTCAGATTAGGCGTTTATTTCAGCTTACCTTATTTATTGCCACAACATTGTTGGAGAGAACAGCCATCAATCCCACATCAGATGGTCTACAAAACAAAGTTTATGATTATGGACAGGATTCTATCAAATAAACATTTAAAAACTATTCAAAATTATACCAGATAGCATTCTATATGCTTTTTTTTTAATTTTTCCTAGGAAATTTTTATGTGAATAATCTGCAAGAAATGACAAGTCTTCTTGGAAAATTAAAAAAAATTGCAGAAAGTCATCTACTCCTGTTGTGACAAATTACATTTTGATTAGCAAGTGTTTACTTTATTAAAAAGACAATTATAACCTACCAATTTTAAACTCAAAACTTGATAACTAAGGCAGGTTTTGAGTCTGAGCTGGAGTTATGGCCCAGTCAACACTGTTACAGTCATGATTAGCTGGTCACTTAACCTACTCACACTTTTCCTGGCCAGACTTTGTCCTCTAAGTGGTTAACCAGTACTAGAGCACACACTTTCACCAATAACTGACAACTGCCCTTCTTAAATCAGCTGAATGACCGTAGAAATGATTTCATGATCAATCTCCATGAAAGTTATGTGGCTGAGCTGAGATCTGCACTTGCAATCTCTAGTTCTGATGTCAGACACAATACTGACAGTGCTATGGAGCCCTGCAACTAAGGCAGGTATTATTCTTGATAACAGGGGGTAGCTATGGCACTTACCATCCTTAAATTTAAGAGTAGGCCCCAAACAGAAGGGAGGCAAATACTCCCAAGTGAATTATTTTTCCTGGAGATGTAGCCACCCGCCTTAAGGCCCAAAAGCAATTATAAGATAAGTGTTGGTCGAATAGGCTTCAATATTTGTGACTTACTTGTTCTTGAGGACTTGGTTGTAAATAGATAATGCTTCTTGGGTCCGTCCAAGAGACTGTAGAATATAGGCACACTGAACCCTGAAACAGAAAAAAATGTCATAATTCATTACAAATAAACCTGTGCAAAAGATTTTGACAAATTTGACATTTTAGGATGACATTTTGGATTTTCTGGTAATATCCAGATTTTACTGCGCTTGGAAAATTTGAGTTGCTTTCATTGTACTGATTGACTCTAATTGGATTGTTTGTCACAATTCACAGTGTGTCTGCAACTTAGTGTCAGAATAGGTGCAAAATATCAATACTGAAATGAATATTGCCATTAGCTTTTTTTTCTCAATTTAAGTAAAACAACAACAAACATTTTTAAGTTTTAAATTTTTTGCTTATGGAAAATTTGGAATCCGTGGCCAATTCCAATACATTAGATTTCATGAAATAACAGACTGCAAGTATATTGGTTCTACAGTATATTTACTTTATGGTTGCAGAGAATATATTTCATTTTTGAATGCATAAGCCTAACCCCACTCAACCCTACCACCCCCCAGCCCCCTCCCCACACACACACACACCCCACTTGAATCCCATCAAAATCCTCTTGCTAAACTTTCTAACAAGGTCTAGTACAAATGTTTTCATGAGGAAATAGTTCAATTATTAGTATTTTAATCGTTGAAAACAACTGATGCCCCTCTGTCTGAGCTTTATCTTCTTCCTCTTGGCAAATACAGCAGAGGACAAGCCATTGTATTTTTCTATTTTTCCCTGAAAATACACTTTGACATTTCATGTAAACTGTCTCCTAAATCCTATGTTCTAAGAAAAAATAAGAAAAGCATTTCAAAATGTCATATGCTAAAAGTTTTACCCATCATGCTAAGTGTTAAATAATTTGACCAATCAGAACTGAAATTACCTGATAATGGCCAGTTCTTCTTCCACTGAAGTTTTTACCTTTTTTAACCAGCATGCCAAGTGTTAAAGAATGTGACTAATTAGAACTGAAATAACCTGACAATGGCCAGTTCTTCTTCCACTGAAGTTTTTACCCATCACACCAAATGTTAAGGAATTTGACCAATCAGAACTGAAATTACCTAACAATGGCCAGTCCTTCTGAAGTTTTTACCCAGCATGCCAAGTGTTAAAGAATGTGACCAACCAGATATGAAAATACCTGACAAGTTTTACCCATAATGCTAAATGTTAAGGAATTTGACCAATCAGAGCTGAAATTACCTGTTGATGGCCAGTTCTTCTTCCACTGAAATTTTTACCTAGCATGCTCAGTGTTAAGGACTTTGATGAATCAGAGCTGAAATTACCTGATAATGGCCAGTTCTTCTTCCACTTCTTCCTCTGTCATATCAGAATCATCAGCAAAATTCTCCTTGCATAGTTCTGAAGTACAAGAACAAAATATGTCAGCAAAATTCTCCTTGCACAGTTCTGGATAAACAATGTCAATAAAATTCCACTTGTGCCAATCTAAAATACCCGACATTGTCTGCAAAATTCATCCTACATAGCACTGTAGTGCAAGAACAAACTACCAGTAAAATTCTCCTTGTATAACTGAGCAAAATATGTCAGTAAAATTCAGGGCCCAGTTGTTCAAAGCTAACAACGTCGTTAGTTAACGATTCGTTAAAATTTACATCGAGTGATGCGCAAATATGCTGAAATTTTTTGCTGAAAAAATGTGAGTAGCTTTTGCAGTGCAAAAGCTACTCACATTTTTTTCAGCAAAAAATATCAGAATATTGTATACTGAATCCGCTAAAACAGTTAACGAAATGACCCTTAATGAGCTGTTAAGCTAACGACACTTTGAACAACTGGGCCCTGCTTGAACAGATCTAAATTACAAGAAATTGTCAGCAATTTTCTCCCTGTATAGCTCTGAAGAACAAGAACAGACTGCTGGTAAAATTCTCCTTGCATAGTTCTGAAGTACAAAAAATGTCAGATGAGAACCATTTTAGCAATGTTGGTAAAGCGGCATAAGAGGAACTTTTCTGTTAAATTATTGTCAAATCAAGCCATTGGCCAAAGATATTTTTTAAGATTTTTTTTTTCTTCTTAAGCTCTTGCAACCTTCTGGTTCAGCTAAGTGAAACCATTTTAGCAATTTGGGTATGGAAGCATAAATTATTTTGAAATTGGGCCACTGGCCTAGGAGATCTCGTTCAAAAGATTTTTTCTACTTTTAGCTCTGGCAGCCATCTTGTTTAGTAGTGCAGAACCATTTTAGCAATTTTCGTAAAGAGGCATACAAGGATCCAAACATTTCTGCGAAATTATTTTGAAACTGGGCCACTGGCCTAGGTGGAGATGTTAAAGATTTTTTTTCTAGCTTTAGCTCTGCAGCCATATTGTTCAGTGAAGCAGAACCATTTGATCAATTTTGGTGAAGGGGCATAAGGAAGATTTCTGTGAAACTATTTTGAAATCAGGCCACTGGCCTAGGAGGAGATGTTTTTTCAAGATTTTTCTATTTCTAGCTCTGGTGGCCGGCAGAACCATTTGAGCAATTTTGGTAAAGGGCCATGAATGAGTAAAGTTTGCAGGAAATTGGTCTAGCAGTTTAAAAGATGTCATTTATAGAAATTGTTCATGACAGACGATTGACTGTGTTGGGTTTAATGACACGTTAACCCTTGTGGGTCATTTTGTGTCCTCCCAGAGAAAGGGAGAAAAGAGATAGTATAGGAAATGAAAGAGAGGGACAGGGAAAAAAGAGGAACAGGAATGAAAGGGAAGAAACAGAAGAAAAAAAAACATTCCCCTCTACCCTTACCTGCTGCAAGGACAGCAAACCTTGCCCAGCTGTAAGCCAATATCACTTGGACACCCCGGTGACGTAGGATACACATGTTCATCACACCCGACCACCCCCATCACGAGGGACTAAGAACGGAAGCCAGACAAAGGGTGATCACAATAGCTCATCTTGAGCACATTGTGCTGTGCCATATAACTGTCCACTCTGTAGTATACACCTAGTTTTTTTGGACATGTATACCAGAACCAAGATTTTTCGTATTATCATAATATGGCTCTCATCAATATACTGGTATATATAAATATATCATGTGCTCACTGCTATGGGTTAAAGAGACTGGATAAACCTGACAGGTTTCTACTTTCCACCCAATTTTTACAAAAGAAAACCTGGTTGCATTCCAGCACAAAGAAGTCCCTTCTGAAAAGGGGTCTGTTCTAAAAGGGAAGAATTTGCTCCAAGAGGCATAAAATTCTATCCTTTTATAGTAGACCCCTTTCCAGAAGGGAGGAAAAATAATTTTGACAGAGTTACCTCCCCTGAAAGGTATCAATTCCCCTTTAATTTCATACCTTCTGCCTTGCGTAGTTTCTCTTCTGCTCTGGACATGTCTCCCTGACCTATCAGATAGCAGCTGTGATTGTAACATAGTTCATAGGAGCTTTCTCGTAATCCAGGATCCTCCTGTTGAATATAAGAATACTGTCATAGAACAAATGTAACTTATTAACACTTATAGTGCTAGGTTTAACAAGAGCTCTGCCAAGCGGGGCATTTTACGCCCATGACAAGTAATAAGATGTAGCACATAAACTGGCTCCTGTATAATTCAGTGCTCCGGATATAAACTGTAAGTGGAATTACAAAAAGAAATTTCATTGCGGCATATCTCTGCTGATATTTGGTGAACTGTAACCTAAGGGTCCAAGCTTGCCCAGTAATTAAGGAAGAAGTGACTTCTCCCTCCTGGGAAAATAGGGAGAAGTTTGCTGCTTCTAGGGAGAAGTGCTTTCTGATGGAGTACACACCACAGAAGCATGGCTATATTATAAGCTCATATGAGCTGATTTGTTTTTCCTATACTTCAATATCGGACCAAACAATAACAAAACAAAAATAAACAACCAAAAAAAAAAAAAAAAAAAAAATGCTGCAAGAAATTTTTTTGTAAACCTTTAACTTGTTTAATACTGATTTTATTTTTGTTCTTCAAGGGAGCCAAATCAGAAGAATATTAAAAAAAAAAAAAAAAAAATCAAAAAGAATTATGTATTTATAAAGATTTAATAATGACAACCTTTCCTTGCAAGTCTAATAAAAGAAGATGTTAAAAAAAAAAATCAATATCTTGCCCATATGACCAAAACTTTAGTTATTTGCAAAAAATATACTTATTATATAATAAAATTTGCGTACTATTACCTCTAAACAATAGGCTGCGAAAAGTTTATAAAAACTTTCAAAGGGGCAAATATCTGCAAATATTTGGTGCACTGTAACCTCGAAATAATATGTGCTGCTCCACATCATCGTGTAACTATTTATTAAGTTTCAGCTTGATCAGATGTAAACTGTAGGAGGATTTAGCCGAAAACAAAAAAAAATAATAGAAATTTTCAAAGGGGTTTAACTCTGCTAATATTTGGTGGACTGTAACCTTGAAACAATATGCGCTGCTCCACATCATGGTCTAACTACAAATCAAGTTTCAGCTTGATAGGATGTAAACTGTAGGAGGATTTAGCCGGAAACGAAAAGTTTACTGAAATTTTCAAAGGGACATAACTCTGCTAATATTTGGTGGACTGTAACCTCAAAAAAATATGCCCTGCTCCACATCATGGTCTAACTGTACATGAAGTTTCAGCTTGATTGGATGTAAACTGTAGGAGGATTTAGCCAGAAACGAAAAATTAATAGAAATTTTCGAAGGGGTATAACTCTGCTAATATTTGGTGGACTGTAACCTTGAAACAATATGCGCTACTCCACATCATGGTCTAACTACAAATCGACTTTCAGCTTGATCAGATGTAAACTGTAGGAGGAGTTAGCCGGAAACGAAAAATTAATAGAAATTTTCAAAGGGGCATAACTCTGCTAATATTTGGTGGACTGTAACCTTGAAACAATATGCGCTACTCCACATCATGGTCTAACTACAAATCGACTTTCAGCTTGATCAGATGTAAACTGTAGGAGGAAACGAAAAATTAATAGAAATTTTCAAAGGGGCATAACTCTGCTACTATTTGGTGGACTGTAACCTGGAAATAATATGCACTGCTCCACATCATGGTCTAACTATATATGAAGTTTCAGCTTGATCGGATGTAAAATGTAGGAGGAGTTAACCGGAAATGAAAAGTTTACAGAAATTTTCTAAGGGGCATAACTCTGCAAACATTTGGTGGACTGTAACCTCGAAACAATATGCTCTGGGCCACATCATGGTCTAACTATATACCAAGTTTCAGCTTGATCGGATGTAAACTGTAGGAGGAGTTAACCGGAAACGAAAAAGTTTACGGACAGACGGACGGACGGACGCCATACCCCGTAACATAATACGTCCCGTTTTTCAAACGGACGTATAAAAATCAGATGACATTCAGAAATAGTTTACTTGCAGTACAGGTATTGCGATGGTTATATCATTTGCGCTCACACTGTTTCATTGCGCTTGAAACAAATTGAAATGTCTTACAGTGAATATTAATGACTATTACAAAGTTTCTTCTTAAACTGCAAAAAAAATGCCCATCTTTGTACTACATGCCTGGGAGATATCATAGCTCCAGATAAGGCACCTTTATTTTTCAACCAAACAGTATTGACATTTTTCTTATTTCTCTACGAATCACAGAAGTGCTTCTAATGAGTAACCTCAATATATGTTTTCATAGATCAATAAGAAAAATCATTACGAAAACACGCCTATTCAAATATATTGAAAATTTCACCACCAGAAAATGAAAATTTTCAGATAAAATTTTTTGATATTTTTCATATTTCTGCTCAAAACATAGATTATGAGTACTCGTTAGAACCGCCTCACCGAGGCGGTTCTAACGAGTACCCACAATCTATGTTTTGAGCAGAAATAAGAAAAATAATGTATACCCCTGTAAACCCCAGTTTTACTATATAAAAGTGGGGTTTAAGGGGGTCAAAATTATATAGGCATGTTTTCGTGATGATCAGAATTGTTTGGTTGAGAAAAAAAAAAAACATGATCTGGACATATGCAACATGCTATAGACCAACAAAACTGACCTGTTGCTTTGATCTTTACATTTAATATTTATAAGGATTTGTCCACTGTATCGAGTGTGAGGAATTATCAAATTTTATTACTTGTCCACTGACAAGTAAATGGTCAAAATCCACTTGTCCAACCAAGATTTACTTGCCTGAAAATTGTCACTTTTTCTTACTTCTCAAAGAAAACATATGTTGTGGGTACTCATTAGAAACACCTCACTGAAGCGCTTCTAATGAGTACCCACAACATGTTTTCTTTGAGAAATAAGAAAAATATATATCTTATAATCTGGATACTCTCCTTAGATAGATCTATGAATTACTTGTCCCAGGATAAGTAAATTAAAATTTCTTACTTGTCCTCAGGGAAATGGGACAAGTTGGACAAGTCGGGCATGGTATTTCCACAGCTCTGCACTGTATGCTTTAGGCATGACAGTCTGAAAATCCTGCATTCCACATGAAGACATAATTTGCTCACCTGCACAGATAGTACATGTTTTTGCAGTAAATGTAAACATAGATCAAAGGTCAACGAGACAGGTCAACTAAGTCTGTGTATACATACACTTACCACTGATTCTCCTCCCCACATCTGTAATGATGCCAACACTGCTGCAAGATTTGTTTCCCTTTCTGTATCAAAGTCATCCTGCAAAGATTTGCAACAAAACTGAATCCTAATCAACTGTGATATGAGTCATAAAATTTTTCTATGCTTACTGTGTTGTTCTCTAGCCAATATTACCAAGTTTGAAATCAACCATGCAGCAAACATACAAGTCCATGGAGGAAGGAAATAAAACCCCAAGAATTTTGTAGGGATTCTTCATTTTTTTTTTTTTTTTTTTTATGGATTGTTTTTGCTTTGTGTTGAGGTTTTACGGCCAAGTCAACCCAATGGGGTCATATCGAGCGCGGTCAGTTTACCTAACCACACATTTACTGGGCAGGCTTAGTCCTCTAAGCGGTTAACCAGTATTGTGCACATTCTTTCGCCAGAAACTGACAACTGCCCTTCTAGAATCAGCGGAAGGGAGAGAATGACCATAGAAAATATTTCATGATCAATCTCCCCGAAAGAATGTTGCCGACCTCAACAGGGGTCGAACCCGCGACCTCCTGGTCTCCAGTCAGACGCGCATCCAACTGAGCCACCAAGGCCGGCACGGATTGTTTTTGCAACTCTCTGAATCTAGCTGGGTCTTTATGTGATCAGTATCTATGACAGTGAGAACAATCTACCAAAAGGACAATTTCTAAATTGAAATCATAACCTAGCATTACAGGAAGAACAAGAAAGGTCTTCACTGGACTTCCTGGACTTTTCATATGGAGCCCTGAATCAGTATACTGACCTGCAAGTTCTTTACCAAATCTCTGTACAGATCATAGCATTCATTGTACTCTTCTAATCTGTATAGCTGAAACAGACAGTAATAATTTATGTTACACTTCATAACACCAAACTTAGATCTGGGCCCAGTTGTTCAAAGCATCGTTAGCTTAACGAGCTCGTTAGTGGTCAAAATGTTAATTGTTCTAGTAAGTACAATATCTAATTCACAGGTATTTTTGCTGAAAAAATGAAGTTTTTTAAAAGTAAAACATATTTTAACGAGTAATACTTAACCTATAGATAATGTGCTATTCTATTCTGTTATTCACCCCCTCCACAGAAAAAACGACCTTTCAGTCGTTATAAAGTCTTAATTCAGAAGGTCCCTTTAACAGTTACCTGTATGACGTAGTTCCTCCCGCTCAAATGATCACGTGTCAGTTTCTTTTATGTGTAAAACAATACACAATTAGGAGAAAGGAGCGAGGGAAGGGAGGTGGGACGATAAATACTTATCTATAGGTTAAGTATTACTCGTTAAAATATGTTTTACTTTTAAAAAACTTCATTTTAACTTCGTAATACATTAACCTATAGATAATGTGCTAGAATTTGTAGAATAGGAGGGAGGATTTCTCCTAATAAGTTAGTCCCAACTTCTGAATTAAGGCTTAATAAAAGGATTTATTTTTTTTATATATATATAATGAGGACATAATTAGTGCTTAAGGCAATAATAAGATCCTTTAACCAAGGATAAAGTAATCCAGGGTTAACATATATATATATAATAAAGATATAATTAGTACCTCTCTAGTATAGCATCAGGTCTAGGGGGGCTGTTGACGTTGTCTACACATCCATAGCTGATTGCTGTTGGCCCCCCACCACTTTTTGGGCCACTACAATGGGGCCCAAACTTTGGAGATTCTGTGCTTGTTGAGACATGTCTCTGAGATAGAATTTGGCAAAAGTTGATGAACTATTCAAAACCGCTGCTTGAAGTATATCATTGAGAGGAACTTTGTCGAAGAAAGCCCAAGAAGAGGAAAGAGCTCTAACTTCATGAGCTTTGATTTTAAGGAAAGAGATATCTCGTTTAGTGAGTTTCCTATAGGCAAGTTTAACAGTGTAAGATATCCATCTCGAGATAGTATCTTTAGAGATATCCTTAATGCCTTTAATAGGAAGAAAAAGTCTAGTTCTATTTTGGCGATAAGAGCTAGTCATTTTGAGATAGAATTTCAGAGCCCTAACGGGGCAAAGAAGTCTGTCAGTATGTTCCCATTTACATATTCGAGCAAGACTAGGAACAACAATAGGATCTGGTTTAACAGAAGGAAGCTGGTTTTTTGCTAAAAAACCAGATTTAAGAATCAAGGAAACTGAACCATCAGATTGATTAAATCTTAAATGTTGTGAATCCATAGCTAGAGCATGTATTTCACTACACCTTTTAGCAGTGGCAAGAGCTAAGAGAAAGGCTGTCTTAATAGTAACGTGAAATTTAGAAGCCTTATCAAGAGGTTCAAAAGGTGGTTCTTGTAGACATACTAAAACCCATGATAAGTCCCATTTAGGTGTAAGAGATCTTTGTACTGGTCGTTGAAGTTCAAAGGATCTGATAAGTTCAGATAAAACTGGATTAGATCCGATTCTATTACCAGTTTTAAATTTTAAAGTGTTAGAGATCATAGATCTATAACCTTTAATAGTACTAATCTGACATTTCTTTTCCGAAAAAAGAAAGATTAAGAAATCGGCTATAACTGTAATAGGGGCCGAGATCGGATTAACCTTTTTTGTATGACACCAATTAGAGAAGATGGTCCATTTTGCATCGTAGACTTTTTGTGTAGATGCTCTTCTTGATCTGGAGACAAAATCTGCAACGTTTTGTGAAAATTTCTTATCTCTGATTGATTGTTTGATAACTCCCAAGCGTGAAGGTCGAGAATTGGGAGGTTTTGATGTACAAATCTTCCTTTGGATTGAGTCAGTAGTCTTGGAATTAGTGGCAGACAAATCGGAGCTGACACTAATAGAAGAAGAAGTTCTGAGAACCACTGTTGCTGTGGCCAGAACGGAGCTATGAGAACTATTCTGCACTGATGTTGTCGGATTTTCTCTAGAACAGCAGGTATCAGAATAAAAGGAGGAAAAGCATATGCATGAAGATGATTCCAGTCCATGGACAGGGCATCTATCGCTAGTGCTTTGTAGTCTTGTACTGGAGAGACATATAATGGGAGTCTGTGGTTGAATCTTGTCGCAAACAGATCCACATTTGGGAAGTTGAGCATCTGGAATACTGAATTCGCAACTGTTTGATCCAGAGCCCATTCTGTCTTGATAGGTTTGTCTAGTCTTGAGAGGCGGTCTGCAAGAATGTTGAATTTGCCTGGGATGTGACGTACTCTGATAACTATGTCTTGTTCCAGGCACCAATTGAGTATTTTCCAAACTTCTACGCAAAGATTGGGGGAATGAGTGCCACCCTGTTTGTTGATATATGAGACCACCGTTGTGCTGTCTGTGGATATCATGATGCAAGAATGGTGAATAAATGTTTTGGCTTGTTTCAGTGCTAATCGTATGGCCATCATTTCTAACATATTGATATGGAGCTGGGATTGGTTTTCTGTCCAGCGACCATGAAAGGACAGTGTTGTCGGCTCTAAATGAGCTCCCCATCCGTAATGACTGGCATCCGTATAAAGGAAGAATTTGGGGTCTGGAGGATGGATTGAAGTCCCTGTCTTGAATCGAATGGGGTTTATCCACCATTGTAAGTGAGATCGAATCATGCCGTTTATCGAGATCGGGTGATCGAGAGGAAGAATATGAGGTTTCCAGACTGACAGCAGGCACATCTGAAGAGGACGTAAGTGCAGTCTGCCCAGGAGAACAAGGTCTGCTGCAGCACTGAGTTTGCCCAAAAGAGAAAGGAAAGTTCGTGCCGGTACATGTTTTGCTGACATTATTTTCTTGATTGTTAGAATTAGGTTCTGTACACGATCCGCTGGAACCCTGACTAAATTTTGTTGCGTCAGAAATTCCATACCTATGAAGGTGAATTTCTGAGCAGGAAAGAGGTCTGACTTCTTGAGATTTGGCAGAAAACCTAGGCTTTGAATAGTTTGAATGCAAATCTTTGTCTGAGTAATCAGACGGTTGTGAATCAGATTTTTTATCAGCCAATCGTCTAGGTATGGAAAAACTGATATGGCACGTTGGCGTAGAAAAGCTGCAATAACGTCCATCAGTTTCGAGAAAATTAACGGACTTAGGGACATTCCGAACGGTAGGGCCGAAAAGTGATATACTTGATCTTCGTGTACGAAACGAAGATACTTCCTGGATTGACGATGTATCGGCACATGTAGATATGCATCTGTTAAATCTATGGAGACAGCCCAATCGTTGAGTCTCATTGATTGTCTTACCGATTTGACTGTCTCCATTTTGAATGCTTGTTTCTCTATGTAACGGTTTAATAAAGACAGGTCTAATATTAAACGAAACTTTCCGTTCTTTTTTGGCACAAGGAATATCCGGGAATAAAAGCCGGGAGTTTCCGGATTCTGTACCCTTTCCACTGCCCGTTTGTTGAGAAGATTTTCGATCTCTTCTCTGAGAAACGGGGAGGAGGATTGACTCATTCTGATCGGAACAGATGACAAAGGAGGAATTTTGATGAATGGTATCCTGAATCCGTTTCATACGATAGAGAAGACCCATTTGTTGTCTGTTATTTCCTCCCATTTTTCCGCAAAATGGGCCAATCGTCCTCCCACTGGAATGTCCGCGAGCGGAAGAACAGGCAGTGGAAAGGGCGGGCCTTCATAATCTTGCGGAGGAAGTGGCAGGTTTAGAGGAGGGGAACTGACGGATGTTACCAGTCCTCTTGATATTATCTTTCTTAATGTGAGAAGATGAGCTTTGAGGAATATTTTTGGACCTATACGACTGCGTAGGTTTAGGTCTGGATGTTGTTTGTTTAGCAGGATATTTAGGTATCTTGAAAGCTCTGCTCTGCGAAGGAGGCTTATAAGAATGAGATTGTGACTGAATGGATGTAGAAGCTAGAAACCTTTGCTGTTGAGCTTCGAAGTTTGATTTAGCTATTTCTTTTATCCTGCCGTCAAATAAGGATTTTGAGTTAATAGGAGCGTTCCTTAACTCGTATGTGGAATTGTCGAGTAGTAGTTTAGACGAAGCTAGGGCTGCGTCCCTCCTAGCTTGGAATAATTCAGTAGTTAAAAGTGTAGACATGGCAGTAGCATGTTTAATCGATTTGGCTACGGCCTCCAGAAGTCTGGAAAGGGCCGCAACCGACATCGATTCCTGATTCCTGTTGTAATGAAAGGAAGGCAGCTGAAGAAAATAGATCAGCATGAGAATTAATAGCGACTAGTTTTCTAGCCTTCCTTTCCCATGCTTCTAGATTCTTGAGCGGAATAGAAGCTCTTCCTTTATTAGAAATGTCTAGGAGCGACGCATCCGCTTCTAATTGAGGGATATTATCAGTTGGCAAATATTGGTTTTGGCTCTTGTAGAATTTAGTCGGAGCAAGAGCCGAAACCAAGCTTTGCGGACAAATCCAATCTCTTGAACATTTGTCCGATTCTAGTCTATTTTGAATATATTTTGTTGTATTTTGTACTAATTTGGATTGTGGGAGGACAAGTAATGGAGTGGAACGAGACTCCATTAATTGTTCGATCCCAGAGAGAGGTTTTAATGGAGCTTGATCCTGCTGAGTTTTGGGGCATAACTCAGGAGGAAGAAGCCGGAAGACCTCGTTAATCGCACGATCAAATGACCAGACTTCGGATTCAGTTTCCGAATCTGACTCCTTATTCTGTTGAGTGAGATTCGGCTGAATCTGATCGTAATTAATAGGTTGATTTGTGATTTGACTAAAATTAGTCTCCTCAGGTTGTATTGGAGTTGGCGTTTGAACAACCTGGGGAGATTTATGAGCCCTTGTATATCTACCAATGTCAAGTTGAGATTGGGAGGAATTTGATGAAGAAGATGGCGTCATCGATCGTCTTCTTCTCTTTTTATGAGAGTGCTTAGATCTCTTTGAATTTTTCTTTCGCCGAGAAGAACTCAAGGAGTCTGATCTGGAAGTAGAGATAGAAGAAGAGGACGATCGATGTCTTCTTCTCTTTTTAGATTTATGCTCTCTTTTAGACTGATCCTTCCTTGAAGGTCTGGAGATAGGTAAATCATTTGAATTTGGAGGCTCAGTCATTACACTCGGATCTGAGACCTGCGAAAAATCAGGTTCGAGTGGAATAATCTGTCTAGAGGAAGAAGCTGGATTAGGAAGTTCTAGTCTATTAGAACGTTCGTAACCAGGAATAAAGACATTGGATAGTCTGTGGACACTACCCTGTGAAATATGGCTACTTATGGACGGAGCGTAGCTTTGTACAGGCACATTTATAGGAATATAACCAGGCGGAATTTGTGTTTGTAGGTCATACGGGAATGACTGTAAACCCATGCCTGGTTGACTGGAGCCTAGTTGACTGGTGCCTGGTTGACTGGTGACTGGTTGACTGGTGACTGGTTGACTGGCGACTGGATGAACGGAGATAAGTTGCCCAGTGACTGGATGACTGGTGACTGGTTGACTGGTGACTGGTTGACTGGTGACTGGTTGACTGGTGACTGGTGGGCTTAGTGCCCGGTCAGACTCTAAGTCCGCCAGGCTGCCACCTTGATGGGTCCTGCCCCGAGCAGTAAAGCTATGAGGGGCGGTGCTCCCATCAACTGTCCCGTTGTCAGACATGTCTGACTGGGACTTCTTGGATTTCTTTGATTTCTTCTGTTTTCTCTTCTGCGTCATAACTGATTTTCTAGTAGCATGAAGGCGTCTTCTTTCTGCTAGGTTCCAAACCCCCACCACTTTTTGGGACACAAAAATTGGGCCCAAATTAAGCAGGTTTGAAGTTGCAAAGACATATCCCTTAGATAGAGCTTAGCAAATATAGAAGATTGATTCCATATTGCTGATAGAATCTCCTTGAACGAAACTTATCGAAAAAGACTCAAGAGGAAGATAGAGCCCTAACTTCATGGGCTTAATCTTAAAGAAGGAAAAATCTTTACTGGTGAGTTTCCTGTAGGCAAGTTTAATATTATAAGAAATCCAGCTCCAGATAGAGGATTCAGAAATATCTTGTTTGCCTCTAATTGGTAGAAATAGTCGTAGTTCTATTTTGATGGTAAGGTCTAGTCATTTTAGATAGAATTTTAAGGCTCCTGTAGGGCATAAAAGTCTATCCTAATGTTCCCTTTGCATATATGGGATAAATAGGGATAAGACTATGATCTGGACAAATGGACGGAAGCTGATTCTTACCCAGTTTGAACCATCAGATACTGATCCATCAGATCGATTGAATCTTAATTGATTTGAATCCATTGCCAAGGTTTGAATCTCATTTCATCTTTAGGCAATGGCAAGAGTAAAAGAAAGGCTGTCTTTACGGTAAGGTTCATATGGGGCTTTTTGAAGACAGACTAAGACCCAAAATAAAACCTATTAAGGAGTAATAGATCTTTGAACAGTGTGTTGTAATTCAACAGATCTTATTAATTCTGACAAGACAGGGTTTAATCTGATTTATAACCAGTCTTAAATTAAAAGTATTAGATATGATATATCTATAGCCTTACTAGTACTCATCTGAAACTTTTACTCAAAGAAAAAGGTATAAGAGGAAATCGGTTATAACAGAAAGAGGGGCCGAGACCAGATTAACCTTCTTTCTATGACACCAACAGGTATATATGATCCATTTCGTGTCAGAGGCTTTCTGAGTTGATGTTCGCTTTGATTTGGAGACAAAAACTGCAACATTTGCGAAATTTCTATCTCCAACTGATTTCTTGATAACTCCCAGGCGTGATGGTTGAGTACTGGGAGATTTTGATGTTGAAACTTTCCTTTGCTTGTGTTAATAGTTTGGAAAGAGTGGAAGACAAACTGGAGCTGAGACAAGTAGTTGTAGAACCTCTGAGAACCATGTTTGTTACGGTCAAAGAGGAGCTATAAGAATCATTCTGCACTGAGATTGGCGAATCTTGTTCAGGACAGAAGAAGTTAGTATTGTTGTAGGAAATGCGTAAGCATGAATATTGTTCCAGTTCATGGAAAATGTGTCTATCACAAAGACTTGATTGTCCAGAACTGGGAACACATAAGTGGAAGATTGTGACTGAAACGTATCGCAAATAGATCCAGCTTGGAATGGTTGAACATTCCTAAAACTCAAACGCTTTAAGTCAATACATTTTTTACCTTGATTTTTTCATGCATTTTTTGCCTTGATTTTTTCATGCATTTCTTTCACAAATTACTCGGTGAGATGAAAACAGTGTAGACCCTGATCAGACTGCTCCTTCAGGAGCAGTCTGATCTGAGTCGGCAGTTTGCATATGTCTCTTTTTTTTTTCAGAAAAGTTTGTGTATGAAATTTTAGAACAATTACCATACTCCTCTTATCTAGAAATATCAGGTGCTGTTTCCCAACAAGTCCCTTTCTAAACATATTTTGTTCTTTAATTTCGGCCTAATATGAGTGCTGTAACTTACCACCTGTGCCAACAGTTCTTTACATCTGTTATCAAGAGTACCGCGTGAACGGAGTGTTGTAACAGCTTCTTTTGTTCTGTTTAGTCTGTACTCACAATAGGCTTTCTCAAAACACAACTCACTGAAACAATATTATTTATTTATTATTTATATGTAAATTCACCTTTTGTACACTAAAATTTTAAATATCACATTACCCTTTAAGCCTCATTAAAAATGCAGCAGCAGATGTTTTTTGTTTTTTTTTATTTTTCAGACAAAAAAAGGCTTGATATTTCATTAGAATTGTCTGCATAGCTCATGAGTCTGTGACTCATATCTAAGCTTACATGAAGCCTAACCTGTGCAGAGGCTCATATCTGAACTCCATGTGGAGCACCTCATATCTTACTCCAAAGGCTTACATGTAGGTCAGTCCATGGAGTGGCCCATATCCTACTCCAAAGGCTTACATGTAGGTCAGCTCACAGGCTCCTATCTTACTCCAATGGCTTAATGTAGGTCAGCTGGCTCCTATCTTACTCAAATGGCTTACATGTACGTCAGTCCATGGACTAGCTCATATCTTACTTCAAAGGCTACATGTAGGTCGGTCCATGAACTGGCTCATACCTTACTCCAATGGCTCACGCATAGGTCAGTCCAAGGACTGGCTTATATCCTACTCCAAAGGCTTACATGTAGGTCAGTCCAAGGACTGGCTTATATCTTACTCCAAAGGCTTACAGTAGGTCAGTCCATTTACTGGGTCGTATCTTACTCCAAAGGCTTACATGTAGGTCAGTCCATAGACTGGCTCATATCTTATTCCACGAGTTTACTTGTAGGTCAGTCCATGGACAGGCACATATCTTACTCCGATGGCCTACATGTAGGTCGGTCCATGGACTGGCTCATCTCTTACTCTAATGGCTTACATGTAGGTCAGTCCATGGACTGACTCATATCTTACTCAAAAGGCTCACTTGAAGGCCAGTCCATGAACTCGCTCATATCTTATTCCAACGGCTTACACATAGGTCCATCCATGGACAGGCTCATATCTTACTCCAATGGCTTTCATGTAGGTCAGTCCACAGACTGGCTCATATCTTTCTCCAAAAGCTTATATGTAGGTCAGTCCATGAACAGGCTTATATCTTACTCCAAATGCTAACATGTAGGTCAGTCCATGGATGGGCTCATATCTTACTCCAAAAGCTTACAAGTAGGTCTGCCTATAGAGTGGCTCATATCTTACTCCAATCGCATACATGTAGGTCAGTCCATGGATGGGCTCATATCTTACTCCAAAAGCTCACATGTGGGTCAATCCATGGACTGGCTCATATTCTACTCCTAAAGCTTACATGTAGGTCAGTCCATGAACTGGCTCATATCTTACTCCAATGGCTTACATGTAGGTCATGGACAGGCTCATATCTTACTCCAATGGCTTACAAGTAGGTCAGTCCACAGACTGGCTCATATCTTTCTTCAAAAGCTTATATGTAGGTCAGTCCATGGACAGCCTTATACAATGTATCTTATTCCAAAAGCATATGTGAAGGTCAGTCTATTCAGCAACTCATAATTAAATTACAAAAGCTTACATGTGGGTCATTGTGGTGGTTCATATCCAAACTCCATTTTTTTTTAGCTTACATATAGGCATATAGGTCAACTTGTGAAGTGGTTCATATCCAAACTCCATGAGCATACATGTACATGTAGGTTGGCTTGCAAAGTAGCTCATATCTCACTCAAACGCTTACATGTAGGTTCATCTGTGCAGTCGCACATGTCTAAACTCCAAAAGCTTACAGCAGGTCAGCCTAGTGACAGGGTGGACATCGGGTGTGGGGATAAGGGGGTCAGGGGTAAAGGGGACAGGGAACAGGGGTAAAGGGGTCGCAGGACTGGGGAAGAGGGGGCGGGGTAGGGAGATTTTGGAGGAGGGGATTATACCAAAATTTGTTGTATTTTACTGATTTTACCCTATTTTCATGTACTTCTGTGCAATAACTGGGTATCAGAAGTATCTAACAGATGCATTGAAGTAGATTCGGGTATATTTACAATGGCTTTGGCATTGACATCACTTCACCAGCAAGGAGTGTTCCACCAACTGTGGTTTGCATTCGCTTCTTTTATGTCCGATTTTGGTAATTTTCCATTTATCCTTCTCTAGTTAGTTGAGTACTTCCCTTTGCTCCCTGTTATGACCTAGCACTCCTACCTTCTATAATCTGCCTTGGCAGATTTCGCACAACTGTGTCAACTGTGTAAGAGAGTTGAATCTCTGGTTCAATGGTTAGAGCATTAGACTTTTATCCGTGCAGACCAGGTTCAAATGATCATGATGATAGACGGGAATTTTTTTTCAGCTATGCTTCATTCCTTAGTTATGAGTTTCATGTTGTAAGATGGGGGCTCAGCCAAGATTGTACTTTACTTCGCCGAAAATGGTTTTGCGTCATCATACATGAAAAGAAAGAGTGTTACTACCTAGCACTCCTACCTTCAATAATCTACCTTGGCAGATATTGCGTAGCTTGTAGGTATATATTCAATTTCTGACAACTGTGTCAGAGAGTCGACTCTTTGTCTCAGAGCATTAGACTTTTTTATCTGTGCAGACCCGGGTTCGAATCCCACGAGATAAATGGGAATTTTTTTTAGCTTTGCTTCATTCCTTAGTTATGACTTTCATGTCGTAAGACTTCCGAAAGTTCAAAAAATGGCTGTTGTTTTGATGGCAATCACATTTTTAGAAAAAAATTATCCGTCTATCGCAGACAATTATTTTTTAACCACGCCGACTTCTAATTTTCAGCCAATCAGATTACTTGATCTGGATCATTGCAATAAATTCATAAACTTAATGGCAAACAGTACAGATCCAGATCAGTTGGCTTCTTCAGAAGGCAACTGATCTGGATCTACACTGTTTGCAAAGGCAGGGGATATCCGGGTTCAGCAGGACAAGGGTTAAGAGGCAGATTTACATGGTTTTCTTGAGTTTTGATTTCAGTAATACGACTGTAGGACTGTATTTCTGCTAATGTGGATCAGATGAGGCTTGGCCCCAGGCCCACTTATGTTTTTTTTTTTTTTTTTTTTTTTTTTTTGACCAGTTTAGGACTGGATCAAGGACCACCACCTTGTGTTACCTGTTTTCCATATGGCTCATATGCAGGCCCTTATGCAGACTTTTGAAATGGGGGTAGCAAATCTTTAGCTATTCTGTAAAGGGGCTGCAAATGCTAAAGAAATGCTAATTTTAGGGCCAAAATTAGGGATGTAAAGTGAGTTTGTGGTCAAATCTGCATGAACGTATATTGCATAGTCATGTTTGAATTTGATTATAGCGTCCGGGATATTTATTTGTTTGTTTGTGTTGGGGTTTAACAACACATCAACCCTTTGTGTTGTCTCCCAGAGAAAGGGAGAAAGAGATAGGAAAGATAGTAGAGGAGATGTAAAAGAGGAACAGGGAAGAAAGAGAAACAAGAATGAAAGTGAAGAAACTGAAGAAACAAAACCATTCCCCCTCTACCCTTACCTGCTACAAGGATAGCAGGCCTTGCCCAACTGTTAGCCAATATCAGTTAGACGCCCTGGTGACGTAGGATACACGACACCTTCGCACCACCTGACGACCCCCTCCGGGATATTTAAAATATTAAAAACTTTGATTTTGGGGAGGTAATATTTTGCTTGGGGGAGGTAAGTGGGGGTAAGGGGGAGGGAAGGGAGAAAAGGCAGGAAGTGGGGGTAAGGGAAGTGGGGAATGCCTACCACCCCTATCCACCCCTTCCCTAGTGGGTGAGTCATATACATTTGTATAAATTCCTAAAGCTTACAAGTCAGTCAGTCTAAGAACCAAAATCTAATTCAGTCAGACCCTAGCATTACCAGCAGATTCTTCAGTATCCAGACAGATCTGTGTCTAGAGTGTTTGCTCAGGTCTGTCTAAATATTTTAGGTAAATACAGTAACGATAGAAAATGAATGACAATACATTTTCCACCATTATTCTTCTGATTATTATCCTAATCTGAAAGTATGTACTTACCTCTGCAACGACTTGTCCTTGTTGATGGCATTGAGAGCATCACTGAATTTTTCCAGGTTGATCAGACAAACAATCTTACAATGAAATGCCTCCTTTTCCACACTACTTTCTTGAAGAACTGCAACAAAAAGCTCAGGATGTACGAGTAAACTCAGCAAAGCATAGGTCTAGTTAAGACAGGGTATCAGGTAAATATTTCATAGCTACAGATAAGAGGGCGTATCGACATAATATTTTTCTTATTTCTCAACGAAGACATATGTTGTGTATTAGAAGCGCCTCGCTGAGGGGCTTCTAATGAGTACCCACAACATATGTTTTTATTGAGAAATAAGAAAGCTATCAGCATTTTCAGATGAAAAAAGCGCCTTATCTGTTGCTATGATATTTTTCATACATGAAATTCTCCACGGAAAACTACATGTATCTTGTGGGTACTCATTAGAAGTGCCTCTTATTACATGGAGAAATAAGAAAATATCAATACTTTTGGATAGAAGAAAGCATCTTATTAAGAGCTATGGTAAAGAGCATGAATGGTATGTGAACAGCAATCACCCATATCAGCCTGTACATGCAAGGCACTTCTAATGAGTACCCACAACATATGTTTTCAAGGAGAAATAAGAACAAGACCTGTCGCCAGACAGGATAGCTCGCCTGATATTGCACATTTTGTTTTTGGACAATTCTATGTCTGTGACCTTGATTTTGACATGACCTGGGGGTGTGGGGGTTGGGGGGGGGGGGGGTGGGGGGATTGCACTGTGCAAATTTTTCATCAAACCAAAGATAAATCAAATCGGTGATAAGGTTAGGAAATAATGAGGTATTACGGTAAAAACTTAAAGAAAACTTTAATATTTTTAAAATTCTAAGTCTTTTACCTCGACCTCAAGGCCACAGTCATAAGTGCTGATGGTGCTGATAAAAACCTTGGACCAGTGTATATCATGATACCAAATATAAATTAAATCCATCATTTGGTTTAGAAATAATGAGATCCTAAAAACTTTGACATAAAATTTTAACATGAAAATTTTGACATGACTGTGACTTGACTTTAACATAAACTAGGGGGTGGCGATGGAAGTGTGCAAAATTTTGGATCAATATGTATCAACATACCAAAGATGAATCAAATCGGTGATAAGGTTAGGAAATAATGAGGTGTTAAAAACTTTAACGAAAACTTTAACATTTAAATTCTAAGTCTGTGACCTTAACCTCAAGGTCAAGGTCATGAGTGATGATGGTGCTGATAAAAACTTTTGACCAGTATCAATTATGATACAAAATAGGAACTAAATCCATCATTTAGTTTAGAAGTAATGAGATCCTAAAAACTTTGATGTAAAATTCTGACATGAAAATTATAAGTCTGTGACCTTGACCTTGACATAACCTAGGGTGGTGGGGATGGTACTGTGCAAAATTTTGGACCAATATGTATCATCATACCAAAGACGAATCAAATCGGTGATAAAGTTAGGAAATAATGACTAACTTTAACGAAAACTTTAACATTTAAATTCTAAGTCTGTGACCTCGACCTCAAGGTCAGGGTCATGAGTGCTGATGGTGCTGATAAAAACTTTTGACCAGTATCTATCATGATACCAAATAGGAACTAAATCCATCATTTAGTTTAGAATTTTAAAAGTAATGAGATCCTAAAAACTGACATAAAATTTTAACATGAAAATTCTATGTCTGTGACCTTGATCTTGACATGACATAGGGTGGCGGGGATAGAAATGCACCAAATTTTGGACCAATATGTATCATCATACCAAAGATGAATCAAATTGGTAGTAAGGTTAGGAAAGACTGAGGTCTTAAAAACTTTAACAAAAACTTAAACATTTATGGACGCCGACGCCACAGCCAACGCCGAGGGTAGTACAATAGCTCTCCGTGAACGTTATTCAGGCAAGCTAAAAATATCAGTACTTTTGGACTGACTTATTTATGGCTATTTTATCAAATTTCTTCATTTTTATTGACCACAAATCTAGAAAGATCAAAACTGACAGCTTTGCATAACTTGCCTATAGAAATATTGCTTGTGTTGCGGTTTAACAATGTGTCAATCCTAGTGGGTCATTTTGTGTTGTCTCCCAGAGAAAGGGAGAAAAGAGATAGACGATATAGTAGAAGAGATGAAAGAGAGGAACAGGGAAGAAAGAGGAACAGGAATGAAAGTGAAGAATCAGAATAAAAACATTCCCCCTCTACCCTTACCTGCTACAAGGATAGCAGGCCTTGCCCAACCGTAAGCCAATATCAGTTGGACACCCCAGTGACGTAAGATACACGACACCTTCGCATGCCTATAAAAATAAGAAGTAAGAAAAACATGTTTCTTGAAATAGAATTTTCTGATTTGTCGACTATTGATTGAGTTGGGGTTTAACGACACGTCAACCCTTGTGGGTCATTTTGTGTCGTCTCCCAGAGAAAAGGAGAAAATAGATAGAAGGGATAGTAGAGGAGATACAGAGGGACAGGGAAGAAAGAGGAACAGGAATGAAAGTGAAGAAACAGAAGAAATAAAAACATTCCCCCTCTACCCCTACCTGCTACAAGGATAGCAGGCCTTGCCCAACTGTAAGCCAATATCAGTTGGACACCCCAATGACCATGATGACGTAAGATACATGACACCTTTGCCACAACCGAACACTCCCAATTAGTCGACTATAAAAAAATCTTTCCGATCATCAGTCACAAGAGACCGTAAGGTCTGAGGTAATTAGCAGTGTTTCTGCTGGAGGGTTTTAATTTGTTGTTTCTCCACATGTTCATTTTCCATCTGATCGCCATTCTTACTGGACAAGTCATTGGAGGCTGACTCCAGATCTTAGGAATTCAAATGAAAATGGTGTTTTCTGTTTCATTTCAGGGACAGAACTTACTTTCCTCAAGGGAAATTGAATGTGGTGAAACAACAAAGCAAATTATGTTGTCAGAATTTTTTCTGAAGTGACTGAATTTGAAAAAAAAGGTGACGCAAAGAAATAATTGTTTGTTTTGTATGGAATTTTAGGGTATATGGCAAGGATCGACAAACAGAAAATTGCCAATTGGTCCAGTCATTTTCAGCTGCATTTTCCGTGAGTTTGCCGTCATTTTCGGCTGCATGTACTGAGTTTGCTGGGCGGAGATCTCAGTATTTTCCTTAACCATTGTTAAAGAATTTCCATATTGCAATTTCCAAACGCAGATGCTGCGTTATTTTTAAGATAACGAATGACATACCAACATTGCTTACACTTGCTGAACTTACATGCACGTAAGTATTACAGTTATAAACAGCAATATAGCTCAAGTTTATAAGACATGCGCGATTTAATGTATTTTCACAACAACTGAGCACTCATTTGGTGAAGAGCACAAAGGGAAACAACCAGAATGTCTTCACATGTACAAGTCACGTTTTCATGTTCCCTTTGTGCTGCTGCTAGCTACTACATTTGTTTGTTTCTTTCTTTCTATCATGTCTACAGACCAGTAAAAAAGAAAAAAAAAAAAAAAAATAGTGTTTCATCCTAGAGCTGTATCGAGGCCCAGCACTTCGGCAGGTTGAGCATGTTGAAATTATAATTAAGGCGAATGAAGTACATTAAACAGATATTTAAATCAAATAAACAAATTAACAACAGCGAGAAAAACCTCTTTTAATTTTATTGTTGTAATGCACGACCAAGCAGCGCTGTCCCTTTTATATTATTGTAATGACCCCAAGTGTTGGGACAGATACTCCTGAGCAAACAGTGTAGACTCAGATCAGATGCCACAAAACATGTGGCTTCTGATCCACATCTACACTGTCTACCACTCTTCCAGCGATATAAAAGATGCAGTAAACTTGACTTGTTCAAATTTTAGGACTGGTATGTTAAGGCATTAAGGTGTCCCAATACTCAAGGTAAATACGGTAACAGCCAGTATTGATTTTTTCATATGTCAATCAAATGGACAGTTACTTATTTTTGACACGCAGATCAAGCAGCGTTGGGATAATGTTAAAGTAGATCCCTCAAGGCAGTTTCGGTCAATGATTACTGTTATGTGCTGACAAAACAAACCTTTTGTCATATCCAGATTTTGTCCCATTATAATCGCATTTTGCCCATTTGTAGCGATAAAGTCAAAGTAGTATTTTTGGAGTGTTACATTTATAGCTCCAGATACAATGTAAGGTGTGAATTTTAAAAGGGTTTCAATGTAAAAAAAAAATCCTCCATAAATGCTTAAAATGCAGGAAATGCCACCATTTACCTCAGAGATAAAGATAATAAAAAGGTTTAGATCAAAATGGCCAAAACATTTAAGCCTCTTTTGGCCATCTAACTTAAAGGTCTTTTTTTCTAGCAGAAACACAGGGCAATGCATATGGTTTCCAATTTACAAGTGTAAATATTGCAAGTGTAAATACACAATCATATACAAGAATTCCGCGGAAGGCGTCATCGCACCTGCTGGCGCAAAGTCACAGGTGCCACAATCAGAATGTGGTTATTAAATAAGTTTATTTCATTCTTAGCAGTGCTTACTTGGAAAACTGGGTTGAAAAAAAATGTAGACAAAGTGCCTAGTGGGGCACATATATTCCAGGCCAGTCCCATTCCCTCTAATGGCTATATCTTCAGCACTGACTTTTCGTATCATACAGCCCAATGATAATGGAACGTTGACGTAAAATGTGTAAAAGTCACTGGAGCATGAAATATAGGTCAAGGTCACGAGTCAAGGTACATGTACCTGCTAATTCAGTACATCAAGGAGAAGCACAATGCAAGGTATGATGGTTGTAGGCCTTATAGTTGAGGAGTTATCAAACATCAACGTAAAATGTGTCAAATATAGGTCAAGGTCACTGGGTCAAGGTACCTGCCAAGCCAGTGCAATGAGGTGAAGCACTATGCAAGGTTTAGTGGTTGTAGGTCTTATATTTGAGGAGATACCGAACTTCAATATAAAATGTGTCGAAGTCACTGGAATGCACAATATAGGTCAAGGTCACCAGGTCAAGGTACCTGTTGAGTCAGTACATCGAGAAGAAGTGCTATATAAGGTTTGGTGGTTGAAGGCCTTACAGTTGAGGACATCTGGAAGGGTGACGTAAAAGGTGTAAAAGTCAATGGAGCATGAAATATAGGTCAAGGTCACCCAGTCAAGGTACCTGCAGAGTCCGTACATTGAGGAGAAGCAATATGCAAGGTTTGATGGTTGTAGGCCTTATAGTTGAGGAGATATTGAACGTTGACGTAAAATGTGTAAAAGGCACTGGAGCGCAAAAAATAGGTCAAGGTCACCGGGTCAAGATACCTGCCAAGTGAGTCCATATAGGAGAAGCACTATGCAAGGTTTGGTGGCTAGAGGTCTTACACTTGAGGAGATCTGGAATGTTGACGTAAATTATGTCAAAGTCACTGCAGTTAAAATATAGGTCAAGGTCACCAGGTCAAGGTATCTGCTAAGTCAGTACATTGAGGGGAAGCACTTTGCAAGGTTTAATGGTTGTAGGCCTTATAGTTATGGAGATATCGAACGTCGACACAAAATATGTCAAAGTCACTGGAGCGCAAAATATAGGTCAAGGTCACCGGGTCAAGGTACCTGCCAAGTCTGTACATCTAGGAGAAGCACTATGCAAGGTTTGGTAGTTGTACGCCTTATAGTTAAGAAGATCTGGAACGTCAACGTAAATTGTGTCAAAGTCAATGGAGCGCAAAATATAGGTCAAGGTCACTGGGTCTACATATCTGCCAAGTCAGGAGGTCAGGGAGATGTATCATGCAAGGTATGATGGTTGTTGTAGAATTGTAGTTGATTAGAATACTAACTTTGACGTAAATGTCGAACTTCGACATAACAGAACTGTTAAGAGACAGACGGACGAACGAACGGACAGACGAATGGAAAAGCGGGCACCTATGTCGCAAAGTCAGGAGGTCAGGGAGATATTTCATACAAGGTTTGATGGTTGTTTAGTCTTGTAGTTGATTAGAATACTAACTTTGACATAAATGTCGAACTTCGACATAACAGAACTGTTAAGAGACAGACAGACGGACAGACGAACAGACAGACGAATGGAAAAGTGGGCACCTATGTCGCAAAGTCGGGAGGTCAGGGAGATGTTTCATGCAAGGTTTGATGGTTGTTTAGTCTTGTAGTTGATTAAAATACTAACTATGACATAAATGTCGAACTTCGACATAAATGTTGACAGACGGACGGACGAATGGACAGACATACGGAAAAGCGGACGCCTATGTTGCAAAGTCAGGAGGTCAGGGAGATGTTTCATGCAAGGTTTGATGGTTATTTAGTCTTGTAGTTGATTAGAATACTAACTTTGACATAAATGTCGAACGTCGACATAAATGTTGACAGACGGACGGACGGACGGACTGACTGACGGACGGACGGACGGACAGAAAATCGGACGCCTATATCGCACCCTGCTACAAGCAGGTGCGATAAAAAGGTAATTCAGATACCAGATCGAGTGGCTGATGTTATCACTATTTTCATCGGTTAAGTGCTGTGTGGTGCCTCTTGACTGTATAAAAAGCCGGGACTGATATACTGAACTTACAATACGTCATCACGAACGCTTCTATTTTGATCGTCGGCCATGTTAACCTCCTGACATGATTTACAGGCTTTCAAGTACCCTCCATAGAAAAAGTACATTGTAGGGATAAAGCAGGGCTCAAAATTTTGAAAAAGTAGGGCAAAAGTGGGAATTTCAAGCATGAAAAGTAGGGATAGCAGGGAAGTTCTGATTTCAGACTTAGAAAAAGATATAATAAGGAAATGAAAGTATGCCAAAATAAATGTTCCAAAAAAGTAGTTACAACTAAATTAAAAATATTTTTTTGCATCATGGCTGCTCAAAAAGTAGGGATAATAGGGCATTTTCAGAAAAAAAGTAGGGAAAAGTAGGAGCACAAAAAAGTAGGGAAAAGTAGGGCCCACTTGAAAGCCTGTTTTGGGTCACCTGCACATTTTTTGGCCATTGACTGATGCCAATCTGAAACACTGCCTTGTACAGTACAGCTCAGGTGGTTTTTCAAAATCCCCCCCGAACCGGTGGGGTTGATTTTTTAGCCCACCGCGGATCTTCCTGATACCCCACTCCAATTCCCACCGTGACAGATTTTTCGTCCATCGCGTTTCCGCCGAGTTCCCTCCGCAAAACCACCCACTTACCTGTAGAACTCCGCGGTGGGCAAAAGTTTATCCTGGCGAGCTAGATTAGTGACGTCAGAATGATTGACATTTCCGAATTTTTCCGAGTTTGCCTGGGGAGGAAATCGGAACCTTTATTTTGCTTACGCATCATTCGGCTGATTTGCCGCTGAATAAATACAGAAATATTTCTACCTAGAGATTAAAAAAAAAAAAACAAAAAAAAAAACAGAATTAATGAATAAAACGAGAAATAAAAAATAACGTATTTCTGTTTGTTTATTTCTTACCTTGTACCCGGGTACTTAAAGGGGCGCTTCTGCTATCTTAGAGGCTTTTATTTGGAGACCAACGAGCATCGTCTCGGAAAGAAAAAAATACGAGCAATGCCACGTGGGCGGACGCATTAATCTCCAATGGTCAGGATCGTGCATTCGATCCTCACAGATTGAGCGATTTATCATGAAACACATGTATTTGCTACGGTCATTCGCTCCTTCCACTGCTTCAAGATTGGCAGTTACAAGTTTCTGGTGGAAGGAAGTTCAGTGTACTAGTTAACCACTTATTGTATAAGCATGTCCCCCCTCTGTATTGGCGCAATTCATAAAAATGCTCTTCCCCATTCCATTTCGCAGTAAGATGCGCCGTCCGACTCGAGACCAGGAGGTCGCGGGTTCAACCCCCGCCGAGGCCGGCAACATTCTTTCATGGAGATTGATCAAGAAATATTGTCCACTGTCATTCTCTCCCTTCCGCTGATTCAAGAAGGGCAATTGTCAGTTTCTAGCGAAAGAATGTGCGCAATACTGGTTAACCGCTTAGAGGACTAAGCTTGCCCAGTAAACGTGTGGTTAGGTAAACTGACCGCACTCGACATGATCCCATTGGGTTGACTGGGCCGTAAAACCTCAACACAAACAAACAAACATTCCATTTCGCACAGATCAGACGCGTAAAGCAATCGCAGTTAACTCCCTTCTAAGTCAGTTACAGTTAGCTCCCTTAAATCAGTAAAACCTGCATTGTGAGTACCTTACCCAGCATTTATCAGGGTACAAGTGAATACTTTGTTACGTTATTCTCTTACAGTATAATACATTAATAACATTATATTTATTGGCTTATTCAGCAATCTTCAGAACTTTCGTTTCCATGTAAAGTGTTCTGTTTTTGTGGCTTCAATATATGCGATATGCAAAACCAAGACCGTAATTTATTTAACGAGTAAAAGAGACGCATTGTATAAACCTAGCGCATCGGCGGGAAAGCGTCTTCTGGGCTAATCCAGCAGACGACAGATTGAATTCGTTTTCTTTTTTTCTTTTCTTTTCATTACCAAGAAAACAGGATTTGACGTTTCATGCAGTGGAGACAATTTGCATGAAATGCAAATAATGTTCTCTTGGAAGAATGAGAAAAATATTTCAAAATGTCGTCTGTTGAAAATTGTACCCAGGGTGCTAAGTGTTAAGGTTTGCACAAACGACTCGCGCATGAGTCTGTGCATGGCAAAACCTACAATAAAACTTGTACGAAGAGACGGATCAGCCTGCACACTCTGAGACTGCACATCAGCAGATCTCAGTAGTCTGATCAGAGCCTTCGCTAATCGTAAGTACCCCCTATGATTACTGGGTGTAACAAAACGTCTTGTGCGACGAGCGAAGACTCGGGTCAGTACGCGCCTGCACATTCTGATAAGAGCATTTGCTGATCGTATTTACCATCGATAGCCGGGCTGTCCAAAGCAGAATAAACAGTGCGACTGCAACAGCACATTCTGTTCAGACCCTTCGCTGATCGTACAGTATGCGAGAAGCTTGCTTTATCTAGTGGGTCGATGCACAGACTAACCCGAGTCTTTGCTGGTCGCACGTACATTGTAGTATTGTAGGTTTTATCCGGTTCAAAGTTCGTACATTGTTATGGTGCTTGTTTGATGTAAGTGCAGTGGTGGGGCATGGTGAAATGTCTGCAGCCCTTTTATTAGATATTTTACAGGTTGAAATATTGGGAAAGGGTGCCTCGGTGGTGTAGTGGTAAAGCTGCGCGCCTTGTCACAGGGGTCATGAGTTCGATCCCAGGCTTCTTTCATATGGGACTTTAAACCAAGGTCCATACCTCCGTATGAACTTGCTATTAGTGGGACGTTAAAAAACTCACACACTCATTTGAATTGTCGTTAACTTCTGTGGCCCCTTGTTCGTTACGTGTGTTTTTTGTATGGGCTGTCTCATTGATTCAATGTCTCTTTGATAGCAGAGGCGCCCCTTTAAGTAACTTTATATTGACACGTGCGGTTGCTGCACGCGAGTGAGAATTTCCCTGTCTTTTACCACATTACGTCATTTATATTGAGCGCGTGCGGTTGTTGCATGGGAAAAGGCAGTTACAGGAATACCAAACATAAATACGTAGTTCGTGGATTCGAGGCAGATGTTTGATTCTCTTTGAGATTTTTGAATGTTTGTTTTTTGGGGGTTTTTTACGGCACATTAAGTAAGAATGACCATGCCGTGCCCACTCGTTGACCGGACCAAACTAAGCCACAGAATCTGGTACTTTTTCATATGGAGCTTTGTTGCGGCCCATGTTACCTGCTCGAACAGTGAATGGGGCTACCGGGGTTTTCTATGGACCAAGGGAACACCCAAATATATTTCAAGGAACAGGGCAGCATTGGTTAATATTTCAAGAGAACAAGGGAATAAACCTAATTTTGGGGGATCGGAAAATGGCAATTTGGAAAACTCATCCTTTTCTATGCATTGGCTATACGCATTCGTTATTGTCCGTCGGCAATCGCAGTGTTTCGATGTTTTATTAATATTCAAAAGGATGCTGATGATCGAAAACTGACTCAAGCAGGACGTACGAATATTGCAATTTATGCACCGAATTTGCGGTACGTTTTGTGTACGCAGATACCAACAATTCTGTACGCTCATGGTGAATGGGAATGCTTACAATCAAAATTCGTTAATTGCTGTCACACAATGAGTTGGAAAGGCTGATTTGATCAGGTCGGCAGTTTTGTCCTATTTTAATCGTGCATGCCGAAAAAGTACGACTGGCTTTAGCCACGCCCCTTTGAAAACAGCTGTCTCACTTCATCGCGGAAACACCGCGTGGCCTCCGCGGCTGTTTCAATTGCCTGTCATAATCGCATCGAATTTTACCTGTTCAAAAGTAATTTTATCAGGCGATTTTTACCACGGGAACGCAGCGGATCCACCGGCCCCGGTGAAACCACCGTGGGATACTAAAATTTAATCCTTTCCACCCGAATCCACTCCCCACCGGCTCGGGGGGGATTTTGAAAAACCACCTGAGCTGTACTGTAGATTGTCCTCATTTGGATATGGGAAAATGGATATAGGTCTACATAAAAAGGGTTATGCTGAATTACTGCAGGATTTTTTAATCTGCATTTGGACCTAAACAGGTAGTATATATATATATATATATATATATATATATATATATATATATATATATATATATATAGTGAGCGAAAACCTTTATCACACTTGAATGCCTCGCAAAGGAAGTATTCCCCTGAAAAGAGTTCCTTTGGGGGATACAGTTTAGAGAAAATGGGGCTTGGCATCTTTTGGGGGAAGTGTCTTAAATATATTATCAATGCGTTTCTATGGTATTGGACCTAAACCGATAGTATATATAGCGAAGATACATAACACCCATTATGAAAATAACGTCTTACAAGCAAGATAGCACAACACCACATTTGCATATGTATAATGCGCTGAAAAATAAACGGTGGGACACAACGAAACAAGAAGAATGTGACTGGCGCGAAAACAGCATCTAGCGTCTCGGTGATCATGATCAAACATTTTCCCTGACAGTTCATGGTTAATGCAAAGAACAAAATCTTGGTAAAAGTTCAGTCCCATTTGGACCTAAACCGAATGAACATATGGCTGCTGGTTGCGCTACTCTGCCTACAGACGTTTTCCTCATTAATGAGCAAATATTCTTGTGATGATGATAAAAAGAATAATAAACGTTACTTTTATTAGCAATTTTTAAAGCCCTCTCGTAATCCTGGTTTTGGCCATGTTTATTTAATTCCGCATACAAATTTGTCAAGTTTGACACCTGTGCCATGTTGGATAAATGGCGTGCGCGATTATTAGACAAATAAACATTTATTTGTTACCCACGAGCCGGTCATAAATTCGGCCCGTAATTTCGGGTTCACCTTATAACCGAAAAAGACTTTTCGTCCGGATTACCGAAATCCAATATTTACCAGAATCTATCGAAATCTAATATTAATTAAATGCAACTATATTAGCAGCTTAGTGTGTGCATTGGAGACGATAAACATGAAATATCAAAACCGTTATCCGGGAAAATATTTTAAATTGCCTAACTGTGTTCAAACTTTAGATCAGGTATGGTAAGGTGTCCAAATATTTAGGGAAAATATGGTTTGCAGCAGCCTGCAATAAAATGAAACACTAAACTTTTAAAGCGCAAAGCAAAATTTGTAGCAGACGATTTTCATTTTGGTTTAGATTTTCGTAGTAAATAAGTCTTGACATTCCATGTGAATTCGTCTGAATGCCAATAAAAGTCAAAAAGACTTATTTTCTATGAAAATATTAAAAAGGGATATTTTGAAATGTCGTCTGCTGCAGTTGTGATTAGCAGCGCCTTAAGATTTATTTTTAAGCAGATGGCATTCTGAATTTTTTTTTCTTATTTTCCGCAGAAAACAGGTTTTGACATAACATGCAAATTTTCTCCAACTAAAGATAATTTGCATGAAATTTCAAACCCCACTTTCTGGAAAAAATAAGAAACTAACAAAATGTCGTCTGTTGAATTAGCCATGGTTAAGCTTGGACAAATCCATTTAATTTGTGTGAGAGATTTTTTAAGTTCTATGCAATTCAATGCAAAAAAAAAAAAAAAAAAAAGAAAAAAGAAAAAATGCAAACTGTGATCAGATGCTGTGTTCTGTGACAACCGATCTTAGTCTACACGGATTGATTGTCAAAATACACTTTGTGAAATATAAATTCAGCAGACGACATTTTTAAATACGTTTCTTTTTTTTTTCTTTTTTTTTTAATCTGACTATCGGGAGCTCTATGTGCATCTTAAAATAGATTCATATGTCACATGATTATTGTAATTCTCTGGTTTTTTACACTAGCTTATGTTTTTACAATAGCTTATGTTTTACAATAGCTTATGTCTTTTCTCAGTTTAAAAATTGAATAGTGTATTGTATCGGACCTAATACTGTATATTGGGTCCAAGACTGCTATTGTCATCTGAGGGACCGAGACAGTTCACCGACAAGACAGTTCACCGACACATATTTTTGAGACAATTCACTGACAAAATTGGAGACAGTTCACCGACATATCTGAAAACAGTTCACCGACTAACATATTATTCCACATGTTTAATGCAGACAATAAATGTGTTTATAAAAGATAAATCAGCAATAATTCCATGAAAACAAAATGAAAAAAAAAAAATGTCTGAAACTATTTGTTGGTTCGAAGTTTTGGCAATACCGAAACCAGACATGACCATTAATTACTGGGACAACTAATTTGTACAAAATGGTCTAATTTTTAAAAAAAAAAATAACTTTGGTAAAATGTTTCAAGTGTAAGAGCATTAGATGAAGTAACAGAAAATGTTCAGCACAACTTTCAATCACCAATCAACATTCATGTGCAGAAAGCGGTTATCTTCACAGCATATGCAGATAGCAATGCCCGGATCATCTTGCAATATGGACAGTCTGATCAAAGTCTATCTACATGTAGTCCGGCTATTTAGACAGTGTAAAGTTGATCAATCTGCAGACACAATACTATACCGATCAGATGATGTGAGTGTGCATGTGAAACCTGAACCCTTGTTGTTCGAATATCTCGGACCTAATAATAAGTATATTGGGTCCTAGTAATATGAAGACAAATTTCCAAATGGGGCAACTCAAATAACATAAGGAAATGCTGATGTATATATATAGAACTGAAAACACTGAATTGTTATTTGTAAATATTGCATTATAAAAGAATATCTAAATACACTTCATTTTGTTGTCTTTATTTCGATTCCCATACTGTATTTACCATAAGCAGAGGAACGCATTTGCCTGAGCACACAGCACAGACAGCAGAGACCCAGATCAAACTGCTCCTAAAAGCACTTTGATCAGATCAAAGTCTGCACTTTTTTTGTCACTGAGCTCTTTTAGACATCATCAGATGGACTTTCAAATAATAGGATAAGTACAATGAGTTGATGTGTCTAAATACTTTAGGTAATTACTGTCCGGACAAAAAAGACATTTCCACATGTGAATATCTTCATCGCCCGTCAGGTCATGACTCTCAGTCTGTTATGGATGTTTGGCAATTTTTAAAAATGGCTACCATTCTTTTCTTATTTTTGATATTCCCAAATATTATTTTGTCAGTGAACTGTCTTCAGATATGTTGGTGAACTGTCTCCAGTTTTGTCGGTGAACTGTCTCCAAAATACGTGTCGGTGAACTGTCTCGGAACAGTCATGCTATGTTTTCCATTGTAGGGGAGGGCCTTAACTAATGTTGTGAGAACTTGTGGCCCGACCCCTTGCATTAGGAATTTTGCAATAAATATGATTATACTAATTCTCCGGTGTTTCTTGCGAAGTTTCTCATTGCCCTTTGTTTTTATTTTTGACTACCTCGAAATACTGACACTAGACAAATACCGGTACAACCTCTGAGGGTGTAATTAGGGTCGGTCATATTACCCCAGGACACCAGAGGACACCCCAGGACACCGGAGAACGCACTAGGACACCCTAGGACACCTTTATTTATAAGTTTTAAATATATTTTTACTGAAAAAAAAAGTATAATTTTGTTCAAACAGACATTTATGTACACTGTAAAATACAAAATAATCGATTTCTTCCGCAGTCATCATGATAAGGTTTTGTTTCAGTAGAATACCACTGTAAAGTAGAGAGTTAATACTTACAGGTACTAATATATTAATTAAATTATATGGCAGTACAGTTAGTTTTCGCCCTTTCACGTTTCTGGATACACCTCCTTACTGGTACCAGATAATTCATCAGGGTCTACATTGCTTTCATGACTGACGGATGGACAAGTAGTAAATTTGCACTCTCACTGCCTTACCACAGAAGTTCACATTAACATATTAAAATTATATATAAAAAGAAATTGAACGAGAATCCTCGCTGAATTCATTTATTTAAAAATAATTGATATTTTTAACAGTCTTTAAAAAAATAAAAGCGAAAATGTTCGCTGAATGTCAACTTTGGGTATCATCAATCGACAGTCCTTATTAGGTGTTAAAGGGATAATCTGTTGTAATGGAATTAGCCACATATCTAGTAATCAATAAACAAGCGGGTGTTTGCATAAGTAGCATTTACAGATAATTTACAGGTATTAATGAGATTAATGAGATAATCGGGTACCCTGTTATCTTTAGAAAAAAAAAAATGAATAGATAGTAAAAAAGGTAAGAGAAAAGTCCAGGGAGTGCCACAATCACAAACCGCAGCCCTTCCCAGACCCTTTGATTTTCATTTATTCTGGAAACAATAATATGGTTAAATGAGCAAACAATTAAACAGCTTTCTGGATTGAATGTAGATACAAGACTATTGTCACTTAAAAGTTTTAACGTTTGCCGGAATTTATATACAACCGAAGACTAGAATCAGAATGAGGCATTGATAAGTTGATACACAAACTGCCTCATACTCAAGATATATCTAACCTCGTATCTCCTATAATGAAGTTATGGTAGGCGTACACTCAAACAAAAAACACCGCCATACCCATAATTTAAGTAGTCGTTGAAAGACATATTATTTGACAGATTTAATATATCCTTCAACCTAAAAAACAAAACAAAACAAAAAAAAAACAAAAAAAAAAAAAAAAAAGCTAATCTCCCTGTATGTGTAAGAACAGGACATAGATTTGAATTAACCAGGGAAGCAGTGGGTGGGTGAAAAACAATTTCAAAATATCATCATTGAAGTGATTTTCCTCCTTCACTGCGCCGGTATGAGAACTAAGGGAAAGCCGTACAATGGCGGGAATTTTTCAACAAAATGTTATTACACTTGTCATTGGTTGTTGAATTGGTTGTTGAAAACCAATGAAAAGTACACAAACAAATCAGAACGCTATCCGGACTGGTCCCACAAAATTTCGACGTCGAACTAATCCAGACTGGTTTTCTACGCTGTTTAATGAACATTATGGCACATAATTGTACAATTAAACAGCTTTCTGGATTGAATGTAGATACAAGACTATTTTCACTTAGAAGTTTTAATGTTTGCCGGAATTTATATATTTACAATATGTACAACCAAAGACTAGAATCAGAATGAGGCATTGATAAGTTGATACACAAACTGCCTCATACTCAAGATATCTAACTTCGTATCTCCTATAATGAAGTTATGGTAGGCGTACACTTAAACAAAAAACACCGCCAAACCGAAGGTCCGCCAAACAAAACTGAAAACAAGACCAGTCCAGAGAGCGTCCAAAAGAGCATACACATGGAAATCAAACATACGACCGCAATCCGGGGTTCCACCCAGAGGCCAACAACCAGGAGGCGATGCGTCAGCATGGTTGAGGAATGAAGGTCTTACCTTACACACGGTCTAACTAGTTACTGATAGAGCTTCCGGTGTGTCAAACCAATGTTGTCTTCACTCCCCTTCCATGCCCATCAGCCTCACCGACCGCCGGCCTCTGAGACTATCCCAAACGCAGGAAATAAGGTTCATGCGCCTGCAAAATACATAAACAAGAGTTAAAATATAAACGAACATGAAGATAAATAAAATGTCATTATGCAACTAACAAAGTCATGTCGGGAGATATTTCAGCGAAACTGTCCAATTCTGCTGCCTGACTAATTCATAGGTTTTCAAAACTCAAAATTGCATAATACACAAAAGGAAAAGAGCAACATAACGTTTGTCACAAAACAAACTTTGTATTCTCACAAGTCTGTTGCTAAGGTTATACCTTTGTTTCTTGAATTCCACACTGAAAAGATTAAGCATCAATTTACATCCTCTCAATAAAATAAATATAGCCTGCAATAACTCTGTTTCACATAATAAGCTGACCGGCACACCACCCCCTCTGTCGCGTGTTGGCTGATCTGAGAGCCCCATTACATACTGACACTTCACAGACCTGGCCCGGGGATGACATACTCCGCCATGAACCAACTGACTTCTCAGGACAACGTGGTGCCCCAAGTAAGCCACTCCAGTAACCAACCGCCGAAAGGGAGGGAGATGCCCCCAACGACCATTATTTAATCTTATGAATCAAATGTGCCATAGAGTTAATGTAAAACTGTCTAAGCCTTCGGGTTCCTTCTGTGTTCAAGTGAAGACCTCGATCATTAACCGCATATAATTCACGCAGAGAAATTCGGCCTTTGTGAAACGGCTTAAATGTATGTAAATACTGGAATCTTCTGTCTTTACATAGTGCTTTCAGTTTCAAAACTTTTTTCATGATTCATTCGTCCCCGAGGATATCATCAGCTCAGTATCAGTTCCTAAGTGCTGAGGTTGATACTGCGGTCTTAACGTCAGTACTAAAGTACTGAATTAAACAACTATTTTTATACCTCGATCTTTGTTATAGTACAAATTCAAAACTTTTTTTCTAAAATTAAGACTGACTTGTCAAAATGACATGTATCTTAGCGGGTTCGGGATCCACTTTTTAGGCTTATTTTGCTTTCTGTATGTCTTGCTGCTTGTCAAGACATGCACATCATACGTTTCATTTCCAAACTTTTAGGTTTTAGCCACACTGATGAAGTTTAAATAACAGAAAGGCATCTGTGGCACTAAATTAGGTATAGTTAAGCTCATTTTGTTATTTATGTAAATACATGTAATCTTCTCCCCCACAGCACCATGATCCACTGGCCTTGGCAAAAGTGCAGACATAACAATATCAGTGCTGCTTTTTTTTCCCTAATCTGCGAGATAAGATTGTTGAATGAGCTCAACATAGCTCCAGCATCCATTGAATTAATACCATTGGTGCCAACGTGAACAATGGAGATTGGTTTGTCAAGAACTATGTGACCTTTCTCAATCTTGCTTGCTAACTGGTTAATATACCTGGTAAGGCTAATACTTCTGTGTGCCGAATGTCTGTAACATGCTTTGTGATTGTCAGAAAAGATCAGCACCTTGATTGGCGTTCTTTCTGAAACAGATAACATCACAATACCCTTGTCTTGTGTTAACCGTCTGAACCGGATATAATTTTGAGAGCCATTCGTTCACTGACAGATAATGTTTCCTGAAAATCAAATGATAGATAATTTTTGTAACAATCCGAAAGCCAGTCACCATGGTGCTGAATGAGACTAGTGGATACCCCAGATTTAAAAGCAAATGAGCACCCGCCGCGTCTCAGGCTGTGAGATGAATATAAAGTTGGGTCCCTGCCTGTCCTGGCCACCAATCCTTTAATTCTGCCCTGCAATGTTTTGTATGTCAGTGGCTTCACTTTGCCATTACTGTTCTTGACCAAAAAGGCAGGATGACGGCCAGACGCAGGCAAAAGAGATGCCATACTCTTAAATGCTTTTACTGGGCACAGCTCAGAGCCTGGGATAGCAACTAAAGGCAATTTCGAGCCCATTTTCAAACTGACTAGTCTTAGACCATTTGATCATAATAACAAAAAACCCTTAAAAACAAAATATCTTGCCTTAAAAGCTGCTTATCAGGATCAAAGTCTGTCACTGAAACTGGAACCATGTTCGATTTTCTTGCCATAAGAAAAACATGAATAAAATAACACACCAAATTGTGCTGTCCTCAGGATCCTCTATATTAAAAGGATCTCTGGAGTTATAGGTAAGGCTCTTTTTGGCATATGCAAACTCTTTCTTGCCATATCCCTAAGCATCAAATCCAGCTGCACTTTATTGTCCAGGGGGAACTTGATGTCATGCATATAATGTAATGTTTTGACACCAGAAATATAGTTCTTGACAGACTCCACCGAACTAAAGGACCGGCCCAAGAACTGTCCATACAGGCATAAAGTCTCAGTTGAAGTGGGAACTGGCCTCAGTCCATAAAATTCACACACAAAAAAAGGAAATAAGCCCGCCATTGCACCTGCAAGTTTTTATGCGTGCCTTCAGCAAAGGCCGCCCTCAGAGAGTCCTTGACTTCATTTCTCAATATCTTCAGAGAAATTTCTAGTACATAAATTAAAAACTTATAAACCTTATGGACAAAACCCTCACCCACAGCAACTGCGACCTTAGATATGCTGCTTAAAACCTAAAATAGACTGAAGCTATTCTTTTTCCTTAAATCTTTGTGGCTATGCCCTACCAAGGACTGGAAGGGAAAACAAGGCACTGTCCACTGGAACTCTACTGCACTTCAAGTCTCCTACCTGTGCCCTGAACAGCTCATCAG
The DNA here is from genome assembly GCA_964016985.1 of Anodontia alba. NCBI lineage: Eukaryota > Metazoa > Mollusca > Bivalvia > Lucinida > Lucinidae > Anodontia > Anodontia alba. The sequence goes on along the minus strand of OZ024821.1, from coordinate 68,893,512 downwards.
CATTTTTGTGTAAATGCCATCTTGTTGAGAGAATATCGGCCACCCTGTTATCCTCACCCCGAGTATGTTGGGCCTTAATACTGAAATTGTTTGTTGCTGCTGTGAAGCAAATCTCCCTTAGACATGATTGATGGAACTCATCCTTCGAGGCTCCCCTGTTGATCAGTTTGCAAGATGACATGTTGTCACAGTATATCAATACCTTTTTCCCCCTCAACCTATTTTCCCAAATTTTCAGGGCAACTACAATGGTAAGAAGTTCAAGGGCATTGATATGCATCTGAAGCTGTGCTATACTTAAAGGGAATTCCTCATGGAAATATTCAGACTGCATCATTCCCCCACACCCAGAAGGACATGCATCATAGGCAAACAGTTCATCGGGTTTGCCCCATTCCTCAACTAACATCATTGAAATACCATTAAAAGAAGGTAAAAACATTTTCCACCAAAGCAGATCCTTCCTTACATATTCAGGAATGACCTGCGCTGGTTTTGTGCCATGAATTTGCCTTAGCCAATTCAGGAGTCTGGCTATAAATACTCTACTTGCATGCACACAAGAAGATATAAAGCTCAGTTTCCCAACTAGAGACTGCAATTCCTGCAGAGTTGCTGATTTTTTTTCTGCAGCCACAAACTCACCAATTCTCAAATTTCATGTACCCTGTCTTCAGTTACACTGATCGAGTGTCATCTCATCAGTGTTGAAAAGTACGCCTATAAATATCATTCTAGTACTGGGATGGCATGCTTTCTCCCTGGATTCTTCAATCCCGCAAGAAACCAAAAGATTTCCTAACTCCTGAAATGACTTCACGGCATATTCTGGCTTTTCTGCTCCTGCAAAACAACAACAACAACAACAAGGGGTGTTAATTACAGGTAGGACTGCCGATCGATAATAAGTACACGAGTATATAGTGTATTGTGTAACTATTATTAATATCAGAGGAATGGAACTTCCAAATTTTGTTCATTTTATACTTTTTGAGCACTGTAAGGCATTTTTGTTGTTCAGTGAAATCAAAAGTGAAAATAAAGGTGCCTAGGGTGTTTTCCGGTGTCCTCCGGTATCCTGGGGTGTCCTCCGGTGTCCTGGGTTACAAGACTGACCGGTGTAATTCCATTACGGGCTAAACAAGCGCGAGCATATAATTCTCGCGCAGAACAGAAGCTTTACCAGAATGAAAACAATGTAAGTACATAAGCGTCTATTCAACGGTCAAAGGATGCTTTTAACACATTTTCAATTTTGTTCATAATTTAACTGGTAATTGTGATTTTATTTATCAAATGGACAAATGTATAATAACTATGTTTCTTGTAGTTTACAGGATACAATCTGGCATTATGATAAAGGAGTGTATTAATTTTTTGGTGCAGAATTTCCCAGACAATAAAACTGTCAATTGAACAAGGAAGTTTTCCGGGTACGGTACCGTAGGGTGCAGGGCAACTCGCCCCAAAGACAACTCGCCCCACATAAAACTTGCCCCAAAGACAACTCGCTCCACATTCAAATGAACAACGCCCCATTTAGAAGACAACTCGCCCCACTGATAATAAAAAGCACATAATGTGACATAACAAACAGAAAAGAAAGTATTTATTTAGCAGTATCGCACTTAATGTGCTTAATTACCATGCCGACGGATGGATGCTGGATGGGCAGACGTCAAACGGATTGATGCATTTAAAAATAATTTTAAAATGTTATAAACTGGCATAAATACATATTAAACATTTTTTAATATTTATAAATGTCTTTTCAAAGTCTCCAACAAAGTGGCATTACTTAAATGTTCACATTTATTTATCTATTTTGCCATCTTTCAATATTATCAAAGAGAAGCTGAAAAAGAATCCGGGCAGTGAGTGGGTGGACCTTGGGGAAAAACATCAAATACTAAAGCATTACAACGACATATTTCTTCTTTTATACTAGTGCCATAAAAGAGAGCTTATAATGCAGCCATACATTATCCTCAGATAGACAGAAAGACAAACTGTCACATTAACAAATCCGTGTAAGTAACTCGCTTGCATACTCCGATTTGAAAAGTGGAGTTTGTAGAGCTATACATTACTTTCCTTTTTTTTTTTTTTTTTTTCCTGTTTAACCCTTAGCGTGCTGAGAAAAAAATGAAACAGGCCTATAAGAGGGGTACCCCTACTCGAGAAGTCATTTCTCCCTTAATTTTGCCTTGATTTACCTGGAATTTTCATATATAATTTGCCGATCGTAGATGGCCATTTTACCAGCAAGAGGATGGTCACATGACTAGAAAGTCACGTGATAGTCACATGTAAACCGGGAACCGTTTAAGACACTTTAAAAAAAAAAAAAGTTACAAGAGACCAGCGCCTACTGTGTACTATTGCGAATGAAACGAGTGACATATATAAGTTCTACTGTTATTCCTACTTCTTCCTCACTGGAAATGATTTAGGTGTTATGGGCTTTTTCTCCAGGAAATCGTGATCAATCTGTTGAAGTGAGTGCTAAAATTAATGGCAGCTTCAAATTCGGTATTCTCGGTCTTTATTAGTGTGGGTAAAATCCAGCACCCGACTATCTAATAAAAAGTGGCATGTTTGTATGAAAGTAGGTTCACTCCTGTATGAGAACACTTGCTCTGAATAGTTGCATGTGGTGTATAGTAAGTATGACAGGCTTTAGAGTTGGCAGACCCCTCCTGGACGCCTATAGTCGCCTACAGCAGTGTAAAGGTTAACTAGTGCAGACACGTTAATTCTCCCGAAAATCGCGGGAGGGTCACGGAAAAACAGCTTTTCTCACGCCTCACGAAATTTTAAAAAATTCTCCTGAAAAAACAAAAACCCTGATTTTTGGTCAAAATTTTTTGAAAAGCTACGCTTGTAAATTGGAAAACACTATGGCTCGATCCGAAATAGTCTAAATATCAATCCGAAGTAGTACCAATATTGATTGAAATTGCAAAACACTTGGATTGAATGGGGGAAACGCATTAAACATGAAAAACAAAGCATCTTGATGCCGTTATTGCATTGTGGGATAGTGTTGTCCAAAATGGCGAAAACATTGGCATTTCCGGGGCTTTGCTCCCCAAAAAAATGTGTAACAATAAACTAAAGCACCGTAACCCATCCTCAAGATCCTAGAAAAAGGGAGAAACCAGAAATAAAACAATCTATCTCTCGATGACAAGTGAAATCAAAATAGTGATGCGATTGAACTGCCAATCGAGACTGACCACAGTTTAATATGCATCTGGGCGATCGTAAAAATCACTTTCCATGACACTTTCTTTGGTCACAAGGAGCTTGCAATAAAATAAAAAGGCGGGGTTTAAAACTAGTCACAACACAAGTTACAGTTCGGAGTTCGAGAAAATGTATGACTGGGTAAAAAATAAAATTGACAAAGGGGTCTCCAACCGTACAATACAATATGCAGGTTATTTAATTATTGTGAAAGGAAGCACTAAATAAAAAGAAAATAAACATTAATGTTTTTATTTTTACTTTTATTTTTGATAAAAAGAGCCTTTATAAAACTCTCAATTTTGAAAATAGTCCACTAGGAGACCTGATTGGCCATAAAACCCAAATAACACACTTATTCACTCTATTTTTATGATCCTGGCATAGCTTCAGATAAAAGGAGGTATCCACATATTATTTTTGTTATTTCTCTTCAAAAACATATGTTGTGAGGCACTTCTAATGAGTATCACAACATGTGTTTTTGTGGAGGAAAAAAAGCAGTACATTTTGGTTGAAAAAAGAGTGTCTTATTTGGAGCTATGGGAGGACTTGTATGTTTCAGTTTTCTCCAACATGCAGAGTGATCAGAAAGAAGTTGAAGAAAATGTCAATGACGCTACATTTGGTATCCTCCCAGAGGAATCTGATGTGAAATCTGAAATTAACACAGATGTGAATCTTAGTTCACTGAGCAACATCACAGAGACTTCTGTCACCATAGATAGTTCCAGTGTTGGTAATGACACCAACACAGGCGATGGAATAAGCACTGCTACCTCACTAGGGCCTACCAGTCTTATACCAGAAAATCTAGTACTTGTTGAGACGTCTAAAGGGTGAGTAATCTGTGTTCAGCATTTATTAGGAGAGTGCTGTACATGTCTTTACACTAGGCCTCGGTATCTCGGTTGGATGCGCGTCCGACTGGAGACCAGGAGGGCGCGGGTTCAACCCCCGCCGAGGTTGGCAACATTCTTTCGTGGAGATTGATCATGAAATATTTTCTACAGTCATTCTCTCCCTTCCGCTGATTCAAGAAGGGCAGTTGTCAGTTTCTGGCGAAAGAATGTGCACAATACTGGTTAACCGCTTAGAGGACTAAGCCTGCCCAGTAAAGGTGTGGTTAGGTAAAATGGCCGTGCTCGACATGATCCTATTGGGTTGACTGGGCTGTAAAACCTCAACACAAACAAATGTCTTTACACTAAATATTTGGACAGCCAGGCTTAAGCAAACAGTGTAGGCCCAGATCAAACTGCTCCTTCAGGGAACAGTTTGATCAGGGTCAACTCTGTTTGCCATACTGTCACAACAAATAGACAAAAGCAAAGTGCTGATAAAAGCAATGTTGACATCTTCCAAATATTGATAACTCATTATTTTTCATCCAGTTTTGATCAAATTTGCATCAGATTGCAGACTTTTCCAATATCTTGTATCACCAAACTTGCTTTTCCCTTTAACACACATTGCACTATTGCTGTCTCTTATTCATGTCAAAGGCTGATATACACCACAACCTCTTTATAACACTATTGTTGGGATCCAAAAACCAAAACCATGTTAGCAAAACAAGTGCATTGTATCCAAACAAAAATGTATAGATTATATAGAAAAATGACCATTTATGGTCATTTTTCTATACAATCTATGTATTTTTGTTTGGCTACAGCATTTTTGGGGTCCTTCTTATATCCAAAACCATGCTGTAATGAATCATGTTATAAAGATATTGCTGTCCTAACCACATAAAAGTTGTAACAAAGGAATGAAGCATAGCTGAAAAAAATTCCCGCCTATTGTGGGATTTGAAACCGGTCTTCCCGCATAAAAATCCAATGCTCTAACCACTGAACCAAAGAGTCAACTCTCTGAGGCAGTTGTTGAGATGTCTAAAGGGTAGTAATCTGTGAGTAATGTGAATATATAGGTACAAGCTATGCAAAATCTGCTGAGGCAGATTATCAAAGGTAGGAGTGATAGGCCATAACACTCCCTCTCTTCAAGGAAGTCATCATTTATGATGATGAGAAGCCATTTTTTGGCAACGTAAAGTCCTTTCTCAGACAAGCCCCCATCTTACGACATGAAAGTCGTAACAAAGGAATGAAGCATAGCTGAATAAAATTTCACACCAATTGTGGGATTGGAACCTGGTCTGCCCGTATAAAAATCCAATGCTCTAACCACTGAGTCAAAGAGTCGACTCCCTGACGCAGATGAAATATATTTGCACAAGCTATGCGAAATCTGCCAAGGCAGATTATCAAAGGTAGGAGTGATAGGCCGTAACACTGTGTAATTTAATTGTACAAGGTCTGTGTCTGAGCTTGTCCACTTTGTTTAAATTTCATGGACATACTGAAATTAAAGATAAAATGTAGCAAATACACCATCAGTATTCTTTTATGTTTCAGTTTAGTATTGTCAGCTCTACCAGATGGAATTAATGGGCTCGGTTATGGCAATATATCATCCTCAGTGGATGATCAAGGAAGACAATTTATTACTCCAACACTACCAGGTACTGAAATGAGAAAATGTAGTTCTTAACAAATCTGCTTACTGAAACAGTTGTGTATCTGCACAATATCTTGTGAACCAGTAGTTGGATTCTTACCAAATTTTCATGGATATTTTATTGGGACATAAGAAGAACTGATTAGATTTTGGTGACCTTGACCTAATTTTCAAGGTCCACAGCAGTATAAAAACTGAAAATTCACGTTGTGTGGGGAGTGGGGTGGAAGGGGAGGGGGCACATGATGTGTGGGAGAGAGTGGGTGGGGGGGGGGGCAACATCTGTTTTTCTCTGAAAACACTGTTACTAGTTCTTATTATAGTCCTTTTCCAGGTACTTGTAGCTCGAGATAAAATGGGGCTTCCATATAATATTTTCTTGTTTCGCCATGAAAACATGGTGTGGATACTCATTAGAAGCACTTCGGCAAGGCAAACCTAATGAGTACCCACAACATATATTTTCATTGAGAAATAAGAAAAATATCAATACTTTTCAGCTGCAAAAATTGCTATATCTGGAGCTATGCTTATTTCAGGCAGTATTTTCATGTTGTGTCGTTTCGGCCTTTTCAGTATTGTAATCAATCCCTTGCATTCCTAGTATACATAAAATATAGTTAATAATGTTTCATACTGCAATGCATGATATTAGGCATATACAGCTGAATGACTGGTCTATTTGTCTCTATGTCTTGGTAGCTATGGCGTACACCAGTTAAGACAAGAGTTCTATCCCCTCATAGATAATACATGATTGGATGATTTTTTTTATATCATACAGGAAGCACCCACAGTTTCAGAGATTTGACTACATGAAATACATGAAACATAGACTGCATTTTAACTGCACAATAAATTAGCCTGTAGATAATATGCTATATTCTATTCTGTTCATACCTTCCACAGAAAAAACGACTGTACAGTTGTCCCATACAGTTTTAATCCAGAAGGCCCCTTAGGCAGTCACTTGTGTGACATCATTCCTCCTGCTTTTTTGATCACGTGTCAGTTTCTTTTTCTGTGGACGAGAAAGTAAACAAAGGATTTTTCTCCAGGTGAAAAAAATCTATGTTTTCTTTTTTTTTCTCTGGTTGAAATTATAATCTTTGTTCTTTCTTATGTTCCTGTATCATGCCTTTCACTATTCATACTATCTTTTGTTGTAAATCATTTTTCGAATTCTTGTAATTATCCATCGCTGGTTTGTTGAAATGAGTTTTCGCGACTTTCATGACAATTCTTCGTGGTGAATGTGATCAAATAAAATCGTGTTGGGACAATTATGAAAAATGCATTAAATGTTCTTCTTGTTCCAGGGAATCAACCTGTTCTACATATAGCTCCTGGTCAGGTAAAACCTGGAAACTTGCCAAAGAAAGATGAACTTACGCTTCTAGAAAGTGGGTCATGGCTAGAAGAACATCGCAAAAGCCATGTCTGATTCATCAGACGAAAAAAAATTGGATGGGATCACCACCCCACATGGCCCTGCTGCCCGGGGGTAGATCCATCCAGGTGGCAACTCCAAGGGTACTTGTACCCAGAGGAGTGTAAGGCCACCGGCCACTGGTCAACTGGCCACGGGCCATTTGCCCAATGGACAAGAAGACATCATAGACCGGCCACTGGTTACTGGCCACCAGTCAAATGGAATTTATACAAGAATTTTGAAGTCAGACAATCAACGGTCACCGGCCATCCAGCCACCGGTCATTGGACTTAGAAAATATCAAAACAGGGGAAAGTCAATGTTCACTGGCCACCGGCCACCAGTCACTGGTCATCAGACTTTATATCAATCTGCATTTAGTGAGACTCATGCCACGGGCATGGAATTCACTAATAATAACTCAAAAGAGTTTTATTACCCCTGGAACCGAACTTTAGTAATATGTCCGATCCGAGTGTTGTAATCAAACGGCCTGACAACAACTGGATATCGGACAACAGACAGACTTTACAGACTTCCCTCTCTGGATGTATTTCCAAGAGGGATCAGTCTAGAAGTAAACATAAATCCAAGAAGAGGAGGAGACGTAGATCATCTTCTACATCCTCCTCTTCTAGGTCTGCATCTTCAGACTCTCGCAAAAGAAGCAGAAAGTCAAAAAGATCCAAACTTTCTCACAAGAAAAGGAGAAGATATACATCTTCTTCTTCTTCTTCTTCTTCTTCATTATCTGATAATCAGTCCCATGATTATGGCAGATACAAAAGAAGTAGACATAGTTCACAGGCTGCACAGAATCCGAGTATGCTACAGCCTGCGGAAATAACTAATGTCCAGACAATACCACAACCTGAACAGACTACAATGCTCTACAAAGGACTCAGGTTCAGACTCTGAAACTGAAACCTAATCCTTTGATAGGGCAATCAATGAAGTTTTCAGGCTTTTGCCTCCGGAGTTATGCCCAAGGCCAACCGAGGAGCATACTCCGACAAAGCCTCTATGTGGCATTGAACACCTAATGGAGTCGCATGCGACTCCATTATTAAAATTGCCACAATCTAAGCTAGTTTAAAATACTGCCAGATTTCTCCAAAGCAAAATTGACACGGAGAAATGTGGCAGAGATTGGATATGCTCCCAAAATTTAGTATCTTCCCTGACACAGACTAAATTTTATAAGAGCCAGAGTATTTCCCAACAGAGTCCGAAGCTTCCCTGCTGGATTTATCCAGCAAGGGAAAATGCTCCATTCCAATGAAAAATATTGAGTTATGCGAAAAAAAAAGACCTTGCAAACTTACAGCGATAAACTCGCTTGCGGATCTATTTTCTTCTGCTGCTTAATTATGTATGCAGCAACAGGCAATGTCCGTTCCAGCTCTTTCGAGACTGCTTGAAGCCATAGCTAAGTCTATAAAACTTGCAATGGCTATGTCTACGATCTTAGCTACAGAGATTTTCCAAGCTAGACGTGATGCGGTGCTGGCCACCTCTAAGATTTTACTGGACAATTCCAACCATGAGTTGCAAAACTCTCCAATAAATTCTAAAACCTTATTTGGTAACAAAATTAAGGAAGTTGCCAAGGACAATTTTGAGGCCCAGCAACAAAAGCAACTTTCCCTTCTTTAAGATTTAAGCCCATGAAGTTAGGGCTCTATCTTCCTCTTGGGCCTTTTGTGATAAAGTTCCACTCAAAGAGATTCTAAAGCAACAGTAGGGAATCAATCTTCTACCTTTGTTGTTCTGTCTAAGGGATATGTCTCAGCAACTTCAAACCTGCATAATTTGGGCCGTTGTTGTGGCCCAAAAAGTGGTGGGGGCCATAACAGAGCCTCGGATGCCTAAAGAAGACTAACAGCCTCCAAACCCTACAATACATATTAAGTTTATTAATATCATATATATGTTGGAATGAGCTTACTCTTAGGATTTATATCAAGAACAAGCTTATTCTAAGAGTTTCCTGAGCCTTAATCCAGAAGTGGAGAGATCTACCTGTTTAGTGTTAGAATTGGGATCTCCTTCCCACCATTTTATGCTAATTCTAGCACATTATCTATAGGCTAATGTATTGTGCAGTTAAAATGAAGTTTTTAAAAGTAAAACATATTTTAACAAGCAATACTTAACCTATAGATACTCGTAAGATAATCCCGTCTCCCTATCCCCGCTTAGCTCTACCCTTTAGAGCTTTACATTCAAAGAAACTGACACGTGATCAAAAGAGCCAGAGGAATGATGTCACACAGGTGACTGCCTAAGGGGCTTTCTGGATTAAGACTGTATGGGACGACTGTATGGTCGTTTTTTCTGTATAAGGTATGAACAGAATAGAATATAGCACATGATCTATAGGTTAAGTATTGCTTGTTAAAATATGTTTTACTTTTAAAAACTTCATTTTATACCGAAGTGTTCCTGAAATGTACCCATAATTTAGTGTCTCCCCAAAATGTAGACCCTAGCTGACACGGGCAGCAGAGGCCTAACAGTAATCATTGTCTGTCGGTCTACCGTTCGTCTGTCAGCATTTTGTTTCCGGTCCATATCTTTCTAATGCTTAAGGTAATTTCATCAAACTGTATATGATTACACAGTAGCGTAGGAAGGTGTGCAGAGTGCAGAATGATAACTCTGGCATGCTGCTTTACAGATTATGACCCTGGTTTTAATAATAATTGTCGTTTCATGTTCAGCCCGTATATTTATGGTCATTATAGATATTTTTGTCAGAGTTTATATACTTACTCATTGAGGTTTGCAGATGTGCATAGTTTAAGAATGGTTATTTTTTCCTCTTGCTTAACAGATTTATGGCCCTTGTTTTAATAAGCAAGTCTTTAGGGTTCTTTAAAACATTTGAGTCCTCATACGAGAATAGGGTACTTATAGGTGTCTGACTTGTGATTCTTTAAATAGACTAGGGACATGACCTTTTGTCTGAAGCTTCCCAAAGGTCCCTACTACATGTTTGCAACAAGCAAAGGCTATGGCGAGACTGCACCTATGTGCTGGCCAGTCTGAGCCTGGGATGGATGCCAGTGCAATAATGACCCTTTTCTCATGTGATGGCTCATTTTCCCGCCACACATCTTCTTCAGCATCTGAAGGCGAGGAGCTAAACCTATCCGATGATTCAGACATAGATGTACCAATCCAGCGAAATGAGTGTGCATTAGTGTTTCCTGCCATATGATGATAATCCTGTTAAATGGCTCTGGTGTATCAGATATCCATGTATGATGCACCGGAGCTCTGTAACGTATGTATCTCAGATGTTCGAAGGAGATTTTGCGGCCTTGGAATTTGAATGTGACTACTGTTAGAAAATTTTTCTGATTAAGTGTCAACTCTCATGACGAATTACTTGTTACCATGTAATAAGTGATTTCAAATTGAACAAAAAGTACTACATTTCTTGCAAGACCGGTTAATATTAGTTGCAGAATATATTGGTGAACTTTTTTAGTAACTTGTCTTGACCTTTGTTGTGCAGTTTAGATCTGGAATGCAATTCATGCAATTAATTGTTGTATAAAGGTTTGAATTTATATCAAATTGTTTGTTGTGTTCCTTATTGCATTGTCTACTGGATACCAGTAAAAAGTTAGGAAATATTTTTAAAAACTTCAAAATGGCTGATTATCCCCGATAGAAGGGCTGAGCAGTGTTGAACATGGCTGCATTGCCACGCTAAGACCGGCATGCATCACGGCTACACTGGTTTCGCGTGTAGACAAAAAAATCAACGGGCCTTTGTCAAACACCAGGAACATGTTGGGCTATCTGTAGGTCACGAAATGCATTGAAACGAAAGCAACTGTTGTTTTTTACTTAGATGGCCGAAATTTCTGAACCCCCTCTAGTTCCTAAAAAAAGAATTTTCCAATCAGTCGACTATGAAGATTCTTTCTTCTGATTAGTTGACTATGATAATTCCTTCGGAACATCAATTGCAACAGGCAAAATTGTCTGATGATCAGTTGTAATTAATGTAAACAATATTTTATTCAATAAACTGTGCTTATAAGTATATTCAGAAACACAATCAATACATTTGAAAGAGAATTGAATAGGATACAGAAGTTAGTCAAAGACTTATATAAATCTGCCTCTCAAAGTACATTTTCATTAGACTATACAAACAGCTAACCTTGACTTCAAGTTCAAGTTGATATTGTACAGAGTATATTATTGAAACAAATACCAGAGAAATCTAACATATCAGGTTAGAAAAAAAAATGTAGAAATAACAAGAAAATTCATTAACGTAAGCGATAGAATCAAGAATCAATAGTAGTCCTATTGTTTAGGATGACTCAGAAGAAAAAGTAGAAGAAGAGTAATAAAGAAGGAAACTCTCACGGTATTTAATATAAGAAAATGTTTCAGTTCAAATCGTCAGTACAATGACCTGCAAGTAATTTGAGTCATTTGGACCATATATAAACAACAAAATATATACAGTTAAGTATAATAGGCACGTAAAGACTGCAAAACATGATATATAAACATTTTTGTAGTCAATAAGAAGATATATAATTGAGATAATAATCGTATAATTATATTATGTGAAACGCTTTGTAAGTGTTATACACTCATGTACAATTTTGAAAATGGCGGTATTCTCTTGCACTGCATGTTTGATGTCCCCATAGAGAAGTATTTCTACTTTTGGTCTGCAAATACACAGTAGCTTGTCAAGCATGTATTGTCTTGCTTCATTAAATCGAGGACAGTGGAAGAGGAAATGAGACACGTCTTCTCTTTCACCACAGACGCAATGTTCATCATGTACAATATTTTTACGATATAAGTGATACATGTAGTTAAAAAAGCTACAACTTAAGCGTGTGTGCAGGACTTGATACTTACGATCTCCATAACCAAAATAGCTGGGTACTATATTTGTATGCTTTATGCTGTTTTTGAAACTAGATAATGACTGGACAGAAGTAGTAGATGCGTTAAGAAGATTCCATTCACAAACTATAGATGGTAAAAAGGAGTTATAATACAATTGTGATTTACATTCAGTAGTCTGGTAATCCTTATTATTTCTTAGATTATATCTTGAGATTTCACCTACGCCTTGTGGGACTAGTTCTGTCAAGTAAGTGGGGAGTTAAATCATTGGTCATTTTAAAAAAAGTTGGAATATGCAGACATTGTTTGGGACAATTGTGCTAAGCACGAAGCTGATGATTTGGAGAAAATTCAATTGGAAGCGGCTCGAATAGTTACAGGAACGACTAAACTAATCTCAAAAGATAATTTATATAAAGAAACAGGTTGGGAACCCCTTGCGGCTCGTAGGAGACAGCATAAATTAAATAGATCAGTTATAATTGACCATCGGGACAACTCTATGGGTCTACATTGTTTGTGCAGGCATGACTGATTGTAATACTTGATAAATGCAGTACATGGATGGACAAGTTGATCTATACTCTAATTCTTTGTTTTTGTGGACACACATTTCAAAGTCTTGCACAACAATGACACAGTTCTCAGTAACAAATCTACCTCTTTGAACAAAATAGAATTTTTTTTTTGAATACACCTCTATTGCAACAGTCCAAATTTTGGATGGCATTTTTTACATTGTAGTCTTACTGGATGCCATTTTGTTATGTTAAAATTACATCACATCAGCCCAAAGCTGATGATGCCATACAAGGACGATGTAATTCAGTTTTTTATACGCCTGTTTGAAAAACGGGACATATTATGTTACGGGTTTCCGGCTAACTCCTCCTACAGTTTACATCTGATCAAGCTGAAACTTGGTATATAGTTAGACCATGATGTGGCGCAGCGCATATTGTTTCGGGGTTACAGTCCACCAAATGTTTGCAGAAATATGCCTCTTAGAAAATTTCTGTAAACTTTTCGTTTTCGGTTAACTCCTCCTACATTTTACATCCAATCAAGCTGAAACTTCATATATAGTTAGACCATGATGTGGAGCAGGGCATGTTGTTTTGAAGTTACAGTCCACCAAATATTAGCAGAGTTATGCCCCTTTGAAAATTTCAGTTGACTTTTCGTTTCCGGCTAACTCCTCCTAAAGTTTACATCCGATCAGGCTGAAACTTGATTTGTAGTTAGACCATGATGTGGAGCAGCGCGTATTGTTTCAAGGTTACAGTCCACCAAATATTAGCAGAGTTATACCTCTTTGAAGATTTCTATTAATTTTTCGTTTCTGGCTAAATCCTCCTGCAGTTTACATCCAATCAAGCTGAAACTTCATGTACAGTTAGAACATGATGTGATGCAGCGCATATTGTTTCGCGGTTACAGTCCACCAAATATTAGCAGAGTTATGCCCCTTTGAAAATTTCAGTAAACTTTTCGTTTCCGGCTAAATCCTCCTACAGTTTACATCCTATCAGGCTGAAATTTTATTTGTAGTTAGACCATGATGTGGAGTAGCGCATATTGTTTCAAGGTTACAGTCCACCAAATATTAGCAGAGTTAAACCTCGTTGAAAATTTCTATTAATTTCTATTAATTTTTTGTTTCCGGCTAAATCCTTCTATAGTTTACATCCGATCAAGCTGAAACTTCATAAATAGTTACACGATGATGTGGAGCAGCACATATTATGTCGAGGTTACAGTGCACCAAATATTTGCAGATTTATGCCCCTTTGAAAGTTTTTGTAATCTTTTCTCAGCATATTGTTTAGAGGTAATAGTGTGCAAATTTTATTTTATACGTATTTTTTGCAAATAATTAAAGTTTTGGTCGTATGGGCAAGATATTGATTTTTTTTTCTTCTTTTATTAGATTTGCAAGGAAAGGTTGCCATTATTAAATCTTTATGAGTACATACATGTAATTCTTTTTGGATTTTTTTTTTTTTTTTTTTTTTTTAATACTCTTCTGATTTGGCTCCCTTGAAGAACAAAAATAAAATCAGTATTAAACAAGTTAAAGGTTTACAAAAAAATTTCTTGCAGCAGCATTTTTTTTTTTTTTTTTTTTTTTTTTTTGTTGTTTATTTTTGTTTTGTTATTGTTTGGTCTGATATTGAAGTATAGGAAAAACAAATTAGCCAAAGGCTCATATAAGCTTATAATATAGTCATGCTTCTGTGGTGTGTCCTCCACCAGAAAGCACTTCTCCCTAGAAGCAACAAACTTCTCCCTATTTTCCCAGGAGGGAGAAGTCACTTCTTCCTTAATTCCTGGGCCAGCTTGGTCGCTTAGGTTACAGTTCACCAAATATCAGCAGAGATATGCCCCAATGAAATTTTTTTTATTTTTTTTTTTTTTTTTTGTAATTCCACTTACAGTTTATATCCGGAGCACTGAATTATACAAGAGCCAGTTTTTGTGCTACATCTTTTTACTTGCCACGGGCGTATAATGCCCCGCTTGGCGGAGCTCTTGTTGAAAATAGTTTATAAGTATAAAGTAAACTATTTACAAATACAAAAACAATAATTTTTTAATTTTAGATACAGCACATATTTAGTGTAAATTAAGCCACTGAATCTGACAAAAGGCCTTTGCTGTTTACCAATATGTCATATTGTATTTCAGTTGCCTTGTTCAATCAGATTCAGTCAGTAGGTATTGTTGATGGACAGGAAAGCAGCCTGTTTGGATCATCACCAGATGGCATCACTGTTTCCACGGCAACATCCATCTTCGAAGATCCTAGTACTACGTTACAGACCTCCTCTGGTGTTCGTGTACCAGCAGTACAGTTCATATCAACAGATATGGTCACTGGTAGTACATCAGAAATAGTTTCAGAAAATATACAGCCTGTTACACCAGAAAAGGTATTACTTTAAGTCAAGTAAGAAAAAAAAGCACCTGTGTTATTTGGAGATCATAAACTGTGTGGCTGAGACTTAACCCTTGTCCTGCTGAACCCGGATATACCCTGCCTTTGCAAACAGTGTAGATCCAGATCAGTTGGCTTCTGACGAAGCCAATTGATCTGGATCTTCACTGTTTGTCATTAAGTATGTGAATTTGTATCAAAATCCAGAATCAAGTAATCTGATTGGCTGATAATTAGAAGTGGGTATGCAACTTAATTCATTCAGCAAGACAAGGGTTAATCTGAGGCTATGAAAGCATGTATGATTTGTCACTGCAGCGATTTGCACTTCAGAAGACAAGCTCAAAGCATGCTTCTGCATGGCATCATTCATATGAGAAAACTTTGCTACAGACACATTGTTTGGAAAATCTTATAAAACCATTTTTAATCATCATCTTCTGAATGGCGCATGCATGTTAAAGATGGTCACCAGTCAAAGTGAAATGTTCTTAGAAAAAACATCTATTACATTCAAGCTGAATCTCCATTAATTATACACCTGGGCCCAGTTGTTCAAAGCGTCGTTAGCTTAACGAGCTTGTTAAGGGTCATTTTGTTCACTGTTTTAGCGGATTCAATACACAATATTTTAATATTTTTTGCTGAAAAAATGTGAGTAGCTTTTGCACTGCAAAAGCGACTCACATTTTTTCAGCAAAAAATTTCAGCAGAGAGTCGCGCCTATTGTTGGACTGGTGCCAGGCTTGGGGTATACTTGACCTCCTTGGTCACTTTGTCTAGTTTTTTTGTTCTGACATGATTTTCTATTGATTTGTTTATAAAGGAGCAATTGAGACCACTGTTTGGTGATTCTTATCCAGTTTGCAATGATATTTCTGATGCAAACATATTGTTTTAGTGACCATAACAATGCAGTTTTTCATACTTTTAAACAAAGAATTACCTTGCTATGAGCAAACAGCAGAAGTACTTTAGTACTTCTAAATATAAGTCCATTTCGAGGGTTGAGCGCGACTAGCGTAAGTCAGATGGTTGTTTTTCCCCAAACCTAATCTCCTCACCATGAAGGCGTTCTGAAGATTACAACATTTCTTTCTGTAAACAATGAAAATTTAGGTGCCATTGCTCGTATGAGCAATGGCACCTAAATTTGCATTGTTTACAAAGGGGTCCAAGTTGCCCCTAAACAAGGGTTTCAAAAATATGTTTGAGTTACTATAGTCTTGCGCTCAACCCTCGATTTGGTGCATTGCTTTGAAATGATGCAATTGCGCTGATCATTTTTCATTTAAGTAATTTAGATTTTTCTTTTATATTATTAGATAATACATCAGGTTACAGTAAATGGCAGTTTGTTAGCTCTGAAAGTCTTCACTTGAACTTGTTTATGTGTGGTTAATATTACACATGACTGGGTGGGTACAAGTCAGTTGGCATCATTTTGCTGCTGTTGAATACTAAATGTCAAAGTCACAGGCTTAGAAATTTAGTTATTTTTGGTTTAGCTTATGATTCAGAAAATACTCATTTGAAGTTGTTGATGTGTGGTTAGCATTATTATATGATGGGTAACGATCATTTGACTTCATCTTGCTACTCTTGCAGAGTAAGTGTCAAAGTCACAGACTTTCATATCAAAATTCTGCATGCATTTTTTTTTTTTTTTTTTTTTTTTTTTTTTTTCAGATTTTGCTTTAGCTTTGGCAGTGGAGTTATCCAGGGGTATACCTGGCCCCCTTCTTGCTCACTTTCTTTCATTATTTATGTTTTTTTCTTCTTTTTTGTTTAGAGAAAAAAAGGTGGTGGCTGGCCAAAGGGAAAGAAGAGAAAGATTGTGCCAGACATTCAGGCTCCTAAAAAGCCAGCTACAGGGTAAGATTGTTGAATATATTGTTTTCAAAATTAGTCAGGGCTCTGATATATCAAAAAATGATGCCCTGATGAAAAGCAATACCCAGTATCATTTTTTTTCATATAATATATATAAAAAATTAAATCTGTATCATTCGTACATTACGAACAAAAAATAATACCATACCATTATTCATACATTATGTACAAATACTTATACTGGGTTTTCAAAGTTGCAATTTTCAAATACCAGTAGCCACAAAAATTATTACTAATATGAAAATGTCTATATACACACCATAATCTCTTTATAACACTATTGTTGGGGTCTCTTTATAACACTATTGTTGGGTTAGTTAAACAACCGTGTTATATCCAAACAAAACCGAATAGATTATATTGAAAAATGACCATTTATGGTCATTTTTCAATATAATCTATACATTTTTGGGATCCATCTTTGAACCGTGTTATATACAAAACCAAGTTACAAAAAAAACGTGTTATAATGAACCATGTTATAAAGAGGTTGTGGTGTACATGGAAAATCCTTTTTGCCTTTTATTCCTAATATACTTACAATCATTCCATTCGTTTTTTTTTTACGTATGATGGGTGTACATTAATTGGACAAAGGAAGCACCTAGCCCTAGTCGCATGTACTCTTCACCAGCTTGGGACATTCTAGCAAAAATTTGACCAGGATCCTCTTGGTCTTTTTTTTGAGAGTCATTTGAAAATAGAGGACTGCTTAAGCTGGCACTAGAGGTTGTCATTGCATATTATAGTACTGCTCATGAAAGCACTCAATAAAACTGAGTTTGCTATTTTTGTTTCTTTGATATGTTCCTTCTTTCCAAAGGAACCATCCTCTCAAACCATATTTAGCTTTATGTCCCCCCCACCTAAGGAAGTAGGGTGGGGAGGAGGGGTGAGGGCAGGGACATAAAGCTTTTGATGTGGATCCAAAGGCATTGGCATTACACTTCTTGTCTGCAAAATATTTTGTGAAGCAGTGGTTGAATTCTTACCAAATTTTCATGGCTATATTATTGGGCCATAACAAAGAACTGTTTAGATTTTGGTGACCTTGACCTTATTTTCAGGGTCACAGCAGAAGAAGAACTGAAAATTCATGGTGGGGGGTGGGGGAAACATCTTTTTTTCTATGAAAACACTATTACTAGCCACCATCTGGTTTTAAGTGCTCTGCGGTGGGCATAAAATGTCTTCCTGTTCTTCAGTTTAGTGCAGTTTATATTTTATGGCCATTTGGGGTCTTTGAGCTAATTTTGAGTCATTTTGAAAATAGAGGACTCTTTAAGCTGGCATTAGAAGGCATAAACATAAGACCCTTATGTGTCATATGACATGGTTTTGCCCTCTTATTTAGGTATGTCATATTTGCCATCAAAAGACGACAACAGATTAAAGTAACCAATCCAGGACTGTCGTTCTCTGAGGTCACCAAAATGTTAGGTCAAGAGTGGACAAATCTACCACAGGATACCAAAAAGGTATTTGGCTGTTTCCTTCTTGTGTATGCATATTTATCTTAACCCTTAAACTGCCAATCACAACAATTGTCATCTGCTTGTGATTTTAAAAGTCATTTTTGCAAACAGTATGGACCCTGATCAGACTGCTCCTCTAGGAGCAGTCTGATCTGGGTTCACACTGTTTGTCTGTATGCAAAAAAATAGGTTTGAAAAATTTGCAAGAATATTCAGCAAACAACAAAAACAGAGGACATCTTCAGATGCAGGTTTTCTTGGCGTTTTAAGGGTTAAATATTCGAACATGTTGCATTCACCCATCAGAACCTACAAAATAACTGGGCTGCCTTGTGCCTCTGTGGCAGAGCTATTAGTAAATTAAGACAGAATCTTAGTTTGTCATTCTATCAGGTTGGGTAAAAGTCCCACAGATTTTGGGGCAATGTCTCAGAATGACTGAAATATTGTTATTTTGGATGTGAAGGGCAGTGGAAACAATTTCAGGGGAGGCAACTGTAAAATTTATTTTGCCTTCCTTCTGAAAAGGGGTCTGCTATAAAAAGAAAGAATTTGCTTTCAAGGGGAGCAAATTTGTTCCTTTTTGTTGCAAACCTTGTCAGAAGGGTTTATTATATGCAGGAAAGCAAACCAGAAGTCACAAAAGTTGCCTCTCTTGTTAAAAATGGTGGAAAATCTACCAAGTGCATTCAGTCTCTTGAGTATCAAATCAGACAGAGCTAAGTGTCTAGTCCCAGATCAAACTGCTCCTGTCATACAGCACTTTTTGACACGTTACTACAGTCGACTCTTATTAGCTCGAAGTCTAAAGGACTCTTTGAAATACTTCGAGATATCCATACATGTACATCGACATATCAGATTGCAGAATAGAGGAAAAAGTAAGTCGAATAACCACATTCCACAAATGAATATGTAATTTGACTCCTGAGGTTAGAGATACATTGAAAATATTGTGGAAAAGAGGAGAAATTGCTCCTTAGGAGCAGTTTCTCCTCATTTCCACAATATTTTGTTACCTGTCGGTAGATTTCCATGTTTAAAACAGGGACCAGATCTTCACTCCGAGATAAGCATTTATTCAATGTAAGCGAAGTTCAGATAACGATACAGTTTAGTCTCTCTACAATAACCATCCTTGGGAAGTTACAAAACTGGCTGTTGTACAGAGGTGGTTGTTACGTAGAGTTTTGATATATAGGCTGCGCCATGCAAAAATGTGTCCTAGGGCATATGCGGACAGCGAAGGCCCAGCTAAGCTTGTGCATCCATGCAGTCTGATCAAGGCCTTTACTGGCTACTACAGAATGTATGAATGGAGATTATTGCATAAAAAGCAGTGCCACTCGTTATTAACAGCCGTGCATTAACCGGCAAAAAGCCGTGTATTAACAAGGCAATTCACGCACTGTTAATGCACGGCTACGCAACTTTCAGTATAATTGTACCGGGGCCACAGATTTGCTGCCATTACGAGATATGTACTACCCCGCCCTAGAACGAGCATAGTTTGTAGAAATTTCGTTCACGAGACATCAGTGAAAAGGCAAATCAAAATAATGTGCGAAATAACGTGAAATGTAGCAAATGTTTTCAGTTTTTATGCAATGATAGCGATCGAACATGGTTTTTCAATGCATTAACATTCACCAGGTCCCTAGGGAGATGTTGAAAACCGCGGCCTCCGGCCTTGGTTTTCAACACCTCCCTCAGGACCTGGCGAATGTTAATACATGAAAAACCATGTTTGATCCCTATAGTAAATGCCCAAATGATATTTTGCGCATGTACAGAATGATCTGAATATGCACATTTTATGCATGTTCAAAGGCACTTTTCACTTGACACGGCCCAAACAGCACCATTTGCATTAAAAATGTGACTGCTATAGGGAAGTAGCTGTGGTTGAGAGGTAACCATCAGTGGAGGTTCCGCTGTAGTCAAATACAATTGTTCAAGTTGTAGGATAAGTTCATAATTAGGTAAGGAATTTAGATATTCAGTTATTTAGGGTTCCGTATTTACCCTAAATTTTAGTATTAAAATGGACTTGTTCAAGTTTTAGGACAAGTATGGTAAGGAGGCAGTGTCTTCAAGTACTAAGGGTAATTATTGCATAAAAAGCAGTGTCGCACGTTATTAACAGCCGTGCATTAACTGGCAAAAAGCCGTGTATAAAAAGGCAATTCATGCGCTGTTAATGCACGGCTACGCAACTTTCAATATGATCTTACCGGGGCCACAGATTTGCTGCCATTATGAGATGTGTACTGCCCGGCCCTAGAACGAGCATAGTCAGTGGAAATTACCTTCGCAAGACATCGGTGAAAAGGCGAAACAAAATAATGCAAGAAATAACACGAAATGTAGCAAATGTTTTCAGTTTTTATGCAATAATAGCGATCAAATATGGTTTTTCAATGCATTAACATTCGCCAGGTCCCTTGGGAGGGGTTGAGAACCGTGGCCTTTGGCCTAGTTTTCAACACCTCCCATGGTACCTGGCAAATGTTAATGCATGAAAAACCATCCCTATAATAAAAAATTGAACATCTCTAGTTCCTAATACAGCACAAAAAAGTACATGCATGCACAGATTACACATACATCAGTTGGTCATAATTTTTACATGTAGGTATTAAATTTCCTGTAGGTATATGTCAGCCATGTTTACAATATATTGTATATCAAAGGAGGAGTGCATTTCTTTTTCTTCAGGATCCCTGCCAATCTAGTTTTGCTATTTTTAGTTTATCCTCGATGCATTAAAATACTAATAAGAGTGCCTTAATATTCCTGCTACTCAATACCAGTGTGTTGACAATAATGATTCCTAGAATAATCCTGATCAGCTTTGGTATATCGAACCTACCAATGATGAAAAAAACCACAAGAAAATCAAGTCTATATCCAAATTCCAATTTATTAGCAAACTGTTAACTGTTTTTGGCCACTACGATTTAATGCAATGTCTTCTTAGAACTGACTAAGAATCCTGTCTCTCTAGTTATAAATGTAACTTTACTGAAGTACCACTGGGATACATATTATGCAACATCACGTAAATAAGTCTAACATTTAAATAATGTTACCAAATGCATGATGTCGTAAAATCAATCAGCCCTTTTCTTCAGTATTTTTGATCTGTAACTTTTCAGAAATACCTTCAGTTGGCAGAGAAAGATAAAAAGAGGTACATTCGAGAAATGAAACAGTTTCAGCATTCAGAACACTACCAGAACTACCTCAAGAAGAAGAAATCTGGTGTGTGTTAATTTTAAGTATTAGTTTACTAGAGCTTGGGTGATATCTAAAATGTAACGATATATCATGATATTTGTTGTGATGATACTGTATGATACTGATGGTTAGTATTGATACTTCACAATACCTGCATAATGTACTTTTCATATATGAAAAGGCTTTTAATCTTTACCACCCTCTGGGCGAATTCAGCAGTACACTAAAAGGAAAGAATTTACTTCCACTGGAGAAAATCCTTTTCTTTTAAGGGCAGAAAGGAGGCATAAGCAATTTGACAGAGTTGTCTTCCCTGACAGTGTATCAGTTCACCTAAATTCACTGTATGTTTTTTGTGCAAAGTTTGGAATTTTCAGAAAGATCATCCTTTCTACAGATACATTTGTATATATAATACTATTTGTGTTCACTAAACAATATTTTATATCCCCCCAACCCCTCCACAAACTGTATTTGTGGGGTGTGTACAGTTTTCACATTGTCTGTTCATAACATTTTGGTTTCTGCTTCTTATCTTACTAAATAATTTATCAAAAGGCAGTTATTAGTACTTTTTTGTTTGTGTTGAGGTTTTATGGCCCAGTCAACCCATGGGGGTCATGCCGGGCACGGTAAGTTTACCTAACCACACTTTTACTGGGCAGGCTTAGTCCTCTAAGCGGTTAACCAGTATTGTGCGCATTCTTTCGCCAGAAATGGGTATCTAATAAACACTGCTTATTAGCACTCCTTGTTATTTCTGTTTTTCAGAGAATGGTGAAGATGATGTAGATTCTTTGATAGATTTAGAGGTATGGATAATTTTTAATTGTTGATTTATCCTGTCAATTTTCTTGACATAAGCAGAAGTTCTTACATGAATGTATATTTTATATGAATTTGTATCCATATGACAAAGCAAATTCTGTATTCAGCAAGATTAAGGTAACATTATTTAGGCAGACAGGCCTTAGCCATCTGTATAGACCCAGATCATACACTGCAGAATGTGACATTTGATTGGGTTCTTCACTGTTTGCCTCAAATCCAGTAGGTTTTATACATGGTAGTATGTAGTAAAATGCAAATTCAAGTTTAACGCTTAGCACTCTGGGTTAAATTTTCAGCAGACGACATTTTGAAATATTTTTCTTATTTTTCCCAGAAAACAGGATTTGACATTTCATGCAAATTGTCTCCTAAGGAGACAATTTGCATGAAATGTCAAATCCTGTTTTCTGGGAAAAATAAGAAAAATAACATCATTTTGTCGTCTGCTGAAAATGCCCAGAGAGTGGTAAAGGTTAAGGCTGAAAATGGTAAGGAGTTATAATGTCTGACTCCTTAGCATAAACATGGGTCAATTGAGTCTACCAGAGAGTGGTAGGAAATTATTTTAGCAAAAATGTAGGAAATTATTTTAGCATAAAGATAATTATGAGTACCACCATGGAATTAAACACACAGCCTGTCTTATTGCAGCTGAATTATTTCATGTTGTTAATAATATTGTAATTTCAAGTCCTCTTGCTGACAGTTTTGAACAGGCAGGAACATTACTTTTGATTTTAATTTGGTTTTGCTTTCCTTCAGAAAGGGGTCTACTCTAAAAGAAAAGAACTGGCTCCCTATGGGAGCAAATTCTTTTCTTTTAGAGTAGACCACTTTTTTGCCGGCCTCGGTGGCTCAGTTGGATGCGCATCTGACTGATGATCAGGACGTTCTGGGTTTGACCCCAGCCGTCAGCAACATTCTTTAGTGGAGATTGATCATGAAATATTTTCTACAGTCTTTCTCTCTCTCCTTTTGATTCAAGAAGAGCAGTTGTCTGTTTCTGGCAAAAGAATGTGCACAATACTGGTGAGCTGCTTAGAGGATAAGCCTGCCCAGTAAAAGTGTGGTTAGGTAAACTGATCGCACTGGACATGATCCCATTGGGTTGACTGGCTGTAAAACTTCAACACAAGACCACTTTTCAGAAGGGTCTTGGTACGCAGGAAAGCAAATAGGAAGTCACAGAAGTTGTCTGTGTTGAAAAAAAAAAAAAAAAGAAAGAAATGGTAGAAAAACTGTCAGTTGTATGCAGCACCCTTAAGTTACTTTTATTCTTTAGTGTACTAGACTTAAAGGGAAAAGCTATGTTGGAAAAGACTGTATCTGAGTTGTAAGATCTTGACAAACCATGTAATTTGATGCAAATTTGATGAACATCAGATGAAGAATAAGTAAGTTATCAAGGATTGAAGATAACAAAACTGATTCTTATGGCTGCCACCTTTTTGCATGTTTAGTGAGGCTATAGGACATCACAGCCTTAATTATATATGCAAAAATTAAATAAACAAGAGAATTCAGAGAATTTATGACCCCCACCCTTTAAAAATCCTCCAAAAATAACCAGGTTAACAATTTACCTCAGTGACAATTTAAAAAAAACAACTGATGATTATGTCCTAACCACATGCAAATCTTCAGGCCATGTAGAAAATGTGCATACAATTTCAAAAAGATAGGCTAAAACATGGAGGAGGAGTTGCACACACAAGACACCCACTCTATATATACGCTATTGAGGCAAAAATGACCAAGTTAAAAATGTGGAAAAAAAAAAAAGTAAAAAAAAAAAAAAAATTTTTTTTAGGATAGTGAAAAAAAAGCACTTACATATCTTCAGACCATGATTAAAACACATGTAAAGTTTCAGAAGAATCAATGCAAAAATATAGGAGGAGTTAAGCTCACAAGATACCAACTACCTTTACGCTTTCATAGTATTCAAGCACAAAAAAAAAAGTGGAAGTTAAAAATGTGAAAAAAAGTGGAAGAAAATGATTTCAGGATTTTGTAAAAGCACATGCAGAACTTCAGACCATGACTAAAACACCTGTAAAATTTCAGAAGGATCGGCCCAGTACTGTAGGAGGAGTTGCACTCAAAAGGTACCAGCCCCTATACACTTACATAGTATTGAAGCATAAAAAACGTCTTAAGCTAACTATGTGCAAAAAAGTCAAAAAAAAAATTAATTCATGATTCTGTAAAAAGCACATGCATATCCTCAGACCATAAGTAAAACGTCTGTAAAGTTTCAGAAGGATTGGCTTAAAACTGTAGGAGGAGTGGTGCACTCACAAGGTGCCTACTAGCAGTACCCTTTCATAGTATTTGAGCACAAAAAAGTCTAATTAAAATGTAAAAAAAGTAAAACAAAAGACATATTTAAGAATTCCTTAAAAAGCACCTGCATAAAAGGTAAGAGAAAAGTCCAGGGATTGCCACAATCACAAGCCACAGCCCTTCCCAGACACCAAGAGGAAGTGGAAACAGACAAAACCAAACAAGCGCAAATCAAACAAAAGAACGAAAAGCACAAAGATTAGCTCTGTTTTCCACAAGGGAGGTAATTGCAATGCTTAAAGGACTGAAAAACACAAGAACAAAATAACACAAGGCAAGACTTAAAACAAATCACCTGGTAGAATAAACCACAAAGCAACAAAGAGTAAGACTAACACCGAGACCACCGCCTTAGAATGGTCGGGAGAATAACTGGACTATGATTAAAACACCTGTAAAGTTTCAGAAGGATCGGCTCAAAACTGTAGGGGAGTTGCACTCACAAGGTACCTACCCCCTATATATTTCCATTGTATTGAAACATGAAGAACATGTAAAGTTAAATATGTGAAAAAGGTGGAAAAAAATAAAATTCAGGATTCTGTAAAAAACACATGCATATCCTCAGACCATATGTAAAACACCTGTAATATTTCAGAAGGATTTGCCTAAAACTGTCAGTTGTGCTCACAAGGTACCTACTACCAATACACTTTTATAGTAGTTGAGCACAAAAAAAGTCTATTTGTTAAAAATGTGAAAAAAGTAGGGAAAAAAATTAAATAGAGGTTTAGGTAAAAAGCACAGACCATGATTAAAACACCAGTAAAGTTTCAGAAGGATCAGCCTAATACTGTGAGGGAGTTGTGTGCACTACCGCCTATATTGAAGCTAGAAAAATGTTGTTAAATATGTAAACAAAAGTCGGGGAAAAAAAAATTTCAGGAATCTGTAAAAAGCACATGCTATATAAAGTTTCAGAAGGATTGGACTAAAACTGTAGGAAGAGTTGCGCTCACAAAGTACCTAATAGATTAGGAACCATTCACCACAAACCACGGCCACATACCATGAAAAACTGTGTCCCCTCACTTTTCTTCGAAAAGGTGGAGGACAGTAAGATTTGCAACAATATTCATCCTGTATATTTGTATATATAGCTTCTTCTGTAGGCATTTGCGTATTGTATTTTGCTTGATACTGCATTAATTTCTATCAGAATAATTTCATTTAATATTTTGAAATGTTAGAAACTTCACTAAATATTCAAAATTGCGGTACACTTGGTAATGGTTTTGAAATCTTTAGAAGTCTAACTTCCTTTAATCTTTACAGCAGTTTAATTAATTTACATCAAAAAGTATGATTTGTCAAGATTTTCATTTTAGACAGATAAATTTTTTACCTACTTTGCATTTCCGTTTTAAATTATGTCTAAATAGACAGAGCAAAGGTCCTGTTGAAACTCTGGATATGTAGAATATTCTGCATCTTGCTCATTTTGCTCACTTTGCTCATTTTGCTCACACTTGAAGGTAGCATTTTTAGCTGACATGTAAATGTAAAACTGTCTCATAGCTTTGTGTACTGGTTAGCCATTAAGAAATGACTTGCATCAAATAGAAAAAAATGTTATTTGTTAATTTAATCATTGGTGTACCTATGGTTAAGTTCATAGTTCTTACTTTTTGCAGGATAATGAAGGACTAGATGAACTTCATTGTAAGATCTGTAATCAGCATTTTATCTCCGTACACAACAAAAAGGAGCATATGTTTGGAAGACAACATTTACTGGCTATCACTAGTAAGTATCCAGGTTAGATCAGTGTCTAAAATCATAGCAACAGATAAGGCACTGTTTTCATCCGAAAAATGCTGATATGCTTCTTATTTCTCCACAAAAACATATGTTGTGGGTACTCTTTAGAAGCGCCTCGGTGAGGCGCTTCTAATGAGTATCCACAACGTATGTTTTCGTCGAGAAATAAGAAAAATATTATGTAGATACCCCCTCTTATCTGTAGCTATGTAAAATGTAATACAATAGCATTGATGGCATTGTCTGTTAGCAGTCACTAGTGAGAATCCATCATAGGTCAGTGTCAGGGCTCTGGAAATTTTGAAATCTGAATCGGTCCAGCCGATGACGATGACGTCATCAATGAGCCCATTTCCAAAAAAAAAAATATGTGTATATCACCTGTCACGAAAACTAATGACAATTGGCAGTCCTATAACTCCTTTTAAATAATACACCTCAACTCCGTTATATGACGGAAGTCCGGGTACAACGAGCATGATCAAAGCTGGCGTCATCAATAAATACAGTCAGGTATGTAAAAAGAAAGAAAAAAAAAAGAAAAAAAAAAAGAAAAAACGGTTTTGTTGTTATTTCCACCTCCGCAGGGTTTTCCTAAACTATTTATAAACAACTGATTCCCGTCTTGTATAAGCGCGAAGACGGCGGGAAACAGGAGAGACGGAACGAAACGATTTTCATGGACCTAATTAGGTCTAATAAAAAAGGCCTGCGCCACGGGCGGTTTTGCAGTTTTCAGTGTTTCAAGATTTAATCAGACTGCTTAAATTTTAAGCACTGACCAACCTTGCCTAGCGCAAGTGGTGCATTACTTATTTTTACTGTGAAATCTACCTTGAATTATACTCGCGTGTTACGGCAATCAACAAAAAAAAAAAAAAAAAATAGAAGCAATCAATTATACCCAGATCAGATGCCGTTGTATGCGACATCTGATCAGGACATACACGGTTTGGGAATTTATTTATCGAATCTGGGACCGACAAACCGTGTTGATCAAAACAAAAAAGAAGAGGAAGAAAACGGGTGCGTTCAAGCGGTGCATTCTTTTATCACTCTCAGTAAAGCGACCTTTGATCTTTTGGACACGCCGACTGCACCTGCATGTTTTGCAGTCTCAGTGTATTCACACTTGTCACACAACGAATTAATTATCAGACTACCGTTACTGATGATTCGTGTTAATCGCTTGTTTACCGCACAAAGGTCAGTGAAGTGTTGATTTTTTGACAATGTTTGGATAATGACGTAATTAATTTGTGCTGCGGGTAGGTTGCCGTTATTCAGCTGTCTCTCCAATATACATGTCAAATGACAGTTTAGAGCCTTTTAACTACCATAATATCGCATTTAAAAGGTGCGCGGACGTTGTCAGTTTGGAAAGACTAGACCATTTGTGATTTTCTAGACATCATTGATTTGTGAAAATTGGTTGGTTTGGGAAATGTTGGACCGATTTATTAGCGTTTTGGGGTGTTTGAAATCGGTCCAGAATTCTTAATTTCGGTCCAGACCGGCTATTTTTCCGGTTTTCCCGAGCCTTGGTCAGTGTCTAAAATTAATGCAATAGCATTGTTGGCATTGTCTGTTAGCATTTACTAGTGAATATCCATCATAGGTCAGTGTCTAAAATTAATGCAATAGCATTGTTGGCCTTGTCTGTTAGCAGTCACTAGTGGGTATCCATGTTAGGTCAATATCTAGAATATAATACAGTAGCATTGTTGGTATTGTCTGTTAGCAGTCACTAGTGAGTATCCATGTTAGGTCAGTATCTAGAATGTTATATAATAGCATTGTTGCCATTGTCTGTTAGCAGTCACTAGTGAGTATCCATGTTAGGTCAGTATCTAGAATTTTATACAATAGCATTGTTGCCATTGTCTGTTAGCAGTCTCTAGTGAATATCCATCATAGGTCAGTGTCTAAAATTAATGCAATAACATTGTTGGCATTGTCTGTTAGCAGTCACTAGTGAGTATCCATGTTAGGTCAGTATCTAGACTGTAATACAATAGCATTGTTGGTATTGTCTGTTAGCAGTCACTAGTGAGTATCCATGTTAGGTCAGTATCTAGTATGTGATACAATAGCATTGTTGGTATTGTCTGTTAGCAGTCACTAGTGAATATCCATCATAGGTCAGTGTCTAGACTGTAATACAATAGCATTGTTGGTATTGTCTGTTAGCAGTCACTAGTGAGTATCCATGTTAGGTCAGTATCTAGACTGTAATACAATAGCATTGTTGGTATTGTCTGTTAGCAGTCACTAGTGAGTATCCATGTTAGGTCAGTATCTAGAATATAATACAGTAGCATTGTTGGTATTGTCTGTTAGCAGTCACTAGTGAGTATCCATGTTAGGTCAGTATCTAGTATGTAATACAATAGCATTGTTGGTATTGTCTGTTAGCAGTCACTAGTGAGTATCCATGTTAGGTCAGTATCTAGTATGTAATACAATAGCATTGTTGGTATTGTCTCTTAGCAGTCACTAGTGAATATCCATCATAGGTCAGTGTCTATAATTAATGCAATAACGTTGTTGGCATTGTCTGTTAGCAGTCACTAGTGAGTATCCAGGTTAGGTCAGTATCTAGAATGTAATACAATAGCATTGTTGGCATTGTCTGTTAGCAGTCACTAGTGAGTATCCAGGTCAGTATCTAGAATGTAATACAATAGCATTGCTGCCATTGTCTGTGAGCAGTCACTAGTGAGTATTCAGGTTAGGTCAGTGTCTAGAATGTTATACAATAGCATTGCTGCCATTGTCTGTTTGCAGTCACTAGTGAGTATCCAGGTCAGTGTCTAGAATGTAATACAATAGCATTGTTGGTATTGTCTGTTAGCAGTCACTAGTGAGTATCCATGTTAGGTCAGTATCTAGAATGTTATACAATAGCATTGTTGGTATTGTCTGTTAGCAGTCACTAGTGAGTATCCATGTTAGGTCAGTATCTAACTAGTAACTAGTGAGTATCCATCATAGGTCAGTGCCTAAAATTAATACAATAGCATTGTTGCCATTTTCTGTTAACAGTCACTAGTGAGTATCCAGGTTAGGTCTGTGTCTAGAATGTTATAGCATTGTTGACTTTGTCTTTGAGTATCCAGGTTAGGTCAGTGTCTAGAATGTAATACAGTATCATTGTTGGCATTGTTTGTGAGCAGTCACTGGTGAGTATCTGTGTAAGGTCTGTATCTAGAATGTTATACAATAGCATTGTTGCCATTGTCTGTTAGCAGTCACTACTGAGTATCCAGGTCAGTGTCTAGAATGTAAAACAATAGCATTGATGCCATTGTCTGTAAGCCTTCACTAGTGAGTATCCATCATAGGTCAGTGCCTAAAATTGATTCAATAGCATTGTTGCCATTGTCTGTTAACAGTCACTAGTGTGTATCCAGGTCAGTGTCTAGAATGTAATACAATAGTATTGCTGCCATTGACTGTTAGCAGTCATTAGTGAGTATCCAGGTCAGTGTCTAGAATGTAGTCAGTGTCTACATTGTCTGTTAGCAGTCACTAATGACTATTCAGGTTAGCTCAGTGTCTAGAATGTAATACAGTAGCATTGTTGCCATTGTCTGTTAGCAGTCACTAGTGAGTATTCAGGTTGTCAGTTTCTAGAATGTAATACAGTATCATTGTTGGCATTTTCTGTGAGCAGTCACTAGTGAGTATCCAAGTTACTGTGCTTTCGACATCTTTCAGAAAGTCATTTTTTGCTTGGCGCTTTAAACAGAAGAAGTAAATTTGCAAACTTTTGTCATGATTTAATGCAAAACCATTTGTCATAACTACCTATGTGCAAAAACTTTTATTCTAGTCAATGGTTTTTAAAAAATACAATATTTTCACTTTTTCCCATAGTAAAAATGAATGAAAATTATGCAGAAATTCGTAGGGTAGATAACTTGGAGGCAGATTTTCAACAAGTTCTGCTTGTTCAATTTTTCTGAAATTTTCACAATATTGTTGTGAAACATCAACAATTCAAATTCAGCAAAGAAAGGTAAAAAATATGTACTAACACTAAAATTCCAAAAAATCACTTTACTATAGAAATTGCATAGGTCAGACCAATTTTTGGCGATAAATTTAATTTTAGGGTACATATTTGAGAACAAAATACAGAAACAGAAAAGACAAATGGTTTCTAATAAGATATAGTCAATCAGAACAAAATATTTTCATTTAAGATAAAACGCCAAGCAAAAAACATCTTTCCGAGAGATGTCGAAAAGACAGTAGGTCATCATCTAGAATGTAATACCCGGTACAATAGCATTGTTGCCATTGTCTGTTAGCATTCACTAGTGAGTATCCAGGTCAGTGTCTATAATGTAAAACAATAGCATTGTTTGCATTGTCTGGGAGCAGTCATTAGTGAGTATTCAGGTTGGGTCAGAGTCAAGAATGTAATACAATACATTTGTTGCCATTGTCATTGAGCAGTCACTGGTGAGTATTCAGGTTTGGTCAGTGTCTAGAATGTAATACAATAGCATTGTTGCCATTGTCTGTGAGCAGTCACTAATGAGTATTCAGGTTTGGTCAATGTCTAGAATTTAATACAATAGCATTGTTTGCATTGTCTGTGAGCAGTCACCAGTGAGTATTCAGGTTTGGTCAGTGTCTAGAATGTAATACAGTAGCATTGTTGCAATTGTCTGTTAGAAGTCACTAGTGAGTATTCAGGTTAATTCAGTGTCTAGAATGTAATACAGTATCATTGTTGGCATTGTCTGTGAGCAGTCACTAGTGAGTATAATAGTTAGGTCAGTATCTAGAATATAATACAATAGCATTGCTGCCATTGTCTGTTAGCAGTCACTAGTGAGTATTCAGGTTTGGTCAGTGTCTAGAATGTAAAACAATAGCATGTTGCCATTGTCTGTGAACAGTCACTAATGAGTATTCAGCTTTGGTCAGTGTCTAGAATGTAATACAATAGCATTGTTTGCATTGTCTGTGAGCAGTCACTAGTGAGTATTCAGGTTTGGTCAGTGTTTAGAATGTAATACAATAGCATTGTTTGCATTGTCTTTGAGCAGTCACTAGTGAGTATTCAGGTTTGGTCATTGTCTAGAATGTAAAACAATAGCATGTTGCCATTGTCTGTGAACAGTCACTAATGAGTATTCAGCTTTGGTCAGTGTCTAGAATGTAATACAATAGCATTGTTTGCATTGTCTGTGAGCAGTCACTAGTGAGTATTCAGGTTTGGTCAGTGTTTAGAATGTAATACAATAGCATTGTTTGCATTGTCTTTGAGCAGTCACTAGTGAGTATTCAGGTTTGGTCATTGTCTAGAATGTAATACAATAGCATTGTTGCCATTGTCTGTGAGCAGTCACGAATGAGTATTCAGGTTTGGTCAGTGTCTAGAATGTAATACAATAGCATTGTTGCCATTGTCTGTGAGCAGTCACAAGGGAGTATTCAGGTTTGGTCAGTGTCTAGAATGTAATACAATAGCATTGTTGCCATTGTTTGTGAGCAGTCACTAGTGAGTATTCAGGTTGGATCAATGTCTACAATGTGATACAGTAACATTGTTGCCATTGTCTGTGAGCAGTCATTAGTGAGTATTCAGGTTTGGTCAGTGTCTAGAATGTAATACAATAGCAATATTACCATTTTCTATTAGTTTTGTTGCCATTGTCTGTTGGCTATCACAAGTACGTATCCAGGTTAAGTCAGCGTCTGGAATGTAATGTAAGGCCATTGTCCTCTTTATCTGTTAGGTGTACAAGGAAATGTCTATGTTTGGTCAATGCCTGAATTGTTGTGTAATGGCATTATCTTTACAATCTGTTAGCTGTCACTAGTAAGTGTCCAGGTTACCTGTAGGTCACTGTCTGGAAAGTAATGTAATGACATTATCTCCACAGGCTGTTAGCTGTCACTAGTAAATGTCCAGTTTACTTGTAGGTCACTGTCTGGAAAGTAATGTAATGGCATTATCTCCGCAGGCTGTTAGCTGTCACTAGTAAATGTCCAGTTTACTTGTAGGTCACTGTCTGGAAAGTAATGTAATGGCATTATCTCCGCAGGCTGTTAGCTGTCACTAGTAAATGTCCAGTTTACTTGTAGGTCACAGTCTTGAAAGTAATGTAATGGCATTATCTCCGCAGGCTGTTAGCTGTCACTAGTAAATGTCCAGTTTACTTGTAGGTCACTGTCTTGAAAGTAATGTAATGGCATTATCTCCGCAGGCTGTTAGCTGTCACTAGTAAATGTCCAGTTTACTTGTAGGTCACTGTCTTGAAAGTAATGTAATGGCATTATCTCCGCAGGCTGTTAGCTGTCACTAGTAAATGTCCAGTTTACTTGTAGGTCACAGTCTTGAAAGTAATGTAATGGCATTATCTCCGCAGTCTGTTAGCTGAACTCAACATCATCATCATCTAGATTAAGGCACTTTTTTCTCAACCAGAAATATTGATGCTTTATTTCTTTATGAATATATATGTTGTGGGCATTCATTAGAAGGCATTTCTAACCTGTACCAAAACATGAGCCAGCGCATGACAAAACCTACAATAAGACTTGTGTGACCTGCGAAGACTCAGATCAGCCTGCATATTCACGCAGTCATCAGAGTCTTCGCTGATCACGTGTTTTCTAAAGCCTCCCGGCTATTCAAAGAGGGATAACAAGAATCCTTGCCACACTGGGTGTATGTACAGGCTGATGTGAGTCTTTGCTTGTCACACAGGTCTTATTGTAGGTTTTGTATTGCGCTGGCTCATATGATTTCATGAAGAAATAAGAAAACACTGTATCTGTTTACACCTTTTATCTATGTGTAAGTCCTACTTTTGTGCCGGGCTCCATATTGCAGTTGTTAAGCACAGCTGACTGCAGATCCAAAGGTCGTAAGTTTGAATCCCAGCCTGGCCGGATAACTTCCATAAGATTGAGCAAGAAATCTTTTCTATGGTTATTCTCTGCTTCTGCTGATTCATAAAGGGCAATTGTCACTTACTGGTGAAAGTACATCTCAAAATCCAAGTGATTAGAATTTTCACTTTGAGATAACAATAGTTTGAGATAACAGGATTGAAATACAAAGAATATAATGCAGAACTAAACCAATATCATCCAAAATTTAGTTTTACTTAGGCAGTAGTTTGAGTAACCAGCCTTTGAGATAACCAGAGTCAACTGCATGTTCATAAGTACTGTTTAACTGCTTAGAGGACTATGCCTGCCCTGGAAGACTATGAGTAGTTAACTGACTGGCATGACATAACCTTAACATTGCCGACTGGGCCATAAAACTCCAAAACAAACCAGCAATGATCTTAATCTTTTCAGATGAGATCCAGAAGGACATACAGACGAAAGCAGAGTTACAGAAGCAGCAGGTGTTACTGGCAGCCTCGTTGGATGGCACTGAAAGTACAATGTTAGTTAACGGGGAGACTTTAAAGAAACAAGTTGACAACACACCTGTTGATGTTGAAGGATTTATACAAGAATTTATGAGAAAAAACCAAGGTATTACTGAACAGCTGAACAAACTTATTTTCACCAAATGTTTACTTGAGGATATTCTGATGGTAGATTACTGCATAAGGGAAATCAGGAAAGGGAGGGGTGTGGGGGCGAGGGGACAATTCTTTCAAGGTTGCTTTGCATTCCTTCTAAAAAGAGGTCTACTCTAAAAGGAAAGCATTTGCTCCCAAACTCCTTTTTAGAAGGGGGTTGGTGTGCATGAAAGCAAGTGAGAAGTCACAAAAGATGTCTTCCTTGCAGAAAATCTTCCAAATATATCATGTTCACTTAAGTTGGCAAGATGTAACTGATGACTTATGAACTAACGATAATCATAATACTGCATTACATTGTTCTGATTTTCTTCAACAAAGCTACCAAATTTGCTGTTATATTTGTAATTAATGTATTGAAAAGCTGACTCATATGTTTAATATAATAGATGGTTATTATCATATGGTGTCGCTATTATTCACTAGATAATGTCATGTCATAAAAATGATATGACCACACGTTAAGTGACACTTGGTTACTGGTGCCTAATGTCATCCTGCCGTCTGTGACAGTGTTATGTTTTCTGTTGAAAAACAATTCAACTTTAATGGCTATAAAATACAGTTTAAAAGTCATATGATAAACAAAAACTTACATGAGTGGTCATTTCATATGAAATTTATGAAACTCGCAGAAGGCTCGTTCAGTAAAATTTCATATGAAACGACACTCATGTAAGATCCTTTATTGATCATATGATGTCACTATTATTCAATGGATAATGCCGTGTCATAAAAATTATTTGACCACCCGTTTCATAAATTTCATATGAAATGACCACTCATGTAAGATCCTCTATATCAGATAAAGTAACAATAAAAAAAAATTGTTCTCGATTGAAATAAATTCAGTAGACATTCAGCTGTTTGGGAAGTATAGACATGCATGGCTGTTTCTGATAGAAATATGGAATAAAACCTATACAGGTTGCCCCTGGAAAGAAAACCAAGACTCTGACTTTCATTTGTTTAAAAGAGTCAGAGTCTTGGTTTTGTTGAGACTCTTCATGTCACAGTAGTGCAGGATGGCATATACTACATAGCACTGGCTTTAGTGGAACACAATTTTCCAAGCTACCAGAATGGGCTGAATTCTCTCAAGAAAAATAGAAATAAAAACTGCACTATGATGAAGTATGGGAATACTATAAGGATCTTTCATTGGTGTGAGGGGTAGATAGAAAAATCCGTCCCTCACGATCACAGTCTAGCATCATGAGGCTTGCCTCATGATGCTAGACTGTGATCGTGAGGGACGGATTTTTCTTACCCTTCACACCCATGAAAGATTCTTTTTCTTGCACACCTTTCATTTCTGAATTTAGATTTATTAATAATGCAGTCACTTGGTTTGCTGACATCTGCCATATTGTTGTAACATTACTGTAGTGTTTAATGATGTCATTATGTTCAGTGACGTAAACCTTAACAATGGCGTCCATTACAACCAGTGCATATCAAATACGTGAGAATTCTCAATTTTTATCTTATCCTTGGTAGGATGACTTGGGTAGGATAGGAATTTCTATTCCAGGGTTAAATCCAGGATTTCTTTATCTGGTTTGCAAGAAATTTTATGGCCACCAAATGGCAATTAAATTTTCAGTGCCTTAGATAAGGTTTTAATCAATTGGGTATTTTGGTCTATTTTTACCCACCCATTTCTTATTGAATTGGGTATCAGGATTTTTCTTTTGGGTACCCTGTTATATTAATGGGAGCAAAATTTACTGATAATTGGATATTTACCCCATAGATTTAATTTGAATTGCTTTTTTCAAAATTTTAATTGGGTAAATACCCCAAAAAGCAGCTTATCTAAGGTGCTGAATTAATACTAGCTTCAGTAAATTCAAATTAAATCCATAAAGCTTATCCTTGGAAATAAAGAACAAATAAACCAATGAAAATTGCAGTCTCGGTTCCACTGGGATCCTTCATATGACATCGGAACAGTTTGCAGGACAGCATAGGCCCAATAGCACTGGCTAAAGCGGAACTTGATTTTCCAAGATATCAAACAGGCCTCAGTGATCCCTAGGAATAAAAATAAAAATGCACTATGATGATAAAAATGTAAAAGCCTCCTGCAACTTATTTTATTGCATAAAAAGCAGTGCCACACGTTATTAACAGCCGTACATTAACCGACGAAAAACCGTGTATTAACAAGGCAATTCACGCGCTGTTAATGCACGGCTACGCAATTTTCAATATGCTCATACTGGGGCCACAGAATTGCTGCCATCACGAGCTGTGTACTGCCCTGCCCTAGAACAAGCATAATACGTGGAAATAGTGTTCGCGCGACATCGGTGAAAAGGCGAAACAAAATAGTGCAAGAAATAATGCAAAATCTGGCAATTGTTTTCAGTTTTTATGCAAAAATATGGATCAAACATGGTTTTTCAATGCATTAACATTCGCCATGTCCCTAGGGAGGTGTTGAAAACCGTGGCCTCCGGCCTCGGTTTTCAACCACCTCCCTCGGGACCTGGCGAATGTTAATGCATGAAAAACCATGTTTGATCCATATAGTAAAAAATATTTATAGCAATGATATAATACAGAAGTGTAAAGACACAAGTTGTTGTGAACATAAAAAAAAGCCCATACATATGGAATACAAGATAAATCTGATCAGTGCCCACTTAACTGAGAGTCAGTGGATATGGTAGAGTATTTGAATGGACAGAGAAGGTTCTGATCAGACTGATCTGGGCCTTTGCTGTCTACATATAAGGGCGCTTTCTTATGTTGTGCATAATTTACTCTTTAGATCCAACTAGTATTTTTACCTTCTGACAGTGACTTGATAGGTAGCATGTCAAATTCGATAGTTTTGAATTGTGAAACTTTATTGATTCATTGATACTACATCTTCTAAGTTGCTATACAGTGAAACCTGTGTAAGAGAGCCACCTTTAAGATTGACTTTAGTGGTTGGTGTGGAAAGGTGGCTGCCTTATAAAGATACATGACATGTAATTTTGCTAGCAAAATTACATGACATGTACCTTTATAAGACAGACACCTTTTCCACATCAACCACTGTTTAAAGTCAGTCTCAAAGGTGGCTCTCTTACACAGGTTTTACTGTACTACTTAGTATTCAGTGTTGAAACTATTAATGTTATCTATTTTCCTTCATTTTGTGAGTTAAGATGTGGGTTATCCTAAGGTAAAACTTTAAAATCATTATCTGACCCATTCATTTTGTGAGTTAAAATGTATGTTATTCTGGAGCAAACTTCCAAGAGAATTCTCTGATTTCTTTCATTTCAGGAGTTAAGTTTTAATAGTTATTCTAGGCTAAAACTGTATTTATTATACCTTCTGCAAACTGTGTTGTATGGGGGTATACTGTTTTCATGTTGTCTGTCCGCTCGTTACATTTTGGGTTCTGAGTGGGTGATATCTAATAAGCACTGCTTATTTCTTGTTCATTTTGTGTTTTGGCTGGAAAACAGGCTCATCCTAATTAATATTAAAGTTGGGCTTGGCTACATAAAGTGAAGGTGAAATTGTAAAACAAATGGGTGGCCTGTGTCAGTGAAATGGAAATTATGTTGATTATGCTATATAACTCCCATTATTCTCATTTGGATAAGTAGCCATGAGTCAAGGTATTCAATAAGTCTTCAGGTTTGATACATAACTAATTCTCTGTGTTACTGTTTAGGAAACGGTAACTTTTTCTCTAAGATGAGCACGAAAATTAACCCTTGTCCTGCTGAACCCAGATATACCCTGCCTGTACAAACAGTGTAGATCCAGATCAGTTGGCTTCTGAAGAAGCCAACTGATCTGGATCTGCACTGTTTGCCATCAAGTATTTGAATTTATAGCAACAATTTGGATCAAGCAATCTGATTGGCTGAAAATTAGAAGTGGGTGTGGCATCTTAATTTATTCAGCAGGACAAGGGTTAAGCTTATGCTGGTCTTTATTGGTAATTTTGATGATTATTTTGCATATGTTGGTATTTTGGTATATTAATTGCTTAAAAGACAACTCTTATACTGGTTTTCTTTATTGTCACTTTGAACATACAGTTGACTCTCGCTATCTCGAACTCACTTATCTCGAATAACTGCTTATCTCGAAGTGAAAATCTGGTCCCTGCCTAAATACGAACTTCTAACAATAGGTAAAAGATATTGTGGAAAAGCGGAGAAATTGCTCCTAAGGAGCAATAATTTCCTAAGGAGCAATATCTCCTCTTTTCCACATTATTTTCAATATATCTCTAACTTCAAGAGTCAAATAGCATACTTATATATTTGTTAAATGTGGTTGTTAAAATTATTTTTTCCTAAATTCTGCAAATCTGATATGTCGAGGTACGGATATCTCGAAGTATTTCAGAGAGTCCCTTGGAATTAGAGATAACGAGAGTCGACTGTACCTTTTTTTTTCGCATTTCAGAGTCCTTGTTTATTCTAAAAAAGGATATAAATTTATGATATTCACGGAATCTATATGCAGACAACAATAGCCGTGATTACACTGCAAAAATATTCAGGCTGATCTGGGCCTATCTTGTTTGCATATACAGTGAGAGCCCTTTTCTAATGATGCAACTTCTTTATTGTATTGCCTTGATTAAGAAGCATCCAAGTGTCAGAGTGATTTGCTCCCCAGATTTCGAATCATAAGGTCTCGGGTTCAGCTCATGGCTATATGGCACCTCATTGCATAGAGTCTTTCATTAGCATCCTTCCATTATCTTGGTGTGACTTAACCCTTGTCCTGCTGACCCGAATATACACTGCCTTTGCAAACAGTGTAGATCCAGATCAGTTGGCTTCTAAGAAGCCAACTGATCTGGATCTGCACTGTTTGTCATTCAGTTTGTGAATTTGTATCAACAACCAAGATCAAGCAATCTGATTGGCTGAAAATTTGAAAAGGGTGTGGCATCTTAATTTTTTATTCAGCTGGACAAGAGCTAAATAATCTTGAAACAGGCATAAAACACCAAATCATCATTGCTTTGATAAATAGTTTTTTCTGAATCCTGCCTCTTTTTTTGTTTCAGAGCGTGAGAATGAGATAGGACAGCTGTTAAAATCACAGAAGACTTTTCAGGAAGAAAATGATGCCATGACTAAACAAATGAAGGAGCTTCAGGTACATTTGGATAAACCATTCATATCTATTTCATAGCTTTTATTGACATTCTTTTCTCTTCCACTGTTACCATTGTCTATCTTTTAAAATGCCATAAATGAAGGTTTTCACTTTTCAGCAGTTTATATCTGGAACAGTGATGGAGGTTTCTTGTTTTTGTGATGTGCTTTAGTTTTACCAAAAGACCAGCTCAGATAGATAACAGTGGCTAGATAAAACAGGAAGTGTATTTATAGGGGTGTATTCCCATTTTTATTGGTGAAATAATTCTGTGAAAGGTTATTTTGGAATGGAAAAAGATACAAGGAAAGGAAAATCTGGTTCCCTTTCTAATAAAGAATTTTTGTCTCAAATGGCTGCCAATTTGGTGATGTTGACTTATATAAGTAAGATTCTACCAATCTTTCTAGAAGTTTTGGGGTACATGTGATTAGAAAGGAGTCATTTATAGAAAGAAAGTATATTTTACTCTAAGTGTATGCAATAATAATATCCCATTACAGCAAATCTTAATGAGAAATTTGTTTAGGTAGGTAAAATTTGGTCTTGTGTTTTGACCACATATTCTCTTTGGCAGATGTTTTTGATAGGATTTCATGGCTAATGCCGACACATTTGGTAAAAATTATCAGTAGCTTGGTGCAGTACACAAGAGAAAAAAATAAGCGTTGTAAGGGTTAATAGATATATGGAAGCATTGTGTTAATTTTAAGCTTGTCTGTTTCAGGAACTTGAAGCGAAGCTAGACCAAGACATTGGAAGTCTGAAAGCTTATGGATCATCCCTCTCAGCACAGATAGACACACTGAAGATGGTCCCAACATTATTTGGTGTGATCAACTTCTAACGATAGCTCATGTCTCACTGCAGTCACAGTGGGACAAAGGTGTGTGAGTGTCTGAGTGAATGAGTGTAAACTGCATGGCTCCAGATGAGATGATAATTGAGGTGATGATTTAATTTTTGAGGGGTATTTTTGCTCCAAAACATATCATTGGAATGGCCTATTAAATGGGATGATTTCAATACCCTAAAGATGTTTTTGTGCAAAAATAACTACAGGTATCTTCTGAATTCTCCTTTTGTCTGGACTTATGAAACTGGATGTATGCTTACTTTTTGTAGAGGCTATGTTTTATTTATTCTGGATGACAAACTGCTCAGTCTAAGAAAGATGAACCCTATTATTATTTTGAATGGATACACTTATTAGCTTTTCTGCCATTTTTGATAAGCATTACGAAAACCTGCCTATTCAAATATACTAAAAATTTTACGATCAAAAAATGAACTTTCAGATAAAACAAATTCATATTTCTGCTCAAAACATAGATTGTGGATACTCTTTAGAACTGCCTCAATGAGGCAGTTCTAACGAGTACTCACAATCTATGTTTTTGAGCAGAAAAGAAAAATAGGTGGCACCATAGTAAATAGTTATCATGTAGTATGTGAACCGCCAAGGCCCAGACCAGCCCACTCTTACACGTTATCATTCTACAGTATCGAACCATTCTGCAAATGGAAAAGGCAGTAATCAGACTGCAAAGACACAGATTGATCAGGGACTTTGTTGGCTACATTTGTGATTGGGGCCATTGTTTCATGGCAAGGTTAATTAGCTAGGCTGTTTTCGAAGAAAACGACGAGGTATTGTCATAGCTCTGGCATTGTCTGTGTTGTCGTCGTGCAAAAATTTGGACATTTGGTAATGTCTCTGTCATTACTGAAGATATTTATTTGAAACTAGGACTAGTTGTTCATTATGAAAAGGGGAACTCATACTAATAGGGGAGGTAACCCTCAAAATATTTTTGGCACAGTTATGCCCCTTTCTCGACTTAGAATTTTTGTTGAAAAATGGTTTCACTGTGATTTCTCAAGAACTGATGGATGAATTCTGATCATGTTTGGTATTACATAATTATGGCACTTCCAGTTTAATGTATTTAAGTAGTTCTGTTGCTTATAATCAAACATGCCCTATATATTTCTAAAAGAAACTGCAACTGAGCATTGGCACCCGCATGCGATGCTCTTGTTTTTATGTGTGTTAGCTGTTCTTCCTGTTGCTGAGACCTAAGTGAGAGAGCACTCAGTACCAATTTTAGAAAATCTTAGATATGCAGATGCTCTGGAAACTGAGCCACTCATAACTTTTTTTTATTATTATTATTTAGCAGCTTAAATAACCAGTCAGTCATTCAGCCAGGCTCCAAAGCGCAGTCAGTAGCATGTCTGACGGCAGATCCAGGGATCACCAGTTCAAATCCCAGCTCAGCCACATAACTTTCTTTGGGTCTGATCATGAAATATTTCCAAGGCCATTCTCCCCTTTCCGCTGATTCAAGAAGGGCAATTGTCAGTTACCGGCAAAAGTATATCCACAAGTATTTGTTAACAGCTTAGAGAACTAAGCCTACCCAGGAAAAAGTGTGTTTTCTGACTGACTCAGCATGAGCTTAACAGTGTTGTTGGGCCATAAAACTCCAATAACAAAATAAAACAAAAAAAGGGCATCATTGCAGTCTGAACAGGACTGTCATTGTTTACAAACACAGTATTTGAACATTGTGGCTTATAAACTGCAAACAGCAGATCATGATTTGACACTAGCTGAATTCATCTAGTGTTCACATTGATTCTCTTTGTTCTGTTTACTAGCTGAGAACATTTGCAAAGCAGTTTGTGTCAAATGCAAGACCAGTCTGTATCATGGTTTAACCTTTACCTCTCTATAGTTAAATTCAGCAGATGACAAATTGATGATATTTTTCTTAGAAAACAGACTTTGATATTTCATGCAAATTGTCTCCTATGAAGACAATTTGCATGAAATACCAAAGTCTGTTTTCTGGTGAAAAAATATTTCAAAATATCGTCTGTTGTAATTTTTACCCAGCATGCCAAGGGTTAGCAATTTGTTTTTTGTAGGATATTTATGTACAGTTCTTCCAAAATAGTGCAATATTGTTTGAGCAGCTACTGTTCATACCAAGTGGACTCTACCAACCTAATTGTACATGCCTATCTCTAGTTTTACCATTACCACTCTAAGGGCAAATTTATCTGGTGACAAATTGATGATATTTTTCCTTATTTTTCATAGTAAACAGGATTTGAAATTTCATGTAAATTGTCGGCATGAAATTTCAAAAGCTGTTTTCTGGAGAAAATAAGAAGAATATTTCAATGTGCCATCTGCTGAAGATTTTAACCAGAATGCTAAGCATTAAGGCATATTGTTTAGTTTTTATGCCCCCGCATTGGATGATGCCGGGGGCATATAGTTTTCAGTTTTCCGTACTTGTGTACGTGGGTACGTGTACGAATGTACATCCTTCTGTATGAATGTGTGTACATACGTGATCCTGTTAGACTCAGGTTAAGGCATTTGTACCAGGTAGAATTTTG
Source organism: Anodontia alba (assembly GCA_964016985.1). Lineage (NCBI taxonomy): Eukaryota > Metazoa > Mollusca > Bivalvia > Lucinida > Lucinidae > Anodontia > Anodontia alba. The sequence goes on along the minus strand of OZ024821.1, from coordinate 68,850,819 downwards.
CAGTTTTATAGTCAGGTACCCCACAGTGGGGGCATCCGTGTACTGTGGACACATTTCAATTTTTTTTTTTTTTTTTAATATACTTATACAAAAAATCATGTATGATATTTTTGTCGCACCTGCTTTAGCAGGACAACTTAGGCGTGCAAGTTTCCGTCTGTTCATCCATTCGTCCAGCCCTTAACATTTACCCTGGATGTCTTGTGAGCGCAACTCCTCTTACAATTTTGTACCAATTGTTTTGAAACTTTGCATGTTTTTTCTTCATGGTATGAGCATGTGCATGTGGTTTGGATGTAATTGTTAGATCATTTTTTGACACTTTTTCCACATTTTGAACTTAGTCATTTTTCACCCTCCATATATAGAAAGTGGGTACTTCTTGTGAGCGCAACTTTTTCCATGTTGTGAACTTAAGTCATTTTTCACCCTTAATATATGGACAGTGGGTACTTCTTGTGAGCGCAACTCCTCATACAGTTTTGTACCAACCTTTATGAAACTTTGCATGTGTTTTCTTCATGGTATGAGGATGTGCATGTGGTTTGGATATAATTGTTAGATCATTTTTTTTTCACTTTTTCCACATTGTGAACTTAGTCTTTTTTCACCCTCAATATATAGACAGTGGGTACCTCGTGAGCACAACTTCTCATACAATTTTATACCAATCTTTTTGAAACTTTGCACATGTTTTCTCCATAGTCTGAAATTGTGCATGTGCTTTTGATATAATCCTTGCATTATTAGCTCACCTGAGCCGAAGGCTCAAGGTGAGGTATTGTGATCACTCACCGTCCGTCGTCGTCCATCTGTCCGTCCGTTCACAATCTTTAAACAACATCTCCTCCTAAACCACTGATTGGATTTTGACCAAATTTCACAGGAATGATCCTTGGTTGATCCTCTTTCAAAGTTGTTCAAATGGTACCGGTCCATTGCATATCTAGGTCACAGGAGCTAAAAATAGATTTTTTAACTAAAAACTCAAAAAATCTTCTCGTCAGAAACCACTGGACCGATTTCAAAAAAATTTTGCAGAAATGTTCCTTTGGTGATCCTCTACCAAGATTGTTCGAGACATTTGGATTCGTCAAAAAACATGGCCGCCAGGGGGCGGGGCTTATTTTCCCTATATATCTATATAGAAAACTTTAAAAATCTTTTCGTCAGAGACCACTGGACCAGTTTCAATATAATTTTGCAGAAATGTTCCTTTGGTGATCCTCTACCAAGATTGTTCAAGCCTTTTGGATTCGTCAAAAAACATGGCCGCCAGGGGGCGGGGCTTATTTTCCCTATATATCTGTATAGAAATCTTTAAAAATCTTCTTGTCAGATACCACTAGACTGATTTCAATATAATTTTGCAGAAATGTTCCTTTGGTGATCCTCTACCAAGATTGTTTAAGACATTTGGATTCATCAAAAAACATGGCTGCCAGGGGGCGGGGCTTATTGTCCCTTTACATCTATATAGAAAACTTTAAAAAATCTTCTTGTCAGAAACCACTGGACCGATTTCAATATAATTTTGCAGAAATGTTCCTTTGGTGATCCTCTACCAAGATTATTCAAGCCATTTGGATTCGTCAAAAAACATGGCCACCAGGGGGCGGGGCTTATTTTCCCTATATATCTATATAGAAAAGTTTAAAAATCTTCTTGTCGGAAACCACTGGACCAATTTCAATATATTTTTGCAAAAATGTTCCTTTGGTGATCCTCTAGGAAGATTTTTCAAACCATTTGGATTCGTCAAAAAACATGGCCGCCAGGGGGCGGGGCTTATTTTCCCTATATATCTATATAGAAAACTTTAAAAATCTTCTTGTCCGAAACCACTGGACCGATTTCAATATAATTTTGCAAAAATGTTCCTTTGGTGATGCTCTACCAAGATTGTTCAAGCCATTTGGATTCGTCAAAAAACATGGCCGCCAGGGGGCGGGGCTTATTTTCCCTATATATCTATATAGAAAACTTTAAAAATCTTCTTGTCCGAAACCACTGGACCGATTTCAATATAATTTTGCAGAAATGTTCCTTTGGTGATCCACTACCAAGATTGTTCAAGCCATTTGGATTCGTCAAAAAACATGGCCGCCAGGGGGCGGAGCTTATTTTCCCTATATATCTATATAGAAAACTTTAAAAATCTTCTTGTCCGAAACCACTGGACCGATTTCCATATAATTTTGCAAAAATGTTCCTTTGGTGATCCTGTTGCAAGATTGTTCAAGCCATTTGGATTCGTCAAAAAACATGGATGGCAGGGGGCGGGGCTTATTTTCCCTATATAATCTATATAGAAAACTTTAAAAATCTTCTTGTCCAAACCACTGGACCAATTTCAATATAATTTTGCAAAAATGTTCCTTTGGTGATCCTCTACCAAGATTGTTCAAGCCATTTGGATTCGTCAAAAAAGATGGCCACCAGGGGGCGGGGCTTATTTTCCCTATATATCTATATAGAAAAGTTTAAAAATCTTCTTGTCCGAAACCACTGGACCGATTTCCATATAATTTTGCAGAAATGTTCCCTTGGTGATCCTGTACCAAGATTGTTCAAGCCATTTGGATTCGTCAAAAAACATGGCCGCCAGGGGGCGGGGCTTATTTTCACTATATATCTGTATAGAAAACTTTAAAAATCTTCTTGTCCGAAACCACTGGACTGATTTCCATATGATTTGCAGAAATGTTCCTTTGGTGATCCTGTTGCAAGATTGTTCAAGCTATTAGGATTTGTCAAAAAACATGGCCGCCAGGGGGGTGGGGCTTATTTTCCCTATATAATCTATATAGAAAACTTTAAAAATCTTCTTGTCATAAAGCACTGGACGGATTTCAATATAATTTTGCAGTAATGTTTCTTCGATGATTCTCTACCAAGATTGTTCAACCCGCCATGATTCGTTAAAAAACATGGCCGCTAGGGGGCGGGGTTAATTTTTCATATATACCTGTAAAGAAAACTTTAAAAATCTTCATGTCATAAATGACTGGACCGATTTCAATATAACTTGGCAGAAATGTTTCCTTAGTGACCCTCTATCAAGATTGTTCAAGCCGTCATGATTTGTCAAAAAACATGGCAGCTAAAGGGTGCAGGGCTTATTTTCCATATATATCTATATAGAAAACTTGAAAAAATCTTGTCGTCAGAAACCACAGGACTGATTTCAATATAACTTCACAGAAATGTTTCCTTGGTGACCCTTTACCAAGATTGTTCAAACCATTATGATTTGTCAAAAAACATGGCCGCTAGGGGGCGGGGCTTATTTTCCTATATATCTATATAGAAAATTTTAATAGTCTTTTTCAGAAACCACTTGACCGATTTCAATGTAACATTGCAGGAATGTTTCTTATGTAACCCTCTATCAAGATTGTTCAAGCCGTCATGATTCGTCAAAAAACATGGCCGCCAGGAGTCGGGGCTTATTTTCCTTATATATCTATAGAAAACTTTAAAACTCTTCTTGTCAGAAACCACTAAACTTATTTGATTATAACTTTGGAGAAATGTTTCCTTGGTGACCCTCTACTAAAATTGTTCAAGTAATCATGATTCGTCAAAAAACATGGCTGCCGGGGGCAGGGCTTATTCATGATTCGTCAAAAAACATGGCCGTTAGGGCGTAGGGCTTTATAGCTATATAAAACTTTTTAAACCACTGGACCAATTTCAATATAACTTGGCAGAAATGTTCCTTTGGTGACCCTCTTTTAAGATTCAGTTCAAGTCGTCAAGATTTGTAAAAAAACATGGCCGGGGGTGTGGTGGAGGGGGGTGGGGGTGGTTAGTGCTATAAAGTTTATACAAAGATCCTAGAGCAGTGAACTTGGCTGAATCTTCAATAGTAAATATGCAAATCTGTTTGGTCAGGTGAGCGATATAGGACCATCATGGTCCTCTTGTTTTTTTTTTTTACTTTTTTTCTACTTTGTAAACTTTGTCATTTTCTGATCTCAGATGTTTAGACAGTGGGTACCTTGTGATTGCAACTTCTCATACAATTTTATACCGGTCCTTTTGAAGCTTGCACGTTTTTTCCAGGATCTGCAGAAGTGCATGTGGTTTGGATATAATTTTTAAATTTATTTTTGTCACTTTTTCCACTTTAACTTTGTCATTTTCTTACCTCAGATTTTATGAAAATGTATAGACTGTGGGTACTTTTTGAGTGCAACCTCATGCATCGTATGAGAATATGCATGTGCTTTTGAGGAAATTCCTATATTAATTTCTCTTACCTGAAAGAAACGTTACTTTTTTGTGCGAGGTGGAAGGTTGGGGTGGGGTTTGGCAGGTGCGACATGAACTTCACCGAAGTTCGATCTGTATTATGGTATGCTAGGCATTAATGAGTTAAGTAACACTTGGTACGGAGGGAAAATTTCCAGCTGATGACATGTTGATATATTTATCCTATTCTTCCCAGTAAATAGGGTATTACATTTCATGAAAAATCGATACTTTCTGGAAAAATAAGAAAAAAAAAAACAGTTTGTCATCTGCTGACAGAATTAGCACTGAGAGTGCTGAAGAATTAGCACTGAGAGTGCTGAAGTTTAATTCAAATATCACCAGACATATTGACCCATTAACCGTTACCACTCTCTGGGCAGATTCAGCAGGTGACAAACTGATGATATTTCTTTTATTTTTTCCAGAAAATAGGCTTTGACATTTCATGCATATCATCTCCTAAGGAGACAATTTGCATGAAATGTCAAAGTCTACTTTCTGGGAAAAGAAGAAAAATATGTCAAAATGTCATCTGCTGAAATTATTCCCCAGCATGCTAAGCATTAACACAATACCAGTAATGCCCAGACATCTTCAGTGAGCTTTTCCATCAAGAAATTCAGAAGAGTGAATTACCTATATAATGAGGTTATTTGCTTATTTGGAGTGAATACTGTAAATATTTTCATTGAGTGAAATAAAAACATCAGTATTTTCACGAGTGCAAAGCACGAGTGAAAAATTGAATGTTTTCTTACACAAGATGAAAATGTTTATGGTATTTATGAAAAAAAAAAGCAAATTTTCTTTTCTGGTTTCATGCTTTAGCACATCTGAGGTCATAACTGACGTTGCCAAATAAAACAGAAACATTCTGACATTGACATTGGGTGCTTACCACAAAGAGAGAGAAAAACAAATATTTTGGCAAATCAAAATAATTTTGCTACCAGAATGTTCTGTACTTTCTAAGAAAATACATACCCAACTTGGTAATTAATTTCAGAAACAAAGAAGTGTTCAAAATTCTGAAGTGGAGGTAACATCCACTTTTAAAACAATTAAGAAACCCCAAGTAATCCAAAGCGAGGAGTGAAAATATAAATTGTATCAGTCACTAGTGAAATGATACGACATCATTTTACTAGTGATTGATACCACATTTATTTTCACCAGATATATACTGATTTCACTGCTAACAATAAATCAGGTTATTAGATAAAAAAACTGCTTCTGTTAGTATAATTGCTAAAATTGCTGCAAACAGTGTAGGCCCTCATCAGACTATGCATTCTGTGCTGTCTGACCTGGGCCTACATTGTTAGCTAGTGACCTCACTGAGGATGCAGGGCAATAATGTGTAAAATATTTTTCTCTGAAAATAGTCCTAGATTTGACTCAGAAGGACATGACTTGAATGAAATGGCAAACCATTTCCAGGGAAAAATAAGAAATAAATATCTAATTTGTCATCTGTTTTTATGAGAATACCATGTTTACCCTATATATTCAGACACTTTAAATCCCTACCGACTTTAAGAATATTTGGTTATTAATGCCAGAAATAAGACTTATGGAATGTAAATTGCTGATGGAAAGCACAAACTATTAAACTTAAATCTGATATAAAAATGGTGATATATTGCCTACTGTAAAACACCTAATATCTGCGGCTTAAAAATTTGGCTGTTAGATGGGAAGATCTTGTCTGTGCATTTTAAGTATGCCACAGCATCCACACTATACACATTTGCTAAACAAGAGCTCCACAAGCAGAGGAATTATACGCCTGTGGCAAGTAATAAGATGTAGCACATATACTGACTCCTGTATAATTCAGTGCTCCGGATGTGACCTGTAAGTGGAGTTAATTGGAAACAAAAGAAAAGAAAAAAAAATCAAAGGGGCATAACTCTGCTAATATTTGGTTAACTGTAACCTTGTAACAATATGCGCTGCTCCACGTCATGGTATAACTATTTACAAAGTTTCAGCTTGATTGGAATTAAACCATAGGAGGAGTAAGTCGAAAACCAAAAGTTTACAGAAATTTTTAAAGGGACATATCTCTGCTAATATTTGGTGGACTGTAATTAGAAAGAATATACACTGCTCCACATCATGGTCAATAAATTACAATAAATCAAGTTTCAGCCTGATCAGATGTAAACTGTAGGAGGAGTTAGCTGGAAACAAAAAATTTACAGAAATTTTCAAAAGACATAACTCTGTTAATGATTGGTGGACTGTAACCTTGAAACAATATGCGCTGCTCCGCATCATGTCTAAGTATAAATCAAGTTTCGGCTTGATCAAATTTAAACTGTAGGAGCAGTTAGCCGGAAATGAAAAGTTTACAGAAATTTTCAAAGGGGCATAACTCTGCTAATATTTGGTGGAATGTAACCTCGAAACTATATGTGCTGCTCCACATCATGGTCTAACTATAAATCAAGTTTCAGCATGATCAAATGTAAACTGTAGGGGGAGTTAACCAGAAATGAAAAGTTAGAAATTTTCAAAGGGGCATAACTCTGCTATTTAGTGGACTGTAACCTCGAAACAATATGCGCTGCTCCACATCATGGTCTAACTATATATGAAGTTTCAGCTTGATCGGATGTAAACTGTAGGAGTTAGCCGGAAACGAAAAGATTACGAACAGACGGACGCTAAACCTGGTAACATAATACACCCCGTTTTTCAAACAGGCGTATAAAAATGAATATTGATGGCATATTATCTTGGTGGTTTCTGCCTGGATTGCCAGTAGTGCCAAAATAAAGTGACTGCCAAATATAAGTGTTTTACAGTAATTTGTAGACCCCACACATATCCTAGTTTAAACTATATCACAGGGGAACATGGGATAGTTCCTCGCATAGACTGTTAACCCTTGTCCTGCTGAACCAGGATTTGCTCTGTCTTTGCAAACAGTGAAGATCCAGATCAGTTGGCTTCTGAAGAAGCCAACTGATCTGGATCTGCACTGTTTGCCATCAAGTATGTGTATTCGTATCAACAACCTGGATCAAGTAATCTGATTGGCTGAAAATTAAAAGTGGGCGTGGCATCTTAATTTATTCAGCATGACAAGGGTTAACGTAGTGTGTTGATATGCCTAAAACTGCTTAATGAGTGGCAAACAGGGTATACCCTGATCAGAAACTGTATTCTGAAGCATCCGATCTTGGTTAACACTGCTTGCCCAGGCCTGTCAGTCCAAATACTTTGGGTAAATACTGTTCTGAAGCTGTGCACTGAGTTTTTTCTGGTGCTTCCATGTATATATACTGTATTATATACTGTATTATATATTATATACTGTATTTACCCTAAAAATTGGTACGCCTAAACTTCTTATACCGGTACTTGTTGTGTATTTTGAACACGTCCATTTTACTATGTGTTAATGTGTCCCAAAAATGCTGGATGAGCAAACAGTGTAGACCCTGATCAGATGCCACGTTCTGCAGCATTTGATCTGGGTCTATACTGTTTACTCAGGCCTGTCTGTCCCAATACTCAGGGTTACCGGTATGAAGGTAATTACAGATAAGGGGAGTATGAAGATAATTTTCAATTATTTTGCACCAAAACATACTTTGAAAGTACTAAGTAGAACCACTTTGGCAAGGTAACTCCTGAGATCACATAAGTAATTTTTAATGAAAAAGAATAACAGAAATTATTCTAAATTGTCACCTCGTTATACCTCATCTGGAGCTATGACTAGATTCGCCCTAAATATTGGGGCAGACATGCCTGAGCAAACAATATGGACCCAGATTAGATGAAATGCAGCTCGATCAGGGACTATACTGTTTGTCACCAATGTAGCAGTTTTAACTTTTCTCTTGCTGAACACGACATGCCCTGTCTTAAACAGTGTAGATCCAGATCAGTTGGCTTCTGAAGAAGCCAGCTGATCTGGATCTGCACTGTTTGTCATTAGATTTGTGAATTTCTATCAAAAACTAGACTCAAGTAATCTGATTGTCTGGAAATTAGAAGTGGGCATGGCATCTTAATTTATTCAGCATGACAAGGGTTAAGACACGTATTTAGATAGTAAAGTGGTCTTTTTTTATATTTTAGGGAGGAGTTATGTCTGAATATTTGGGGTATTTATGGTATGTCTGTAGTCTTTTGCTAAACAAACAAGAGCCTGGTCTCACTATCAGTAGATTTAATAGATTTGAATAATGAAAATTAGGACTGTCAGAGGATCTGACTGTACATCCATTATATTGCTTCAGTATGACAGAATGACTGAAAGGGCAGATTCATAACATAATTATCCTAAATATTGGAACACCTTAACCCTTGTCCTGCTGAACCCAGATATGCCCTACCTTTGCAAACAGTGTAGATCCAGATCAGCTGGCTTCTGAAGAAGCCAACTGATCTGGATCTGCATTGTTTGCCATTCAGTATTTAAATTTGTATCAATAACCTGGATCGAGTGAACTGATTGGCTGAAAATTAGAAGTGGGTGTGGCATCTTTAATCAGCATGACAAGGATGAAATTACTATACTCCTAAAACTTGAAGCTGTCTTATTTTACTACCTGTATGTCTAAAAACTGCTGGATGAGTGGCAGATAGTGTAGACCCTGATCAGATTCCACATTCTGGTGTGTCTGATGAGAATAGCATCATCTGACTGGTGTCCACACTGTTTGTTAAGACCTGGCTGTCCAAATACTTAGGGTAAATATTGCACCCACAAATGTGGGTTATCATTAAATTGTGGCTTTAGTGCTGTGAAATACTAGTCAGTAATATTTTTGGACGCAGCAGGGTGATAATTGTCATTTAGATTTGGCTGTCATTCCCCAGTGGGAGTTTGCATTTGATAAACTGGTCATAATGCTATCAGGCATTTTACTAATGTTCATGCTTACCCATGTATGACAAGGGTGTTTTTTTTTTTGTTTTTTTTTTTGTCAGAATTTTCAGTGCTTAAGCATTTTACTAGTCCCAGTGCTCAGGTGAGTGATTACATAGCAGGAATTTACATGTACATGTACGAATATGTGTTTGATGTTAAACTGTTATTTTGTGTAATGCTGCTTAAATCTCCATAAAATGAAATACAGATAGAAGAAATAATCCATTTCTTGTTTGTTTTTATTATCCCTACTCTTTAGCAATGATGATATGAGTGCATCAGTCTATCCGTCCATCCATCTGTCAGTCACATTACCTCCTCCTAAACCAAACTTGCTACATGACTTCCCTCCATGGTAAGGGTGTGTGAACGCAACATTATTTTTCCATCCATCTGTATGTCTGTCCATCTATTCATCACATCCCCTCCTAAACCACTGGGTGGAATTATGTAACTTGTTACATGACTTCCCCATGTGTTAAGGGTGTGCAATAGCAACATAATTTTTCCGTCCACCTGTCCAACACACTATAGCACCATGCAAGGGGATTTTGGGATGGCGTTCCATTGACTGTGCAATCTAGTTTTCTTTAAAGAGTCCTCAATATTTGATGTTCTAGCACTAATTAAAGATTGTTCCAGACTTTAGTATTGGCTTCTAATGCAGGCTATAAGATATTTGCTTCACTATTTAGACACATTCAACCTTTAGCCATTGCTGGGAAAATTCAGCAGAGGACAAGCTTACTATTTTTATCTTTCCCAGAAAATATGGTTCGACTGGCACAGTGGCTCAGTTGGTAGAGCTTCAGCTTTGTGATGAGATTTTGGATTTGCTCCCCGGCCAAGTCATACCAGTGCTCCAGCTAGCCCTATGTAGAGGGGTGGGCTGCCCATCTTGCCCTCTCCTGCTGCCCCTCTGCCCTTCTGAAGCTGCCAACTGGCTTATTTCAACTCCAGACATAAAACACTACAGTTTGCTGAAAATTTCATGAAAATTAGACAAAAATTTAAGAAGTAATCTATGTGTAAAGGTCAGTTTTATGTGTATTCTAGTCTTAGGCATTTATTGTGGAATGGGATTATATTTTGTAACAATTGTCATGATACTTAGCATATCACATGACACATGGTGCCCTCATTCTTGTATGACCGTGCAGAAAGTGCCCTACCTGGCTCCCCTCTGCCCTAAAATCCTAGCTGGAGCACTGCATACCAAAGACAGTAAAAATGGTACTACATATACTAGCTGCTCTTTTGTTTGGTGCTCAGCATAATGAAAGTTGAGCTACAACTGGCAAGCCTGATGTCAGTATAATGTCACTGGATGGAATATCATGTGTCTGGGGCATGATATTTCAGCGAGGGAGCCCACTTTAAATGAGCATTGAGCTCCCTGTCACATCCAGACACCATCGCGATATGACCAAAAGATTGTTGGAAGTGATGTAAAACATGAATAAAACAAACATTTGGTTAGACATTTCATGCAAATTACTTGCATGAAATGTCGAACTCTACCGTATTTTCTGAATAAATAATGAAAAGTATTTCCAAAAATTATCTGCTGAAAGTTTTTCTGTGCACACTAAAGGTGGATCTGCAAGATACCCATGTTCTTACTTGTTCCCCAAAGGTGATTTTAATTTATAGCAGGCCTCATTTGTCAGTAAATTTGCTAGTTTTAACAAATTATTTCACAAGCTATAAGGGGCGTGTGCAGAAGGAAGCCATAGCCTATATGCAATTGAACTTCTTAGCCTATATGCAATTGAACTTCTTAAAATTTTCCCATACAAATGTGTAGGGAGGCAAATCTGAGCCTAAGGTCTCCTAGAATCATCATTGGAACCATCGATAGACCTGGGCCCAGTTGTTCAAAGCGTCATTAGCTTAACGAGCTTGTTAAGGGTCATTTCATTAACTGTTTTAGCGGATTCAATATACAATATTCTGGTATTTTTTGCTGAAAAAATGTGAGTAGTTTTTGCACTGCAAAAGCTACTCAAATTTTTTCAGCAAAAAATTTCAGCATATTTGTGCATCACTCTATGTAAATTTTAACATCATTAACTAACGACATCATTAGCTTTGAACAACTGGGCCCTGATTTCCCTGATGCTATATACCAAGATTCAGCCTTGAAGCTTTCTGGGTTCTGGAGAAGAAAGGTTTTTAAGTTTTTTTTTTTGTTTTTTTTTGTTGTTTTTTTTGTTGTTTTTTTTTTTTTGCCATATATGGACATGGTGGCCATCTAGATCAAAGAAGCATGACCATTTGAACATACTCTCAATCATTTGATAGAGTGCTTCATATGAAAGAAATGTGGCAAAAATTTACCCAGAAGCGTCACAGTTCTTTAAATATTTCATTTTATACATGTATGTTGCCCAGGGGCAAGTAGACAATCCATGGGGGATAAAATTTTTATTTTAACTGAAGGATTTTGCTACTATGATCATATGTTTCAACCATTAGTCTTTTCTACATTTCAAGAAAAAGACGTTTCAATATTTTTCCCATACAAATGTGTAGGAAAGCAAATTTGATCTTGTCATAAAGAGGTCAATGATCAACAAGGGATCTTTATCCCAAATTGAAGTTTTATTTATACCCCTCACCAAACAAAGTTTTATACCCCTTGCAAAACAAAGTTGTAGGGGTGTATACTGTTTCCAGCATGCCTGTGATTGTCATTCCGTCAATAATCAAGTTTTTTGCTTTGTAACTTCACTAGCTTTGGTTCGATTTTGTTGCACATTGACCATCAGACAATGTATGTATGATAGGAAAATAGGGGCAGAAGGATCAGTATTGCAAGAGTTATGCTTCTTTGTAATTATTTAAGTAAGATGTATTATGACTGATAGTTTATACTTTGTGAAATCAAGTCCTCTTACAGCTTTCTTTGGATCCTTTCGAAACTTTGCGTATACATGTATATTACAGACATAGTGAAGATGTGCATGAGTTTGATGCTGAAAAAGATACTTTTTGACTAAATGACAGGGTTTTAACTCATCCATTTTATGACAACTGCACCTAGTCAAAGATAGTTAATAGTGAAATCCATCCCTCTTAACTTTTGTTGGATCTTTTCAAAACTTTACTCATACCTTAGATATATTGAAGATGTTCATGTGAAACTTTGAAGCTGAGATTAATTCTTCACAAAATGACAGCGTTTTTAACTTAGCTGTTTTACGACAACTGCACCAGGTCAATGATGGTTAATAGTGTACACTTTGTGAAATCAACTCCTCTTACACTTTTCGTTGGATTTCTCCAAAACATTCCATATATGGTACAGACATACTGAAGATGTGTGTGCAAGTTTGATGCTGGAAACTTTTTTGGACAAAATGGCAACTTTAACTTAGCCATTTTACATCAACTGCACCTTGTCACTGATGGTTGATAGAGCATAACCTCCTCTTAGAACTTATGTTGCATCTTTTCAAAACTTTACACATACATTACAGACATATTGAAGCTGTACATGGAAACTTTGATGCTGAACAATATTTCTTCACAAAATGACAGCCTTTTTAACTTAGCCATATTAGGACAACTGCACCTAGTCAATGATTGTTAATAATGTACACTTTATGAAATCAACTCCTCTTATATCTTTTGTTTGATCTTTCCAAAACATTGAAGATAAGTTGCAGACATATTAAAGAAGTGCATGTGCACGTTCGATGCTGAAAATTTTATTTTGACAAAATGGCAGGATTTTTACTTAGCCATTGTACGACAACTACATTTAGCAAGTGATGATTAATATAGGATAATTTGTGACATCAACTCCTCTTAATTTCTTCTGTTTCTTCACTGTCATTCACTTTTTCCTTAATCCCCTCTGTCATGTCTTTCCTTTCTACAATCTGTTTTCTCACTTCTTCTGGAGATGAGACAGAAGGACTCACACGGGTTATTGTGTCATTAAACAATAAACAACATCCCTCATGTTGCCTTTCCTCTATGTTCCTGTTTAGTTGGTGGGCGGGGTGGGGATGGATGGGGAATAGGGAATCTACCCTAAGAAGCACTGCTTATTGACATTTCTTGTTGGTTCTGGAGAAGATTTTTAATCCTAGTGGTTTCAATGGGGATGTTGTTTCAAGGTGTAAACAGATCATAGAAGGATTGTTATCAAAATAGCTCACATTGAGCCGTCGGCTGCTTTAAGCTAAAAAGCTATAAATTGAAATTCAGTTGCTTTTTGTTTTTGTTAGAATATTATGGCCCAGTCAACACTGTTAAGGTCATATTGAGCCACTTAGTTAACCTACTTGCACTTTTCCTGAGCATACTTTTGGTGGTAACAGACAACTATCCTTCTTGAATCATGGTAAGGGGGAGAATGACTGTAGAAATGATTTCATGATCAATCTCCATGAAAGTTATGTAGTCAAGCTGGGATTTGAACTAGTAATCAGATCTGCAGTCAGATGTGCTACTGACTGGGCTATGGAGCTCATTTATAATGACAACAGCAGAAACAAATCATACCTAGAATGTCTACTGGACAATCTTTACAAAGTAAGCATGTTCACTTTAAAATGAAGAGCTCATTAACATTGTTTGCAACAACTCAACTTTCATACAAAAATGAGTTACAAAAACAATTACAAATGGTAAAAAAAATAACTACAGTACACAAACATTAGATCAGCACAGAAAACAAGCTGCTCACATGAAATGTTGGGAACAGACTGATTTATCAGCAGTATCGTCAAATCTGTTTTAAAAGAGCACTCAAGGGAGTCCAAAAATGTGTTTTTAAAGACTAACAGTCTCTTTACCTTTATCACTCTTTGGGCATATACAGCAGATGAAAAATTCATAATACTTTTCTCATTTATCTCAGAAAATAAAGTTTGACATTTTATGAAAATTGTCTCCTATACTGGTAGGAAAAGTAAAGGCCTATTTTCTGGGAAAAAAAAATCAAAATGCCTGTGTTAAATAAAATAAAGCAGCCAAATTCATTCTTAATTTGGTCATACTTCCCACATATCATATTTACTCTTAATTAACCCTTGTTCTGCTGAACCTGGATATACTCTGCCTTTGCAAACAGTGTAGATCCAGATCAGTTGGCTGAAGAAGCCAACTGATCTGGATCTGCGCTGTTTGAAATTAAGTATGTGAATTTATATCAACAATTCAGATCAAGTATTCTGATTGGCTGAAAATTAGAAGTGGGAGTGGCATCTTAATTTATTCAGCAGGACAAGGGTTAGACTCCTTACCATACTTGTCTTAAAATTTGAAACAGTTCCATTTTACTACATGTTGCTATGTCTAAAATATGCCCGATAAGTGGCAAACTGGAGACCCTGATCAGATGCTGCATTTTATAGCTTTTGATCTGGGTCTTAATTATTTTCTCAGGCCTGACTGTCCCAGTATTTAGAGTATATATGGTCATCTATAAACAGAATTGGGTCTCTTAATGGAGTTGGTCTTTAAAGTAATTCTCACTGTCAACTAATGTAGATTAGAAGGTTATTTAAATAGAGAATATATGTAATCAACATCACATGAACAATTTGAAAAATCTTCATAGGAGGAGCAGGATTACTTTCATGTAGTTGTTTCACAAAATGACTTTTGGAGGAAGAAGCAATTTTATTAGTGTGATTATTTGCTAATAAGAGGCCCTTTGGCCATGGCTCGCTCATCTGAGAAAGTCAATGCAGATATGCAGATGTTATGCAACTAATGAAATGAGCCATTATTATATGTCTCCCCCTGACAGGGGTGGAGACATGTTTTTGCCTCAGTTGTCCATCCGTCTGTCTGTCCAGGCAATCATCCAAGGTTTAGGGGCTATTTTTGGGCTATTCTGGACATAATTATGTGGCATTTTGAGGTTAATTCTGTTTAAAATACATTAGCTAGCCCTAAACCAAATCTGAGTAGCCCCTAAATCCCTACGGGAAATTTAAGATTGAGGTAGCCCCTAAACCCGGAATGTTAGAATGTCCATTCATCCATCCATCTGTCTGTCATGCAATCGTGTCCGCTCTAACTTGAAAACTGTTCAAGATATTGTCATGAAACTTCACAGAAATATAAAGCATACCACAAGAACCATAACTCGTGTCTATACAATTTTGGAGTAATTCTCCTTTGAAATTAGTGAATGGTAATTTCCTGTCTGCTCTATAACTTGAAAACCTTCAAGATATTGTCATCAAACTTCATAGAAATATAAAGCATCATTAGATGACATGCAGAACACAAGAACTGTATCTCTTGTCTATGCAGTTTTGTAGTTATTACCCTTTGAAATTAAACAATGGTCATTTAGTGTCTGCTCTGTAACTTGAAAACTCTTCTTCAAGGTATTTTCATGAAACTTCATAGAAATATAAAGCATCATCAGATGACGTGCAGGACACAAGAACAGCAACTCTTATCTAGACAGTATTGTAGTTATTTCCCTTTGAAATTTGACAATGGTCATTTCTTGTCTGCTCTATAACTTGAAAACCCTTCAAGATATTTTCATGAAACTTCATAGAAATACAAAGCATCATCAGACGACATGCACAACACAAGAACCATAACTCTTGTCTATACATTTTTGGAGTTATTTCGCTTTGAAATTCAACAATGGTAATTTTGTGTAAAAACCATTCAAGATATTTTCATGAAACTTCAGAGAAATACAAAGCATCATCAGATGATGTGCACACCACAAGAACCATTACTCTTGTCTACATTTTTGGAGATATTCCCCTTTGAAATTTGATGATGGTCATTTCGTGTCCTCTCTATAACTTGAAAAGCGTTCAAGACATTTTCATGAAACTTCACAGAAAATAATATAAAGCATCATAAGAAGACGTGCAGACTACAAGAACCGTAACTATTGTCTATATATTTTTGGAGTTATTTCCCTTTGAAGTTGTTTCATTCCTTTTTAGAACATTTAGGGAATAAAAACAGTATTATATTACTATTCTGAATTTTTATTGAATATTTTCTGTCCAAAATGCACAACATATTCTGGAGGTTATTAATTATTAACCTTTTCAGCCTGACAACTTTCAAAATGTAGATCAGATGAAACAGTTTTAGGATCCCTTGTCATGCTCTGACATTAATAACCACAGTGATGCGACAGTAAGCAAACAGTGTCGACCCAGATTAGACTGCTCCAGAAAGAGACATCTGATTAGGGTCTACATTATTTGCCATTCAGCCTGCACTTTTTGACACATCATTGCAAGGTAAAATGAACTTTTCCAAATGTTAAGATACTTATGGTAATAGGTAAAGGTGTCCCAATATTTGGAATAATTATTGTACTTGGATGCCTTTGAATTGCCCAATTTCTAGTCCATTGTTTGCCATTTTTGTTTCTATTTTTTTGTTTAATACCCTTTCTTCAGACAATGGACTCTTCCTTTTTGACAGTTCACTTCATTAACTCTGGTGAAAAAATTAAGCAGTTGCTTGTGCTTTGAAAATCATTGTACAAACTGAGTTACAACAAACAATGCATGGGTAAACTTTCTGTCACTCACATATAGAAAGTTTACCCATACCAATTGTTTATCATCATCATAAGCCCATACACAGAGGGGATACAGGGGGTGTGAACTATTTTCTGGAAAAATCATTTTAAAATCATACATTTTTTCACCAGAAATTTAATTTACACCCCTAATTTTAGCCTCTCAATAAAACTTTTCTTAAGATTCACATCCTGTGCAAAATACCTGAAATTAGCACCCCACTTTTTTGAATGTCGGTGTGCTTAGCTGCATTGTTTGGCTGCATGATTTTATACATGTATACAGCACAGAGGCAGGGGAAGAATGCAGTTTCTAAGCAGGGCCTGCATTGTTTGCTGCTCATCCAGGAGTATTAAGATACATCAACACATAGTAAAACAGACTTGTTCAAATTTTAGGACAGTGTCGTAATGAGTTGGGGAGTCCGAATACTTGGAGTGAACATAAGTACTCTCACGCACGAATGGATGGAAACTTGCACTCTGAAGTTGCCCATGCTAACACAGGTGTGACAAAAATATCATTGTACTTTTTAGCTTAACCCTTCTCTTGCTAAACATGACATGCCCGGTCTTAGCAAACAGTGTAGATCCAGATCAGTTGGCTTGTGAAGAAGCTAACTGATCTGGATCTGCACTGTTTGTCATTCAGTATGTGAATTTATATCAATAATCTGGATCAAGGAATCTGATTGGCTGACAATTAGAACTGAGCGTGGCATCTTAATTTGTTCAGCATGACAAGATTTAACAAAGTGCCTTATCGGGAGCTATTTGGAAATAATATTCCTTACAGGTTACACAAAAGACCCTGCCAGTGAGATTTACATTAAAACAAAGACAAAGACCAGAGTTTGCTTGATATGAAAAATCATTTGCGCCAAACCCATGATTGATTGTGTTGGGGTTTAACGACACGTCAACCCTTGAGGGTCATTTTGTGTCGTCTCCCAGAGAAAGGGAGAAAAGAGATAGAAGAGAGAGTAGAGGAGATGAAAGAGAGGGACAGGGAAGAAAGAGGAACAGGAATGAAAGTGAAGAAATAGAAGAAATAAAAATATTCCCCCTCTACCCTTACCCACTACAAGGATAGCAGGCCTTGCCCAACTGTAAGCCAATATCAGTTGGACGTCCCAGTGATGTAAGATACACAGCACCTTCGCACCATGAATAAAAATAATCTTAAGTATATTAGAAATCGTCAGTTATCTCTCTCACCCTGGTCAACACTGAAATCCACATCCAATATGCTGCAATGTGTCTTATATTTATTGCTCTTGCATTGAGACAAAACTGGCCACAGTTGTAAAATAGCAGTTTATTTCCACTAGGTGTATCAACTCGCTACTTTTCTGATGCAGGAGCCACCCATTGCCTTGCAAAATGAAGACTGGTACACTACTCGCTACTTTTCTGATGCAGGAGCCACCCATTGCCTTGCAAAATGAAGACTGGTACACTACTTTTTCAAAATTGTGCAAATATATCTGCATTTTTTTTTTTTATATGTCAGGATTTTAGACTGGTCTTCACTTGCACACAACAAAGTTGCATACAGATGATGTAATATTACTTGGATTAGAAAACCAGTCTGCATTTGGCTGTGCATTTAAATAGTAAAATGTCTCATCTAAAATGAAGTAATGCTAGGGCAAAATATTCCACAATATCCATATTTATTTTTTCATTTTGCCATAATTTAGACTGTTGTATTACGGAAATTTGACCTAAAAACTGAGATAATTCTGCAAAAATGGCAATGGTTGGCCATCTATGGTTTAAGTGCCTGCTAGTTTCATTGGAGTTTTACTGTTTTCAGTGCTGTTAAGGTCATGTCGAGTCAGTTAATCTATTCACACTTTTCCTGAGCAGGCTTAGTCCAAGCAGTTAACCAGTATTGTACACATACTTTTGCCAGTAACTAAAAACTTCCTTCTTGTCAGAATCAAAGGAAGGGGAAGAATGACCATAAGAACCATTCCATGATCAATCTCCATGGAAGTTAGTGCCTGTTAGGGAGAAAGTGTATGCCAAGTTTTAAGACTGTAATCTTTAATGCTAGGGTTGATGCAAAAAAGTGAAGTGGTTAGATTAGGCAGATAGTCAAAAAAATGACATTGCAGTGTTAGAGTCCATGTTTAGAAAAAGCACAAGCCATGTTAGAT
Organism: Anodontia alba; assembly: GCA_964016985.1. Taxonomy (NCBI): domain Eukaryota; kingdom Metazoa; phylum Mollusca; class Bivalvia; order Lucinida; family Lucinidae; genus Anodontia; species Anodontia alba. The sequence goes on along the minus strand of OZ024821.1, from coordinate 68,831,966 downwards.
AATTGCAGGTGTTTCATTTAGTCAGAAATGGTGCTAAATGACAAAACATGGAAAAATAGGTCACAGTCATAAAATGCTAGGAAGAAAGTGTATGCAGGTTAAGAGGATTGTAGGAGTAATAGTTATTCAGAAATGGACTTGAACATTAGAGCTGACAAAACTGTTGGACAGTGGCTGGACATACAAACTGACGGGAAACTTATATCACACCCATTTAACAGGTACCACAAAAATATCAATATTGAATTTTTATGTTAAAGCTTGGCTAACTAATTTGATAAGCTAACAATCAGTGGAATAGCTGGTCCCAGATTGGCTCACAGGCATTAAGTCTTTGCTGATAGCTGATAATGTAAGTTATAACAACCTTTCTGTATGAAGTGGCCAGCTTTACAGAAGGTTCTAGAGTTTATACAGAAAAAGTTAATAGCAGCAACTATTAAAAAGCTTCTGTCATGACTTCTTCTGATTTAAAGCATCATTAAAGCCCTCTCTGTTTCTTGCAATCTCTATCGCTAAAAACTGTATCCGCACCACTGAAACAAATTAATAAATAATTAACAGAATTTGTTTTGAGCCGCACCATGCAAAAAAGGCGTTATTAGTGCAGACCCACCAGATTTCCCTGCATCCGATACAGTCTTATAAGTGACTTTGCTAACTACTAGTTGAAACACTGGATACTGCAAAATATATAAGCCAAAAGGCATTTGCACAGTCTGATCAGAATCTTTACTGGGTGCATTTTGGATACATACGGTACAAAGTAATCATAGCTACAGATAAGAGGGGGTATCCACATAATATTTTTCTTATTTCTTGACAAAAACATGTGTTGTGGGTACTCATTAGAAGCGCCTTACCGAGGCGCTTCTAACGAGTACCCACAACATATGTTTTCATTGAGAAATAAGGAAGATATCAGCATTTTTCAGATGAAAAAAGCGCCCTATCTGTTGCTATGAAAGTTTCTTCATGTGGACAATGAAGACTAATCAGACTCGTGGGCGCATATGTTCAAAGATATGTGTTCTCTTGCTAATGTCATAGGCAGAAATGAGTGCCTGTAAATTAGGTATGTTTTATTCTTATTTATTCCTTTCCATATCTATCCCAGCTTGTCCCTCTTTTCATGTACATTGTACCTGTAAAATGGGAATCTGTAATTCCAGTAATTAGCCAGTAGGTACCTGCAGTGTAAACTTTTGGACAGGCACTGTAGATTACTACCTGTATCAATCATTGTTATATCATACTACTCATGAATTTCTCATTCTACTTTGTATATTTATTACATGCAGAGTACATGTCTGTTGACATTCATATTCTCTCATTAATATATTTATATAAAATATTTCCAGGTATGTAAATTCTATCTTCTACATTCATCTTTTATTCATTTCATATTACTTGATATCAACATCTTGATGTGGCTGTAAGTATTACAATTCCATATAAAGAAGATCGAAACTGCAAGGCAGAATACATTACTTATTCATCCATCTGTCTGTTCATCCATTACTTACATACAGTGTACATATCTGTTAACATTCATAATACATTTATACAATATATTTCCAGGCTTTGTTTCAAATAGAACCTAATAAATGTTAATGTGAGACTCCAACAGCACTTAGCTAGAACATATAGTTAATGTGCTTTGCTCAGGTGATCTAACATTCAGCCAACTTTTGTGGGAAAAAAGCTTCACAAATGATACCCGATCTACAATAGTTACCTAATAAAGAATTTGCCTCTGAAAACTCCTCAGCACTTTTGATTCTTATAAGAGTTCCCATGTTGTAATCCTCGATTCGGTCTTTATAGCTCTCACAAAAAGGTCGCCATTTCTGTTAAAAAAAATGTTAATACAGTGAACCCTCATTACAACGACAGTATTTGTTCCCAAAGATGTTGCCATTAAAATGAATTTGCTGTTATAAAGAATCTTTAATGGACAGAATGATATGTAAGAAAGGCCTTGTTTTATTCTTATTGCCTCATAGAACATATATTTTGGATATTTATTAGAATTGCCTATGTGAGGCAATTCTTATAAATATCCAATACATATGTTACTTGAATGCAATATTCTTGCATAGTCACCTCTTAAGCGAAGGTTTTGTGACATTCAAATTGTCATTAAAACGAATTTTGTCATTCTAACGAGTGTCGGTGTAATGAGGGTTATCACATAGTGGCCTAATTTCCCAACTTTTAGCATGAAATATCTCGCGAAGTAGATGGTCTACATGCATGCAAATGTGATAAGTCAGTTATACCATGGTTCCGCGCATGTACGGGCGATAATGCACTTGCTCACGCCTGTGCATTATCGCATCGTACATGCGCACGAACCATGGTATAACTAAGACTTAACCAATGGATGTTCCATTATCTCTATTTAAATAAAACTAAGATTAAATCTCAATAACCGAAAATTATACCATAGCTGGACCATGGGATAATTTTCAGATTTGAAAATTAACTCATGGTTTTATTTATAGATCTCACATGTGTACTTTAGAATGACTGTCAACTCATCAGAGCGCCTTAACCTTTTTCACTCTCTGGGCTAATTCTGCAGGCAATGACAAGTTGACATTGTCCCCTAAAAAAACAGGTTTTCGTTTTCTGGGAAAAATAAGAAAAATATTTCAAAATGTTGTATGTTGAATTTTGTTTCAGCAGACAATTTGAACATTTTCATATTTTTTCCTAGAAAACAGAATTTGACATTTCATGCAAATTGTCTCCAAATGTCAAATGTTTATTGGAAAAAAATAAACTATCACCAATATGTTGTCTGCTGAAAATGTCCAGAGTGCTAACCATCAATTTTCAGCAGATGACATTTTTTAAATAGTTTTCTTTTTCTCAGGTAACTGGATTTGACATTTCATGTACATTGTCTCAACTAGAGACAGTTTGCATGAAATGTCAAATTCTGTTGGCTGGAAAAACTATGGTTTTCCAGTTTTTTGAATACAGAATATGCTCATTATGGAGGAGAATTTATATTTATAAGTCTGTGTGTCTGCTGCATATATCAATCTTACACAATGAGCTAGCACAATGAGTGTATTTATGAACTTAAACTCCTAGCCATTCCCAACAAACAACACTTCATTGGACTGCTGTGTGTCTTAATGAGTAATGTTCACTTCAAATATTGCTCTCCTCCGTAAATTTTCACCTCCGTAACCTCTCCTCCGAAACTATAGATAACAAGCTAAATTCTGTAGATAGACCAAAAACAGATATTTTGCTTTTGAGTTTTGATGTTAATAGCACAAATAGCAATCAATGTGCACATAAATGTTCTGATACATAAAATGGTTCCGGTTTTACGTTACAGAGCAGAGAAGTTACAGAGGTGGAGGGACAATTTGTTTTCATCAATCAAATCCTTGTTGCAGGACCAATGACCCATATATCATTTCATATCAGTGCATACTCATACAAAGTATGTGACGGAGGTGAGGCTCTGAAAGTGACATATTAATTACCATGAACCCTCATTACAAAGCCAGCATTTTTTCCCAAAGATATTGCCATTAAAATGAATTTGCTGTTGTAAAGAATCCTTAATGGACAGAACAATATATTAGAAAGATCTTGTTTTATTCTTATTTTCACATAGAACAGATGTTTTGGATATTTGTTAGAATTGCCTCAGTGAGGCAATTCTAACAAATATCCAAATCATATGTTGCTTGAAGTTTTGATGCAATATTCTTGCATAATTTCTCTTTAACTGTAACCTCTTGAGCGAAGGTTTCGTGACATTCAAGTAGTCAATATAACAAATTTGTCGTTGCATCAAGTGTCGGTATAAAGAGGGTTGACTGTATCCACTTTCAAATCTCATATTATGTTTATTTCGAAGGGATATCAAAAACGTATATTTTTGTTCATCAGAACATTTCTCTGGTGGTATTTTAGACATAAGAATAAGCAAAGAGTAATTTCTATCTACACATGGTGGCTAGATGTAGATCTGTTATGGTAGGTGAGTGCTGTTCTGGCGACACCCTATTTTTTATAGTACTGTGTTCAGAAAATGAATGCATTAGGTCTTTAAATTCTGCTAATTGTTTCCTAAGCATCATATCATGATACTGCAAGTGCCATTTCAACTGTCTCATAACTAAAAAGCTAGTTTTTTTTGCACTCCAAATATGAAAACCATGCCTTGCGACATGGCAATACATACCCCACTGGTATATTAATGATGCGAACACGGTAATCCCACTAGAAAGCATTGGTATTAGGGCTGGAAGAAAGTTTCTGAATATACCTCTTGAATTATATGGCATATTTACACCCAAAGTCTGCATTGTTTGACCATCATAAAGGAACAAGCATTGGCAACATGGTATTTTCAAAATTGGGTCATTTTTTAAAAATCACTGAAATGTCAATGTAAATTTGAATGTAACCTTTCATTTCATGATCAATCACCATGGAAGTTAGTGTCTGTTAGGGAGAAAGTGTATGCCAAAGATTCTAGTTATGAACGTGACATATGCATGTATGTATGTACACACGTAACATCATGGCAAAAGGTTATATGCCCCCTGCCTTCAGCAGGCGGGGGCATAGAAAAACTTGATAAAGGCTATATGCAAGTGACCATTATTACAACTTCAGAATTTGACCCAAAACTGACAAGCTTGAACCAAAATGAAAAAGTGGAATACACTGTAGAAGATTAACTCTTAGCATGCTCACTAAAAAATTCAGCAGATGACATTTTGAACAGTTTTCCTATTTCTCCCAGAAAATGGGTTTTGACATTTGATGTAAATGGTCTCCTGGAGACAATTTGCATGACATGTCGAAGCATATTTTCTGAGAAAAATACGAAAAATACCATCAGTTTGTCATCTACTGAAATAGCCCAGCGGGTGGTAGGGTTACTATCCAGCCACAAAATTTCTAAGCTGACAGTTACCTCTTTAGCAGATGGTGTTTTTAACTCCTCTTCATTCAGTATATCCAGATTAAAAGCAGGAAATTCTTTTCTGAATTCTGTGTATATCTCATCATCAAGTTTTGTTAATTTCAGATACTTCGCATCAACAGATTTAATAAGCTGTAAATAAATAAGAACTCAGGAATTATTACAATACTCAACGCTCAAGATAAGGCACTTTTTTCTCAGTCGAAAAGTACAGTAAATGTCCTTAAATTTTGAACACTTTATTCCATGCATTTTTTGCCTAAATTTTCTTTTTTATGCCTTTATTTCTTAAAATATTAAGTGGAATGACAAACAGTGATGACCCTGATCAGATTCAGGAGCAGTCTGATCTGGGTCTACACTGTTTGCATATATATGGGTCAACAAATTTGGTGTACTAAAATTTAGAACGATTAACTAACTGACATTTACCATATTGATATTCTTTCTTCTTTTGCCACAAAAATATATCTTGTGGGTATTCATCAGAAGGGTCTCACTGAGGTGCTTCTAATGAGTACCCACATTTTTGTGTAGAATTAAGATAAATATTTATCTGGCCACCCCTCTTATCTAGAGCCATAAGCACTGAAAACTAGCACTGTCTCTGGACAATGTAAACATTTTGGGTTTTTTTCCTTATTGTATAATCTGAGGTTAACCCATTGTATACTGAAAAGACTATCCAGCACTATATATTGAAAGAGTCCAATTTCAATTTTAGGTACATCCGGCTACGAGATTTACATATTCCTAGAGAAAAATAGCTAAACTATTTGCAAACAGTGGAGACCCTGATCAGACGCCACATTCTGCGGGCGTCTGATCTTGGTCTGCAGTGTTTGCCAATTACCCTTTTATGAGTCTCCCGACTACAATGGGTTAAGTTTCACTTCATATAATTAAAATATTCAAAGCTCCAGATAAGGAACTTTTTTTACCAACAAAATATTAATATTTTTCTTATTTCTCCATGAAAACAATTATATTACGGATCGTCATTTGAAATGTCTTACTAAGGCCCAGCTAATGAGTACCCACAACATATATTTTTGTGCAGAAATATGAAAAAAAATATTTATTTGAATACCCCTCATGTCTAGAGTTACCAAGATTGTAAATTAGCACAGCCTCTAGCAGCTTTGTTTTGTTTGAGATTTTACGGCCCAGTCAATCCACTAAGGTCATGTTGAGAGGGGTCAGTTTACCTAAGTAACTACACTTTCTGAGCAGGCTTAAGCTTCTAAGCGGTTAACCAGTACTTGTGCATAGTCTTTGTCCAGAAACTGACAATTGCCCTTCTTAAATCAGCAGAAGGGAGAGAATGACTATAGAAAATACTTCATGATTGATCTCCACGAAAAAAAAAAAATTGTTGCTGGATCTGGCAGGGATAAACCCGAAACCGTCTGATCTCCGGTCAGACACACATCCAAACGAACACTGAGGCCAACTCTAGCAGCCTAGAACAATGAGAACTTTTCGTTTACATGCAGCATCCTTGACCCTTAAAGTGCCAATCACAACAATTGTCGTCTGCTTTGTCTTCTGCTTGTGATTTTAAAAGTCATTTCTGCAAATAGTGTGGACCCAGATCAGACTGCTCCTTTAGGAGCAGTCTGATCAGGGTCCACACTGTTTGCCTGTATGTAAAATCAGGCTGGAAAAGTCTGCAAGAATATTCAGCAGACGACATAAACAGACGACACTTTCAGATGCAGTTTTTCTTGGCGCTTTAAGGGTTAACAATGGGAAATGAAAATACCCTCATACATGTACTGGTAGCTGTAGATAGGAAGGAGTATCAGGTAAATATATTTTTTATTTCTCATACTCACTGGAAGCACCTCATAAATGTTCTTCTAATGAATACGCACAAGGTCTGTTTTCATGGAGAATTCATAAAAAATATCAATACTTTCTGGCTGAAAAAAGTGCCTTATCTAAAGCCATGAATTCACTGCATGTATTAACCCTTGTCCTGCTGAATAAATTAAGAAGCCACACCCATTTCTATCTTATTTCTATATTACTTTATCAAGTTTGGTGATATAGATTCACAAACTTAATGGCAAACAGTGCAGAAGCCAACTGAACTGGATCTACACTGTTTGCAAAGGCAGGGTATATCCGGGTTCAGCAGGACGAGGGTTACGATGATGTGTGCATGATTTCGTTTTGTTTTTGAAATGAATGTATTTCATATATCATATATTCTTTATATGCCTGTTAACATGAGAAGTGCTTCTTACTCATCTACGTATAGGTCATAGTAGACTTACACATTCTTACCTACTCAAACGAGAAGATCAGCCACTTTGTATAAGCTGTAATGAGACTTTGACAGAGAAGCACTTTCTGATCGAGTGCATTGAATTCTCTCATGAGTGGCGTCAATTTTTCCAAACAAATGACCTGAGATACTTATTTCAAGTTGTACCAGCTGATAACATACTTACATTTTTAAAACACATCAATCTTTTTAACAAAATATAACTATTTTGATTTTTAAATTCATTCTAGCTTTACATTTTTATGCATATATGACTTATCACTATAACCATTTCATTACAAATCCAAGTTAGTACAGTGTACACCATTTTGATGCAAATGATCCTCAAGGGTTGATGGGTTGTTAAACCTGAACTCATCATCATTATATGCCTGTAACATGCACCAGCCAAGTAAATTTAGATGTTTTATAAGAATATTTGAGGTAGGAATTATCTTATGTGATGCATATTATTACTATATGTGTATAAGCTTGTCTTACTTAAGGTTTGACAGTAAAATAGCCATGACAGCTAATGTAGAATACATGTATGTTGTATTTGAATGCTGGGCCCAGGGGATTAAATGAAGTTTCTTGTATCTTGTTCCTTAAACAGTAAACTTCTATTATAGTTATGAAAATAGCAAAGCTGACTTCCTAAAGACTACTTACTTCTGTAGATCTTTGCAGATCACTTGTAACCGTTATAAACAAAAATGATCATATATGGAAATAAAAGCACTGCAAGCATAATACCCCACCACAGCAATTATTTGTTTATGTATTAAAGTTATCGTTGCGAAAATGTCTGGAAAGAAAATGACGGAGGGACAGATAACAATTCTAAACCAGATCTTGATAATATCAATAGACAGATAACAATCCTAAACCAGATCTTGATAATATCAATGCATATAGCAAGTTTGGTTAAAAGGCCTTGTTATTTACTCAAGTTATCGTCCGGAAATGAAAATATGGGCGTGTCTCGGGCAGATAACTCCGTAAAAATTTTACGAAAATTGCCCATTAGCAATTCCAAACCAGATCTCCTTAATGTCAATGCATTTAGCAGGTTTGGTTAAAATCCCTTGTTATTTACTCATGTTATTGTCCGGAAACGAAAATATGGATGTGTCTCGGGCTGATAACTCCGTAAAAATTTTACAAACTTTGACGATTAGGAATTCAAAACCAGATCTCCTTAATGTCAATGCATATAGCAAGTTTGGTCAAAATCCCTTGTTATTTACTTAAGTTATCGTCAGGAAACGAAAATATGGGTGTGTCTTGGGAAGATAACTCAGTAAAAATTTGAAGAAATTTCCCCATTAGCAATCCCAAACCAGATCTCGTTAATGTCAATGCATATAGCAAGTTTGGTTAAAATCCCTTGTTATTTACTCAAGTTATCGCCCGGAAACGAAAATATGGGCATGTCTCAGGCAGATAACTCTGTAAAAATTCGACGAAATTTGCCCATTAGCAATCCCAAACCAGATATCCACAATATCAATGCACATACCATGTTTGGTGAAAATCCATCGATGTTTATCATCCGGAAACGAAAAATGGACAGACAGACGACAGGCTGACTGACACACAGATGTCCAACGTGAAACCATAATCCCAATCCACTATTGTGTGGTGGGATATAAAAATTAAATAATTATTCATTAGCAGTTTTCTCCATGAATGAATCTGCCTCATGAGTAGCCACAACATATGCTTCCCACACAGAAGGAAATAAACTAGAAATTGTGTTTGTAAAACACGGTGCCCAAACCATATGCTTGCCTCTAAAGATAATACAAGGTAAAACTGGCCCAATCTATAAAGGGCCATAACTCCTGAAATATTTTTCAGAATTTTATTCAAAAGTTATTCAGGTCATCTTCTCATCACTACCAATCTATTCATCAAATGAGCCTCTAGCTCCAACAGTTTTTGAGATATTTTGCTGACAAGGGAAAATGCCAAAATTTACAATGGGACATTATTCATGCACTGAAGCAATAGGTCCCTCCAACTTCCTTCTAATCACTAGTGACTACCAATCCATTTATCAAGTTATGAGGCTCTAGCTCCGAGATATTTTGCTGACAAGGGAAAAATGCCCAAATTTACAAAGAGCCATTACTCTTGAAATATTGTTCAGAATTTAATCAAAAGTTAACCAGGTAATCTACTCATCATTACCAACCAATTCACCAAGTTTCAAGGCTCTAGCTCCAACAGTTTTTGAGATATTTTGCTGACAAGGTAAAAATGCCCAAAACTGCAAAGGGCCATAACTCATAAAGTATTTTTCAGAATTTATTCAGAAGTTAATCAGGTCATCTTCTCATCACTACCAATCTATTCATTAAATTTCAAGGCTCTAGCTTCAATAGTTTTTGAGATATTTTGCTGACAATGGGAAACAAATGCCCAAATTTACAAAGGGCCATTACTCATTAAAGTTTGTTCAGAATTTATTCATAACTTATTCAGGTCTTCTACTCATTATTAACAACCAATTCACCAAGTTTCAAGGCTCTAGCTCCAATAGAATTTGAGATATTTTGCTGTCAAGGTAAAAATCCCCAAAAATACAAAGGGCCGTAATTCATGAAGTATTTTTCAAAATTTATTCAAAAGTTAATCAGGTTGTCTACCAGTCTATTCATCAAGTTTCAAGGTGCCAGCTTCAAGAATTTTTGCGACATTTTGCTGACAAGACTGCATCCATATTTTTTTATTTTCAAAGGGCAATAACACAGGAAAGGGGCATAATCCTGTCAAGAAAAAAAGTATGTGTCAGCTATTTTTTCATGAGAAATCCATATTAGAAATTTCAAAACAGTAGCATGCACTTGTCTAAAGTTATGCTATGCATCAAAAAGCGTGACGAATTGACGGGACGAATGGATGAACTCCTTAGAAGCAGTATGCCCCTCCAACTTCTTCGATTGATTGTGTTGGGGTTTAACGACACGTCAACCCTTGTGGGTCATTTTGTGTTGTCTCCCAGAGAAAGGGAGAAAAGAGATAGAAGAGATAGTAGAAGAGATGACAGAGAGGACAGGGAAGAAAGAAGAAAGAGGAACAAAAGTGAAAGTGAAGAAACAGAAATAAAAACATTCCCCTTCTACCCTTACCTGCTACAAGGATAGCAGGCCTTGCCCAACTGTAAGCCAATATCAATTGGACGCCCCGGTGCCGTGAGGTACAGGACACCTTCGCACCACCCGACCATCCCCCCCAACTTCTTCGAAGTTGGGGGCATAATAATATTTATCTAGCTATTCTTCTATCTTATGTCAATCTATTTCTTCAAAACAAAGAGTGTTTTCTTACGTTATTGTATGTTTCTGCATGGTGATATGCTTTGATAGCCCACTGTATTTCTACATCTTCCTGAAATGAACAATGGCAACAAACATGACAAAGAAATATGTGTAAATAATTATTATTAAAGGTCAATATGGTACTCAAATTTTGCTTGACTATAACAGGTAATTTTGCTTGAATATAACAGGTGAGTGTCAGCTCCAGTTGCTGTAGGGTGTAGACCAAATTTTTTGTCTTTAGGCTACAGTCTACAAAATGTTAACATATTTAACAAAACCAATTCAATGCTATTTATTATTGGAAAACAGTTTTCTATTCCGTTGTATATCTCTTGTTTGGTAATATGTTTATTATTTGATGAGCATTTAATCTAGCAGAAATAGTAAGCAGCTGAACATCAGATGATTAGACCCTTTTCCCATTCGTAACATTTATGCTCGTTACGCAGATTAAGTCAGACCCAATTGATAAGGACCACTACTTCTGGTCTAGTTTCATGCGCTTGTAAATGGTGTTATGTATGCATTATTTTAAATTGTGATAGAATGTTGCAATATTCTATGATAAAAAGATCTTACAATTTCTATAGAAAACTGCTTGAAGCCAATAAATATTACAAAACTGAGATATTTGGGGACATTTTATTTGCCTTTACTCGCCTTTCTAGATAGTTATTCCTTTCACAAACGTGTATTATTCCTGTAATAATTTAAAAAATACCAGGCATACATCCTCAAATTCTTTTATATAAAAAAAGTCTTACTCATGTCAATACAAAATTCAAAATGTCGTAGATTTTCACTAAATAAATCCCTGTAAAAAGTATGTGCAATAAGTCAAAATATATTTTAATGACAGAATGTAAACTTTCTGCACAATCAAGCCTAAATGTAAATTAATATAACCTCATGATCAATCTTTTTTAATATTCTTTGTTTCAATTTACATTAAATATAAACTGTCAAGATCAAATAAGCCTCATCATGAGAAAACTTGTCTTAAGGGTTTTGCGACCAGGACTCAAACTGGCCTGCTCAGCTACAGAAACGAACTAGAACAATGTTTTGTTTTTTTGTTGTTTTTTTTTTATTTTTTTTTTTTTATATTTAGATGCTATTTATTTAAACATGGAACAAGAAAGGTATTGATTATCTTTCGCAGATCTACATCTTTTTTTTTTTTTTTTTTTTTTGGAAATCTGTAAATTTTATTTTTGATAAATCCCGGTTACATAAAAGCCTTTCTGGATCCGGGTTTTCCCCAGAAAGGCAGTATCTCCAGCTCATCCATATATCTTTTTCTCATTCATATCTTGCATGTGCACTATTCTCACATGCTTTTTTCTGCTTGACAGCCTGGAGTCTGTCAACATAATACATTGTAATATTAACATTTATCATTTTAAATAGCAAAGATCATTGAAATATATAACCATAATTGAATCTAATAGTGCACCACTTGTACTGACTTCCATACCTTTTCAATAACAGACATATCTGAGCCATAACATGAAATATTGGTACTATACTGGTTCTGTGTCACATGTGTACGAGCATCGAAGGCCCTGGCGAGATCTGCATCTTTGTTGTTAGCAATTTAATACAACAGGTCCTATCTGACTCATGACATGGCTCAAATAAATTACAGTTCTGTGTTAATCACCTTATCATTAGCCAATTAACAATAAATATACTGCAGCATTTGGGGTTCTAAAGATCTCTTTGGAGTGTGCCTGTCATCGGGTGTTTATTTAGTGAGCTGAACTTATTGTCCCCATGCCATAAATCATCAACATTTTTTTCTTAAAAAAAAAACAACAACAACAAAAAACAACAAAGAAAACCTCTTTACAGGATGGGCCATTAAAACTATTTATATGAAGTTAGACAGAGGCATTCTAAAACACATACCTCTGATCCAAAAGTCTAAATAAGTGCCTTGAATCTTTCTGGAGTTTGGACACTTACAACAGAAGAGTCCTGGGAAAAAATGTTTTTTCAGGGCATCCGTATATGTGGGATACATACCTATGATACTGTGAATTGTTAGGTGCCTTAGTTTGCCCAATAACCATGCAGGAGTCAGATATTTGTCTTTATCAACAGACAAAGCATCCCCAAGTGCCTCCATCAAAATCAGCTAACATATCATCCAAATTATTTGTGTTTCGCTACCTTCTGCAGCCCCATCTGCCTGCCACTTTTCCAACTGACTAATCCAAACTTTAATATGAAGATGCCAAATAGGTGCTGCATATTCTAATTTAGGTGGAACCAAAGTTTTATATGCAGCATCCTTTGTCTGCATAGGAGCAAATGCCAAGTTTTGCCGAACGAAATGCCAGACATGCAGTGCACCATGCTCGTCAAGAAGCCGACAAGAAGGTCTCCGAGTATATTGACCCCAAGTCTTCAGAAGTCTACTGCCTTGCTAATCAGTTTAGAAGAGGGAACACTGACACTGATGTTGTTGGTGACAAACTTGTGAAAAATGATGCAGGAGAGATGTCAATGAGTGAAGACTCAAAGCAGAAGGCTTGGCTAGAGCACTACCAAAGGCTTCTCAACGTTGAGTTTGACTGGGACCCAGACCACCTGTCTTATCAACCACCAGTGGAAGGCCCGCCCATCTCAATCACCACTGATATGGTTAAGAAGGCTATCTCACAGATGAAGGCAGGCAAAGCACCGGGCCCATCAGGCATAGTGGTGGAGATGATACCAGCAGCCGGTGACATGGGCCCCTCCATGATCCGTGACCTCGCAGCTGCAATCATTCGTGATAGCAAGGTACCCTCTGACTGGGAGCAGAGTTTCATTGTCTGCCTCTACAAGGGAAAAGGGGACGCATTGAAAAGGGGCAACTACCGCAGTCTCAAGTTGACAGAGCAGGTTATGAAAATCCTGGAGAGGATTGTGGACGGCCTCATCAGACAGTTGGGGTCAACAGATGATTCCCAGTTTGGCTTCGTCCCAGGCAGAGGCACTACAGACACAATCTTTGTTGTCAGGCAGCTGCAAGAGAAGTATCTAGCTGCAAACAAGAGACTCTACATGGCTTTCGTAGACCTGGAGAAGGCGTTTGATCAAGTACCTCGGAAGGTCATCTGATGGGCGCTGAGAAAACTTGGCGTGGAGGAGTAGATTGTGAAACTGGTGCAGGGGATGTATGCAAATGCACGGAGCCATGTCCGATGTCCGTGTTGGTGAGGGGTACAATGAAGAGTTTGAAGTGAAGGTTGGTGTTCACCAAGGATCAGTACTCAGCCCACTGCTCTTCATCATTGTGCTTGAAGCCTTATCACGAGAGTTCCGCTCTGGGGTCCCCTGGGAAGATCTCTATGCTGATGACCTTGTTTTTTTTTGTTTTTTTTTTTGATTTGGGTTTTACGGCCCTTTCAAGAATATTTCACTTATATCGAGCCGATCGTTCATCGAAGGTGGGCGAAAACCGGAGAACCCGGAGAAAAACCACCTGACCATCCGTAAGCAGAACTTGGCTTTCCCACATATGACCCGAGCTAGGCTCGAACCACAGCGGTGAGAAACCTAATGGATTAAGAGTCAACTCTCTTATCCACTAGGCTACGGGGGCCCGTTGATGACCTTGTTATCATCGCTGAATCGCTTGAGGAATGTGTCAGGCTCTTGACATGGAAAGAAGCAATGGAGAAGAAAGGACTGAGAGTAAATGCAGGAAAGACAAAGATTATGATCTGCGGTACAGGACTGGACCTCCTGCAGAGTTCAGGCGAGTTTCCATGCGCCGTCTGCCACACTGGAGTGGGCAGCAACAGCATCTTCTGCAATGGCTGCAAGCACTGGGTGCACAAGAAATGCAGTGGGCTCAAGCGCTTGAAAAAGGACCCTGACTACAGATGTACACGGTGCCAGGGAACTGCACGCCCCTTGGATGGCAGACCATAGAAGGAAGTCCAGGTCGGACCTGACAAGCTTGAGATGGTAGCTTCCTTTTGCTACTTAGGAGACATGCTCTCAGCAGCAGGTGGCTGTGAACTTTCAATCATAACACGTGTGAAAACAGCCCTGGAAGAAGTTCAAGGATCTGCTACCAGTTCTCTCTTCACGCCACCTCTCTTTCAAAACATGTGGCCGTGTGTACAGCTCTTGTGTGCGGAGCGCAATGCTCCATGCCAGCGAGACTTGGCCAATGACAAAGCCATACCTCCAGCATCTGCAGCGAAATGACAGGGCAATGATCAGACAGATCTGCAATGTCAGACCGCAAGACACTGTCACCACCAGGTCCAATGAGCTACTTGTGCGGCTTGGCATTGAGGATCTGGACCTCATTCTGAAGGAGAGAAGACTCCGATGGTATGGACATGTGGAACGCTCCAATGGTGCAGTCAAGACAGCCTTTGACATACAGGTTGATGGAAAGCGTGGGCCTGGGAGGCCCAAGATGACATGGAAACAGCTGACAGAGAGGGATTGCAGGGAGTGGAAGCTCTCGGCCATCAACCCTCATGACAGACATTCCTGGAGATCTGGTGTGAGATCTGCCATGCGTGCAGCTATCTGGAAGGGGGCCCACTGGTGTGGATGTTGCCCCTGTACCTGCATGTTAATCAAAAATCTGATTATGATGATGATGAAAACCCTAAGTCCTAATTGCATTAGTGGTAATTTACGATATATTTTCAATCCAATCAAGACTACTTGTAAATGTAATACCAAGGTATTTGGCAGACTGAACTTCTTCCAAGGTTTGTTGACTATAGTCAAACCTACAATGTATACTGCTTATCTGTAAGGTGCCTTATCACCCTCAATGAGTGACATTTGGCAACATTGAATTTCATTTGGCAATCTGTTTCCCAGCGTGCCAAGCTATCCAGGTTTTTTTTTTTTTTTGCAAAATTTGACAATCCTTTGACAAGTTAATATGCCTATATAAACTGCAATTATCTGCAAATAAATGAATAGAAGACCTTCTGTTGTCCGGAAGATCATTAATAAAATCCAGGACTGGTCCTAGGACCGATCCCTAAGGACACCAGGACCCAGTTGTTCAAAGCTAACGATGTCGTTAGTTAACGATTCATTAAAATTTAGATCGAGTGATACAGGTATATACTGAAATTTTTTGCTGAAAAAATGTGAGTAGCTTTTGCAGTGTAAAAGCTACTCACATTTTTTCAGCAAAAAATATCAGAATATTGTGTATTGAATCTGCTAAAACAATTAACGAAATGACCCTTAACGAGCTCGTTAAGCTAACGATGCTTTGAACAACCAGGCCCAGATGGAATAGTGAATGGATTTTGGCCTTCCAAAACATGTTGTGAGTGCTTAAAGAGGCACAAGCTGATTACATGTAAATGTAATAGTAAGAAAAATGATAAACTGATAATAAAATCAACTGTGTGGCAACTTCACATAACCTTTAAATTCATACAGACAACCTTGAGATAAACCTTTATATCGATAGAATATGAAGCTCTCTCTATCTCGACTTCCTTGCAATGACTGAGAAACTAAGAGTGTGCCAAGAATGAAAGTGTGTAATACTATTTATTTCCTTAACTGTTCACTTGAAGCAATAAAAACATGAATCAATAAAACCCCATCATTACCGTGTCATGGGGAGATAGCTCTGTCAAAATTCGATGAAATGTACCCAAATAGCAATCCCAAACCTGATCTCCACAATATCAATGCACATATCAAGTTGGATGAAAATCTGCTGAGATTTACTCAAGTTATTGTGCTGAAACCAAAATATGGATGTATCGCTGACTGATAACTGTCAAAAACAGAGAAAATTTGCCCATTAGCTACCCCAAATGAGATATCCGCAATAGCAATACACACACCAAGTTTGGTGAAAATCCATTGATATTCACCCACGTTATCATCTGGATTGAAAATATTGAGGTATCATGGGCAGATAACTCTGTCAAACATTGATGAAATGTTCCCATTAGCAATCCCAAACAGATCTCTACAATATCAAGCACACACCAAGTTTGGTGAAAATCCATTGATATTTACTCAAGTTATCATTCGGCAACGAAAAATCAAGCGTGCCGTGAGCAGATAACTGTCAAAAATTGACAAAATTGCCCATTACCAATCTCAAACCAGATCTCCACAATATCAATGCGCATACATAGTTTGGTGAAAATTCATTTACAATTCACTCAAATCATCATCCAGGAACGAAAATATGGACAGACGGATGTTAGTACGTATGGACACTTGTTGGGTATTACAGTGTAAATTTTTTCAGCTCAAAATACCCAATAAGATGCCAAAATACCCAACAAGAGCCTCAAATTTATTGGATACTTTTTTGGACACTAACGGATTAAATGGTAAGTACCAAATTCATGTCTACCCAAAGATGCCCATTCATGAGCTTGGACAGATGGACACTCAAAGTGAAACCATAATACACTATCATGTGGCAGGGTATAAAAATTAATATGCATACCGTAATCGATCTAATTACCGCACATGCTCCTATAAGCGCACAGTCAAAAGTAATTAAGCATTAATCTTTAGAATACAGCCAGTGTACTTTTATCTACTTCTTTATAAAAAAATATATATGTTGTTGGTACTTATTTGAATTGCCTCGACAAGTCGAGGCAATTCAAATGAGTACCAACAACATATGCCTTTATGAAGAAAAATCAGAAAAATATTGCATAAATATCGTTAAATACGTTCCTCATGAAGTTCTTTGCTGATCTTTCTTTGTGTACCCATATTGGTAGGCTATTTTACTACAAGTTTTTTCAGACTGATGCCAATATCCAACAAAAAATTATTAGCTCAGCAAATACTGAATATAGGGTAATATTGTCGCATTTAACTTGCGTTTGTATTTCTTTTCTATTCTTTTTAAGTGATCCATATTGATGTTCCTTAATTTTTTTCACCAATATTGAATTATAGTAACATCCACAATAGATCAGCAGAAAAATGAACAAGAAACCCTTTCAAAATCAGTTGTCAAAGTGCTGCGGCTTAACCAAAAAAAGCAGTCCAGCGCAACTGCAAGTTCCATATCACATGATACAGCTAAAATCTGATAATGGGGAAACTGCAGGATAAATGGTTTAGAAGTACATATACAAGACTGCATATTGTATTTACCCAGTGTATTCTGACAGACAGACAGGTTTTAGCAAACAGTCTACCTTCAGATTAGACACTAAATAATGCTAATTTGAATCTGATCAGGGTCCACACTGTTTGTTACAGTAGTTTCAGACACATCAACAGGTTGCAGAATAGACTTCTTCAAGTTTTAGGGCAAGTATGAAGGAGTTAACCCATTGTAGTCGGGAGACTCGTAAAAGGGTAATTGGAAAACAGTGCAGACCCAGATCAGACGCCGCAGAATGCGGCGTCTGATCAGGGTCTGCACTGTTTGCATATAGTTTAACCGTTTTTCTCTAGGAATATGTAAATCTCATAGCTGGACGTACCTAAAATTGAAATTGGACTCTTCCAATATATACTTTGGGAGAGTCTATTCAGTATACAATGGGTTAAGAATAGCTCTAGATAAGATGAGTATCCAGATTAATATTTTCTTACTTTCCCATTAGAAGCATCTCACTAAGGCAATTCTTATTAGAACCCACAACATATGTTTCAATGGAGAAATACAACCATGCAACCAGCAGTTTAGCAATAGGACAGCTGCCGTCGGTTCATTAAAGGGTAAATAAGTCAAAACACACCAACATGCTACACAAGAATTTGTGTCACAAGTGACAAGTTTGTCAAAGTACAAAGTAACCGCAATTCATTTTTAGCATCACCATTCAATACCGGTAAACCCAATCTTCACACAGAAGAGGACTGAGCTAAGCAACTGTCAAAAATCTATACATAACAGTACTCCAGCTAGCCATATATAGAGGGGTGGGCCAGCCCTCATGCCCTCTTCAGCCACTCATCTGCCTTATTTCAACTCCAGACATAAAACCCTACATTTTGCTGAAAATTTCATGAAAATCGAAAAAAAACTAAAAAGTTGTCAATGTGTAAAGGTCAGTTTTAAGTGTATTCTTGTCTGAGGCATTTACTGTGGAATGGGATTATATTTTGCTACATGTCATGATACTTAGCATATCACACATATAAAATCCTAGCTGGAGCACTGATATTACTGCATTTAAATACGTCCAGTATTTACTGCGACACTTCGTAAATGGTGAAATGAGTCCAGACAGCTTGCATGTGCTATCGTGCAGTGTACTTGTGTTATCAACATTATGTCAGCTGTCTGAAAGTTTTGGTCAATGGACAATGCCATTGTCCCGCCCATGCTCTAAAAACGTTTAAAGATGTTTGTCAATCATCTCCAATACCAGTTCGGAATCGATTCATGGGATGGAAATTTCAACAGGGTGCTACAAAGCTTTCGGCACGTCTTTGATTTTTGCCACAAACAACATCAAAAGTGCGTCAGGGAGAAGGCTTATATAGCTAAACTGATGGTTGCGTGGTTGTAAGAGATGTCAATACTTTTTGGACGAAAAAGAGCACCTTACAGGGTTTTCCCTCGGGGCTTGAAACCGAGAGTCCCAGGGACTAGTTGATCTTGAGTTGAGTGGTCCATACTGGCATGAATATGATTTAGGTGTTTGTTGTTTTAAAAACTGTTTCCCAATCAGTTATATTTCTTGTTCTTTAGGAACAAAACGAATCAAAATTCAAAGCCAAAAATGAATAAAATGAAGTTTACACTGATGATATATGCATCAATCAGACTCTTCCATAAGTTCTGAGAGTCCAGAACATGGTTTTGGGGTTAAAAAACTAACAAAAGCGAGTCAGGGAAAAACCTGATTTTATCTAGAGCTACATGTATGGTTATGGTGTCCAAATATTTAGGGTAACTATGAAAAGTATGTCCTAGAAATTACTGTGCTTTCAACATCTTTCAGAAAGTCATTTTTTTTGCTTGGTGCTTTACACAAAAGAAGTAAATTTGCAAACTTTTGTCATGATTTAATGCAAAACCATTTGTCGTAACTACTTATGCACAAAAAATGTTATTATAGTCATTCGCTTTTAAAAACTCAAATCTTTTGACTTTTTCCCATGTAGTAAAAATGAATGCAAATTATGTAGAAATCTGTAGGGTAGCTAACTCTGAGGCAGATTTTCTACAAGTTCTGTTTATTCAATTTTTCTGAAATTTTCATCATACTGTTGTGAAACATCAATAATTCAAATTCAGCAAAGAAAAGTAAAAAATATTTTCTTAGACAAAAATTAAAAAAAATCACTTTACTATAGAAATTGCCTAGGTCAGACCAATTTTTGGCCATTAATTTAATTTTAGGGTAAATATTTGTAAATAAAACATAGAAACAGAAAAGACAAATGATTTCTGATCAGTACAAAATATTTTTATTTAAAATAAAACGCCAAGCAAAAAGCGTCTTTCTGTGTGATGTCTAAAGGATGTTAATTTTCTTATTTTCATATATATACAAACCCTATTTCCAAATTTATTTGGATCAGTTTCTGCTAGGGTTCCAGCTACTGTCTGTAACTCTGTACCACTCTGAAAAGAAAGAACATGTAAGGCTTCAGGTAAGCTGGATATACTAGTACACAAGTACCTCTTTATAACAGTTTGTTATAGAAGTTTCAGATACAACACATTATAACTGCACCCCAAAATGTATCTAAATGAAATGTACAGATTACAAACACTTTGCATGGCTTCTCAGTATTTTTTGCTGCTGTATATTACATATCGATATTTTATTAAAAAAAAAAAACCCAAATGAAAACCTTTTTGCAGATGATGTCAAAGGGTAGTTCATCTACTAATGATGGGAATAGGTTGGATTTTCATACTCAACCATCGGCTCAAAGTAAATGAAGAATTACTGATTATAATATATATTATATATATATATATATATATATATATATATATATATATATATATATATATATATATATATATATATATATATATATATATATATATATATATATATATAATATATGGTGAAAATATTAAAAAAAATAACTACTCTGAAATTAAGGCTTTTTGGACTGTTTTTTTTTAAAAAAAATCCATCCTTTAAAATAGCGATGTACGGGCGGACGGGCATCGGGCGGGCAGGCGTCGTCCCAGGTTAACCTTTTTTGAAGTTATGTGTCACCATTATTCTTCAGTTGATTGTTTTCATATTTAGTAGGGATGAAAAGGAGGACCAGTAGGCGTGTCACATGCAAGTGAGACAACTCTCTCTTTCTTCTTTATGTACTTGACGTCTGAGGTTTACCTTTTGGTTAACCTTTTTCAAATTTATATATTACCTTAATTTTTCAGTGGACTGCTTTCATATTTGGTAGGGATAAAGAAGAGGACCAGTAGGCATGTCACATGCAAGAGAGACAACTCTCACTTTCTTTGCTATGTACTTATCTCCCCTGAAGCCGAAATCTTGTGCAGGCCATAACTCCCACACTATTTGAGATAATTTGACAATATTTGGTTTGGACAAATATCAGGTCAAGCAGGAGCGTCTTTTGCAAGAAGGACAACTCTTGCTTTGTTATTTTTTGCTAGTTATCTCTCCTGAACGAATTTCTAAGCCAAATTCTTATGCACTCCATCACTTCTTAATGGTTTGAAATATTTTGATAATATTGGGTAGAGACAATGATAAGGGCCAGAAGAGGTGTCATGTGAAAGAGAGACAATTTTCACTTTCTTTGTTATCTACTTATCTCCCTGAAACTGAAATCTCGTGCAGGCCATAACTCCCATACTGTTTGAAATAATTTGATAATATTTGGTAGCGACATACATCAGGTCAAGTAAGACTGTCACATGCAAGAAGGACATTCCTTTATTTTTTCACTGAACAAATTTCTAAGCCAAATTCTTGTGCACTTCATAACTTTTGAATGGTTGAAATATTTTGATAATATTTGGTAGAGGCATAGATAAGGACCAGTAGGCATGTCACGTGCAAAAGTGACAACTCTGACTTTCTTCTTTACATACTTATCTCCCCTGAAGCCGAAAGCTTGTGCAGCCAAAACTGATTTTTTGGACGGGTTTTACAAAAATCTGTCCTTTAAAATAGGGATGTCAAGGCTTTTTGTAAAACCTGTCCTTTAAAATAGGGATGTCAAGGCTGGGGTCATGCGTTGGGTGTCATCCGAGGTTTACTTGTTGGTTGCCCTCTTGGAAAAACCCATCCATAATGCTGTGAGGCATTTTTCTTGTTAAAGAATAAATTATGTCAAATGTAACTCTTATGCAAGTACAGTTAAAGAAAAATGAAGTAAGAAATTGGCCAGCTGAAATCAAGATGCATATCATCATCAGAAACTAACTAAAGAGAGAAAATAAATCAACTTTAAAAGTACATGTACATGGGTTATGACTACTTACTGTATCCCATTAAATACTTTGCTATTCTATCTCTAGAATTTAGACAGTCACTTGCCGCTGAGAAATGTTGTTATTGAAAAATCTAGCAGTTTCTAAATATTTAGGATAGTAGACACAAAGAAAAGAATTTTTCAGGTGCAGATTATAATTTGATAGAATAAAATTTATGGAATGATGAACTGATGCAAAAACCGGTTCTGTCAAAATCGAACCCCGATACAATATTTTTGTTCTTCAAACTGTTTCACCACTAAATTTTAATGTCGCGAACTGGGGGATCCTTAAATTATTTTTTGGCACCCAGCTTATTTTTTAGATGCCATGTATTTCCGCGTTAAATTTGATATCGCGTTAAACTGATATCTCCATGAAAATAAATAGCATCACCACCTACCTTAGAGATTCCCCCAGGGATATTTAGCATGGCGCTGTGCCATGCCCTATTTTTGCTGTGCCATGCCTTTTTTTTGACCCGCCATGCCCTTTTTCTGAGCCGCCATGCCCTTTTTTAGTCTGCAAAAATGCCTTTTTTCTGTGAACAAAAATGCCGTTTTTTGCCAGCGAAAATGCCCTTTTCTCATAATGTTCCCGGTTTAAAATTCGCCCTGCTGCCTTTATTTAATGATGTATCTCATAATTATTGCCAATTAGTATCCTCTTATGTGTAATTTAAGACCGTTAAGAAGACATCATAGGTACATGTAATTATTGATGAATCATGCGAAGCGCGCCGAAGTAATTCGTCAAACTGTGAACGGATTAGCGGGCACAGTATGACTCGATGAGCGGTCTTGTTGGTATGCAAGTATCACTGGAATGAGCCTGCGTTCGTTAACTTCTAATCAGTGTCTTTAAATTTCATTGCAAAAATAAACTGAGCAATAAATTCATGCAGATAATTTGCATAGTATCTTTTATTTAAACGGCCATGTTCTGTAAATCACAATTATTCTCAACTGACTCGTCACTTGTTACGGTATAAAATGCCGACCAATAAGAGAAAGTTAAAAGAGAATGAAAGAGATAGAGTTAAGATTAGAAAAAACAACCATACAATTTCTTCGTTTTTCGGCGGTGATTCAACGGCGAGGTAAGAAAAACAAAACTACGATTATTTTGAATAATTGTTACTTCTTAGCCACTGCCATGTTCAGGTATCTGCACAGCAGCAGCGAGGGAGACGGTTGCACGCGTGTTCTTAACTTAGGCAGGGTATGCGCGATCACACGACTTACCGAAGTACCGGAAAACTACCAAAACAAATACTGGCTTTTTTTTTTTCTATTCCACCAAATTAGTTTTATTCTCTTGATCTACGGGGAGTCTGATCTGGGTCACCACTGTTTGCATAGGCCTATCTGTCCCAAAATTCAGGTTATTTAAATATTAAATATGTGTCGGTTACTGACGAGAAAAGGCTCTTTAAATTAAATTTGTTTTTTCCCCGAAGCGGTTTCCCGCCATGATTTCACGTGACATTACCGCTACGAGCACGTGGTTTCTTCATGCGGGGGCCAGGGAAATCTTGCTTTGTGACAGTTGCATTTATTTTCTGGGTATTTTGATAATTATACTTTTCTCAATAGATAAAAAATGTAAAAGAATATAAACAGTACTAATCTTTATTTATACTCTGGTAAATGCGGGGCAAGGCCCTCACTCTTTCTCGAGCACTCTTTATGTTTTACTGTTAAAGGGAGCTAATTGCATATGCCTTGATAAGGAATTTTACGAGTCGAATGCAGCATTTTTATGAATCAGGTGAAGGGGTTCAATTTGATCAAATTTCCATACTTACTCTACGTAT
Source organism: Anodontia alba (assembly GCA_964016985.1). Classification (NCBI taxonomy): domain Eukaryota; kingdom Metazoa; phylum Mollusca; class Bivalvia; order Lucinida; family Lucinidae; genus Anodontia; species Anodontia alba. Next base: position 68,808,176 of record OZ024821.1, on the reverse strand, counting down.
TCAGACAGACAGTCATGAGCAAACAATGTAGACCCGGATCTGACGCCACAGAACGCATTTAACCGTTCACTGAAAGAGTGATGTTTGCCATCTCTCTTAAGAACTGGAGTTTACATGCCTATAGTTTGTCATCACAAACGGCAGTTATCTGGCCGCACTTGCATCGGAAGATGATCTGAGTCTTTACGGTTTGCACGTTTTATCATCCTAAAAGTGTTTTCCAAATTTCCATTTCCCTGTTCCCTCTAACTAGTTTCATTCCGTCTTTCTCTGCGGCGTCTGATCTGAGTCTACAGTTTGCATAGGCCTATCTGTCCCAATGTACAATAAGTTGTATTTTTCATACATGCCAGTAGCATGTGCATTTCTGACGAAAAAAAATGCTCTATATTTTAACGAACATAAGTGTTTTCTTCTCTCTCTCTCTCTCTCTAAGCGTTTTCCGCCACGATTTCTCGTGATGTTACCGTTACAAGCGTGCGGTTTCTTCATGCGGAACAAGGGAATGTGATTGTTGCATTTTCTGGGTATTTTCACATATATTTTTGTCTTCTATACTGGAAAAGAGACTCTCCAAAACAGTAAACATCAAGTTTCAACTATATATATATATTGAATGGAAAACAAAACAGTTTTTGATTTGAATACGTACATTGCATGCCCAAATTTTCAAGCAAAAAAAAAACACGTATGCTGATGTATATAATTTCGTTGCTGACTAGACCTTATAGCGTAGCATGCGGGTCCGAGGGAGCATGTGTGCATGTTTGCTTGTGTGTGTGTGTGTGTGTGTGTGTGTGTGTGTGTGTGTATGTGTTGTGTGTATGTGTTGTGTGTGTGTGTATGTGTGTGTGTGTGAGAGAGAGAGATTGTTCTTTATATCAAGAAAGGAGGGCATAGTTATATTTCAGTCCGACAGAAGTCCAAGATGAACTTAGTGTTTCTATATTGAAACCACCTTTGGGACTGTTCAAAAGAGGTCTTTAAGTGATAGACCACTTTTAGAACAGTCCAAAAGTTTGTCTCTTAACATGATACAATAGGTATAGTAAACACAAAGAAAATAACTGAAACCTTCTCAATCAGCATTTAAAGTAGCTGGATGTTTTAGATACAAAGTCACGCTTTACAGATTTTTTTCGATTATAATCGGTTCAGAATATTGCCTCGGTTGTTGATGAATGAACGATTTACGATAAAAATCGATCATCGGAACAACACTGCCAACTACTAAACATTTTCGAAAAGCTAAAGCACTGGCTACTGATCAACAATATTGAAGGTATAGTATCAGAATCTTCTATAGGTAAATAAATAATGGTAGAGCACTTACTTCAACACCGTCCTGTGTTTCGTTGTTTTTCTTGTCCAGAACGAACTTTCCTCAAAATGCCACTTCGCCGTTAATTAGAAATAGTGTCCCTTTACAACATCCAGAGCAGACAATTCCTGACACCACAGGATTCCAGAGAAAATTGCTCTTGTGTTTCTTAAAACGCACAGTGCACCATTCACCTCACCCTACGGATTCTACGGAAATCTTCGGTTGCGGTCGTAACACATTTGATTGGACGAAAATTTTTACAACGGGTTGTGTCTACATCAAGAATTATGGCTTCTTTCACTAGTGAACAAATGTTTGCTGAGGAACGAATTCTGGAGGGACACAACATCATTCTGACAGGTCAAGCTGGCACAGAAAAATTATTTCTATTGTGAGATGTGGCATTAACAACATTTTGTTCTATTCTGTGGGGATTTGTCTCGATTAAAATATGGATAATACGAATCACCTTTTGAGCGAAAGCATAAATATCGAAACTTGTTAGTGAGTTGAAAGAATAGAAGTTCAACTGTTGTACATTACCATTGTATTATTTCAACAGGATTCGTCATTTTAGGTAGGGTTTCATTCATGAGTAAGTTCAAATCACAAAATATTGTTTGTAATGCCATCTTTCTTTCTTTGTTTTCAGTCTGTTTCGCCTCTATTTTGGTTTGCGTTTTCCGTAAACATAGCTCTTTTTGAGTCGTCAACATAGCGCTTTTTGAGTCGTCCAATCAAAAACGACTACGAGATAAGCCGAGATTTTCCGTAGGGTGAGGTGAATGGTGCACTGTGCATTTTTAGAAAAACAAGAGCAATTTTTTCTGGAATTCTGTGGTGTCAGGAATTGTCTGCTTTGTATGTTGGAAAGGGACATTATTTCTAATTAACGGCAAGTGGCGTTTTGAGGAAATTTCGTTCTGGACAAAAAAACAACGAAACACAGGACGGTGTTGAAGTAAAGTGCTCTACCATTATTTATTATCCTATTAGAATACCTTAAGGGTTCATCACAGTCAGAAGTGGGTGGGGTAACTGCAATTTTTTCAATTCTGAATTGTCTCAAAAGTAAGAAGTTATTTGAAAAATCAACTACTTGAGAGCTTACTTTCATAATCAGTGAGGGTATTCGTTATTTAAGGCTAAAATTTAAAGAATTTTAAAGAAAAATATCTCACCTGAAGAACTGTCCAGCTATTTGCACCTAAACTATTTATATAGAGCCTGTCTCCTGAATACAATAAAATGAAAAGTTTGTCCTTTTATGTGACAACAATGTCTTACAAGATATATGTTGGGAATCACACTACAAAGAAGTAAAACAGCTTTTTATAGCATAACCATTGGTAAAATTTGAAAAACAAATCAGACATTTTTTGTTTACAAAGTAGTGCCCAAAACAAGTATGGAGGAAAAAAATGTCATATGAAAGGGGATGTTGGATTTGTCTCCCTTCTGAAGTTAAGTTTTTTTTTTTGGATTGTCTATCCTGTTTTCTCTGGTGACCTGTTAAAAGTGGATGTGGCATATTGCTTTTACTTTATCTTCTTTACTGGTGTCTGTTTGTCTGTCTGTCTACATGTTGTCTAAAAAAGCATGGGACGAGTGACCATGAAAAATAAATGAGAATGTGCTTTTCTTCTATCTTTTTAATCTTAAATGATCAAAAATAATTATGCATGTTTACCATAAAAAATGTCAAATTCAATCTTTTTGAAGGATGTCTATAGAACCGTGTGCTGTGACATCTCTGATAGAATGGGGCAATAAGAAAATGAATCATTTTTGTAAAGTTGTGTACATATTATATTAACAATTAAAAGCAACTTTTCTAAAGTTTAAACTGTTCCAGTTTACAGAACTAATTTCTGCAACTGTTTTCTGACTAACTGATAGGGCTGATACATATATATATTTTCATCATTCGCGTACAAACGAGTTCTTTCTTCTTTTTTCAGAAACTGAACTTTTTCTTTCCTCTGTCTGGTTTTACTGTTTTTACCATTATCTCCTGTATTTTTGTCTTATTGTAAACACCCATGTTGCTTTGTATTTGCTAAATTCTATTCCTCAGTTCTGAATTCACAAATTCAACACTATAAGTCGGAAAAAAAACTTGCAAAATTGATAATTTTCGCGCAAAAACGGTTCTGTAAAAAAACTGTAGGCTTCAACCATCCACCATACTTGTTTAAATCTGGTCACGCGATTGCATTTTACAACCATTGGCGTAAGTAACGGTGAATCGTAAATGTATGTTAAAACATGTGTACCTACCTCATCTTAATCAGTGAACACACAATAATCTGCACAATTAAACTTCATAGAACCATTTCATATAAGTCTGGGGCACCTACCTTGATCACTACTATTTTGCCGAATTTTAATGCAAAATTGTTTATCAACACGTCCCCGTGCTGCGCGAAAATAAACCGGAAATGCCTAAGGACATCTGCACGAGGTTGATGCGCAAATACCATATAATCCGCTTTTTTTATTTATTATTAATATATTACACTATATTCTCTATTATTATTTAATCTGTTTCATACTATTTTCAATATAATATAAATGTAAAATAGTAAATTCAAAAAATAAAACGCTTTTTGCAAATTTGCGTAGGGTACTGCTAAACACTGAACAACACCCCAGGTCATCCCATGGAACCCCAAGGGACAGAAAGTTGTGCATTTCCTGTGTTATTTCCTATTCAGACAATAGAGCTACAATGTCATGCCCATAAAAGCACTTTTTTGTAGTAATTAAAGTTAATAAACATGATCATCAGTGTAGTTCACCATTTTTCTTCTTTCCACGAAGTGTCCCCACGTTTATTTGTCGTGGCATCATTCTGCGCATTACCATTTGATGCCGTTGGTGCCATGGAGTATTTAGTAGTACCCATTCGCGCATTAATAGTCCGTGTGATTCACCCGACAGGTTCTTCGTGAAAATCATTTTGGTAAAAAGTTGTTCATCTTCTCATTTGAGGTGTCAAAATAAATTATCATCTTCTGCAAATCGCAGCAATGATCATTGAAAAAAGATAAACCATCTTAAAGCTAAGTTTCAGTGCTTTTTTCAAGGTATGTTTCATATTATTTTTGTAAGTTCATTTGGTAGATAAACATACTAAAAATTTTGTTTACATTTTTTCATGAATGAAAAATGGCTACACTGAAAATTTAGAATACCATGTCATGAAAATGGTATGCATTTTAGTGCAAGTTTGTAGTTTTCAAGATTAATACCGTAGGACGTTGTAGCTGATATATCATGGCATATTCTTTCTGCAATTGCCTTTGAAAAAAATGTATCATTCTTGACTTTGACTGCAAATGCGAATGCCCATATATTCGCTATTTTCTTTATGTCTTTTTGGCCTCTTAGAAAAAATTTCTCCATGTATAAAGAATGCCCCTAGTACCTTCTTATTAGCAGATATATCATTTTTTTTAACACCCATATGGTTAGTGTGAAGTTCTGTGCAGACCATTTTCTAAGGTACTCCACCCACTTTTGACTGTGATGAACCCTTAAATATTGTTGATCAGTAGCCAGTGAGCTAAAGCTTGTCTGATTAACACTGAGTTTAGCAGATTGAACATGTTTCATGATATAGTGTCAGCATAAATAAATCCCTGAATATATATTTTTTCTAACCAAGACAGATATAATCTACAAAACAGTAATGTAAAGACGAAAAAAAAAAAAGACAAACAAAACATTAGAAATACCAGTCCTGTCATTTCTCCCACGTGTTATACCGCGAAAACTGAGTATTCCAAATTTCAGGGTTCCCCTAATTAGCGAAATGGGGTGTCCCTAATTGCCGACAAGAGCCGAGAAGAGGTGACAAGAGCCGACAAGAACCGACAAGAAATGTTTTATTGGTGACAAGAAGTTTTCTTGTGATTCATTCAAGTTTATTATTTAAAAGGATATGTTTTTTGATGTTTTTCATATCTTAGAAATTGCTTTTGATCAATGTATTTTATGTGTTTTATGGAAAAAGCAACAGAAGATTATACCGCATTTACCGACAAGAGATTTTACCCGATAGATGCGTGGTGAAATAGCATCGGCATGGGCCGACAAGAAGTTTTATATCATATTATATGAGATTTTGTGCTTGTAACCTTATTTTTGAATGATTATCTCAGGTTTTCACGTACGTGAAGCCCGATTGAAAAGTTTTAATGGGTTCGTGCAAGCAAAATGACCTTTACAAAGCATTTACCGACATGAAATTTAATAGGCTAATGGTGCAAAATGTTTGGGCCGCCAAGAAGTTTTGATGCTGTTTCAATGCATTTTATAACATAATGAACCTATCTTTTAAAAAATTGACCAGAAAAAAAAACTATTGATTGATGCTGAATTCGTAAATCATTTCTTTGTTCATTTTGATAGCTTTATTGTTTGAAAGTGATCTAAATGTTTGATGCTTAAAAGAAAAACCTATTTCGTCTCCTCCATGAGTCTCATCAGGTGGTGGCCTTTTTAGTTACTTACCAACTTGCACAGACAGATGTCCCCACTATAGGTTTTTATTTTAATTTTATTTATAAAGAATTTATCAATGGTAATGTCTCATAAGGAATTAACTTACGGGCTTTTCAGGGCCGCGCCATAGGTACTCACTGAGACATATACACCCATAAGAATAAAATTATTTTTACATTTTAGCACTTATTCGGAGCATTAAATAAGTTCTTGATAACTTTTTGTTGATTCGTCACATAAAAGAGGACGAAACATAAACCATTTCTTAGATTTGGATGCGTAAAGTCTTCATGGAATCACCAGATCACCCCAACTTCCCCTACCGGAAGGCAAAAAAAAAAAAAAATGTTAGAAGGGATGAGAAGTTCTGCGTGTGTGCGTTGCAGTTGCTTACTGCAACGCACACACGCAGAACTTCTCATACGAGTTGCGTTTTACATTAGTTCTACAGTAATAGGGCAAAATTAATTTTTAACGTCTCGACAATATCGATCATATCTATCTACACAAATGAAAACAGATAATGCGGATTTTATTTGGAAAATTCATTATTCTTTCCATATGATTTCAATAACATAACTTGTACATACTCGTTAGAATTGCATAAATGTGACAGTTCAAATTAGCATCCACGACCTGAAATAAAAACATATTTTAAATAAGAAAAGATTTTACCAACTATGTTTTGAGTGTTGTAAGACAAATATCACTATTGTTCATCTAAAAGTTTTCGTTCCTGCCGCTGTAAAGTGTACAATACCTATATTTACACATATGTCCAATACCTATATTTACACATATGTCCGTTCGTTCTTTCCGTCCAAACCTCGTTTCATTGAGTCGTTCATTCATTCATTCATTAGTTTGTTCGTTCATCCATTCATTCGCTTATTCGTTCTTTCTTTAGTTCGTTCATTTAGTCATTCATTCACAAAACAAGCGTGACGTAAAGATAATTACTGTCACTCAGTTTTGAGCTTTTGTCGGTCGATTAATCACAGGTTAGCTTGCACTTCGTTTGTCAAATTGAAAAAGCCCATATAAGCCAACATAGCTTTGGCACGAAAAGCTAAACATAACACTAATTGAATCTTCCTATCATTGAGCATTGAGCAAGCCAACATAGCTTTGGCACGAAAAGCCATATCATGACATTAATTACGTCTTTTAGCAATGCGCATGATTCTTTTGTTCTCTCTCTCTCTCTCTCTCTCTCTCTCTCTCTCTCTCTCTCTTATTAATGTTGTTTTAGTTCACACTAGGCTTTTTGAGGAAAATGCCATAGGTAATCTGAAAATGTTTTTATTAATGTCGTTTTAGTTTTAATATAGTAGGCTTTTTATGGGGATTACCTTATTTTTTCTTTTCCTGTATGTATTGAAGCACGTTAAATTTAACTACAATGAAATCTAAGCCAAAGTCAGTTGAATTGGCCTACAAATAAACATGTTTTTTTTTTTTTTTGTTTTTTTTTTTTTTCAAAATTAGTCTTTCAGCAACCAAATCGAGAAAATAGTGAGTCCATTCCCGAATACATAACTATATTTTGTTCTTGTCGGTAGAACACACATTGGTTGATTTACCGACAAGAAAGTATGTTGGTCTTGCTCGCTACATACTTGGTTCTGGCTCATCCCATTAACATTTTTTTTCTAAACAAATTTGATTTTCGTTTCCTATTGTATTTTATCATGATTTAAAAATTCGCAGAGATAAAGTAACAGAACAGAAGTCTAATGGTTGATTTTTACTATTTACCGACAAGAAAATCTGATGACATGTACCTAACCTGAAATGATCAAAACAGGATCCTAGGATATTATATATCATAAAAATGTGTTTCTTAGAACATCCTCGCACTCTGTAACATTTTTTTTTTTTCTGACATAAAACTATAAAGTATCAAAACGCTTGATATTATATTTTAATAATATCTAAGGCAAACGTCGACTGCAAGTTTACCTATACGCGTTCTATCACATGATCTTTTATATAGCTACATCAGCATCTATAGGGAAAAGGTTGGAATGGGGGGATTCATATATGTGCAAAAAGGTGCATTGAATCATAATTTATATTAAAAAAGCCTGAAAATGGGTCTTAGACCTTCTTGTCGGCTCTTGTCGGTTCCTGTCGGCTCTTGTCACCTCTTCTCGGTTCTTGTCGGTGATTAGGGAGACCGGCGAAATGGAGTTGTTTTTTTTTTTTTTTTTTTTACGAAATGGACGAAATGGAGATTTTTTTACGAAATGGAGCCACACAAAATATTTATTACAAACCTATATTTTATCTGATTTTCTGAACGAAGTGGAGTTTTTTTAATGATATGGAGTTATTTACGAAATGGAGCCACAAAACATTTATATACTGACATCAAACGTGTGTTTTTTGCTAGTTCTTTTTTCATTAATCAGTATATAGAGACAGTCAAGGAAAATAACATTTCTATCTTGTTTGCATTTGATTTTCTGAATCATAAATGAAAGGGGAAAGAAGTTTACACTTACATTTTTTTTTTTGTTACGAAATGGAGGCAGATGTCTTTCTTTTCTATGTATGAGCTTATTATTACGAAATAGAGCCATAAAATGTCACATTTCCAACTACAAATTGGATCTAATGCGACCCCCAAGAAATGGAGCAGCCTGCGCATTTACGCTGTCTACTCAGCGTGATTGCTGTTCGCTGTGCATTCCTTCAGAATTTTCAGAATTTTTACTAGTGATATGTCTAATGACATTCATTAACCAGGAATGAATGTCATTAGACATTCTTAGGATCCTGTACCAGAATATGTGGTTACTGCTGATGCTAACCACGCCCAAATGTTTTATATTAAAAGCAATTTTTGTACAAAGAGGCTATATAGTATGTATATAAGAAAAGCTCAATACGTTTTAGCAATTTATTAAGAAAAGAGATTCTGTTTCTAGGCGATTGGCGAGACTGAGCAAATCATCCCCTTAAACTCCACTCTTATATAGTAAAACTGGGGTTTACAGGGGTATACATTATTTTCTTATTTCTGCTCAAAAACATAGATTGGAGGTACTGGTTAGAACCGCCTCGCTGAGGCGGTTCTAACAAGTACCCACAATCTATGTTTTGACCAGAAATGTGAAAAATATCAGAGATTTTTATCTGAAAATTTTCAGTTTTTGAAGGTGAAATTTTCTATATATTTGAATAGGCGTGTTTTCATAATGTGGCATTTTTTTCTGAATTAAATATTTGAAATACCCCGTGTTCCAAATGAAAGAAACGACGTATAATAAATATAATAATTATTAAATTGATATAGCATCCGCGCAATCTGATCAGAGTCAGCGCATTTCGTGTACATAACCTCTGGACTAAGTACAAAAAACGACTTTGCGCATTTCGCAAAATACAAGTTTTGAACCTTGTAAAATCAGCACACACTCTGATCGGATTGCTCATTCTTTAAAAGTATTTACTTGTGTAGTTCCACAGACCTTTTCATTAGTTGACAGTGCCGCGGGGTCATGGCCAACAAACTTCAGGTTAGCCGTCATATACTGACTTCTGATATTTAAATTAATCTGCGCTTCGCAGTATCAAACAAAGTATACTAAATATGATAAACATTAAAACTAAATTCAATACAGAGCAGGACATTCCTTTGAATGATTTTTATGAATATTTTCGCTCGCTTGCGAGCGAAGAAATGCCTTTCCAAAATGCCGAAGTGGACGATTTTTTACATAATTTTGATACTTCTGATGAGAAATTTTCCACATACATAGAACTTGACGAGCCAATAACGGAAAATGAAATACGTAAAGCATCGGTGCGCCTTAATACAAATAAAGCATGTTCATTAGACACAATACTGAATGAATTTTTGAAAGAAAGTATTGAAATAATTTTAAATCCACTGGAAAAAATCTTTAATTATATTTTGTGTAAACAGAGCTTCCCCAAACAATGGTCAATGGGGGTTATCTTGCCTATTTACAAGAAAGGAGACAGTACTGAGCCAAGTAATTACAGGGGGATTACTCTTGCAAGCTGTTTCGGTAAGCTTTTTACAGTTATCGTAAATGAACGGCTTAAGAAATGGGCTCTGCAAAACGACATTGTCACCGATGCACAGTTTGGGTTTAAAGCCGATTACAGCACTATCGATGCAATTTTTATATTGGAATCTTTCATAAGCAAAACATTACGCGATAAGAAAATATTATATTGTGCGTTCGTTGACCTAAAACGGGCATTTGATTCAGTATATCGGAACGGGTTATGGTACAAAATGATAAATAATGGTCTCGATGGAAAACTTTTTCACTTAATACGGTCAATTTACTTAGATGTTAAATCTTGTGTTAAAAGTATGAACTCACTCTCGGAGTTTTTCGATTCTAATATCGGGTTATTACAAGGGGAAGTTCTCTCCCCTTTCCTGTTCTCATTATTTCTAAATGATCTTGAGTTACATTTACAGCAAAGCACAAGTGCCGGTTTGACATTAGATCAACTGTCGATTTATCTATTAATGTTTGCGGATGACGCTGTTATTTTTTCCGACTCCGTTGATGGGCTCCAATCATCTTTGAATAATCTCGAATCTTACTGTCGTAGATGGGACCTAAAGGTGAATGTTGATAAAACTAAAGTTGTTGTATTCCGGAAGGGGGGTGGGGGTGGTGGGACTGAGTAGAAATAAAAATTGGACTTTTGCGGGTGAAGAAATAGAAATCGTTAATAGTTTTAACTATCTAGGGATGGTATTACCCAGTGGGGGGACATTCAATAAAGCAACAAGCACTTTAAGTGGCAAAGCGCTTAAGGCTATGAACGCTCTTTTCTCAATTACTAAAACTATGCAGGTACCAGTCGACATCATGTTTAATCTATTTGATTCTTTTATTGCACCAATTCTGAATTATAGTTGTGAAATCTGGGGGTTTTCAAGGGCCGAAAATATAGAAAGGGTACATCGCAAATTCTGTAAATGGTTAATAAACGTGAAAATGTCAACAAATAATTTGTCGTTAGCTGGGGAACTTGGACGCCCTTCCACTCTTTATTGGACGTCATATAAGAATTATCAAATACTGGTTAAATTTGAATAATACAAAAAATGTAAATTGTATACTACGCACTTTGAATCTTACTCAACGAGACGAAGCACTGAAAAATTCGAATATTTCAAATTGGTCATCAAAAGTTAAGAACCTTCTTGAAATCAGTGGTTTTCTTGATGTATGGTTATATCCAGAATCAGTCGTTACCAGCAAGTTTATCCCTATTTTCAACGTAGATTAAGAGATTTATATATTGCAGAATGGCAACAAGGGATGCACTTATCTTCATCTCTTAACATTTACAGAGAATTAAAGCAATCTTTTACTCCTTCACCATATCTTCTAATTATGAAAAATAAGAATTTTAGAAATGCAGTAGCAAAATTAAGACTCTCATCTCACCATCTTAATATAGAATTAGGTCGACATAGAAACATAGAACGAGCGGAAAGAAAATGTACCTTGTGTAACCTAAATGATTTGGAAGATGAATTTCACTTTACCCTTGTTTGTCCCATATATAATGACTTAAGAAAGCAGTATTTACAAAAATATTTCTATGTTAGACCAAGTGTTGCTAAGTTTATTACTTTACTGAATTCAGATAGGCTTAAAATTTTAAATAACTTCGCTACCTATATCATTAAGTCCTTCAAATTGAGACAGAATTTGTTAAATCAGATTACATAGATTCTGAAGTTTATTTTACTGTTTGGCTAATTTCATTAAAATGTGTTAAAAATGTTTGTCACTCTCGCGTATATTGCATGTATTGTTTCACGTATTGTATATATGTTGAATGGCGATGAGCTGTATATGCTTAAGTCAAATAAAGCTATGTTATGTTATGTTATGATATAACTATTATTAATGAAAAGCAAATGCGATCAGGTAGGTGTGATAATCCAGTTACCAGTAACACCTGTTTAATCAGCCTGATGAGATGACCCGTGTTGATAATCCAATTATGATTATTCGATCACCGTGTCTTTAATGCAGTTAATGATTAAGTCAATAACCGGTATCATACGAGACAGTGTGGTGTGACAATCCAGTTACCGTAGTACCTGTTTAATTACCCTTATGACATGACCCGTGTCGATAATCTATTTAGGGTGTCTTAATACAGTTATAATTTTTCGCATGTTGAAATTGTTTACGCTATTTTTCTTTTTCATTCATTTTTTCTTTATATTTCCTGTTTTATGAACTTCTTAATATTTCCCGTTTCATTTCCTTTGGGATCATTGGGCCCATTGTGGTTTATTTGAAAATGGAGTTCTGTTCATGTATACGCTAGAGAGCGTAGGCAGTGTTGCAATCTTCATTACTGCTTATGAAGAGTCTCAATAAAACCGAGACTCTCATAAATTTCTAATCTGTAGTGTGTTCTTTGCTTCCAAAGGCAATCTTTTTGATGTTTATTTATAGAATATAATTCCAATATAGTAAAAACATATTTAATATTGTCTTTATAGTCAGATATGATATAAACCATTAAGAAAAGGATATAAGTTGCAAACAAGGGGGAAACATGCTTCTTTTCGTAAAATATAACTCCATTTCGTCACTGATTTCACATAAGTAGTGGAACTATATCTTCTCCGTAGTTGATAAAATATGATTCTAATAAAGTAAAATCATGTTTAATATTTCTTTTGTTGTCTGATCTGATATAAATCATGAAAACAGAATAAGAGCTGCAAACAAAGGGGAAACATGCTCCATTTCATAAAATATAAACATTTCGTCACTGATATTAAATAAGGAGTGCTATATCTTCTCTATTATTTATAAAATATGATTCTAATAAAATAAAATCTTATTTAATATTGTTTTTTACAGTCTGATATGATATAAATCATGAAACTAAAATAAAAGTTGCAAACAAGGGGGAAACATGCTCCATTTCGTAAAATAAAATCTGCATTTCGTCACTGATATTACATATGAGTGGAACTATATCTTCTCCATTGTTTATAAAATATGATTCTAATAAAGTAAAAACCTGTTTAATATTGGTTTTGTAGTCTGATATGATATGAATCATGAAAGTAGAAAGTTGCAAACAAGGGGGAAACATGCTCCATTTCGTAAAATAAGATTCCATTTCGTCACTGATATTACATAAGGAGTGGAATTATATTATCCTCTCCGTTGTTTATAAAATATTATTCTAATAAAGAAAAATCATATTTAATATTGCTTGTTTAGTCAGATATGATATAAATCATAAAAAAAAAAAAAAAAAAAAAAAAAAAAAAGAATAAAAGTTGCAAAAAGGGGAAAAACATGCTCCATTTCGTAAAATAAAACTCCATTTCGTCACGGATTTCACATAAGGAGTGGAACTATATTTTCTACGTTGTATATAAAATATGATTCCAATACAGCAAAATCATATTTAATATTGTTTTTACAGTCAGATATGATAGAAATCATGAAACAGAAAAAAAAGTTGCAAAAAGGGCGGGGAGGGGGGTGGGGGGGGTATGGGGGGGGGGGGGGGGAATGCTCCATTTCGTAAAACAAAACTCCATTTCGTCCATTTCGTAAAAAAAAATCCATTCCTGTATTTAGGGGAACCGCAAATTTCAGGCGCAGGTACTATGTAAACTCACCATCGGGCGTAATCACCGGATCGGACCGGATCGGACCTGAATTTTACCATTTTTTAGCCTGGTTATAATAATTTCTTTTAGTATAAATGTTTTATTTTGCAATAAATAGTCTGTTTAACAGATACATTACAATAATATCTATCTACACAGCTGTCGGCCTATTCAGCGCACCTAAGGATTTGAGCTGAATTTAAAAAATGTTCGCTAGAGCAGTTTTAATTTTTAAAAAGTGTAAAATTAAGGTGAGCATAGATGATAGAGTTAGTGTTAGGAAGAAGAGTTTAAAAGCAGATAAAAAAAAAAAAAAAAAAAAAAAAAGAAAGAAAACAGTATATATGCCTTAAGGAGGTGTATGGTTGATCTTGCTGACTCCTGATTTGAAAGAGTCGAGATCTGAATCCAGGACGAGATCAGCTGGTAACCTGTTCCAGAGCCTAACGTTCTGTTTTCTAGGACTGTGGTGTTTTCACAGATCCTTGCTGATGGTTACCCCAAGATACTTGGCAGAGTCTACACTCTCTAGTTCCTGACCGTGCAATTAGTACCGGGACTTTAAGGGCTTCTTGGACCGTCAGAGCTGATGACTTGGCATTTACTTGGATTGAATTCCATGTCCCATGTTCGTTCCCAGTGCTGGAGGGTGTCAAGATGAGACTGAAGTATTTGACTATCATGGGCACTAGACACTGCCAAGTAAACCGCGGTATCATCAGCAAAGAGTCTAACTTGTGATTTGATATTTTCCGGGAGGTCGTTAATGTACAAAAGAAAGAGGGCCCAGTACAGACCCCACGGGTACCCCGGAGGTGACCGGGACCTCTTTGAAAGACTCCCCCTCCAGTACAACAGTTTGAGAGCGACCAATTAAAAAAAGCTTCAATCCATTTTAGAGTGTTTCCTGTTACGCCGAAAGTTGAAAGTTTATATAGTAATTTTAGATGATTATTTTTGTCGAAGGCTTTGCTGAAGTCCTAAAGGATTAAATCAGTTTGTTTTCCCAATGTCAGCCGCCTTGCTAAATCTTCCACATGTTCAATAAGCTGAGTTTCACAAGAGCGTTTTTCACGAAAGCCGTGTTGTAATTCATAGACGATATTATGTTGGGTTATATGTCTGGAGATATTGGATGCGATTACATGCTCCATCACCTTGCACAATATGCATGTCATTGAGATTAACCTGTAATTGGCAGGGTCTGTTTTATCACCCTTTTTGTAGAGGGGACATACTTGAGCGTTGATCCATTCTGAAGGCAACTGGCCAGTTTTGAGCGATTTCTCAAACAGCAGGCAGATAACAGGAGCAATTTCTAATCTTAGTTCTTTCAATATTATGGATTTGATAGAGTCTGGTCCAGCAGCTTTATTAGGGTTGAGATTTGCCAGAAGTTTAAGTATTCCATTAGGATCAATAAAGATTTCTGGCATAGGAGGGCACAAAGATTGTACGTTTTCTGGTATATTTTCATGAAACAATTTCTAAATAATTTGAGCGCTCAATTGCCCTAACCTAAGTGGAGATAAGCGTGAAGAAAAAAAAAAAAAAAAAAAAAAAAGACTGAAATTGTTGGTCAAGAAGGTTTGCCTTTTCAATATTGTCACTATGCAGTGTGTTATTTTCTTTATCTTTCAAAGTAGATATGCCCCGAGAATCTTGCCTACTGTTTTTGAGAACGCTGCAGGTCGAGAAATACCACGAGAAGTAGACAGGATCGGACCTGGAGCTATTGTTTATAGCGTGTTCATTATAATTATATATAATAAAACAACGAGTTTCACAGAAAGACATGAGCTGGGGCTCAGCGACGACTACGATTTACACGTGTATCCAGTGACGACTCGGATCAGCCTGCGCATCCACACAGCCTGATCATAGTCTTCGCTATGTAATTTGCGTTCTCTGAATAGTTAAGTACATGAGGCGTCTTCATGCGGCCACTGAAGGCCAATTAGACTGCACGGATGCGCAGGCAGACCTTAGCGAACATGTAAATTGTAGGATTTGCTGTGCCCGGGCTAAAATGATATGAACTGTCATAAATGCAAACCATGTAGACCCTGATCAGACGCCAGGTTCTGTTGCACCTGACCTGGGTCTATACTGTTTGTCAGTGTCCATTTTATGGGACGCTAGACACAAACGGGTTAAGCAAGAATACCCATATAGCGCTAAGCAATGACTCTGATCGGCCTGCGCCAAGCAATGACCCTGATCATCCTGCACAAATACACATACAGTCTAAGCAATGACTGATCAGCCTGCGCCAAGGAGTGACCCTGATCATCCTGCACAATTACCCAAACAGTGCCAAGCAATGACCCTGATCAGCTTGTACAAATACCCATATAGCGTTAAGCAATGACTGATCGGCCTGCGCCAAGGAGTGACCCTGATCATCCTGCACAATTACCCAAACGGTGCCAAGCAATGACTCTGATCAGCCTGTACAAATACCCATATAGCGTTAAGCAATGACTGATCGGCCTGCGCCAAGCAGTGATCCTGGTCATCCTGCACAAATACGGTGCCAAACAATGACTCTCGCCAGCCTGCACAAATACACAACATGCTCGCCCTACCCATCGGCGCAAACGAGACAACTTTTGTGCCTTCCTGTTTGCCTTCAATTACACCGAACTTTATCTAAAATGGGACAACCAAAAGGAAAGAAAATTGCTCCCAAGGGAAGCAAATTCCTTCTTTTTAGAGCTGTCCAAATGCTTCCTTACTAATAACAACGAACACTTTGATATCACTTATCTGGAACGAGAGAGGAGAAAAAATAATAAATATGATAAGGAAAATAAAAAAATAAAAAATAACACAACGCCACACCCCCCCCCCCCCCCGCCCCCGCCACCCCCCCCCCCGCACCCACCCCTAAAAAAAAACAATAAAAAAAAAAAAAACGGGCCAGATCAGTTCAGGGTTATGGTTCTATCATTATAAGTGCATTCTGGCTTATGACTAATAACAAATGAAAAAAGTATATATTGGACACTTTAATATCACTAACATAAAAAAAAAAAAAAAAAAAAATGAAGAAATTTCACCAAAATCTAGGCCCGATCCGGTTATTACGCCCAATCCGGTCCGGTCCCGTGAATTTACGTACGTCAGAACTACGGACTGGTGCAAAAAAAAAAAAAAAAAAAAAAAGGTGCAGGGTAGCTCATTATCTTCCGCTAGGTGGCATTTTTCAAATACTGCCAGTTCTGACACAATTTCACTTTTTGATACCTGCCAATTGAGGGGTTGCAACATTCAAAAAAGTCCCAGAAAGTGCTGATGACATTTCAGTGTTTTTACTTGTTTTCTTTCTTTCTCTAAATACTGCCTATATACTGCCATACGACCGCGCTCGCTTGATGGATGGGGTAGGACACTCTGAACTTTGCCTGCTAGGTAGGCTATGCATGACTATTTTTGGGGTTTAGAATTTTGAAATTTACTTTGGCGGGGATGGGGGGGGGGGTGGGGGGGGGGGGAGCGGGGGGAGGCGAGTGGGGGATGGGGAGTGGCTACTATTTTGGTATTGGCCATCTGCAGGTATTTTATTTGGGATCGCTATTAAAACTGACTTTTTTTTGGTCTATCAATATTCTCGGTATTTTTAGGGTATCGTAAGAATCGGGGTTGGGACCTTCTGTTGAACTGATATATTTTTTTAATTTAGTTTTAACAGCTCTGTTTCTGTTGTGCATCTGTTCAGTGCCATTAAAGTAAAAACGGAGCTACTGTTGGAAACTGTTGAAGGACATTCTAGGCAGTTGCGCTTGTCAAGAGTTTAAGGGAGTTAAATATTTCAGATAAAAACAAAGCATTATAGGAGGATGAAAAGTGTGATAGCAGATGATGAAAGATGATAGGTTACTATAGATGAGATGAGTTTAAAATCAGGGTAAAAACGGATCTAGGGGCGTGAGTGCTGCTGCTTGCAGACCTCAGTCTTGAATAGATCAAGGCTAGGCTGACAAACAGCTATCTCAGGAAAGGCATTCCACTGGACAATAGCCAGTTTTGCTGTGCTAAGCCTGGTCTTTGACCCGGGGTCTTTGAATTAAAACAAAATTTGGAAGCCAAGCCATACCCTGAAATGAATTAACCACCAAAAACGGTGGATTTACTATGGAGCTCTATGGGACAATTACACCGTCGCATAAATTACGGACGGTTACGAGGTATGGTGATTGCATACGACCGCATCGCGACATTCCTAACGCAAGTATTAGCTTTTTCGAAAAACTAGCGGGTCGTTTAGCTTCAACGATTGCATACAGACGCTTATGACGCTTATACATACGTATCAAGAGTCATTGAACTCACCTAAATGACTCCAGGTAATTTTCGAGTTTTGGTTCACTCCCAACTGTCAAATTTATCTCTGCCGTGTACAAAAATAATATGAATTTACGCACTGCCTAAATGGGTGGTTACGCATTAGATCTATATAGATAAACAAAATTTACAGCGCTAATGCGTGACCACCCATTTTCGATCCTTCCCGTGGCGACTTCTCGACAATGCTGCATTGACAACCAAAATATCCATAACACAAATAACCATATATGTCTATCGTGTGTGCGTGATGATATGCTGAACTTCTAGCAAAGCGCAAAATTAAAGAAAGGACAATAAACACCACGAATTTCCCCGTGTTTTCTATGGGCTTCGGTACACCTTCAATACACGAAAAATAATTCATCGAATATGCGTAAAGTCGGTAGTTCGAGATTTTATCCACAGACGCCAATTTCAATTAATGGGCTGTTGAATGCAGTCCCCCGTTTTTTTTTTTTTTTTCAAATAATTTCCTCAAAATATTTATATCGCTCATGAAACACAGAAAATGCATAGTTTGTTTAGTTTTTTGAGTCATCGAATTCGTGATTGGTGTCGCTCTAATTATTTCACGTTCTTAACCGATGGTTACGCTTTCATTCGTTTGATAGGCGTGTTTTCAGTCGCTATTCAGATTACAACATGGTTAAACAATAGACTTTTAGGCTATTTAACAGATGACTAAGAATTTTATTCTACACATAAATGTAAGTAAAGATCCACAGGCAATGCCTTAAAGGGGAACGCACAGCAAATAATACGATGTTCCGCATCGTGGCATTCCTAACATAATAATAAGCCTAACAGAACATAAAGAGCCTGTTAAGCTGAACATTTTTGTGAAAAAAAATATGGAAATCAATGAAGAAATAAGAAAATTATTGGGCTTTGAATGTCTAGAAAATAAGAATAAAATAACTAACTCTCATCAGCAAATAACCTACTAAGACTAAACAGAGATTCAGATATAATCGTTGGCATACACTAAAATAGTAGAGGGCCTAGAACAGACCCTTGAGGAACTGTAGCATTTACTCTCATTAAGCTTGATGAGCTATTTCTTAAAACAATCTTTTGCTTCCTATCACTCAGGTAGTCTCTAATCCATTCTGGTAATTAACCGTTTATGCCAATTTGTTTCAATTTAAAGATAAATCCCTTGTGTCATACTCTATCGAAGACTTTGGAAACGTCTAAGAAAACCATACAAGAACATTGGTTAATGTCGAATGATTGGCAAATATCACGGTATATGTCTATAGGCTGGAAAATTGTAGAATGATTGGGCAAAAATCCAGACTGATATTTGTAAAGTAAATTATTTTCATGTAAAAAGTTATAAATATGTTTATCTTCTATTCTTTCTTGTAGTTTACCAACAATATTTTAAAGTGAAACAGGTCGAAAATTTGAAGGATCAGTGTTGTCTCCCTTTTTTGGGGTAAAGGTATAAGTTTATTAACATTGGACTATTTATAGATCTCTGCAAACTTGCCTTCCCTGAAAGATCTATTAAAGAGTATACTCAGGGGTACAGCTACTTCTTTTGCTATAGCTTTAAACATTTTGTTACTAATTCCATCAAGTCCTGTTACCTTGTTTGGATTTAAAAGCGATAAGAGATGCACCTTCGTGTGATGTACATGCAATACTAGATAATCTATTTTAGCATTTATATTCGAAGCCACGCAAAACCATTTTCATCAATAAAAGTGCAGTTAGACGGGAAATATTTATTTAACAATTCTGCTTTATCTTCAGAGGTAAAGCAAACGTCATTTTGACCAGTAACCGGAAATGTGTGAAAATCAGAGATAGACAATTCCAAGTTATCATTAAAATAGAAAGGAAGGCAATGGTCTGGAATCGATACATTTACCTAAAACCTTCCGTTACAAGACTCCAAAGGGAAAGAAGGACGCACTTAAAGTTACGGTACCACAATCAAAACACTACAAGCAGAAAGCCCAAAGGGACTGTTTCTTCCCAGAAATGACCAAACGGCTATCCAAAATAAAAATCCCACCAAGATGCAAATACATACAATGACAGATATAGTAAACCACAGCAGAAGCACCGCCTTGGAACGGCCAGTGAAATATTACAGGGGGTTTAAATCGATTTTACGTGGCCACAATCCTCGCCCTTAGGTCTGCCGTGGTATACACAAGACACTTGTTAAGTCCGCGTAAAGGGTTCCTAACTCATCAGTGCAACATCTCCGAGAACATAAAAATCAAACGAATACAGAGACAAAACAACGATGAGGACTCGACAGCAAGAAATAACTGAATGCTGAAACAAAGGAAAACTAACAGTAGGACTCCGGTAGACCCGACCAGAGCCAGAGCATCAGGTACCAATTTAACCGACCTAAGGCCAGAGCCGTTATAGAGTCTGAGGCCCGACCCGCCGGCGTGCAAGCGAAGAGGGAAGCAAAGTTATTAATCGTGATTGGGTTAATTACCATGCATGCAGTCTGTCCAAGTGGACTACCAAGTATCTCAATATTCAAAGGAACCAGCTGGTTAGTGTAAATATCTTCTGAAACCTGTTTATTGGCTTAGAGGGCAACAGTAAAATGCTGATAAAGCAACGATCTGCAATGATTTGTTTACAGAAGAAACATTAATCTGTCATTCTGGCTATGCTTTGGGATCATATACTTTGGGACCCCTATCAGTTAGCATCATGCACAAAAAGGTACCTTTTACATTTTTCAATAACCTTCATGCTTTGATCAGCCTGTTTATGCACATTGATACAATAATTCAGTTTGGTAAATTTTCTGTCTCGCCCTAGAGACAGTAATATCACCTTGAAAGAATCACAATTATTTTGATGGTTACAGTTTAGTCTATAAGGGCAGAACAATCCCTTTTCAGGAAAACCAACCCTTTTCCAAACAGCATCACTTTTGTCCATCTGGCAATAATCATAAGCATACCAGAATGACATTAATTGTTTATTAAAGTAGGTGTGGTAATGCTACCCCAAAAAGATAAGAGAAAAGTCCACAATCACAAACCGCAGCCCTTCCCAGCCACCAAGAGGAAGAGGAAACTGACAAAACCAAACAAGCGCCAATCGAACAAACACACAAAAAGCACTAAGATTAGCTCTCTCTTCCCCAAGCGAGGTAATCGCAATGCTAAAAGGATTGAAAAACACAAGAACAAAATAACACAAGGTAAGACATATAACAAATCGCCTCGCAGAATAAACCACAAAGTACAAAGCGTATTACTAACACTGGGACCACCGCCTTAGAACTGTCAGTAGAATAAACCACCTGGGGGTTTGGGGGGGGGGGGGGGGGGGGGGTTAAAGTACTTTTACACTAAGCCACTATACCCTGGGCCCTGATGCTACTCTTAATACAGAAATACATAAAAATTCGGTTCGCATAAAGGCTCCCAACTCAGTCTATGCATCAAAGCGAAAACACAAAAATCAAGTTAGTCACAATGATTAACAAATACGAGTACTCATGGCTAATTCTACTGTATACCAGAGTAAATGTAAACCAGCAGTTGAACCACGGCGGACCAAGCCAAAGACATATCGTCAAGCCCCAACCCACTGGTTAAAGTTTTACGAAGAGGCCGTCATTGAGTCTGAGGCCCGAACCGCCGTCGTGCAATTAAAGAGTGAAGCATAGCCATCAACAATGACTGGGTTGACAACTAGGCATGTAGTCTGCCGCAAAATATCCAGGCTATAGCAAATTCTTTTATTACGGTTAATTAGTTTTCTGAATTGCTCCGAAAAGTTAGATTTTTCCCACAATTTTTCTAAATCTGTACATTAAGTCACCGTAAAATTCTGGTTCCGATATACCTTGTTGCAGAAGTGTTTTCAGACTGACGCTATATTTTTCTGTGTCTGCGATAAAATTTCGAAAAGGCCTTATGAAATTTAAAATAACGATAGCACTGCCTAAGAGTTTGGCAGTAAGGGCTTTACTACTGCAGTTAAAGTCACTAAAATTTGAAAAAGCCCTGGCGAATCTAATAAGCTGAGATATGTATACCCCATATGAGGTACGCTGGGGGACATCGCCGTCCAGAAAAAGGACATTGACTATATCAAAATCAAAATCGTCCCGTTTATCATAAATTTTACCTAAGCCATAATCCAAACTCATAAATCCGTAAACGAATGACGAATCAGAATGTTCAGACCAACAGACATGGACCCCAGAATAAAGGGTGTATCAGGCGTCCGCGGATAGTAAGCATTACTTGGTAAGCAAATTTCGCCCATAGGACTGAACGAAGGAAATGTATGTAGAAGCGTATGTCCGGGGTTTTGGAAGTCTACTTACGGCTCGTCATTGGCAAAAACATTAGAAACAATTCTGGAAACTAGCTGCTACATGTGTAGGGATTGACCAGATCTTGATGTCTCCCAGAGAACTTCTTAAGTGTTGCTACCAGTTTGGCTTTTTGATACCCCTGGCTCAACAACTTTGTAGTGAGCACTTTCCCACGCACCATAAACCCTGATAATTTGAACAGTCTCTGGCATAAAGAATTAACTGTGATACGTAAACGCCGTATGCTGGTACAGAAGTGATATTAATGTAGAGATAACATTCCAAGTATGAGGAGGAGGCTGCATTCTCCGTTGTTTCTTTTATTTCAAGTTCACGTGGATAGATAAATTCCAAATATTCTGCAAATTTTGTGGTTTTTAGAGGCAATACATCATCTATATATCAGTAGGTGAAATTGAATTGTTGTGCAAGGTGTTTCTTGCCTGATTTGAGGAGACTTTGTACAAACTCCGCCTCATACGAACATAAAAACAAGTCGGCAAGCAACAGTGCACAGTTAGTACCCATCGGTATACCGATTGTTTGCTGAAATATCCGTCCGCCGAACTCCACAAAAATATTAATGTCGATTAGATATTCCAGCATTTTTATAACAGCTGCAGCATTTTTGTGGTGCATCAGAATGATCCCGAACGAAGTATGTGTCTTTGTAGCCAATGGCAACATACTGAAATCGACGGTTACCATTCTTATGGAAGAAACGCTGGTTGATAATTTCCTTTAATTTAAATTTCAATTTATCATGAGGAATAGTTGTGGAAAGAGTATAGAAATCGAAAGATTTTATACTGTTGACGGAATGAAGAGAATGTGCCTTTAGGTTTTCTAAAAGCTCTTTGGAGTTTTTCAGGATCCATGCACATCTGATTAACACCACTCCTGGCATATGCAGTGTCACAATACTTCTGAAGGCCTTCTTTAACTGTGGTTGGGATCCGTGTTAGAATCTGAGAAAGAGGCAGATTAGAATGCTGCTTGCTGGCTGACAAAATCTTAACCAATCAAAACAGGGGCATCACTAACCATCTAAGACTTAACTTCATAGCCCTCTTCTTATATGCCACTTGAGTCTGTCGTATTACATTTATGTTGTACCCAAAAAGAGTTTACGAAATCGAGTGCTAACATCATTGCAAGCATATATTTCTCTGAATTTATATACTAAGTCACCATAAAATTCAGGTTCAGAAAGGCCTTGACCAAATGGTGGACCGCATATACCCTACTGAACTCCAATTAAACAGAGCTAGCCAACTCTTCCGATACCGATGTTACAGAAGCGATTTAAGTCCAACATTGAATTTTGAAACTAAATCGAAATGACGTCTATAAAATTTAGAAAAAGCTTTGCGGAGTTTATGGTACCGATAACCCTGATTTAGAAGTTTACCAGTTAACAATTTATTTCGAGTGTTGAAGTCAGAAACATGACTAGACATTCTGGTGAACCGAATAAGTTGCGTGATGTAAACACCATAGGATGCTTGACGAGGAACATCCCCATCCAAGTAAGGAAACTCTACAGTGGTTTATCTACTGACCGTTCTAAGACGGTGGTCCCGGTGTTAGTCTTACTTTTTGTTGCTTTGTGGTTTATTCTACGAGGTGATTTGTTTTACCTTGTGTTATTTTGTTCTTGTGGTTTTCAGTCTTTTAGCATTGTGATTACCTCACTTGGGGAAGACGGATTGTTCAGAATTGTTAAAGTTCCATTGAAAAATCGATTGGTAGTTCTTCTGTAGCTCTTTGTGTCATGAAAAGGAAGCAAAATATTTTGAAATAGGCTTCTACATAACTAAATGGTAAAAATCTCACAATAATGGAAGAGTCAATAATAAGCATGTCTCTTCAAGAAGGAAATGTATTAAGGAGGAAATATATCTTCTTTCCTGAACTGATCAGAAATGATAAAACCAGGCATTTACTACTATTGAATATGATAAATAGAAGGGAAGGCAATGATCAGGAACCGATACAATTATCCCACAACTCCCATCAGAGATTTCAAAGAGAAAGAAACACAAACACGAAATAACTAGACCCTAATGGAAACATCACTAGCGGAAAGCCAAACGTTGCTTTCCCTCAAAGTGGCCAAATGGCTATCCAAAACAAGAATATGTAAAAGACACACACATTCAAAGACGAACTATAACAAAAACAAAAACAAAACAAAACAAAAAAAAAAAAAAAAAAAAAAAAAAAAAAAAAAAACATGACAGAAGAACCGCCTTGGAACGGTCAGTGAAAAGTATTTCACTGGGGGGCTTAAATCGATTTTACGTGGCCACAATCCTTGCCCTTACTTCTGCTGCTTTGGTTGCAGCCTATAAAAGGTTATTAAGATTTTGCCTTCCCACTGGGTGTAAAAAGTGAAAGCTATTTCGCACTGGAAAATGAGTACTATATAAAACTATATGTATTATATATACTCAAATAAAAGTAAAAAAGATTGCATTTGGAAAGAAAGAACACACTACAGATAGAAAATTAGAGTTTCGGTTTATTGAGACTCTTCATAAGCAAAACTTCAAATATGTACAGGTGAGTACACATGTATATGTCAAATATAAGGTTTCTGGTCAACTCGTACCTTAGTCAATTCGTACCTTAGTCAACTCGTACCTACTTTTGGTCAACTCGTACCTTAGTCAATTCGTACCTTTTTTTTAAATAATGCCTATATTGGGTTGTCGTACCTTAGTATCTAATTTCAATTACATATTTCATATTAATTTGTGGAAAGTGATTGTTTGATTTATTTATGTATTCTTAAACCCTTAAAGCGCCAAATAAAATTTGTAGCAGACAAATTTTGAATCTTTTATTTATTTTTTTTCAGAGAAAATAAGTCTTGACATTATCATGTGAAGCATCTGCTAGGCAGATGATTCACATGAAATGTCAAGACTTTATTCTATGAAAAAAAAAAAAAAAAAAAAAAAAAAAAAAAATTCTGCTGCTATTGTGATTGGCGGTTTAAGGGTTTTGCAAATCTGATATGTCGAGGTACCGCTATTTCGTACTTAAGAGAGTCCCTTGAACTTCAAAATAACCAGAGTCAACTGTAATTGAACAAAGTCATGAGCTGGGAGTAAGTTAGCAGTGTTTGCTTAGATCTACCAGCACATAACGCATTCCGCATAGCTCCAGAAAAGAGGACTACCCTGATAAATATTTTCTTTATTTCTCCAAGAAAACATATGCTGAGGATACTCATTTGAAGAGTCTCACTGATGCACTTCTAATGGTTTGCCACAACATATATTTCATGGAGAAATAACAAAATATTAAACTCATGATTGAAAAATAAATACATCTAGAGATGTATTCATTGTTTGCCTACAGTCATTAAATACCATTGAATGCCTTGACTTTAACACTTACCGCGCTTTGGGCAGATTCAACAGACGACACTGAAATGATTCTTCTACATTTTCTTAGAAAATAAGATCTGACACTTAATGCAAATTGTCTCCTTAGGAGGCAATCTGCATTAAGTGTCAGATCCTATTTTCTTGGAAAGAGTTAGAAAAAATGTTTCAAAATCTCATCTGCTGAATTTGTTATCCAGCATGCAAAAGTGTTAAGAAAAGACTTCACTGGAGCTGTTGAGACATGCAAAACTGTAACCCATCTATAGACTGAATAACTTACCCCACATTATATATTAGAAAATTCTAATTTTGATTTAAGAAAGTCTAGTGATTCAGATATTCTTTAGATAAAAATGGTTGTTGAACTGTTTGCAAACAGTGGAGACCCTGATCAGAAGCAGCCTTCTGCGGCATCTAATGTGGGTCTTCACTGTTTTTCATCTATCTATCTATCTATCTATCTATCTATCTATCTATCTATCTATCTATCTATTCCTCTGTCCGTCCACTATCTCTTTTTTTAAGAGGTACGAGTTGACCAAACTAGGTACAAGTTGACTTGGGAGGTACGAGCTGACCAGAAAACGAGTACGAGTTGACCAAAAATAGGTACGAGTTGACTAAGGTACGAGTTGACCAGTTACCAAATATATCATGCGCTATATCAGATATTTTGGCGAACTTCATAATTTTAGAAAGGAAATTGTTTCTGCTACATGATTACTGAATTGCACGATCAGCAGGAAAGGTCTACCGACTGAGGTCGGTTGACTTCTAAGAGGGCCATATAATCATCCTGTATGGACGTCCGTGGTCAGTTGGCGAAATGATCATTGCGCTTAAACCGTTGATAATATTTTAATAATTTTGGCATACTAATAGATACCCACAAGATCTAGCCAATTTGCTTGCGAAATATCATTTCTCTTTCAATAAGGAACCATCGAAGCAAAACATGTGTGAAATTATGGAGATCGCCGTAGATCTTTTGTTCTTGTGTTTTTCAGTCCTTTTAGCATTGCGATTACCTCGCTTGAGGAAGAGAGAGCTAATCTTAGTGCTTTTCGTACGTTTGTTCAATTTGTGCTTGTTTGGATTTGTCGGTTTCTGCTTAATTTAAGAGCTTGGTATGAGTACCACGACCGGAAACCCTACATATAATCTTACTGCTATGTCCAAGGACGAAATTCTACAAAACCACCGTTCGGTGATGCTGACATTCGGAATTTCCCTCTTAGAGGAAGATATTGACCTTCCCAAACTGTACTGGATTCCTAAACTTCACAAGAATCCGTACACGCAGAGATATATTGCGGGTTCAGTTAAGTGCTCAACCAAGCCTCTTTCTCAGATTCTAACACGAATCCTAACCGCAGTTAAAGAAGGCCTTCAGAAGTATTGTGACACTGCATATGCCAGAAGTGGTGTTAATCAGATGTGGATCCTGAAAAACTCCTAAGAGCTTTTAGAAAACCTAAAGGCACAATCTCTTTATTCCGTCAACAGTCTAAATCTTTTGATTTCTCTACTCTTTACACTACTATTCCTCATGATAAATTGAAATCTAAATTAAAGGAAATTATCAACCAGTGTTTCTTCCACAAGAATGGTAACCGTCGATTTCAGTATGTTGTCATTGGCTACAAAGACACATACTTCGTTCAGGATCACTCCGATGCGCCACAAAGATGTCATAAAGATGCTGGAATATCTAATCGACATTAATATTTTTTGGAGTTCGGCGGACGGATATTTCAGCAAACAATCGGCAAACCGATGGGTACTAACTGTGCACCGTTACTTGCCGACTTGTTTCTATACTCGTATGTGGCGGAGTTTGTACAAAGTCTCCTCCAAGCAGGCAAGAAACACCTCGCACAACAATTCAATTTCACCTACAGATATATAGATGGTGTATTGTCTCTGAAAAACACAAAATTTGCAGAGTATACGGAATTAATCTATCCACGTGAACTTGAAATAAAGGAAACAACGGAGACTGCAGCCTCTTCCTCATACTTGAATTTTATCTCTACATGGACAATGGAAAGCTTGCTACTAGGCTTTACGACAAACGGGATGACTTCAATTTTCCCATTGTTAACTTTCCATTCCTGAGCAGTAATATCCCTTCTGCACCAGCATACGGCGTTTATGTTTCACAATTAATCCGTTATGCCAGAGCCTGTTCAAATTATCAGGACTTCATGCAGCGTGGGAAAGTGCTCACTACAAAGTTGTTGAGCCAGGGGTATCAAAAAACCAAACTGGTAGCAACACTTAAGAAGTTCTATGGGAGACATCATGATCTGGTCAATCCCTACAATGTGGCAGTTTCCAGAATTGTTTCTGAACCGCCATAAGTAGACTTCCAAAATCCCGGACATACGCTCCTACCGATATTTCCTTCGTTCAGGCCTATGGGCATGGTGAGCGAAGCTTGCTTACCAAGTAATGCTTACTATCCGCGGACGCCTGATTACACCCTTTATTCTGGGGTCCATGTCTGTTGGTCTGAACATTCTGATTCGTAATTCGTTTACGGATTTATGAGTTTGGATTATGGCTTAGGTACCATGACCGCAACTACTTTCCTCTTCCTCATGGTGTCTGGGAAGGGCTGCGGTTTGTGATTGTGGCACTCCCTGGACTTTTCTCTTACCTTTTTTTTCAACTATATGGGTCATTTTGATAATTTTTTGTATACGCATTAATACTGACACAATCCAGACAAAAAAATTGCCAAATGCCAATTTTCCTTGACCGAGGAAATGCACAGGCCAAAATGTGACAGCGAAACTACCCATAGCTCTTTAAACCTTAGCAAAACTTTGATAACTTTTTTGCACACAGATTGATACTGACAATATCTATCCAATGGGCTTGCCAAATGTCAATTTTAACGGACCGAGGCAATGCCGACAATATGAAATGTTTTGATAAAATGTTGTAATCACATTGATAATGACAAGATCTAGTCATAGGAACCGCCAAAAGTCCGAGGCTAAGTAGAGGCGCAGAATGAGGCGGGTCATGAACCTTAGCGATAGTTGATTCTGATTAAATTATTAATGTCCAGACGTCCTTTAGAAGTTAATCAAGGCGTGGGCGTGAATAGATAAACCTACAGTCTTAAAATAAAATCAAAACTGTGCAACATTTGTTGAAATCAATTGGCCGAACTACTCTGAAAAGTGCATGGATTTTCCACCATTTGCCATTTAATAGCATTGACAATAACTTCAGAACAACATAGGCTAATGTCTTCTAGAGAGCTATGGTTTAAAGACTATCAAAGAAAGAAAGATTGTCCACAATTGATTGTTTATATCGGATTTTAAAGTTTTCTATAGAACGTTTCTTTAAGATACTGAAGGCTCTGACATATTTTCTTTCTTACTGTTTGCTGTGAAATAGACAGATGTCTTTTATATGAGAAACTGAATACTGCAACAATGTTTTCCTGTACTGTGCAAAAGTTAATGACACATCGACGTAATGTGTCTCACTTTATATTGATGTCACTGATGTGTTAATTGCATTTTTTGCAAATGTTTTGCAAGTTTTTGAACTTTTCCAGCAGAAGTGTTCCTTTGTTGACGTCAGGCCAAAATGTCTTCAATCTCCCATTACTGGTTAGAGCCTTTTATTTATTGTATGACTTTTTCAGTTTTGATATGCCATCTTACAGCTATCTTGGTTCACAAAAAGATTTGGTTACTACCATTTTCTTAGGCTGAAATAACTATTTATGTAAAGACATAATGACGTCACAAAGACAGTTTGAGCATTGTTAAATCCCTAAATTGTTAGTTTAAGATATTTTTTGTCTGTTAATATGCTGTTGATAGTAAATAACTAATGGTTACTAACCATTTCCCTGAATTGGATTTAATAAAAATCTGTGATATTTCTATTAACATTGATTAGATATAAACCTTTTAGAAGAAACTTTGACAAAGAAACACATTCTTCCAATACCGAGGCACCTTTTTTTTATATTTGAATCTATGTATACCTGATGGTACAGTTTCCACAAAAATTTATGATAAACGAGACGATTTTGATTTTGATATAGTCAATTTCCTTTTTCTGGATGGCCATGTCCCCCGGCGTACCTGATATGGCGTATACATATCTCAACTTATTGGATTCGCCAGAGCTTCTTCAAATCTTAGTGACTTTAACTGCCGTAATAAAGCCCTTACTGCAAAACTTCTTAGGCAGGGCTATCGTTATATTAAACTTCGTAAGGCGTTTTCGAACTTTTATCGCAGACACAGTGCCTTGTTAGAAAAATATAGCGTCAGTCTGAAAACACTTCTGCAACAAGGTATATCGGTACCAGAATTTTACGGTAACTTAGTGTACAGATTTAGAAAAATTGTAGGAAAATCTAACTTTTCGGAACAATTCAGAAAACTTATTAACCGTAATAAGAGAATTGGCTACAGCCTGGATATTATGCGGCAGACTGCATGCCCAGTTGTCAGCCCAATCATTGTTGATGGCTATGCTCCACTCTTTAATTGCACGACGGCGGTTCGGGCCTCAGACAATGATGGCCTCTTCGTGAAACTTTAACCAGTGGGTTGGGGCTTGACGATATGTCTTTTGCTTGGCCCGCCGTGGTTCAACTATTGGTTTTCATTTACTCTAGCCATGAGTATTCGACTTTGTTTATTATAGTGATTAATTTGTTTTTTATTTCGCTTTGATGCATTGACTGAGTTGGGAGCCTTTATGCGAACCGGATTTTTACGTATTTCTGTACTAGGAGTAGCATTGGGACCCAGAGTGAAGTTGGCTAGCTGTAAAAGTGCTTTAAACCCCACGGTGGCTTACTCTACTGACCGTTCTGAGGCGGTGGTCCTGGTGTTAGTCTTACTCTTTGTTGCTTTAGGCGATTTGTTTGATGTCTTACCTTGTGACATTTTTTTCTTGTGTTTTTCAGTCCTTTTAGCATTGCGATTACCTCGCTTGGGGAAGAGAGAGCTAATCTGAGTGCTTTTCGTACGTTGGTTCAATTTGTGCTTGTTTGGATTTGTCGATTTCCTCTTCCTCTTGGTGTCTGGGAAGGGCTGTGGTTTGTGATTATGGCACTCCCTACACTTTTACCTTTTTTTTTTTTTTTTTTTTTTTTTTTTTTTCCTAATAACGCGTAGCAATTTTGGTGATGTGGAACCGAAAGCATCAAAACTAAACGTCATTTATGAACTGACGTAACTATACGTGTTTTTGTTCAGTTTAGACTGTCTGAATATGTGTTCACCTAACATTAAATTCGATGACAGCAACACTTTGTTCGGAAATTCAGTGGTACGAGGGTCATTCAATAAATAATGCGAACACATCTCTAATTCTTTAATGAATGCATATATAGAATTTGAAATTCTACCATTTCGTACCTTAGCATTTATGCAATTTACATGTGCAATAACATCAAATTGCGACGAAAATTCTCATTAGCATTCGCATTGTATGTTCAAATTTGGCATGGACGCGAATGTTATAACCAAATTGTCAAATCTTTCAGGGTATAAGAAGAAAGTTAGTTGTTATAAAGCTATAAATACATGTAGTGTATGAATGAAATATGATGTGTGTGTTCATAAAAAAATTATCGCTTGCTAACCAGCGGGGACAATTATCGAGATGGATCATCATATGGTTTACTTTATGTTGCCTAGCAACAGCAACTGACAAAAATGACATAATCTCAGCAAAGTTTGAAAAAATGCAGTTATTTTGGCGAAATATCTAGCGAAAAGCATATGTTTATAATTTTAGTAAAGAATTAACTTTATTATTTACGGAAGACTTTTATTTGAAATAAAATATATTTATATGATTAATTTGTTGTGGGTGATCATGTCGGGGTTACTTTTCAAAATGGAATAATTGTAATCGTCTTACTTTCCCTTTGATATTGATGAATTGATGCAGGTATGATTGCATCGGTTTTTCATGTTCACATTTACTGTGAGACAAACATTTGCGTCAAATTCTATGCGGTGTTTGATGTTACACTTTACTATTTTGAGCAATATTAGGATTATTATGCTGTGTAACTTATATGTACAAGTGGGAAAATGATACTATCGAATGTCATTGTATTTGGCAAATTTACAGTGCATGTGTACCTTAAACCTGTTTTAAAAGTAGATTTTACAGCGTGGCCACGTGGCCTTACCTTTCATTCTGTTGTTGCTAGGCAACTAGTTAGGAGGAGAGATTTGACTACAATATTATTGGATTCCAAACAGTAAATTATCTACGATATTATATTTACAAACCATTCTATGAATAAACCAGTTACGTAAAAAATGAAGACCAATTTACGTTACTAATTGGATGACCCTCATATTTAGAAGAGACATGGTTATTTAGTATACAATACATTTTGGTATATTGAACATCAGTTCACTACCTTCTCGGTCTTTTAATGATATCCTTTTATTTAAAGTATTTAAAATTTGCAATCTTATATAGAACATGCTATTAGAAACAAGTAAAAATTATCAATCTTGCATTTGCAAATTAGTCATGTTTCCTTCTAAAGTGTTTAAAAAATGCTTTCTACCTCCATTACTTGCTACTAGTCATTCATTAAATAATTGGATGACCCTCATATTTAGGGGAGACATGGTTATTTAGTACACATTGCATTTTGGTACATTGAACATCAGTTCACTACCTTCTCGGTCTTTTAATGATATCCCTATTAGAAACATGTAAAAATTATCAATCTTGCATTTGCAAATTAGACACATGTTTCCTTCTAAAATGTTAAAAAATGCTTTCAACCTCAATTACTTGCAGCTAGTCATTCATTAAATAATTTAATGACCGTATGCATTTGTATTTTTGTTTTTATCCATATCATTTAAAAACATCAGACGTTCCCAAATAGGAAGATTTTTTTTTTTTTTTTTTGGCCATTCAGTCCGAGCCTTTCGACACTTTATTAGGTGGTAAAATCATTTGTTCAATCTCAAGAACAATTACATCACATGCTCAATGTATCTCCCAATTTTTAGAATCTTTACAGTAACAGAATTCACTGAAGTGACATATTTAATTATTCAAAGTGAAAATTTAGGCTTATTGGTAACCATTGGAATAGGATAACATTTCCTATGCAGTGCATCAAAAAGGCTCAGGTAGCATATCAGCCAGCACCTAGAAAGCCTTACAAGGAGACTACTATCACAGTGAAAGGTCAATGATTGCAAGTGGTAGACAAGTTCACCTACCTTGGAAGCACATTGTCTAGAGTTGTGCACATTGATGATGAAGTCCATGCCAGGATTGCCAAAGCTAGTGCAGCATTTGGCCGTCTTCGTGGAAATATTTGGGATCAAAGTGGAGTCAGACTAGACACAAAGCTGAAAGTATACAGTTCCGTGGTGCTGCCAACACTATTTTCGCATGCGAAACTTGGACAGTTTACCAACGGCATGCCAAAAAAACTGACCTATTTCCATACAACTTCTAAAGATCAAGTGTAAGACAGGATTCCAGACACAGAAGTCCTGAAAAGGGCAGGGGTGCAGAGTGTATATACTTCTGAAATTGGCACAAGATGGACAGGTCATGTTACTAGAACGCCCGATGAACGTTTGCAAAAGAAAATCCTCAATGGAGCACTACAAATAGGAAAACGCTCCCATGGCTGTCGGAAGAAGCGATAAAAGGACACCCTCAAAGCCTCCCTTAAAGACTTCAACGTACCAACAGAGTCATGATAACAGATTGCACAGGATCAAACAAAGTGGCAAGGCCTCCTAAGAAGGAATGCTGAATACGACACAAAAAGCGAAGCCGAGCAGAAACGTGCGCAGCGGAAAGCCAGGGCCAAGGCATCACCAACAGAGCTTTCTTCCTCAGATCCCTCTTGTGCTATCTGCAACAGGCAGTTTAGAGCTAAGATTGGTCTCATCAGCCATCTCAGAACACACATATAATAACACTTCACGCATTTGATTAGGATTTGTCATTGTCAATAATGACAAACAATGTTGTTTTGCCTGGCTCTATGAATGACATTTATCAGATAATAATAACAATACTTTTTGTGATATTTTTCTAATGTTTGCTCTTCAATGTGACAATTCTAAGGAGTACTACCCACAAGCTAAGTTTTCGTACGTTTGTTCGATTTGTGCTTGTTTGGATTTGTCGGTTCCTCTTAGTGTCTGGGAGGGGCTGCGGTTTGTGATTGTGGCACTCCCTGGACTTTTCTCTTACCTTTTTTTTTGAGCAGAAAATAAGGAAAATACCCCCGCAAACCCCATATTTCCTGATAAAAATGTCATTTACTGAATTATTCGCCATATAGACTTGTCATATTTCTGCTAAGATGAATGTTTATATGTCACAAACTGTTTAATTATTATTATTATTATTATTTTACTTCTTTAAATCTTTCAGTGACTCACTTGGTGCCAAGGTTTCTTTGTTTGCTTTTTTTTTACATGGAAAGTTGCAAAACTGAACATAATATTTTTTTTAAATCTTGATAAGGGATATATGTGCTAGTTAATTTGGCTTTGCTTGGAGATTTCTTGTTGTAACCAATGGAAGGCAGAGCTTTTCAGCTATGTGATTTTATTGGTCTGCAGTTTTAGAGTATTGTGATATTCAAGATGAATGACAGGTATTATCAGATGATTGACAGGTCTTATCAGGTGATTGACAGATCATATCAAATACATTTACAGAATTTGAATTTTTTACATAATAAAAAAATCCATTAAAATATTAAGAAGTAAAGTCCAAATGGGGTTCTTTAACACTTAGCACTCTAGGTAAAATTATCAGCAAACAACATTTTTAAATATTTGTCCCATTTTTTTTTTCCAGGAAACAGGTTTCGACATTTCATGCAATTTGTCTCCATTGTAGACAATTTTCATGAAATGTCAAATACTGTTTTCTGGTAAAGAAAAATATCACTAATTTGCCGTCTGCTGAATTTGCTTAGAGAGAGGTAAAGGTTAAGAAATAATAATTATGTTTCTAAACGACAATGGCAGGGTATTATGATATACCCGCTGGTGTCTGTCCGTCAGTCTGCATTCGTTTCCGGATAACTCCTCTTACAGTTTTCATCGGATCGTGTTGAAACTTGGTGGAAGGGAAATTCTAGCAATTAACATGACAAACATGAACATTTCTATGATATCATGAATAACATCAAGGTAAATGTTGACTCAGCTATTTAAATACCAAGTCAGACAGAGAACATGCAAACGGCTTGAAAAAGGCTTTCAGATAGAAAGTTCACCTCATAGAATAGAATAGAATTTGGTTTTATTTCCGAAATCCAAAAGGCTTTTAAGCCCCTGAGGATACAAACCATACATAATGACATTTTACAGTGCAAATACATAATGGCATTTGACAGTGCAAATCAACATAATAAACGTCAAAAAGATTGCCTTTGGAAACAAAGAGGACACCACGGCTTAGAAAATGGGAGTCTCGGTTTTATTGAGACTTCATAAGCAGTAACGAGGTGTGCAACACTGCTTACGTCCTCTAGTCTAGTTTACATGAGCATAGCTCCATTTTCAAATATACCATAATGGGCCCAACGATCCCCAAGGAAACAAAATATAATCTGCACTATGGTAATGTACGGGGAGACGTTCTACACCCCCACCCCCGCACGGCACAAACACCAACTGCAGTGTAGTAAAACAAACGTCAAAAAGATTGCCTTTGTAAACAAAGCAAAATTATAGAAAGGAAAAAACTGCACTTATCAGAAGACAGAGTAATTTTGAAAAAAAAAGTTTCAAAAGTTGAAAAAATTATGAAAGTGATGCATACTCTAACAATTATATCTGTCTATAAAATGGTCCAACAGGTAAATAATCCAAGGACTATATACACCCCCTTTTCCAAACTTGTAATATAGATTTTCCAATATCCAACTGGTTTATTCCAAGGATTACTCCTACCCACTACATTGGAGGCTCCAGAGGGGGTCGAACCCTTGACCTCTGCTAGTACATATATACAGTTATTTGGCTGGTTCCGAGTAAGGTTATGCTTCATAACGATTTCCAAATAACTAGCTGGGTCCATCGAATTACCCCAGACCACCCCAAACTACCACACACCACCCATCCCAAACCACCATTTATATATTAAACTATATACATTTGTACAATATAGGTCTATTTATACATATATTGTATATGTATATACATACAAAATACATATATTGACGTATTTTGGTGCATATATAGGTCTGTTTGCTCACTTATAATGATGTAGTTTGTTTCTAAATTTATGACTTAATCTGCATAACTGTATAATATAGTCTGTGTTCGCCCTGTCACGTAGCCTAAGCGTTAGCCCAAGGATAAAATTTTACCCTTAGTTTCCAGCTGGCACCGCACAATTGAGAGGTAGCTGATGACATCACAGACCAAGAATTATCTTGCTTTCTGGAGACATACAGTAATATTTTCGACAGAATTTTAATGTTATTTGAGCATCATATCTTCCTTGGCAAATTCTGATTGAACTATAGTTATTTGATTCTTATATACCTCAAACAAATCACAATGAAGTTTCCACTTCCTTAGACTTTCATCATCGAAGAATAATGACAGTAAAATGGTTAAAAAGTGTGTACAGACCCTTGTCAGGTGTCTCCAACTTGGCTGATAAAGGCAGAGTAACCTTACAAACTTTGGCCTATGCAACCTCTTAATTGTGGCTCGTGGAGGTGTGACTAGGACTTGCTCCCATAAAAATAATTTTTTTTCTTTTTTTTTTTAGATGAGGGTCGCATTTGAGAATGTCCTCCGCATGGATCAAGCATTCATACAGTCTGGGCAGAGTATGGCGGACAGAGTTGCAAGTCATAAATTTAGAAACAAACTACATCAATTTAAGTGAGCAATTACACCTATATACACCAAACTGTGTTTGGGTTAGTTTGGGGTAATTCAACGGACCGATAACTAGCTGAACAAAACTTGAATACTTTTGTTTTATTTTTTTTGTGGGGGTGAGGGGGGCGGGGTGGCTGATACAGAGTGCTATCCTTCCTTGAAGTACTACAATAAAGAATTTTTGGGTTCAGAATTGTCAGTAAAATAAGACATAGCGGACACGAAATATCGCTCTCAAGTGTCGAGATATGACTAAATTATTCTAAAATTTCGCATACAAATTGCTATTAGCCTGTAATAACATAATTTAAAAGAAAAAAAATGCTTAAAATATTGATACTTTTGATATATGTTACAGTTTGGTTTTGGTAATGAAAAAAAGTTTTCGGTTGTTTCCAGTAAATGTTTTCGGCCCGGGTATTCCAAAATACTGGCTTTTACCGCGTGTACGAAATAGTGGGTGAAAAATGGAACTCGTCGATGTTGCAGCAAGTTTAGTTTCAAAAGAATTTCCTAGAAAATCAGACAAGGTCATACAGTATGGAACAGCAGGATTTAGAACAAAGTATCTTATTTTTAGTTTAAAACCTTTTCTATCTAACGACAAAAGAGTAAAGATATGATAGACAGAAACGTTAAAACAGTACATAACTTCATATGTGACCAGTTGTCGGTATCCCATGGGATATGCAGTCTTCCTCATTTATTCCAGGTGTTTCAATAAGAATTTAAGAAGCAGGGTGTTTTCTCAAAGTAGAAGGGGGCTCTGGGTGTCCTCTCCCAGCAGGGGCCTTTTTCCAGGGGGGGCCTGGCCGAAAATGAAATTTAGCTGTTTGAAGACAGTGGAAATCTCATTTCCAAGGGGGGGAGGGGAGGGGGGGTGGTGGTTGTAGATGTTCCATAATTACATTTTTCCCCTGTGTTTACCGTTTTTTTTCCCGGAAGTTGTCACCAGAAGTTGACAGGACTGGAGCTGAGTTGATACTAATAAGCGTCACAAAGTGACAAGAAACAAGTGTCAATAAGTGTCACGAACATATATTGCTGATTATTTTTATTATTTTATTTACATATATTTTGTATGTACTGATAGTCATTCTTTAATGATGCTGTGAAGGACTTTTGAAGAGACTGCAGGTAGGGTCTGTGCTGTGCTCGCATTTAGGCTAAGCCTATTTTCACAAATTGACTATTCTGCGGACTGCGGGCCATATATAACTGCTGCCTTGTAATAAGGTCATTACACAAGAAAACTGAAATGATTAAATTTATACTTTTTTTTTTATTTCGTGTATAATACATCAACAGAATATGATCATTGAATACATGCACATGTATGTCTGTATGAAACTGATAGATAGCAAGATAGCAATGCCATAATTCTTTGGAATAGGTTATTATCAGGACATGTGGCTTTTACTGGCCACTTCATGAGAAAGTGTCCCCTTGGAAACAAGTGACTTGCACTTAAGGAAATACGGATCAGTCTTACTTGTATGCTCTGTGGATAGCCAGGCCAAGTAGCTACTGTATGCCATCATCAAAGACTCTGTTCTGATCAGCCTGCACAGATGAACAGTCTGATATGACTTGACTTATCGCAAATCATCTTAAAGGTATATTTTCTCAAAATACTGCCCAGATATAGCTGAATGAAACAATGCAAACACTAATTTTACAAGGTTTATCATTCTATGAAAAACACTTTCAGACAAAATAAACCTATGAAAGTATACTAACAAGAGCTGTCAGCAGACAGCAAATGCTCGCCTGGATGTAAGGGTTAAATACCTCTTTGGCTTATCGGGGAAGGGGGTGGGGGGGGTCATAATTGTCATTGTGCTGCTGAATAAAACTTTGGACCCATATCTATAATCAGACTGAACATGAATTGAATTGAAATCCATCATATGGTTTTGAAATTTGAGCTTTTAAAAAGTTTTAACGTAAAACTTTAACGTAAAATTTGTCTGTGACCTTGACCTTTCAGCCATAGTCATAGGTGGGGGTATAGCTGAATAAAACCTCTGGACCTATAACCATCATCGTACCGAATATAAACCAAATCAATCATATAGTTTTGAAATTATGACCTCTAAAAAATCTTAAAACATGAAATTTCAGTCTGTGACCTTTACCTTAAATGCATGGGCATAGACAGGGTATTGCTCTATAAAACTTTGGACCTCTATCTGTCATCATGCCAAATCTGAATCACATCCATCATTTGGTTTGGAAAGTATGAGCTCTTAAAAATTTTAACATAATACTTTATTTGTAAAATTTCAAGGTCTGTAACCTTGACCTTAAGATTACGGGCATGGGCTGGGGTATTGCTGAAAGAAACTTTGGACCATTATATCTATCATCATAACAAATATGAAGCAAATCCATCATACGGTTCGGAAAATATGAGCACTTTAAAAACTTTAACATAATATTTTATTTGTAAACTTTCAAAGTCTGTGACCTTGACCTTTAGATCATGGGCATGACCATTTACTAAAGTATTTCTTCATGAATTTCATTTTTATTCCTAATATATTAGTATTGAGAATGAGTAATATGGGATTGTGAATGAGTGAAATTTGTTAATTAATGACAGAGTTATGGCCCTTTTCAGTTTCTGAAAATTGGTTTTTGGCCCTTAGTTCCTTTACTTCTGGAACTATCTGAATGGAACTTCATGGATATATAAAGGATCAAAGGTTACATACTAGCACAAAAGCCACAACTGTGGTTGCTTTTGTATAAGAGTTATTTGCCCTTGACTCTTCTGCAAAATTCACTTCGCATGCTTCAGACAAATAATTAGTAAGTTTCTGACATTCGTGCTTGTATTGTCTATTCTTGGATAGACTATTGTTTAAACTTTTATCAAAACCTAGTCATCTTTGCTCTGAGTTATACTGCCCCACAGTGGCGGGGTATCATGCAGTATTTGCGATGCTTTTATTATTAAAGCACAAGGTACTACATTGTGTTTACAATGTTAGATTGTTAAATTTCCATTATAATAACATTATCTTTTTCTTTCAAAATTGCAAAAGAAAATGATGTCTAACAAGACCAAAAAAATGAGATAGCAAAAGAAAAACTGCAGTATATTTACAGCAATCTTTCCTTGAGCTTTAACAGCATACGTAAGGAAGTGGAGGTTTAAGGGGGAAAAAATCCTTGTAAACCATATTTTTATATTCTTCAACATTTTTTTTTTATAGTGTTTTGCTTCAAACAGTGGAAATGTTGTTAAGGTCAAAAGTAATTTTTGTTTGTTTGTAATTGCCTACTAACACCTACCCCGATTCCTCCCATAATAAGACAAAACAAAAAATTGTATCACTGGGCAGAGTCCTTTGTTCTTCTTTCTTTGTACCTTATTATATTTCATTTGTATATCAGGACGAATGGAAAAACAGCTATGGAGAGTCTGATCAGTGTCTTCACTGTTTACTGCATACATATTTCATTGCACCTCCAGATGTTTTTTTTTTTTTTTTTTTTTCTTCTTCAGTTTTTAGGATACTTACTGGTACATGTACTGAACTCTTTTTTTCTCATGGAATTGTATTTTAAGAAAGGAAAATCTTTTTGCCTATCTACTCCCAGGAACATTCATAGGCTGGCAACTGCAAAACAAATTATTCAATAAGCCTGGCCTATTGACTGGTTCATCAGGACAAATCTTTCAAATTAACTTAAATTATTGCAGGTCTGCCTTTTTTCACCTGTCAGCATCTTGAACTTTGTTTTGGTCCTGAATGCCAGATAAGCTGTGTCATGAGAAAATATATGTTTCTTATGATATTCTTGTGTCCCCACCACCCCACCCACCTCTGCAAAGACCCAGCCTGGGACCTGCATATTTACCAAGTCTGATTAGAGATCTTGTCAGTTTTGTCAGGCACAAGCTTTGATCAGGTTGCAAGGGTGTACAGGCTGTTCAGAGGCTCAGATAGTTGCACATATAGTGCATATAGATTCTTTACTACAATGGACATGGTATAAAT
The DNA here is from genome assembly GCA_964016985.1 of Anodontia alba. NCBI lineage: Eukaryota > Metazoa > Mollusca > Bivalvia > Lucinida > Lucinidae > Anodontia > Anodontia alba. The sequence continues at coordinate 68,767,694 of OZ024821.1, read as the reverse complement.
AATTGTACATTGTTCTTTCTTTCCTGTTTTATTGGAGTAGGCAGCAGGGGGGAGGGGGGGGGGGGGTAATAAGAAAAATAACACTGATTACAAATTTTTGGCTTAATTATATACTATTGCTGGCAACCTGTGGCCCGCATGCCCGCAGCCCGCATGCCCGCAAAATAGCGATTCCATATTTTCATATTACCTAATGCATACTATGTTTTTGAACACACAGGAAAACCTTGAAACCAACAGGAGCAGATATGGTGAGAGAAACAAACCATGCTCATTTATAAGCTTCACTGCTAGGTCTAAATCTTACCTAGACTGAAAGAAAGGTTGATCTTAGCTTGCGCTTCTTTGAGGACATGTCGGTAGCTAAAAATGTGGTTTGATCTTCCTCGTTCCAGTGCTTTATTCAGTTGATGGCATGTGATTGCAAGTGTTTTTCATCCCAGATTTTCTGAAAACGAAAGTAGATGGGTTCCTTGTACTTTAAAACGAAAGTAGACTGGGGCAGAAGTAACCGGTAAATGCCTGTCTACATTCCGATTCACTAACCAGTCACTGCAATACTTGGCGATCTTTTTGTCAATTTTGACTTACTACTGAGCAGTCAAACATTCCGAAAAAGTGTTAACGCATGAATCTGGTCTACCAGATTATCCATCAGCATATTTCATGAATTATTTCATAAAAATGTGATCTATTTGCTACGGTCTGCAGGGAAACTGACGCACCGAACAATACTGGGAATTATACCAAACACTAAACCTTTCGTAAACCGGTCAACTTCCGAAATCCGTGCATTGCGTATTTTCACTTTGTAAACAATCGTTTCTTGACTCGAGACAACGGCGATAATTGAACAATCTGCTTACTAAATCAATATTTTTGAAGGAATAAATAACTGATGTTTTAGCAGCGACAATTTATATCAAAAGTAGCTCTTTTGCTATTAAAAAAGCATGCTAGAATTTTTTTTTTCTCTTCCAAAAGTGACCGGGTGTTCTGGTCAAAATAGACGGGGGAAATCCCCTGCCTCTGGTTCTTATTGAAAGCCCTGAAAACTGCGCGTACGTGTATATCCCTCCCTGCATACACTGGCAACGTTTTTATTCTTTCCCTGTCTTAATTGAATCATGATATTGACCCCAAACATACTTTTGGGATATTCCCTCACCTGAAAAAATACAAGATCTGCTACCGGTTGATTTAGGTCATGGAATATTTAAGCTCATATTTCTCAAAGGTGCTAAACAAACTGGAAAGTAAATTTGTTGACTAAAAGTTAATACATGTACAGTTACCCTTCAAGCAATAAAAGATTTTTACTTAAAACTTCTTCAGCAATGCCTTCTTCGCGCGAGTCTTTCAACTTTCACTTCCAAACGAGTCAAACAAAATCTAAGTTTTCAAAGTTATATATAACCTTTATTCTTCAGTGCATTGCTTTCATAATTGGTAGGAATGAAGAGGAGGACTAGTAGGTGTGTTGCATGCAAGAGAGACAACTCTCACTTTCCTTTCATCGTTATGTACTTATCTCCCCTGAAGCCGAAATTTTGTGCAGGCCATAACTCCCATGTTTGAGATAATTTGATGATATTTGGTTGGGACATATATCAGGTCAAGAAGGAGTGTCACATGCAAGAAAGACAACTCTTGCTTTGTTATTTTTTCTTGTTATCTCCCCTGAACAAATTTCTAAGGCAAATTCTTATGCACTCGGACTGTCTCCATAACTTCTTAATGGTTTGAAATATTTTGATAATATTTGGTAGGGACATAGATAAGGACCAGAAGAGGCGTCATGTGCAAGAGAGACAATTCTCACTTTCTTTGTTATGTACGTATCTCCCCTGAAACAGAAATCTTGTGCAGGCCATGTCCCATACTGAGATAATTTGATAATATTTGGTAGAGACCCCTTTTCAGAAGTGAAGCAAAATAGTTTTTACAATTACCTCCCTGAAAGTGTCGGCAGTAGTCAGGTGTGGCGAAGGTATCATTATCTTACGTCAGGTATCATTATCTTACGTCACCAGAGTGTCCATCTTATACTCCCTTACAGCTGGGCACTGGGCAGGTCCTGCTACATGTATTCTTGCCGGCCTCGGTGGCTCAGTTGGATGCGCGTCCGACTGGTGATCAGGAGGTTGCGGGTTCGACCCCCGCCAGGTCGGCAACATGCTTTTGTGAAGATTTGATCATGAAATACTTTCTATGGTCATTCTCTCCCTTCCACTGATTCAAGAAGAGCAGTTGTCAGTTTCTGGCGAAAGAATGCGCACAATACTGGTTAACCATTTAGAGGACTAAACCTGCCCAGTTAAAGTGTGGTTAGCGTAAACTGACCACACTCGACATGACCCCATTGGGTTGACTGGGCCGTAAAACCTCAACACAAACAAACAAACATACATGTATTTTTCTGTTTCTTCACTCTCATTCCTGTTCCTCTTTCTTCCCTGTCTTTCTCTTTTATCTCCTCTACTATCTCTTCTATCTCTTTTCTCCCTTTCTTTGGGAGACAACACAAAATGACCCACAAGGCTTGACATGTCGTTAAACCCCAACACAATAAAAAATCCCCTTAAAGTGTATCCATGCCACTTAATAAATGTTTAAACTGAACATTTCAGTGCAAGTGAGCTTCCTCATGTTATCTGTCGTATGGGCCTGCTGGCAGTTCTACGATCAAAACAAAAACAAGGTACGGTACTTTTTTCCCTTTGTCTATACTACTGTATTTACTTAGCTTTTGATTTCTTTCACAGTTTTTTCCCTGGCCCTTTACACAGAAGGAAATTTGCAAACTTTTGTCATGATTTACATGATTTAATGCCAAACCTTTGTTATAACTCCCAACGCACAAAAAGTTCTATTCTGTTCATTAGTTTTAAAAAAAAAAAACTGAATACTTTTTTTTTCAATAGTGAAAAATGGCTGCAAATTATGCAGAAATTGGTAGGCTAGGTAAACTGGATTCAGGTTTTCAACAAGTTCCATTTTTTCAAATTTTCTGAAATTTTTACAGTATTGTCAAGGAACATCAGTGATTAAAATTAATGAAGAAATTTTAAAAGATTTCATAAATAAAAAAAAAAAAAAAAAATATCACTTTACCATATAGAAATTGCATAGGTCAGACCATTTTTTTGTCATAAATTTAATTTTAGAGTAAATATTTGAGAACAAAACACAGAAAAGAAAAGACAGAATGTTTCTGATAAGATATGGTCAATCAGAACAAAACATTTTCATTGAAAATAAAACACCAAGCACAAAACTTCATTTTGAAAGATGTTGAAAGGATACAGAGTATTTGGACAGACAGGCCTGTGCAAACAGTGTAGACCCACATCAGATGTAACAGAATGCAGTGTCTCAGGATCTACACTGCCTGCCATCCAGCAGTCTTTGAAGCATATCAGTGGGTAGTAAAATGGGCATTCAAATTTTAACCCTTGTCATTCTGAATAAATTAAGATGCCACGCCCAGTTCTAATTTCCAGCCAATCAGATTACTTGATCCAGGTTTTTGATAGAAATTCACATATTTAATGACAAACAGTGCAGATCCAGATCAGTTGGCTTCTGAAGAAGCCAACTAATCTGGATCTACACTGTTTGCTAAAACAGGGCATGTCGTGTTCAGCAAGAGAAGGGTTAGGATATGTATGGTAAGTAGATAAAGTCTCCAAATGCTTATTTTACACTTTTATATAATGTATTTGAGTTGAAACAGAAGAAAAGTCATTATGTCAAAACTATATATAACAAAAAAGGCCCAGATTAGTGTATGCAGCCATACTGTCTGATCAGGGTCTTTATTTTCTGCTTATGGAATCACTGGGTGGATGATAGGGTGCGTGCTGTCCTGTTGGAGGGATGACCCTTGCATAATTGACTTTTGACAGTAAGGTTCTTGATTATGTTGTTAACTCACCCAAGTACGAAGTGCTCAAGGTGAGCTATTATGATCACCTTGTGTCCGTTGTGCATCTTCCGGTCCTGCTCGGCTGAACAAGATGGCTACCATAGCTAAAAATAGAAAAATAGTTAAATGGCATCTCCTCCTAGGCCTCTATCCCGATTTCAAAATACTTTCACAGAAATGCCCCTTTTCCAGAATTGCTAAAATGGTTTTGCTTAGTTGAACAAAATGGCAGCCAGAGCCAAAAATAGAAAAAAAAATTAAACAATATCTCCCTAGGCCAATTGCACAGATACAAAATAATTTCACAGGAATGGTTCTCTTAAGGCCCTATACTAAAATTGCTGAAATGGTTTCACTTCACCAAAGAAGATGGCAGTCAGAGCTAAAAATAGAAAAAAATCTTTAAAACGACATCTAGACCAGTGGCTTGATTTCAAAAACCAGAGTACCCATAGAAAAAACACCTGACCTGTTGCAGAACTTGGTGCTTCACATGTGACCCAAGGGCTGGAACCCCCTAGGCCATGGAGGCTTGTCCTAAGGTTTCTAAACCACTGTCGTTAATTTTGTACATCAATTATTGAAAAAAAAGAACAAAAACGATTAAAACCCAAAGCAAAACCAGATCAACCAACAGGCAGAAATCAAATTACAGCCAGAATAAAGATATCAAAAGTTTGAGCCCCATTATATGAAAGCAATCTTCAGGCATTGGAACCAAGAACATTGTGTTAGCCTGTGTACCCAAAGAGCATTACTAAGCTCTTTCACTGCTTGCATTAGCTACCTGCTCCTCTTACCTCTTTACCAAAATTGCTAAAATGGTTCTGCTCGGCTGAACAAAATGACCACCAGAGCCAAAAATAGAATAATCTTTAAACATTATCTTCTCCTGGGCCAATTGCCTGATTACAAAATTATTTCACAGGAATGGTCCTCTTAAAGCCTTTTCCAGAATTGCTAAATTGGTGCCTCGGCTGAACAAAATGGCCACCAAAGTTAAAACTAGAAAAAGCTTTAAACGATATCTCCTCCTAGACCAGTGGCCCAATATCAAAATAATTTCACAGAATGTTCCTTGTATGCTCCTATCTCAAACTTACTAAAATGGTTCTGCTCGGCTGAACAAAATGGCAGCCGGAGCTAAAAATAGAAAAATCTTTAAACAACATCTCCTCCTAGGCCAGTTACCCAATTTCAAAATTTCATGGAATGGTTCCTCTTTTGCTCCTATACCAAATTGCTGAAATGGTTTCACTTCACTGAAGAAGATGGCTGCCAGAGCTAAAAATAGAAAAAAATTTTAAACGACATCTCCTCTTAGACCAGTGGCCTGCTTTCAAAAACTGTAGTACCCAGAGAAAAAAAGCACTTGACCTTCTGTTTAAGAACTTTGCATTCAAGGTCTGAAACCCACAGTGCTGAGAGACCTAATTTAAGAGTCAGGGGTACAAAGAAGAGTTTGAAGTGAAGGCTGGCGTTCACCAAGGATCAGTACTCCGCCCGCTGCTCTTCATCATTGTGCTAGAAGCCTTATCACGAGAGTTCCGCTCTGGGGTCCCCTGGGAGGACCTCTATGCCAATGACCTTGTTATCATTGCTGAATCGCTTGAGGAATGTGTCAGGAGGCTCTTGACATGAAAAAGAAACAATGGAGAAGAAAGGACTGAGAGTAAATGCAGGAAAGACAAGATCATGATCTACAGTACGGGACTGGACCTCCTGCAGAGTTCAGGTGAGTTTCCATATGTGGTCTGTCACACTGGAGTAGGCAGCAACAGCATCTTCTGCAATGGCTGCAAGCACTGGGTGCACAATGCGGTGGGCTCAAGCGCTTGACAAAAGATCCTGACTACAGATGTACACAGTGCCAGGGAACTGCACGTCCCTTGGATGGCAGACCACAGAAGGAGGTCCAGGTCGGACCTGACAAGCTTGAGGTGGTAGCTTCCTTTTGCTACCTAGGAGACATGCTCTCAGCAGCAGGTGGCTGTGAACTTTCAACCACAACACGTATGAAAACGGCCTGGAAGAAGTTCAAGGATCTGCTACCAGTTCTATCTTCATGCCACCTCTCTTACAAAACATGTGGCCGTTTGTACAGCTCTTGTGTGCAGAGCACAATGCTCCATGCCAGCAAGACTTGGCCACTGACAAAGCCAAACATCCAGCGTCTGCAGCAAAATGACAGGGCAATGATTTGACAGATCTGCAATGTCAAGCCGCAAGACATTGTCACCACCAGGTCCAATGAGCTACTTGTGCGGCTTGGCATTGAGGATCTGGACCTCATTCTGAAGGAGAGAAGACTCCGATGGTATGGACATGTGGAATGCTCCAGTGGTGCAGTCAAGACAGCCTTTGACATACAGATTAATGGAAAGCATGGGCCTGGGAGGCCCAAGATGACATGGAAGCAGCTGACAGAGAGGGATTGCAGAAAGTGGAAGCTCTCGGCCATCGACCCTCATGATAGACATACCTGGAGATCTGGTGTGAGATCTGCCATGCGTGCAGCAAGCCAGCTATCTGGAAGGGGGCCCATTGGTGTGGATGTTGCCCCTGTACCTGCACATTAATCAAAAATCCGATTATGATGGTATGATGATGATGGCTCTTAACCACTAGGCCATGGAGGCCTGTCCTAAGCTCTCTAAACCACTGTCATTAAAGCAATCTACTTATGTGAAACTTCAGTATTAAGTATTTAAATCTGTTAGCTCAGGTGAGTGATACAGGAACATCATGGTCCTCTTTGTTTTTGTTTCTGACTCTGTCTGCAGTTTCTGGCGAAAGAATGTGCACACAATACTGGTTAACTTCTTAGAGGACTAAGTCTGCCTAGGAAAAGTGTGGTTAGGTAAACTGACTGTCTCTAATATGTTGACTGGGCCGTAAAACCTCAACTCAGCTCAGTCAACTTTCTCTATGAGACTCTTCAGCATGATTAAAATATTGATAATATGATATGTGATCACAAACGGAGAAAATTTGAATGAAGTGTCATGAAGCAAATTTGAGAAATTTGAAAGAAATGTCTCTGATCTCGGAGAAAAAATTTAAAATATTGTCTGCTACTGTATTCAACCTAATTACCAAAATGTTAGCTGAGGTTTTACAAACATTACTGGAAAAAGGTCCAATGTATAGTAAAATATCAACCTAATAAGAGCACACTAAAAGAAAGATCAGCAGAGGAATTCATGATGGGAATATTTAATGATGCTTTTACAGTACTTCATTACAAAAACACGCCTATTCAAATATATTGAAGATTTCACCACTAAAAACTAAAAGTTTTCAGATCAAAATTCTGATATTTCTCATATTTCTGCTCAAAACATAGATTGTGGGTACTCGTTAGAACTGCCATGCCAAGATGGTTCTAACAAGTACCCACAATATATGTTTTTGAGCAGAAATAAGAAAAATAATGTATACCCATGTAAACCCAAGTTTTACTAAATAAAAGTGGGTTTTAAGGGCGTCAGTATTATATAGGCATGTTTCATGATGGTTATGTATGATAATTGAATTGAATATGATGTGCAGTGTTGGGAAAAGGCCCTTAAGCCACATGCAAACAGCAAAGAACCAGATGAGCGTGCTCATCCGCACAGTCTGATCTGGACTGTCTGTATTTGTCAACATTTACTACAATATCCATTGAATCTGTTAGCAGACAATTAAGGCGCAGATCAGCCTGTACAAATGGGCAGGCTGATCAGGGCCTGTGTTGTCCGCAAATTGCATAAGGGCCCTTTTCATGAGTTGCACATCATACAGTATTATAATATTTAAATTTAGAAGGAGATTAAGAGCTGATCTGAGAATGTTTAATGGTATACATTTGTATGTGTTCTAACTGAAAGATTTTTTAATGATTTTTCATGCTTGCTGAATTTTACATGTTTGCTGACCTCAGCTGTCTGACCTCATCTGACACAAACTAGTTTATCCTGACATAATAGAAATCATTGCAGTTTACTGAGATAGATTATAAAACATATGAAACATATTTTATGGGTATTTTTAAGAAGTGCTTCATTGTGGAAAGGACATGAGTGCCCACAACTTTTTTATGCCCCCAACTTTGAAAAAAGTTGTGGGGCAGATTGCTTCTGGCTTGTCCATTCATGCATTAGTTTGTTCGTTCGAGATGCTTTTTGGTGCATAGCATAACTTTAGAACCAGATATGCTTATGTTTTGAAATTTCATATATGGATACCTCATGAAAATTAGGTGACCAGTATTTTTTTTATCTGAATTATCTCCCATTTTAGAGTTCTTGTCCTTGAAATAAAATAACATTGAAATCTCGTTAGCAAGATATCTCAAAAAGTATTTGAGCTAGAGTCTTGATATTTGGTATGCTGATTGGGACTGAGGAGGAGATCACCTGGTTAAATTTTCAGCCAGTTTAATGAAATTTTGTTGGTTATGGCCTGTATTTTTTTCTTATCTGAATTATCTCCCATTTTAGAGTTATTGTCCTTTTAAGAAAATAACATTGAAATATTGTTAGCAAGATATCTCAAAAAGTATTTGAGCTAGAGCCTTGATATTTGGTAGACTGACTGGGACTGAGGAGGAGATCACCTGATTAAATTTTCAACGAATTTAATGAAATTTTGCAATTTTTGGCCATTTGTTGCTTTTATGTGCATAGCATAGGTTAAGGACGGTCCATGTATGCTAATGTTTTGAAATTCCATATATGAATTCCTCATGAAAAAATAGGTGACCCGTATTTTGTTTCTTATCCAAGTTATCTCCAATTTTAGAGTTATTGCCCTTTTAATAAAATAACATTGAAATCTCGTTAGCAAGATATCTCAAAAAGTATTTGAGATAGAGCCTTGATATTTGGTATGCTGATTGGTACTGAGGAGGAGATCACATGATTAAATTTTCAACAAATTTTATGAAATTTTTTCAGAGTTATGGCCCTTTGCAATTTTTGGCCATTTGTTGCTTTCATGTGCATTGCATAAGTTTAGAACCATGTATGCTAATGTTTTGAAATTTCTTTTATGGATTCCTCATGAAAAAATAGGTGGCCCATATCAGAATTATCTCCCATTTTAGAGTTATTGCCCTTTTAACAAATTAACATTGAAATCTCGTTAGCAAGATATCTCAAAAAAGTATTTAAGCTAGAGACTTGATACTTGGTGTACTGATTGGGATTGATTAAATTTTCAGCCAGTTTAATGAAATTTTGTTGGAGTTATGGCCCTTTACAATTTCTGGCTATTTGATCTTGTTGCTTTCATTTGCATAGCATAAGTTTAGAACCATGTATACTAATCTTTTGAAAATTCATATATGTATTCCTCATGAAAAAATAGGTGACCCATGTTTTTTTCTTATCCGAATTATCTCCCATTTTAGAGCTATTGCCCTTTTGATAAAATAACATTGAAATCTCGTTAGCAAGATATCTCAAAAAGTATTTTTTAAGCTAGTGTCTTGATATTTGGTGTACTGATTGGGACTGGGGAGGAGATCACCTGATTAAATTTTCAACGAATTTAATGAAATTTTGTTAGGGTTATGGCCCTTTGCAATTTTTGGCCATTTGTTGCTTTCATGTGCATAGCATAAGTTTAGAACCATGTATGCTAATGTTTTGAAAATTCATATATGGATTCCTCAAAAAAAAATAGGGGATCAGTATTTTTTTCTTATCCAAATTATCTCCCATTTTAGAGTTATTTCCCTTATAATAAAATAACATTGAAATCTCGTTAGCAAGGTATCTCAAAAAGTATTTGAGCTAGAGTCTTGATATTTGGTATACTGATTGGTACTGAGGAGGAGATCACCTGATTAAATCTTCAGCCAGTTTAATGAAATTTTGTTGGAGTTATGGTCCTTTGCAATTTCTGGCTATTTGATCTTTTTGCTTTCATGTGCATAGCATAAGTTTAGAACCATGTATGCTAATTTTATAAAATTCAAGTATGGATTCCTCATGAAAAAAATAGGTGACCCGTATTTTATTTCTTATCCGAATTATCTCTCATTTTAGAGTTATTGTCCTTTATAGAAAATAACATTGAAATATTGATAGCAAGATGTCTCAAAAAGTATTTAAGCTAGAGCCTTGATATTTGGTATACAGATTGGAACTGGGGAGAAGATCACCTGATTAAATTTTCAATGAGTTTAATGAAATTTTGTTGGAATTATGGCCCCTTGCAATTTTTGGCCATTTGTTGCTTTTATGTGCATAACATAGGTTAAGAACCATGAATGCTATGATTTTGAAATTTCATATATGGATTCCTCATGAAAAAATAGGTGACCCGTATTTTTTTTCTTATCCAAATTATCTCCCATTTTAGAGTTATTACCCTTTTTACAAAATAACATTGAAATCTCGTTAGCAAGATATCTCAAAAAGTATTTGAGCTAGAGTCTTGATATTTGGTATGCTGATTGGAACTGAGGAGGAAATCACCTGATTAAATTTTCAGCCAGTTTAATGAAATTTTGTTTGAGTTACAGCCCTTTGCAAGATTTTTGGCTATTTGTTCCATTCATGTGCATAGCATAAGTTTAGAACCATGTTTGCTAATGTTTTGAAATTTCATATAGGTATTCCTCATGAAAATATAGGTGACCCGTATTTTTTTCTCATCTGAATTATCTCCCGTTTTAGAGTTAATTCCCTTTTAATAAAATAACTCTGGAATCTTGTATATTTTTAGTTATTACCCTCAAGGGCAAGCAGTATTGGAGTCAACCAGTGTTAAAGTCAGGCAGTGTTGGGGGCATAGTGTTTTACAAACACCAGCTCTAGTTGTTTTTTTTTTGTTTTTGTTTTGAGAAATACATGTAAGAAAAAAGTTTATCTGGATACTCCCTTTATCAGGGGCTTTGCAGCAACTTACTTGAAAGAAGAATTTTTCTCACAGAGAGATATTTTGCAATTTTGTAATTTCTTTTAGCTGCTATTGGTGTGATGATAACAGCATCTCATAACCCTGAAGAAGACAATGGGGTGAAGTTAATTGACCCACTGGGAGAGATGTTAGAAAGGGTGTGGGAGAAACATGCCACAAACCTTGCCAATGTTCTGTAAGTATTGTATTCATCCTAAGCATCTGAACATCCTAACCCCTAACCAGGTGTATTTAACTATGTAGTAATGTGTTTAAAAGGGAATGGCAAACAGTGTAGATGCTGGTTAGGCTGCTTCTTTAGAAGCAGTTTGAGCAAGGTCTACATTATTTGGACCGGCCTCGGTGACTCAGTTGGATGCGCCGTCCGACTGGAGACCAGGAGGTCCTGGGTTCAACCCCCACCGAGGTCGGTAACATTCTTTCGTGGAGATTGATCATGAAATATTTTCTACGGTCATTCTCTCCCTTCCGCTGATTCAAGAAGGGCAGTTGTCAGTTTCTGGCGAAAGAATGTGCACAATACTGGTTAACTGCTTAGAGGATTAAGCCTGCCCAGTAAATGTGTGGTTAGGTAAATTGACCGCCCTCGACATGACCCCATTGGGTTGACTGGGCCGTAAAACCTCAACACAAACAATTACATTATTTGCTCACACTGTCTGTCTGAATATTTGGGTTAAGTATGGTAGGGTTGTTGTTCTTAAATTTCACACACACACACTTTCTCACAAAAAAGTATATGCAAACAGTGCAGGCCCAGAACAGACTTCTCCTGAAAGAGGTGTCTAATCAGAGGCTACACTGTGTGCCCTTTCACCAATATTTTGTTCTAGTTTTACATTTTCATGCACATATAACTTACCCTTATAGCCCTCTCGTTACAAAACCAAATTGATATACCATTTTGATGCAAATGACCCTCATGGGATGACAGGTCGTTAAACCTAAACTCATCATCATAACAAATAAAATTTAAACTGGTCCGAGTGGCGCAGTTTGTAGAGCATCTGCCTTTGTGTCAGGAGATTGTGGAACCATTCTTCAGTCAGATCACAACTAAGACTTTCTAAAATTAGTAGTAGCTGTTGTTTCGCTTGTCACTCTGCATAATGAAGAAGAACTTGGACTAGTTACACTAGTATTAGTATTTACGAGGGCAAGTCAATAAGTAACCAGCCTATCCCATTTCCAATTGACCGAGACACCCAAGATTTTCATGCCTTCTATCAATACATGTTTTAGGCCTGAGGGCAAAATTGCACCCTTATCGTGTCATTCACTCATAAGATATTGAATGTCAAACATGGCTAGCGATGCAAAAGTAAGCTTTTCGTCAAAAGTTGAGTACTATGCTGTAATTCGGTACTTGTATTTGAAAGGGAAAACAGGTCAGGAAATACATTGCGAATTGACCAATGTTTAATGGGTCTTCTGCACCATCGTATGCTGTAAGTTAAATTCTGGGTTGGGGAATTCAAACGCAGTAGAACGTCTTCAGAAAACGAAACCAGGTCTGGACGTCCATCAGATGCCACCGATAAAGAAATGTGTAACAAAGTATGGGATCTGGTGTACTCTGATAGGCAAATTAAGGTTGAAGAAATAGCGAATGCTTTACACATTTCACATGGTAGCGTTTCAGCAACTTTACATGATCGCTTGGGTATGCACAAGCTAACACCCCATTGGGTCCCAAAATCCCTTAGAGACGAGCAAATGGCAACCATAGCATCAGTATACAGCGCATTGTTGAAGCGGTTTAGGTCAGAGGAAGATGATTTCCTTCACGTCTGGTGACTGTAGATGAGACCTGGGTCCATTATTATGAGCCAGAGAATTAAAGCTCAAAGTCGCCAGAGTGTAGGGCCGGGATCTCCAAGACCAAAGAAGTTCAAAACGCAACCCTCTGCTGGCAAGGTGATGGCAACTCTATTTTGGGATGCACAAGGCGTTATTATGTTGGACTTTCTAGCAAAGAAAAGTACAATTACAGCTGCGTATTATGCAAATTTGCTCTACTAACTGAGAATTGTGATCCGTGAAAAACGCCAAGGTAAACTGTCCAAAGGGATTCTGCTCCAGCAGGACAATGCGAGAGTCCACACTTGCAAAATTGCAATGGATGCTGTTGAGCGGAATAGCTACGAGCTAATACCGCACCCCGCCTATTCTCCGGACTTACTCCCAGTGACTATTTACTATTCCCAAACTTGAAAAAGGATATCCGTGGACATCATTTCCGCTCCAATGAAGAAGTCGTGGCGGCAGTTGAGAAATGGGTCAGAGACAAGGACCCTGGCTTCTTCAGTTCTGGGCTGATGGCACTGGAACACCATTGGTCAAAGTGCATCATTCTAGAGGGCAATAACATCGAAAAAGAAGAGATCGACCTCACCCAGAAATAAGTTAGGCTGGTTTTTTATTGACTCGCCATCACATTCATGAGGGCAGTATTCTAGGAATTCGCAGTCACTTTAAAAAAAACATATATTTCAACTTAAAGGCTCCATATTCCTCAAATAGACATTTTTCATCCAAGAAAGTTTAAATAAATTGCTATATAATATTAATACAGTCATAAAATATGGCATCTGACAGCCTTTAAAATTTCAGATAGTCTCTTCATTTTTGAACTGGATCAAAAATGAAATGACTTTTTATCAAACCTCTGAATTAATAATGTTGGCAACACTAATTCAGAGATACGATAAAAATCATTTTATTTTAAGAACAAGAGACTACTGTGCTTTCGACATCTTTCAGAAAGTCGTTTTTTGCTCGGCGCTTTAAACAGAAGAAGTAAATTTGCAAACTTTTGTCATGATTTAATGCAAAACCATTTGTCGTAACTACCTATACGCAAAAAGTTTTATTCTAATTGGTGGTTTTTAAACAATCCAATATTTTCACTTTTTCCCATGGTAAAAATGAATGAAAATTATGCAGAAATTTGTAGGGTAGGTAACTTGGAGGCAGATTTTCAACAAGCTCTGCTTGTTAAATTTTTCTGATATTTTTGCACAATATTGTTGTGAAACATCAATAATTCAAATTCAGCAAAGAGAAGTAAAAAATATTTACTAAGACAAAAATTCCAAAAAATCACTTTACTATAGAAATTGCATAGGTCAGACCAATTTAAGGCTATAAATTTAATTTTAGGGTACATATTTGAGAACAAAACACAGAAACAGAAAAGACAAATGGTTTCTGATAAGATATAGTCAATCAGAACGAAATATTTTCATTTAAGACAAAACGCCAAGCAAAAAACGTCTTTCCGAGAGATGTCGAAAGGACAGTAACTGAAATTTTATAGGCTATCGGGTGCCACATTTTATGATTTCATTAATAACATATATCAATTGATTAAACCTTTCTTGGATAATAAAATGTTATTTTTGAGGAATATGGAGCCTTTAAATGGTTATATTTTGAAGATATACCATATTTACATAAAAAGACAAACTTGTTTGAGCAAACAGCTCAGGCCCAGATAAGTCAGTTCCTACTGCTTCTAAATAGCAGTTAAAAGAAATTGATACTCTTTCCAGGAGGGGGCAGAACCCCTCAAAATTGTTTTTGCCTCCCTTCTGAAAAGGGATCTAGGCATTAACATTAGTCCTGCTGAACCAGGATATACCCGGCCTTTGCAAACAGTGTAGATCCAGATCAGTTGGCTTCTGAAGAAGCCAACTGGTCTGGATCTGCACTGTTTGCCATTAAGTATGTGAATTTCTATCAACAATCTGGATAAAGTAATCTGATTGGCTGTAAATTAGAAGTGGGCGTGGCATCTTAATTTATTCAGCATGACGAGGGTTAATGCAAGTTCTTTTGATAAGACACGTTGTTTTGGTATTTACTTTTATAAATTCAATTCTTTCATATGTTCTTGGTCATGTAACTCCTGTTACTTATTAGAAAGTGCATAATTTTATATTTGTTCTTTTATTTTGTCTATTTATTCTTGTATAACTGTTGAAAATTAATTATTAGAATTGATTATTATTTTTTTCCTGTTTATTGTGTTGACGCTTAGCATGCTGGGTAAAATTTTCAGCATATGACATTTTGAAATAATTTTTTCCCAGAAAATAGGCTTTTAAATTTGTTGCCTAAGAAGATATCAAATAATGAAATATCAAAGCTTGATTTCTGGGAAAAACATTTGTCATCTGCTTACATGTAATTAGTCCAGAGAGTGGTGAAGGTGAAACATCAAGATTTGTGACATATTATCCATCATGCAAATCATACAATATAGTCTTCATTTATGATTTATGTTCAATAAATGTCAAAAAGATTGCCTTTGGAGCAGAACTCTATTTTCAAATATACCACAATGGGCCCAATGATGCCTTTGGAGCAGAACTCTATTTTCAAATATACCACAATGGGCCCAATGATCCCAGAGGAAATGAAATATAATCTGCACTATGGTGATGTACGGGCAGACGTTCTGCCCCTGCCACAGGGCACTAACACCAGCTGCAGTGTAGTAAAATAAATGTCAAAAAGATTGCCTTTGGAAACAAAGAACACATTACAGATTAGAAAATGGGAGTCTCGGTTTTATTGAGACTCTTCATAAGCAGAAATGAAGTTTGCAAAACTGCTTATGCCCTGTAGCGTATACATGAGCAGAACTCCATTTTCAAATATATCATAGTGGGCCTGTAGTTAAGTCTTTGCATGCTGGGTAATTTTGCATGCTTTCTTGTCATCTATGGATTTTTTTTTAAAAATAAACTTTTTCAAAAAAATCTTTCAGGAATACCATCAGAGTGTCAAACAGATTGGATCCAGATCAGGCCCAACATATGTTGGGCCTTGTCTGGGTCCAAACTGTTTGCAAAGGTTATCAGCAGATGACAAAAGTCACCACTGGCGAGGAAAGAATTAAACATTATCAGGCGCAATCTAAATCCTTAAAAGTACTTACCACAACTGCAGCAGATATCATTTGATTTGTTTTTGTTTGTTTATTTTTCAGACAATTAAGACTTGACATTTTATGTGAATTGTCTGCTCTGAAAAGTAATTTAAAAAATGTCTTATGCTACAATTTTACAAAGCATTATAAGGGTTTATATATTTTGTCTGGCGCCTGCCTCAATGGCTCAGTTGGATGCACGTCCGACTGGTGATCAGGAGGTCGCGGGTTCGACCTCCACCGGATTGGCAACATTCTTTTGTGAAGATTGATTTGAAATTTTTTCTACAGTCATTCTCTTCCTTCCCCTTGATTCAAGAAGGGTAGTTGTCAGTTTCTGGTGAAAGAATATGCACAGTACTGGTTAACCACTTAGAGGATTAAGCCAGCCCAGTAAAAGCCGGGCCGGCCTCGGTGGCTCAGTTGGATGCGCCGTCCGACTGGAGACCAGGAGGTCGCGAGTTCAACCCCCGCCGAGGTCGGCAACATTCTTTCGTGGAGATTGATCATGAAATCTTTTCTACGGTCATTCTCTCCCTTCCGCTGATTCAAGAAGGGTAGTTGTCAGTTTCTGGCGAAAGAATGTGCACAATACTGGTTAACCGCTTAGAGGACTAAGCCTGCCCAGTAAACGTGTGGTTAGGTAAACTGACCGCGCTCGACATGACCCCATTGGGTTGACTGGGCCGTAAAACCTCAACACAAACAAACAGTAAAAGCCGGCCTCGGTGGCTCAGTTGGATGCGCTGGCCTACTGGAGACCAGGAGGTCACGGGTTCAACCCCCGCCGAGGTCGGCAACATTCTTTCGTGGAGATTGATCATGAAATATTTTCTATGGTCATTCTCTCCCTTCCACTCAATCAAGAAGGGCAGTTGTCAATTTTTGGCGAAAGAATGTGCACAATACTGGTTAACCGCTTAGAGGACTAAGCCTGCCCAGTAAACGTGTGGTTAGGTAAACTGACCGTGCTCAACATGACCACATTGGGTTGACTGGGCCGTAAAACCTCAACACACAAACACACACATATACACCTTACTGCACAGACCAGCCAGTTATTCCCGTTGTAAAAGGCCTATATTAGACTTCACAGGCCCCTACAAACATTTTGCCTGGTATAGTTAACCTTATAAACACTTTAACAGACAGTATTTCAATTTTTTTTTCTTATTTCTTTTCCCAGAAAACAGGCATTGACATTCCATTCATATGATCAGTCTTGGAGATAGTTTAAATGGAATGTCATTACTTTTTTATTAGAAAAAAAAACAGAAGGAAAATGTCACTCTGCTACCTGTAGGGATTGAATGTTTAAAGGTCAGATTAGTACACATTTTATTTCAGAGATTCAGCATTAGGAGAAACCTTGATGAATATTATCTCTACAGAACATATAGATATGAGTAAACCAGCTAATGTCTGCTTTGCCAGAGACACAAGGTACATGTACTAGATGTATATTTGAGCTTGTTATAGGAAAAGAGCCGTTATAGCATATATATGCGAACAGCATAGGTTTAAGCAAGCATGCACACTCATATTCTCACCAGAGCCTGTGCTGTTTGCTCACTAAAGCAATAGGGCAAGGGAAAACTTCAGCCAAAGAGCTAGAAATATGGCCTCACCAAGGTGCTGGGCATGTACATTTAATGGTTGATTTGACAGAAAGTCTGAAGTTTTTCTTCTTGTGACAAGGCTCATTTATCCTTTTGTGGCTCATATTTTTATGCCACCAACTAGCAAGCAAGTGCAATATATGGGTCCCAGTTTTCCATCCATCTTTTTGTCCATGCAAATGTCAAGGTTTACATCAACCTCAGCATTAGGTAAATTTTGGAATAACTGTTACATGGACAATTATCTTACCAGGCATGCAGTTTCTCCCCAATATGGACTGAAACAGCACTAGATCATTCTATGACCATGATCAGTTTTTCACAATTTAATGACTTTGCTATTTATTTTACAGCAGTGCTAGCATTCAGCTCCATTTATGATTAACTTTACACATACAGCCGTCTAACCTGGCATACCCTTACTCCCTAATATGGAATAAAACACATGTACATGTAGCTTCTATGTGCCTCAGGTGCAGTGTGATTTCATGGCCGTAAAAAATGTTCTGCATTAGCATCTACAATGCCTGGATGTCTGGATGGCTTTAGATGATAATTAGACTGATGCTAGATAGAGATTCAAAATTTTGTTCAGCATAGTCAAGGTCAGGACGTAGAAATTTTTCATATGATAGGTAAGTGTGAGCAGGCCAGTTACTCTGTTTTGTGACAAGTTTTGTTGTTAAAGGAATGAGATCGGAACCACATAAGAGCCGATAGTTTCAACATGATGCAATAAAATATCCATTCTGATTGTAAAATACATGTATAGTATCGGGCCACTCTAGTATTTTTCCCCTGTCGAGTGGATTGCCATATTTCAGTGTGGTTCCTCGCTTATCGATAAATACACAGTGAACAGGGTAACATTATAAAGCTGTGACGTCACTCCTTCACTTTCTTTTATGTTCGTGTAAACAGGCTTTGTTGTTTGTGATACTGCTTTCTTATTTTATTCAGTTTTAGTATGTATTTATGGATTAAAATGTGATTCAGAGTTAAATCTTTCAATGCTGGGGATAGTCAAGTCAGAACTTCTACAGCATACGTTATCTTCTGTCTTGTTTAATTCTTCGTAACTACCACAATCACACCATTCCTCGAGAGAATCTTCAAGTCCTCATGTGTCATGATTTCTTCCAGCTTGTGGGTGCTATATTCTGGTTCACAATTATACCCAATTATACATAGCATCTCATTCGAGATTTTGAGTCTTCTTCGCAATATATTCCGAAAATAATGCTGAAAATTATTGCTTGGAATTAACCTGTAGCGCTGGTTCAGTTGCCAAATTAGCTAATGGCTTTCAGCTGGTAGTTATTCTTTTGAATGAGTGACACAGGTTAATAAAAACGGCTATCTTCCTGATGACTACAGACGCATTTTAGAGCAAAATTTAATCGAACCTTGTGTAATAATAAAGAGCCAAATCAGTAAAACTATGTTAGCCATCAATCAAATAACTAGAGCACTAAATAACCATTTTGATCTCACACCTTTAAAGGAATAACTTTATTGTTGTTGATTTTATTGATGTGTTGACGTTTACTTTACATTTGTGTATTCTATTACAGACCAAGCAGTCAGCCATTGTCACAGGCCTTACAGCTTGGGATAGAGGCTCTGAATGGTCGGTTCACAGACTATGGTGAGTTATCTAGTTTTCTTTGGGTGCACAATGTTGTCCTTTCACTCCTGAGTTTCTGAAGTGCACATTTCAATTGTTGAATTCGGAATACTTCTAGAGTTACAAACAAATAACCAGCACATAAAATAAAGAAGAACAACAGAGAAACTGCCTAGGAACCAAGGCCAAGGCCAGTCTGCAGTTTCTGCACAGTCTGATAAGGGTATTTGTTGATCACCTACAAAATGTAGACACTATACACAGCATATAGTACTGATAGGTAGCAAAAATGCTAATCAGGCTGTGCAGGTACACATCCTGGTCTTTATTGTTTGTATATCTAAGTTATCTTTAGGGAAATGAATACATCTTCAGGGGAAATAACTCTGACATGGTGACATTTGTATCCCTTCTTATTGTGGTGTGGGGAGGGGGCTACTATTAAAGGAAAGAATTTGCTCCCTTTGGGAGCAAATTCTTTCCTTTTAGAGTAGCTGCAATTTTAGAAAAGTTTCAAATAACAGGGAGGCAATAGTTGTCTTCCTTTGCAAAATGCTGGCAGAATTTTCCTGGTGCATCAATTTCCTTTCTACATATGTATCACTTGACTGCAGGCCTGTGTATGGTCAGCAAAATGATTTCTGCTTTGCTCTTTTGCAGGCCTGTTAACCACACCGCAGCTTCACTATATGGTTAGATGTGTAAACAGTGGGGAGGTGTATGGAACTGCTTCAGAGGAGGGTTATTATCAGAAACTCTGTGGTGCATTCTTAAAATTACGTAAATTGGTAGGTTTATATCGTGACTGATACATTTTCCTGTTACCTCATAAGAGCTGCTCTAAGTGAATACAATCAAACTTCGATGGGTCGAACTCGCCAGGACCGCCGAAAAAGTTCGACCGATCAGCAGTTAGAGCCATTGAAGACCAACTCGGCAAGATCCATCTTTGTGTACTATGATTTTCTGTCATAGCTACGATAATTTTGGTGACTTCCTGTATATTTATCTGTCATAATTAAAGCCACTTAATATACCGTTCACATAAGACAACAATAATAAATCTGTCTTTTAATTTTATTTGCAAGATGAAAAGATTAAAATAACAAACATGGACATTAAGTAAACTTTGTAAAAGAGATACGATCTGTATTTAGTCTAGTCAGGAGAAAGGTTCCCATTAGCTAAGACCCAAACCAGCTTACTCAGCTTATAAAACTGCTAGAGTCCTGAAATGCGGAACTTGACGACCGCATGCACTATACTGACAAAGCAAACGAAGGTTTGGATTAGACTGCTCAGAATCGCAGGCTGATCCACTCCGTTAGTGTTTCGCAAATGGCAAAAGGCACGTTTTCTCGCCAATCAACTTAAATTGACAACCTCTCAACATTAATCGAGTGACAAGTTGATCAAAGGGCGGCCTTAATTGAGCTCGCGCCAGTCAAGTACATCTGTGTTATGTAAACAGCTGTTTCGGCAAGATGCTTTGTCAGTATCAAAGCCTCTTATGATACTGATTACGTGCTTGAGTGACCTTGATTGATTAAACATGGGATTTTTAACAAGGTAATTAGTGCGAGCCATCAGTGGTATTTTACATACAAAATGCACTCTAGGAACCAGTCTTGGGGTTCGAGCATTTGAGCCATCATTGTTCGAGCCAAGGGTGGCATGTTTAGTTAAAATGAATGAAGATTTTGCTGGGACCGGAAAGTCAGTTCGACCCAAATGTGGTGTTCGAGCCTAGTAAGTATAAAGCCTAAAAGTAGTCCCAAATAGTGAAAATCCGAAAGTTGTAATTTCATGGAAATTGTCAGTTTCCATTTCAACGAGAAATCTTCATATTCCACTGAGAAGCATAAAAGAAATACCAATACTCTTTTGATGAAGAAAAAAAAACTATCTGAAGCTATGAGAAAGGCCTTGATGAAACTACAGATTCATTGAGGATCTGGCCTCAAGGTTATAAAACTTTTTTCATGCTCAACTCAGCTGGGCATGAAATTTGTCCTGCTAATAAATCTCAAATTACTAACAAATGCAAACTCTTTCTTGCTAAAAATTGCTGAGCATGAAAATTTCTCTGCTAATAAATATGAAAATGCCAACAACAGTTGGCATTTTCATAATTCTAAGCAGAGAAAATTTCTTGCTTAGATGAGTTGAGCATGAAAAAAGTTTTATAACCTCTGGGCCCGAAAGTGCTTGTTTTGTAATGCTTGAAGCACCTTTTTGCATGAGGTGGCCCATATTTATTGTGGTTGACAGATACTTTATAAAATGTTTATAATAATTTACATTTGTATACGTTATGAAAGTTACTCTTTACAGAAACTCTGAGACTAGGTGCTTCTAAGGAATAGCCATGTTTTCATGGAGAAATAAGAAAACTATCAATGCATTTTCTTTTTTGTTGAAAGAAGTGCTTCATCTTAAGATACTGCTTATTTCTTCACAAAAACCTACATTGTGGATATTAGCATTGTCTTAGTAAAATCTAAACCATGTACTGTTGGCATACCGTATTCCACCTAACTACCACACTGTGCGCTTAGGTTTTTTTTAATATTACTGGAAAAACTTGCAGTAAAATGTCCACTTAATAAGGGCACACTTTAAAGAAAGATCAACAGAGGACTTAATTAGAAGCGCATTTATACATGCTAATGCTTTACTTCTTTCTGATTTTCTTTATAAAAAAACGTATGTTGTGGGTACTTGTTTGAATTGCCTCGACTTGTCGAGGCAATTCAAAGGAGTACCCACAACATATGTTTTTATAAAGAGTAGATAAAAGTACACTGGTTGTAATTAAAAGACTAGTAAATTGCTTGAATGTGCGCTTATAGGAGCATGTCAGGTAATTAGGTCGAATACGGTAATAATATTTGTATAAAATGCTTAGCTACTCGATATGGCTTTGTTTATGTTCAGGTTAAAGAAACTGGTAACTATAGCCAAGATATTATGTTAGATGCAGCAAATGGAGTTGGTGCCTTGAAGATACAGAAACTGACAGAGTATTTGGAAGAAAGCTTGAACATAACTAACACAGATATTGCCTCAAAGGGAAAACTTAATGAGAAGGTAAAAATCATACCTCTTGGCAAAAAAGAAGTTTTTTAGGGTAAAACCTTTGTTATTTTTCTTCTTTCTCCCCCAAAATGAAAATAGATACTCAGAACCACATCAATACAACATACAAATAGCAAAATCCCAGATTAGACTTCCTTGCCTCATTGCCTAATCTGGGACTTCTTTTTTTACTAGTATATTTTGTAATATTCAGCTTTAATTCAATTAACCCATTGAAGACTGGAGACCCCCTCCCTAAACGGGTAACTGGCAAACAGTGCAGACTATGATCAGATGCTGCACAATATGGCATCTGATCAGGGTCCCCCTGTTTGTACAACCATTTTTCTTTAAGAATATCTACATCATATAGCCCGACATACCTAAAATTGAAAGTGGACTCTTCCAATATATAGTGTGGGAGAGTTTATTCAGTCTTTAATGGGTTAAAATGCCTTATGTAGTGCTGTGAACTAAATACATGCAAACAGTGAAGACCCACATCAGTCTGTACATGTATGTAGTCTAATAGGCGCTGAGCTGTTTAACCCATTAAAGACTGAATAAACTCTCTCACAATATATTGGAGCCGGCCTCGGTGGCTCAGTTTGATGCACCGTCCGACTGGAGACCAGGAGGTCGCGGGTTCAACCTGCGCCGGGGTCGGCAACATTCTTTCGTGGAGATTGATGGTCATTCTCTCCCTTAAGCTGATTCAAGAAGGGCAGTTGTCAGTTTCTGGCGAAAGAGTGTGCTCAATACTGGTTAACCACTTAGAGGACTAAGCATGCCCAGTAAACGTGTGGTTAGGTAAACTGACCGCGCTTGACATGACCCCATTGGGTTGACTGGGCTGTAAAACCTCAACACAAACAAACAAACTATATATTGGAAGAGTCCATTTTTGATTTTAGGTATGTCAGGCTATATTATTGAGATATTCCTAAAGAAAAATGGTTGAACTATTTGCAAACAGTGGAGACATTCTGTGGTGTCTGATCTGGGTTTGCATTGGTTACCAATTACCCATTTAGGGGTCTCTGATCTTCAGTGGGTTAACCAAAAATATGGATAATTTTCTTATTTCTCTATGAAAACATGTTAATGGTACTTATGTTTTCGTGAAGGAATAGAAAAATGTTTATCTGCACATCTTATAAAACAGTTTTGACTTGTATCAGCATAAGTATCTGTGTGCTAGCTAATCTGGATCAGGGACCATTGTTCAATAGACCCTTAAAACCCTAATATTATTATGTGAACTGCTTGGACATTGATCTTATTGTTTAGGCTGATCTAGGTTTGCATGTTTCTTAATCTCAAATTGGGAGAATATTATGTAGATGCTGTTTATATCCTAACGACTGAGACACCTTAACTCCTAACCATACTGATCTTAAACTTCGAGCATTTCCTTTGAGTACCTGTCAGTGTATCTGAAAAATTGCTAGATGAGTTGCAAATAGTTTAGACCGACCAAAATCAGACACTGCATTCTATGGTGCGTTTTTGGGACAGATCCCGCTGGCGCTGGCATCGGTTAAAATTTCGCATACAAGATTGACAACTCTGGCTTTCTTACTTTGGGACTTAATACCCTTTGTTTTATTTGAAAAAGATTTTGTGTCCTCTCTGCAACTTGAATACCCATTGGAGTATTTTGATAATACTAAGCAGAAATGTAGAACAGGACCAGACGACGTGTCACATATAGGAATGACAACTCTTTCTTTCTTTTGGCATTATCTCCCTTTGATGATTTCGTGTCTGCTCTGTAAGTCAACCCTTTGGAATATTTTTATGGTACTTGGTTGAAATGTAGAACAGGACCAGATGATGTGTCACATACAAGAAAGACAACTCTGCCTTTCTTACTTTTGGCATTACCTCCCTTTGTTATGTCTGACAGTGATTATCCATTAATTTCTTGTCCGCTCTGTAAGTCAAAGACCCTTTGGAATATTTTATGATACTTGGTAGAAATGTAGAACAGGACCAGACGAGGTGTCACATACAAGAATGACAACTCTGGCTTTCTTACTTTTGGAGTTATCTCCATTTGTTTTGTTTGAAATAGATTTCTCATCTGCTCTGTAACTGGAATACCCTTTGGAATATTTCAATGGTACTTGGTAGAAATGTAGAACATTACCAGACGACGTGTTGCGTACAAGAATGACAACTCTGCCTTTCTTACTTTTGGTGTTATCTCCCTTTGTTATATTTGACAGTCCATTGATTTCATGTCCGCTCTGTAAGTCAAAGACCCTTTGGAATATTTTTATGATACTTGGTAGAAATGTAGAACAGGACCAGATGACATGTTGCGTACAAGAATGACAACTCTGGCTTTCTTACTTTCGGAGTTCTCTCCATTTGTTTTGTTTGAAATAGATTTCTTGTCTGCTCTGTAACTGGAATACCCTTTGGAATATTTCGATTGTAGTGGCAGAAATGTAGACCAGGACCAGATGACGTGTCGCATACAAGAATGATAACTCTGCCTTTCTTACTTTTGTAATTATCTCCCCATCTTGTGTTTGAATTTGATTTCTTGTCTCTGCTCTGTAACACGAATACCCTAAGGAATATTTTGATGATGCTTGGTACAAATGTAGAACAGAATGAGATGACTTGTTGCGTACAAGAATGACAATTCTGGTGGGATTGGGGGGACATTTGTTTTTTTCTGAAAAACCTTTTCTAGTCTGGGTTTATACTGTTTGCTGAGGCCTGTCTGTCCAAATATATGTGATAAATCTGGTACATCTGTACATTTTGATATTTTTGCTCCAAAACATATGTGGGTATTTATTTTAATTGCCTTTATTATTTTATCTCCATGTATTCATCACAAAAAAGTGGGAATTTTATGATTCACATTTAACTCATAAAATGCCAAGAAAACCTGCATCTGAAAATGTCGTCTGTTTATGTTGTCTGCTGAATATTCTTGCAAGCTTTTCAAACCTATTTTTGCATACAGGCAAACAATGTGGACCCAGATCAGACTGCTCTTAGAGGAGCAGTCTGATCTGGGTCCAAACTGTTTGCAAAAATTACTTTTAAAATCACAAGCAGATGACAGAGCAGACGACAATTGTTGTGATTGGCAATTTAAAGATTAATTAATAAGTTTTACAAATTATTTTGTGGTAAAAAAGGAATTTATCAGATTATTTTTTATTTAAAAGTTGATTTGTTGTAGAAAAACAATAAAGACAAATTAAAGTTGATAACAAACTGATATTTACCCACATGTGCCAATCTAATGCATCCTTACAAAAATGACAAAAACCAAGGTATTATCGATCTTGAGCCATCTCACTAAACATGCCCTCTTGCAGTTCGCCATGGAAGATATCTCACTGCAGTTGTCTATGTATGCAAACAGCAGAATAATGATTAGTAATTGGTAAAAAATATTCAGTTTGTGATACTTGTTTGCAGTGTGGGGCTGACTATGTTAAGGTTCACCAGAGACCACCAGAAAAGTTTCAAGTTACTGCAGGCATGAAGTGTGTTTCTTTTGATGGTGATGCTGACAGAATTGTCTATTACTTTAGAACCCAAGGTAATTTTAAAATATATCGCAGAATCATGTAGATTTTGCTTAATTGAACTTTGGTTTGCTTTGTATGTCCTATTGGCAGACTAAAACTCAGTAAGTTAACTCTTATAGTACCAATCACAAGTGCAGCAGAAGATATTTTGAAATTTATTTTTTTCTATCTTTCTAAGAAAAGTCTTTATATTTCATTGAATCTTCTGAAAAATAGATAAAACAATATCTGACAATATCATATACAATTTTGCATGACACTTATAGGGCTAACAGTACTACATTTCATTCTGACTCAAACTGATATTTTTTGTTTTTAACAAAAAAGTAAATGTGAAATTCTTCAGAAAATGTCATGGGTACAAAATGTTGAATATATTTAAAAAAAAAAAAGAAGTTTATTCATATGTTAACTCTTTCACCCATGGGTTTCTGAAGTGGACATGTTCCGCTTTGAATATGGACAGATCCATTATTGTAAATAGGGGCAGTTTCAAAATTCAAAAACAGAATGGCAAACAATGTAGATTATTATAAGCTGTCTCACTTTGCTCTTCGTTGTTTGCAAAAGTTTTATTATTCAATTCACGGAACTGAAATAATTAATGCTAAAGCACTCTGGGTAAAATTTCAGCAGACGACAGTTTGAAACATTTTTCTTATTTCTCCAAGGAAACAGGATTTGATATTTCATGCAAATTGTCTCAACTGGAGACAATTTGCATGAAATATTAAATTCTGTTTTCTGGGAAAAATAAGAAAAATATCACCAGTTTGTCTCCTGCTGAATTAGCACAGAGTGTGGTAAAGGTTAAAATACTTAATATCATATTGCCTTAAAAACTTTTTTAAAAACTAACTGTGCTTTGACCAGCCGAGTCTTGGAGACATTTTCTGTATGTTTTCAGATGGCAAGTTTTGCTTGTTGGATGGAGACAGAATTGCTACCCTGGTAAGACTTGTAATGTGTTATTAAAGCAAAAGTACATATTGCCCTAAAATGTATAAGAATTGGGACACCTAAAGTGTTGGGACATCCAAACTATTGGGACACCCTTAAAATTGTAGATAGTTATGTTTCTGACCCAACTAATTGAGACATGTAAAAAAGTGACAAATTTTCATTAATTTTTTGTTCCGTATGATTTGGATCAGTACTGTGCATTTGGATGAAAAAAAAAAAAAAAAAAGAAAAATCAGTCTGCTGGTATTTAACCAGCATAAAATTGTACAGTCAACCTCAATGGCTCAAACTTGCTGGGATCAGTCCAAAAACTTTGGATGATCGGTAGTTCAAATCTTTGAAGATTCAGCTCAGACCTGTACATGCATGCTTACATATGACATATTGCAGCCAGCCTTTGTAGGTCTATGCATGACAGCAGCGGAAACTTTATGCATGTAGATTTGTCTGTTAGTTTAAAATAATAGATAAATTATTGATTATTTAAGAAACTAGAAAAATCTTCCAAGTAGCAAGAAATTAGCTAGAGAATGTAAGGAAAAAATACCATTATACTAATTTTATTCAGAAGACAGGTTTTTCTTCATCAAGACGTAGCATTGTGTACAAGCACAACAATCTAAAATACCTTGATCACTAGCACATTTTATAACCAAACAACTTGAACAAATATTGCATCTGTGTCTTCCCTGTAAGCCTATGCTCTTTTGTTCTTGGGTCAAAAGTAACCAGGACTGCATTCAACAGTGCAAACCACTAGTTAACATTTTACCCTGTACGATTTCTGTTCCAGCTGGTGGCCCTCATAGGAACAGGAATCCAGGACGAACAAATCACAATTGTTTTGCATGCCAAAAACATAAAAAATGGTATCTTGCCAAATAAAGAGATGAATGTTTCCTGACCATTTTGTCAAACAGTCACACACACAAACACACTTACACAAAGAAAAAAACATGCCTGTCTTCGATCAGCTTGAGAAAAAATGCACTGCAACGCAAGAGGTCACATGAGAAGAGCGAATGCCCAGTTGAGCCTGTGATCCCTGCAGCCTGATCTTGACCTTCACTGTCTGCTGATAATATCCATAACATCCAATGATTCAGAAAATGGATGGCAAATATTCTGATCAGACTGTCATGTTGTACAGGCTGATCTGGGCCTTTGTGGTATGCATATGGAATTTTAACTTCATAATACATTAACCTATAGATAATGTGCTATTCTATTCTGTTTTCACACCTTCCACAGAAAAAACGACCTTTCAGTCGTTAATTAAAGTCTTAAACCAGAAGGTCCCTTAGGCAGTTACCTGTGTGACGTAATTCTTCCTGCTCAATTGACCACGTGTCAGTTTCTTTTCTGTGGACAAAGAAATTCAACAAGGATTATTTACCTGTGATAGAAATTTGGATTATTTCTTTCCTCACGGATAAATTTATGTATCCTTGTGTTTCTTTTGTTTATTTATCACTCCTTTCACTTTCTGTGTTATTATTTAAAATTTTCAATTTTTGATTTCATGTATTTTTGACTGGTCTTTTTTGCCACATGTGTTTTCGCGACTCTCGCTATTCGGCACAACGCTCGTGCGCGATCGGTTCGATAGTCGTGTTTATATATGCAGAGTATTTTTGTTCTTTTCGTTCCAGGTTATTCAGCAATTACGATATGTTTTTCCTGGACTTTTGTTTGCAGAGATCTTCAGTTGGCTAAAGATTCTCATGGTGGAGAAGCTGATTGTAAAGAACTTGTCAACCCTTGATGGGTTATAAGACAATTCTTTACTGATGGGAGCCCCACCCCATATGGCTATACTGCCGGGGTAAGACCCATCAAGGTGGCATCTTTGGGTACTTAGTATCCTATAAAGTCTTTAGTCCACCAGTCACCAGTCACCAGTCATCCAGTCACCAGTCACCAGTCAACCAGGCACCAGTCAATCAGCTTCACCAGTCACCAGTCAATCAGGTGCCAGTCAACCAGGCACCAGTCACCAGTCATCCAGGTGCCAGTCAACCAGGCACCAGTCACCAGTCACCCAGTCACCAGTCACCCAGTCACCAGTCACCAGTCACCGATCAACCAGGCACCAGTCAACTAGTCTCCAGTCAATAATTTAATTATTTTCTGGAAAGACTTAGTTTCTGACATATTTCACCGGACAAAATAGTCACGTATACTAACTTCCGGTCATTATGTCTAATTATTAAAAAAATTTTTCACTGGGCAAAGTATCAGTAATATTTCTGATACTTATACCCGGTCATATTATTATATTATTTCTGATTTTTCACCAGGCAAACTTTTACAGAAAGTGTCTGGTCAATTTTTGCCTAATAATTAATTATCTTCGGGAAAAAGTTTCGAATACTTGTGCCCGCTCAGTTTTCATATATAATCTCCCTTTTTCATCGGACTAGAGTTACGAATACTACTATCCGATCAATTTGTCAAATTACTTGTAACTTTACCGGGCAACAGTTACGAATATTAGTGTCCGGTCATTGTGTCGGGTAACTAGTGTCAAAATAATGATTACTAATTCCCGAACAATCTATTATCGTTCATAGAGCTCCATTCACGTTTAAGTCAATGGATATAGGTTATTAAGTGAAATACATAATAACTTTTTATACAAAAAATTCTGTACAGTCTTTCCCAAATCAGACTAGAATCTTTAATATTCCATTGACTTATTATAGGTGTGTAATTCCATTAATATTTTAAATTAACTTATGTTTTATCTCTTTTATCCGCTAGAAAGAGTTAAACTTCCGACTATAACAAAATTCTTACCGGGCAGCAGTTCGTAGACTAGTGCCAGGTCATTCAAATGATGTTTTATCTCTTTAATTCGCTAGAAAGCGGTTAAATTCCGGCTCTAACGAAAATTTCATCGGGAGGCACTTCGTAGAGTAGTGCCAGGTCATTCTAACGAAATTCCACCGGGCAGTAGTTTCGTAGACTTTGTGTCGGATTACTAGTGTGCGAGTAGTAGTCACTAGTACTCGCTCAACATATATTCATTTATAACCACTATAGACATGTATAGTCTTGGATTATAGGTTATTGAATGACAGCGATGGGTTCTAATACCTAGTAGCCATTTATATTGTTGAATTCTGTCCAGTCACTTTTGAACTTGACTTAAATTCTATATATATATTTATTATTGAAAATGAATTAAGAATTATCGGTTACGATCAAATTCGCAATTCATTCACTAAGTGTAGAAGA
Organism: Anodontia alba; assembly: GCA_964016985.1. Classification (NCBI taxonomy): domain Eukaryota; kingdom Metazoa; phylum Mollusca; class Bivalvia; order Lucinida; family Lucinidae; genus Anodontia; species Anodontia alba. The sequence continues at coordinate 68,737,828 of OZ024821.1, read as the reverse complement.
TACTTCCAGCTATAATTATATCTCTTTTATTCGCTACAAAGAGATTAACTTCTTACATATTCACCTTATTCGGCTCTAGGGCAAAGGTGAACTATAAAACTATCGTTATTTATAAGAAGAAAAATATACACGAAATATAAAAAATTTTCTTCTTTCCTCCCCTGTTTTTCTTCTACATGCTCCGATATGTAATCAGCATGTAATCTAAGGAGTAAATTGACAAGAAAGTAGCAATCGATCTTTTCTACTTTCTATTAATTTTTCATTCTTAAGGTATCGGAAATTTACACCAACCAGATAAATAAATTAACAGTTTATTTATTTATTCGCTACCTCTCTAGATTACTACGATTTAAAATTCTAGTTGAGGTACATATTTTCCTTTTGCCTTTTCTACATGGAAAATAGTTGATCCGATAAGCTATTATTCTATTTTATACTATCTTTTGATTGATTATATAAGAGTCTAGGTCAGTCGTGCTCTGTCTAAACTCTGCTATAAGATAATAAATAAGAAAAAAATCTTATATTTAGGCATAGATATAATTCGATACGTTCTTTACTTTGCCTGTTTTATTTTTTCTTCTGGATCATTTAAGACTACGATAGCAATATACCAGATATTTTTGCCTCAGTAAGAATCTATTACGCTGAAGATTCTTCATATTGGAATAATAATTTTATTATGATTATAATTCTAGACCCAATTAATCCTCGTATATTATAGGTCTACTTTATCTTATTGAGAAATAGTTTTGCTTCGACTAGCTCTATACCTCTAATATTTTATTTATAACTAGAGTCCATGTCAATCAAAATTTTCTTGCACTTTGGTATTGACAATGGATACATATTTAGTAAAGGCATTAATTATTAAGTACGTGACAGATTATTATTGCCTAAATTAGATATTATATACAATACTTTCCTTTTGATATTTTGTTTTATTGACTTTGTAACTATTCAGAAACTGCCAAAGTCAATCATTTCCTTCCTCTAAACTTACCGAAGCTCTAGATTATGTTGATATATATTTTTGATATATGCTTAGAGGTTAATTAACAAGAGTTTACCTCATAATAGCAGATATTATTATAATTATATTAATCAATCTATAGTCTAGGCTTAGACAAAAGGGAAAACATCCTTAATTACGAGCCGGTAAAGAATTAAGACACTCTTAATTATCTCTTTACCCCTCCTTTAAGTTTACATTAGTTAAAGGGATCATAGTAATTCTCGCTAAGAGTTCAAGTTCAGTTTGCGAATAATGCAAAGATTAATATCTTGATTTCCAGTCCGCATCAAAAATGGTCTATATATATAGATAAATATCTTTTCCGAAACTGGATATTTATTTATTTTTCCACACAATAAGTCATTTCAAGATGTTGATGATTTTGAAATGCACTGCTTCAATTTATAATATAAAATATGTTTATATTAACTTCACAACTTAGTAAGTGCTGCACCTACGTTCCTGGTCAGATCTTACTTTTGTGATACGTTTTTGAACATACTGAAAGTTTTCTCCGATTATACATTCGGTAAATAAACTTTCGAGTAGTATTTATGCTTTTAAACATTCAGATTATTTGATAATTGTTGGAGATAATATATTATTCTGATATTTATATATCTATCTTCATTATTTATCTTTCTCATCTTACTTTTAAATTAGATTGACCTTCTCGCTACGTTCCAGGTTTAAATCTAGCTAACATTGTGGAACAGTCACTTTTTTATTTCCTTAACAATATTTTAACATTTTTCTCAGTATTCAGAGCATAACGACTTCATGAATACTTGAAAATAATTCAATTCTACGCATGTTAAACTAAGCCTAAAACAAGCCCTAGTTTTTTAGAATGGATATTATCCTTCGATTCAGTTCATGGAGATACATCCTTTTAGATCCCATTATCTCTATTTCAATCATTCAAAATTCTAATGACTAAGTACTCCTTTTCTACGTACGAATACAGAATATCGAGTCACTGTTGCTGCATATTGGTTAAAGATTAAACAAATTTTATCTTAAACCTATATGACGTTAAATTAATTATTATCTCTTTCATATACATGTTTTTACCCTTCCGTCAGGGATCGCGGTAATAATATTATTACTCTCTATGGTTTACACATAGATCTCGAGAGTATATATATGTATTTTCTTCCTGAACTCATTTGCGAGTACGTAATTTGATATTTCAGGAATTACCAATTATGCAGACATAGATTTTATTCTATTAATATTCAATTCTAAAAATTTGATTGAATGTTTATCTATAAAATTTTCGGGCAGTAATTTTATAGAGAGTTATATGTTTAATAATTCCTTGCTTAAATAATAGTTACGCTTAACCTATGATTTATAGAGGGAATTTTGTTCAGTAGTATAATTTTTATTTAGTATTAATATATTTCTTACTATTCTTAAATATGCGTATAGAATAGTAATACTATCTCTTAACTTTTAAATTAAGTGTTTTTTGAGATTAATAATCAGTATTATTGTATAATCTTTCTTCAGAGATTATCACACTATTACTTTTTCTCTGAGTCCTTCTCTTTTTATGAACATTTTGATTCGTATCAAAGTGGATTTTTAACATTTCTTGATTTCCATGATTATTTACTCAGGAGTACTTTTCATGGCAATCTTCTGGTATAGAAAGATTCTATCCAGCTTATTTATTATTGCTTAATCTTATCAATACGGTAAGATTTAGCCAAACTATGACCGTCATACAGTTTGCTGCGATCAACCTTATTCTTATCTCTCTTATTCTCTGTCAAATTCTTTAGTTATGATGTTGACAGTTTATTCTTTATTTTTTTGTCAGGACATCAAACGCTTTTATATGTCTATGACAAAACTAATTATCAATGGTTTAGGTTGTTTTTTCTTCCCAGCAGTTATATGCAAACTCTGTATTATTTTATTGCTTGACTAAAAATTCGTTATACAATTAGTCTAGCAATAGTTTTAACCATTATGTTTGTCTATACCTTTTTTCTTCTGATGGATAACTTAGTTATAGTTAAGTTAACTCCATCTACTTTTATTATCTCCCCTTCTTTAATTTGATCAAGGGAAATAATTACACATTATGGTTATTTTAAGTCTGTGTCTGTTCATCGGAAACTGTCCTGTCGCTCCAATTAACAGAATTTAATTAGTTTATAATTCTAATAGCTTAGACTATTACAATTACATAGCTTCACATATCTAGAATTTTATCCAAAATATCTACATATGTCAGTTATCTATAGGAAACTCCACCGAGTAGACTTTTCCTTATTTATTCAAGATCCTACATAGACTACTTACAGTGTATGGTCTTGGCTTTTTGTTTTACAAATTTTGTTTTCAAAATATTTCTATATTCCTAGCTTACTTTGCGATGGAATATTTATGTTATGTCTCAATGACTCCCTTTTCTTTTTGAAGCCAATTGTGGTTTCCCAAAAAGAAAAAAAGAGGGGGGGGGGGGGGGGGGCAATGTTAGGTCTCTGAGACTTAAGAACTGGCTTCCTCTAGAGTCTACTAATATATATAAGGTTGTTAGATCATAACACCTTAAAGATATGCTATTTTGTGAATCTAGATCATTCTTTCTATTAAATATAGAATTAGAATGTATCTGATTCCTTTGAGTTTCCTGAGTCTTAACCAGAAGTGGTGAGATATTATTGGTGTTAGAATTAGGAGAGCACCTCCCTCCTATTCTGCAAATTCTAGCACATTATCTATAGGTTAATGTATTATGAAGTTAAAATGAAGTTTTTTAAAAGTAAAACATATTTTAACGAGTAATACTTAACCTATAGATAATCAATTATCTCCCTCCGCCCACCCTCGCTTATCTCTCCTAATTGTGTCTATTGTTTTACACATAAAAGAAACTGACACGTGGTCAATTGAGCGGGAAGAGTTACGTCACACAGGTAACTGCCTAAGGGACCTTCTGGTTTAAGACTTTAATTAACGACTGAAAGGTCGTTTTTTCTGTGGAAGGTGTGAAAACAGAATAGAATAGCACATTATCTATAGGTTAAGTATTACTCGTTAAAATATGTTTTACTTTTAAAAAACTTCATTTTTGTGTGTGATTTCTTAAATGGCTAAATATTTTATTGAACTTAAATAATTTTAGGTGGCCCTATTAAGTCATGTCATCTGAGAACATAACTAGCATAAGTGACATTGCAAACAAAAGCTTATTTAATTAATATTAAATTTGATTGAATATTTGTGGCCTTGGTACGATAATCTGCTGCCAAAATTATAATTTAACACCCTTTGTCAAAACACACAATCCGGCAATTTATTTTACCTGACAGGTAAAACTGACCGATGTGTTCACTGGACTGTGAAGTTATCATTGTCAAAGAGAGCTTATGAAGTAAATAACCCCAAAAATCAAGCGTCTATTATAGAGTTATAGAGTTTGAGGGATAGTTGTTTAAGCCATGCAAGGTTCTTTAAATTAAATTATATAGGGAAACTGCCAGGACCAGCAAATTTGTTTGAACCAATCATAGTGTTTATGCCAAACAAGCTTGACCCAGTGAGGTTCGACTGTTCTTCTCAAAGTTTTTTTTTTTTTTTTACAAGTGACTTCACATGCTTTTCTTTGTCTGTGCACAAAATAGAGGTAGTCTTATTAGAAAACAGGAAATAAATAAAACCTGCCTCTGAGAATGATAATCAAAAATTTACTCAGAAAAGACGCAAAATGAAATGGCACATGCAAGTGCATTGATTTGGGTGTTTAATCATTTTAAAGTTACAGCAAGTAGTAGTCATGTCAGAGTCACTTGCTAAGGAGCAATTTCTCCTCTTTTCCACAATATTTTTACTTGTTGTTAGATTTTCATGTTTAGGCAGGGACAAGATTTTCACTTCAAGATAAGCGGTTATTCGAGATAAGCGAGTTCGAGATAACGAGAGTCAGCTGTATTTATGGTAGTTTTAGTTTTGTCTGAGGTGCTCGAGAAAGGTGTATTATGGCATCAGTATATCTCAGTGCCAGCTTTTTTCTGAGACTGCACTGATGCTGAAGACATTGAAAAATCTGTTTTTCTCTTCTAGGTGGCTGGATATATACAACAACTTCTTCAGAACACTGGTCTCAACCTCAGTCTAGGGCTTGTTCAAACTGCTTATGCTAATGGTAGCTCAACACATTATATAACAGAATCATTGGTAGGTTGATGTTTTACTATTTAAAAACAAATATAGTTACCATGAAACAGTGATAAGACATAATGTTGAATATACAAACAAAGAATTGCTACAAAGGAACCATTGGAATGCCTAAAAGCCTTTATTGAAGTCTCCATAGATCTAGGTAAAATGTCGACTTTGTTATTCCACCACAGTAAATTCTGATTTCAGAAAGTGCCAATGTCCAGTGTAAAATATCTGCATTGCTTGCTTCTTAAATTGATATTGCTTACTGAAATAGATTTGATTCCAGAAAATATTGACATGTAGATACAGGAATAAAAACTTGTACTATACATTGATTGCTTCATGTGAAATTAATATGTCTCCTAAGGAGACAATTTTCATGAAATATCAAACCCTGTTTTCTGGGAAAAATAAGATATTTCAAAATGTCATCTACTGAAAATTTTTTCCAGCATGCTAGGGGTTAAGTAAATAAATTCTTATTTCAGAAAGTACCAATGGCATGTGTAGTTAAGGTGTGAAATATCAATAATGCTTGCTTTATACAAAATTGATATTAGGCTTATATAAATTCTGATTTCAGAAAGTACCAGTGGCCTGTGTAGCTACAGGTGTGAAACATCTACACCATAAAGCTCAAGAGTTTGATATTGGTGTCTACTTCGAGGCAAATGGACATGGCACAGTAAGCTAGGTTTCACCATTACTTAATCATAGTATGTAGTAGTAGTAGTAATATGAAGGTCCTGCAAAAACCTTTTTCATTGTGGTTGGATTTCTGGGCCCAGTTGTTCAAAGTGTTGTTAGCTTAACAAGCTTGTTAGTGGTAAAAATTTTAATTGTTCTAGTGAGTACAATATCTAATTCACAGGTATTTTTGCTGAAAAAATGTGAGTAGCTTTTGCAAAAGCTACTCATTTTTTCAGCAAAATATTAACACATAAGCTGTATTTGATGATCAAAGTTTTAACGATACATTAACTTACAACATTCTAAGTTTTAAACAACTGGGCCCTGTGCAGCATTTTATCAAAAGAATATTTTGCAAACCATTAAAGTATACCCCATTTACTGAAACCCATATTTATATCCTTTTTACCCAGTCATGAAATGCATTTAGGTAGTTTTGTTTCAGTATCTGTTGGAGACACTCTTATATACAGTAAAACCTCAGTGACTTGAACATCGATAACTTGTTTACCGTGGCTAATTCGAACTCGTTTTTGAATCCTTAGAAAATTCTTTAACAGCTCAAGAAAACAAATATTTCAGGATATTTTAGGAATTTTTCCTATTTTATCATGAAAATGAAGTTTTTTAAAAGTAAAACATATTTTAACGAGTAATACTTAACCTATAGATAATGTGCTATTCTATTCTGTTATTCACCCCCTCCACAGAAAAAACGACCTTTCAGTCGTTATAAAGTCTTAATTCAGAAGGTCCCTTTAAACAGTTACCTGTATCACATAGTTCCTCCCGCTCAAATGATCACGTGTCAGTTTCTTTTATGTGTAAAACAATACACAATTAGGAGAAAGGAGTGAGGGAAGGGAGGTGGGACGATAAATACTTATCTATAGGTTAAGTATTACTCGTTAAAATATGTTTTACTTTTAAAAAACTTCATTTTAACTTCGTAATACATTAACCTATAGATAATGTGCTAGAATTTGTAGAATAGGAGGGAGGATTTCTCCTAATAAGTTAGTCCCAACTTCTGAATTAAGGCTTATTAAAAAGATTTATTTTTTTATATATATATAATGAGGACATAATTAGTGCTTAAGGCAATAATAAGATCCTTTAACCAAGGATAAAGTAATCCAGGGTTAACATATATATATATAATAAAGATATAATTAGTACCTCTCTAGTATAGCATCAGGTCTAGGGGGGCTGTTGACGTTGTCTACACATCCATAGCTGATTGCTGTTGGCCCCCCACCACTTTTTGGGCCATTACAATGGGGCCCAGACTTTGGAGATTCTGTGCTTGTTGAGACATGTCTCTGAGATAGAATTTGGCAAAAGTTGATTAACTATTCCAAACCGCTGCTTGAAGTATATCATTGAGAGGAACTTTGTCGAAGAAAGCCCAAGAAGAGGAAAGAGCTCTAACTTCATGAGCTTTGATTTTAAGGAAAGAGATATCTCGTTTAGTGAGTTTCCTATAGGCAAGTTTAACAGTGTAAGATATCCATCTCGAGATAGTATCTTTAGAAATATCCTTATTGCCTTTAATAGGAAGAAAAAGTCTAGTTCTATTTTGGCGATAAGAGCTAGTCATTTTGAGATAGAATTTCAGAGCCCTAACGGGGCAAAGAAGTCTGTCAGTATGTTCCCATTTACATATTCGAGCAAGACTAGGAACAACAATAGGATCTGGTTTAACAGAAGGAAGCTGGTTTTTTGCTAAAAAACCAGATTTAAGAATCAAGGAAACTGAACCATCAGATTGATTAAATCTTAAATGTTGTGAATCCATAGCTAGAGCATGTATTTCACTACACCTTTTAGCAGTGGCAAGAGCTAAGAGAAAGGCTGTCTTAATAGTAACGTGAAATTTAGAAGCCTTATCAAGAGGTTCAAAAGGTGTTTTTTGTAGACATACTAAAACCCACGATAAGTCCCATTTAGGTGTAAGAGATCTTTGTACTGGTCGTTGAAGTTCAAAGGATCTGATAAGTTCAGATAAAACTGGATTAGATCCGATTCTATTACCAGTTTTGAATTTTAAAGTGTTAGAGATCATAGATCTATAACCTTTAATAGTACTTATCTGACATTTCTTTTCCGAAAAAAGAAAGATTAAGAAATCGGCTATAACTGTAATAGGGGCCGAGATCGTATTAACCTTTTTTGTACGACACCAATTAGAGAAGATGGTCCATTTTGCATCGTAGACTTTTTGTGTAGATGCTCTTCTTGATCTGGAGACAAAATCTGCAACGTTTTGTGAAAATTTCTTATCTCTGATTGATTGTTTGATAACTCCCAAGCGTGAAGGTCGAGAATTGGGAGGTTTTGATGTACAAATCTTCCTTTGGATTGAGTCAGTATTCTTGGAATTAGTGGCAGACGAATCGGAGCTGACACTAATAGAAGAAGAAGTTCTGAGAACCACTGTTGTTGTGGCCAGAACGGAGCTGTGAGAACTATTCTGCACTGATGTTGTCGGATTTTCTCTAGAACAGCAGGTATCAGAATAAAAGGAGGAAAAGCATATGCATGAAGATGATTCCAGTCCATGGACAGGGCATCTATCGCTAGTGCTTTGTAGTCTTGTACTGGAGAGACATATAATGGGAGTCTGTGGTTGAATCTTGTCGCAAACAGATCCACATTTGGGAAGTTGAGCACCTGGAATACTGAATTCGCAACTGTTTGATCCAGAGCCCATTCTGTCTTGATAGGTTTGTCTAGTCTTGAGAGGCGGTCTGCAAGAATGTTGAATTTGCCTGGGATGTGACATACTCTGATAACTATGTCTTGTTCCAGGCACCAATTGAGTATTTTCCAAACTTCTACGCAAAGATTGGGGGAATGAGTGCCACCCTGTTTGTTGATATATGAGACCACCGTTGTGTTGTCTGTGGATATCATGATGCAAGAATGGTGAATAAATGTTTTGGCTTGTTTCAGTGCTAATCGTATGGCCATCATTTCTAACATTGATATGGAGCTGGGATTGGTTTTCTGTCCAGCGACCATGAAAGGACAGTGTTGTCGGCTCTAAATGAGCTCCCCATCCGTAATGACTGGCATCCGTATAAAGGAAGAATTTGGGGTCTGGAGGATGGATTGAAGTCCCTGTCTCGAATCGAATGGGGTTTATCCACCATTGTAAGTGAGATCGAATCATGCCGTTTATCGAGATCGGGTGATCGAGAGGAAGAATATGAGGTTTCCAGACTGACAGCAGGCACATCTGAAGAGGACGTAAGTGCAGTCTGCCCAGGAGAACAAGGTCTGCTGCAGCACTGAGTTTGCCCAAAAGAGAAAGGAAAGTTCGTGCCGATACATGTTTTGCTGACATTATTTTCTTGATTGTTAGAATTAGGTTCTGTACACGATCCGCTGGAACCCTGACTAAATTTTGTTGCGTCAGAAATTCCATACCTATGAAGGTGAATTTCTGAGCAGGAAAGAGATCTGACTTCTTGAGATTTGGCAGAAAACCTAGGCTTTGAATAGTTTGAATGCAAATCTTTGTCTGAGTAATCAGACGGTTGTGAATCAGATTTTTTATCAGCCAGTCGTCTAGGTATGGAAAAACTGATATGGCACGTTGGCGTAGAAAAGCTGCAATAACGTCCATCAGTTTCGAGAAAATTAACAGACTTAGGGACATTCCGAACGATAGGGCCGAAAAGTGATATACTTGATCTTCGTGTACGAAGCGAAGATACTTCCTGGATTGACGATGTATCGGCACATGTAGATATGCATCTGTTAAATCTATGGAGACAGCCCAATCGTTGAGTCTCATCGCTTGTCTTACCGATTTGACTGTTTCCATTTTGAATGCTTGTTTCTCTATGTAACGGTTTAATAAAGACAGGTCTAATATTAAACGAAACTTTCCGTTCTTTTTTGGCACAAGGAATATCCGGGAATAAAAGCTGGGAGTTTCCGGATTCTGTACCCTTTCCACTGCCCGTTTGTTGAGAAGATTTTCGATCTCTTCTCTGAGAAACGGGGAGGAGGATTGACTCATTCTGATCGGAACAGATGACAAAGGAGGAATTTTGATGAATGGTATCCTGAATCCGTTTCGTACGATAGAGAGGACCCATTTGTTGTCTGTTATTTCCTCCCATTTTTCCGCAAAATGGGCCAATCGTCCTCCCACTGGAATGTCCGCGAGTGGAAGAGCAGGCAGTGGAAAGGGCGGGCCTTCATAATCTAGTGGAGGAAGAGGCAGGTTTAGAGGAGGGGAACTGACGGATGTTACCAGTCCTCTTGATATTATCTTTCTCAATGTGAGAAGATGAGCTTTGAAGAATATTTTTGGACCTATACGACTGCGTAGGTTTAGGTCTGGATGTTGTTTGTTTAGCAGGATATTTAGGTATCTTGAAAGCTCTGCTCTGCGAAGGAGGCTTATAAAAATGAGATTGTGACTGAATGAATGTAGAAGCTAGAAACCTTTGCTGTTGAGCTTCGAAGTTTGATTTAGCTATTTCTTTTATCCTGCCATCAAATAAGGACTTTGAGTTAATAGGAGCGTTCCTTAACTCGTATGTGGAATTGTCGAATAGTAGTTTAGACGAAGCTAGGGCTGCGTCCCTCCTAGCTTGGAATAATTCAGTAGTTAAAAGTGTAGACATGGCAGTAGCATGTTTAATCGATTTGGCCACGGCCTCCAGAAGTCTGGAAAGGGCCGCAACCGACATCGATTCCTGTTGTAATGAAAGGAAGGCAGCTGAAGAAAATAGATCAGCATGAAAATTAATAGCGACTAGTTTTCTAGTCTTCCTTTCCCATGCTAGATTCTTGAGCGGAATAGAAGCTCTTCCTTTATTGGAAATGTCTAGGAGCGACGCATCCGCTTCTAATTGAGGGATATTATCAGTTTGCAAATATTGGTTTTGGCTCTTGTAGAATTTAGTCGGAGCAAGAGCCGAAACCAAGCTTTGCGGGCAAATCCAATCTCTTGAACATTTGTCCGATTCTAGTCTATTTTGAATATATTTTGTTGTATTTTGTACTAATTTGGATTGTGGGAGGACAAGTAATGGAGTGGAACGAGACTATATTAATTGTTCGATCCCAGAGAGAGGTTTTAATGGAGCTTGATCCTGCTGAGTTTTGGGGCATAACTCAGGAGGAAGAAGCCGGAAGACCTCGTTAATCGCACGATCAAATGACCAGACTTCGGATTCAGTTTCTGAATCTGACTCCTTATTCTGTTGAGTGAGATTCGGCTTAATCTGATCGTAATTAATAGGTTGATTAGTGATTTGACTAAAATTAGTCTCCTCAGGTTGTATTAGAGTTGGCGTTTGAACAACCTGGGGAGATTTATGAGCCCTTGTATATCTACCAATGTCAAGTTGAGATTTGGAGGAATTTGATGAAGAAGAAGGCGTCATCGATCGTCTTCTTCTCTTTTTATGAGAGTGCTTAGATCTCTTTGAATTTTTCTTTCGCCGAGAAGAACTCAAAGAGTCTGATCTGGAAGTAGAGATAGAAGAAGAGGACGATCGATGTCTTCTTCTCTTTTTAGATTTATGCTCTCTTTTTGACTGATCCTTCCTTGAAGGTCTGGAGATAGATAAATCATTTGAATTAGGAGGCTCAATCATTACACTCGGATCTGAGACCTGCAAAAAATCAGGTTCGAGTGGAATAATCTGTCTAGAGGAAGAAGCTGGATTAGGAAGTTCTAGTCTATCAGAACGTTCGTAACCAGGAATAAAGACATTGGATAGTCTGTGGACACTACCATGTGAAATATGGCTACTTATGGACGGAGCGTAGCTTTGTACAGGCACATTTATAGGAATATAACCAGGCGGAATTTGTGTTTGTAGGTCATACGCGAATGACTGTAAACCAATGCCTGGTTGACTGGAGCCTAGTTGACTGGTGCCTGGTTGACTGGTGACTGGTTGACTGGTGACTGGTTGACTGGCGACTGGATGAACGGAGATAAGTTGCCCAATGACTGGATGACTGGTGACTGGTTGACTGGTGACTGGTTGACTGGTGACTGGTGACTGGTGGGCTTAGTGCCCGGTCAGACTCGAAGTCCGCCAGGCTGCCACCTTGATGGGTCCTGCCCCGAGCAGTAAAGCTATGAGGGGCGGTGCTCCCATCAAATGTCCCGTTGTCAGACATGTCTGACTGGGACTTCTTGGATTTCTTTGATTTCTTCTGTTTTCTCTTCTGCGTCATAACTGATTTTCTAGTAGCATGAAGGTGTCTTCTTTCTGCTAGGTTCCAAACTTTTTACTGTCCAGGAACTACAAATATAACACGGAGAGATACGTGTGCAAGAATTACAAGTTAGACAAGATAAATGTGTATCCCATTTAGCTTTTAAATGGCCACAGTTGCCGCGGGCGAAATGCATCGACTGATGCGGAAACAAAGGAAGAAAATTAACATTGAGAAAACAAGAAATCTAAGATCGATATTTCGAAAATAAGTACATAGATAGTAGAAGGAGTGAATATAGAACCAGAGAAAGTCAAGGATATAAAAATTTTAACCGTGTAGAATAATTTTAATCCATTTTTTCTAACACAGAATAATAATCCTTGAACATTCAAAGTCCACAGAAAAGAAACTGACACGTGATCATTTGAGCGGGAGGAACTACGTCATACAGGTAACTGTTTAAAGGGACCTTCTGAATTAAGACTTTATAACGACTGAAAGGTCGTTTTTTCTGTGGAGGGGGTGAATAACAGAATAGAATAGCACATTATCTATAGGTTAATGTATTACGAAGTTAAAATGTATGTTGTGTGTACTCATTAGAATCACCTTATTGAGGTGATTCTAATGAGTACACTCAACATACCATTATTTTATAGTAGATCGAAAGGACATCATATATTATTCTCATTTGTCTCCTAACCTGGCGCCATGATTATTCCTCAGTGGCTCGAACTACTCATAACTAGAACAAATTTCCATGGTCCCCAAGATGTTCAAGCCATTCAGATTTGATTGTTGCTCAGCCATCTTCTGGGCTTATATTTCATCTCTGAAAGCATTTAATAGACAAAAAATTCAGTCTTGTTATACATTTTACAAGGTGACTTCTATAACTTGTAAAATGGTCAGTATATTTGACTGTATAGATTTCAAATTTAAATACCTCTATTTGAAAATCAGTTTGCATGATATAAATGGTATTAGCTATTTAAAACAGGATTGAAGTGCAGTGAACCATTTTAACATATACCTGGGATAATTAATTTTTTGTTTGTATTGAGGTTTTACAGCCCAGTCAACTCAGTGGGATAATGTCGAGCAGGCTTAGTCCTCTAAGTGGAAGGGAGAGAATGACCGTAGAAAATATTCCATGATCAATCTCAATGAAAGAATGTTACAGACCTGGCGGGGGTAGAACCCACAACCTCCTGATCACCAGTCAGATGCACATCCAACTGAGCCACCAAGTCCAGCATACCTGGGATGAAACTTTTTGCAGGACTCTCCTAATTAATTTCTTAAGTACAGCCTGTGAAACAGAAACAGGGAACATATAAGTACATATGACTAGCATAATAATGTGGTATATTCAACAGCCAGCCTGCAAAGGCTTATGGTACACTATCCATGTAATATAATCTGTATCTTAACTCTAGAAGCTTTTACCTAGATTCTCTAGGTAATGGCTACATTTTGAGGTGTATGGATTAACTGCAAGTAGTTAACGCTTAGCACTCTGGGTAAAATTTTCAGCAGACAACATATTGAAATATTTTTCTTATTTCTCCCCAAAACAGGATTTTACATTTCATGCAGATTGTCTCCACTGGAAAACAGGATTAGACATTTCATGCCAATTTGAGACAATTCTCATGAATTGTCTAATCCTGTTTTCATTGAAAAATTAGAAAAAATGTCATCAATTTGTCAGCTGTTGAATTAGCCCAGAGAGTGGTAAAAGTTAAAAAAAGCAGCCTTAGTGCACATAAAAACTTCACTACATTAAAATGGATCTGTTGCAAACCAGCATAGACTCAGATTGAATGCACCAGCACTGCCTGATTCAACACCACCTAGGTACAATGTACAGCTGAATCACATGAACATCCAAATGACATTAACTTTTAATAAACTGCACATATTTGCTTTGTTTATGATGGATTTTACTTAAACATTAGTCTGCTTTCAATTACTCAGGTACTATTCAGTGATACAGCACTGACAGCCATACAGAAAGCTGTTGAAGATCAAAGGTCAGTGATTATTTTATACTTAACAGGTACTACATGTACATATCACTGCAGTGATGGGATACCCTGTATCATGTTGTGTGGATGCTCCATGATTTCTGGATCAAACAAGATGCTTCTTTTGAATATAATCTAGAGATCTGGGAACATCCACATGATAAAGAGCATCAAATCACGTGACTAGTATTTCTTACTTTCTGCTGTTACTGCAGTTGGTCATTTTCAACCATTAACCACAGCCCCTCTAGTCATCGCACAGATCTGAAAGACAGCACATTGTATTAACATCATTCCGGCCAATGATGCTAATGAAGCAAGTTCAGACTCAAAATTTTACATCCTGACTGGGGATCGAATGCATGACCTCAAGCACCAGAGGTCAGTGCACCACCATGCTTCTTATGATAATACTGATAATACCTGTGACAACATTTAATCATCCAAAATCAAGGTTAACTGTCCAGATGAAAATGAAAAAAAAAATTAATTGCTTGGAATGTCCTACACTTTTGACTGTCTGGAGTGAACTAGAAGAGCATTTAAGTTGGCTATGGCATGCAAATGATAATTTTCACATGTCTGTGTGATGTCTGACAGTTACAGTCAGCATTGTAGGTAGAGACTAGGCAGGCCACTACAATACAATAATTGATACCGGTCACCTCAGCCATTTCCTTTAAACAGCTCAATGGGCTATGCCTCATTGACTATATCAATAATTGCTGGCCTCGGTGACTCATTTGGATGCATGTTCGACTGGTGATCAGGAGGTTGCAGGTAACTGAGGTTCGATCCCCTCTGGGTCAGCAACATTCTTTTGTGGAGATTGATCATGAAATATTTTCTATGGTCATTCTGTCCCTTCCAATGATTCAAGAAGGACAGTTTCTGGCGAAAGAATGTGCACAGTACTGGTTAACCGTTTAGAGGACTAAGCGTGCCCAGTAAACATGTGGTTAGGTAAACTGACCATGCTCGATATGACCCCTTTGGGTTGACTGGGCCTTGACACCTCAACACAAACAAAGATCAATAATTATAGCTGATGTTTTTAAAACAAAATATAATTTCAGAAGGTCCTAAAATACTATTTTCTTTAAGTATGCATTACATACTAGCCAGAAAGAAATTTAGCGATCTTTTTATTTTGTTTTCTTGGCAGTATGCAAGTAAAAGCACATTTAAAACTTCTGTACAACTGTTAACATACACAGGGAGAATAGACATTAAGGTCAAGTTGAAAGTGTATTGTAACAAAGGAAACAGCATTTTCATGGTTTTCGTCATATTACCAGGATATCAGGCAATGTATATGAAGTCATTTTCAACATTTGACCTTCAGTAGAGCAATAATCAGATGAGTTTTCTGTATATATGTAATTATACCATCCTAAAACAGAAAAGTCAAGCAAAAACATATGACATCATATGTAATTATTTAATGTCAAGTTGCAGTTTTGTTAGTCGTTCATTTTGTGTTCCTCGACATGCCTGTTTTCTACATGTTTTTCATATATACCAGTAATTTTTATAACTGAAAAAAACTTTTAAACATTTGTTTAAATGAAAATGACTGCAATAAAAATTATGTTAAACACAATGTCAGTTTAAAAGAACATTTACCTGTAACTTAAAGAAAAAAGTATAATTGTTGTGATCAGAATACACTATTTTTATTAAGGCATTATGTGATGATCCGGTTTTGCATGTTTGCATGCTGCCTTATAATGCATGCATTTTGACATATTAATGTTTAAAAAGTAAAAACAAAAACAAAAAACTAATGCCTGAACACTCTGTAGAAAATGCAGTGTGATGTGAAAGAGATGTATCATACGATGAATGGCTGTAGAGAAGATGCGTTATGAGTTCATTATGCTCATGTGCAAACCTGGCATATTTGCATTTAATATTTTCTAACTTTCAAAAGCTTTGGTTCTCACTTTTTCAGTGCACAAAATATCAAAAACCAAAAATGGCTTTTACCATATAAGCTTTCAACAAAATGTAAATGTGTACTTTCTTTAGTCACTCATAATCTGCTTTTACATATAGATGGCACCATCCTTACTTTGAAAGTTTAAGACCATTGCACAGTTTTTACATCAAGTTTTATATGTCGGTTTGAGGATTTATGCATACAAAGAATACCATCAGGGAAAGAATAATGGTTAATATATTGACTGATTTGCCACACTTTTGTGTATTTAAAACTATTTTTTTTGAGCATATAATAGAAATGATAAGTAACCTTGTGTAGGAGCCATTTCTCTTGATCATTCGAAGCCATTGTTTACATGCACATATAATAATTGAACAGACAACTCTCCCCAAGTTTGTGGAAACAAAATTCTACTGATAATATTATATAATTTGAGGGAAATGGCCCCTTCACGTGGTTGTCAATGAATGTATTTGTCTTTCTTCAGTTTAACAACCTCAGAGAGAGCTGCTGCAAGTGCCTTGTTAGCTTCAATAGATTTAATAAATCAGGTAATACTTTATGGTGCTTAATGCTTCAATAGCTTGCTTCATAATAATTTCAGCAGACAGCATTTTTCTTATTTTTTTTGTAGCGACTGCTTTAGCAAGCAGAAGCGACATAGGGATCACTTTTCCACATTGTCATTGGTATTGGTGTTGGCATGGTAGTCGTTGTCGGCATCAACAGTGTTAAGTCTGTGCGTTTAGCTCAGTTTCTCAAGCACCAAGTCCTCTAGGCTAATGAAACTTCATACACCCACATCCGCCATGATGACCCTGCCCACTGCCACTAACTATTACTGACCTAGACTCTTGGCTGAACAATATTTAGTCTGTGTGCTTAGCTCTCTTTCTTGAACAACTCCAGCAGTCAGGACATGGGCATTCAGTGAATTTCTTGTCTTATTTTTCCAATAAAATAGGCTAATACGGTTCATACAAATTGTCTTCTAATTTGTGTGAAATTTCAAAGCTTATTTTTTTGGAAAAAGAAAAAAAATATCATCAGTTTGTCATCTGCCGAACGTGCCCAGGGAGTGGTAAGGGTTGATGTGTAAACAGTTTAAAAAAAATCATTTGATTCTTTAAATTGATTTGTGTACATGTAGCTCTAGATACATAGAAATATAAGTAAAGTTACACAGGAAATGCCACAGCCATGAAA
Organism: Anodontia alba; assembly: GCA_964016985.1. Taxonomy (NCBI): domain Eukaryota; kingdom Metazoa; phylum Mollusca; class Bivalvia; order Lucinida; family Lucinidae; genus Anodontia; species Anodontia alba. The sequence continues at coordinate 68,720,559 of OZ024821.1, read as the reverse complement.
CACAGCCTTAGCACCAAATGAAGGAAAGATGAGGAACAAATAATGACAAAACAAATGTCCTGTATGAGACCACTGATGCACGAACAAAGAAGAAGTGCAGCAAAGGAATTGCCTTGGAAGGGTCGGTACTGGGGATCTTAAACCAGTTTTATTCTTGCTAAATCACCCTTAATTCTGATGCTGCTCCAAATTGCAAATATCATATTCGACCTAATTACCACGCATTTAGTTTTTTGTTGTTTTTTTTTTTTTTCAAAATTACTGGGAAAAATTGTAGTAAATTATTAAACTATGTAACCACCTATATTGAGGGTACACAAAAAAAAAAAAAAAAAAAAAAAAAAAAAAAAAAAAAAAGATCAGTGAAGGACTTATCTAATGATGCTTATGTGATATTTATTAGGTTTTGTTTTTCTGATTTTTTATTATATAAGCATATGTTGTGGGTACTCATTTGAATTGCATCGACTTGTCGATGCAATTCAAATGACTACCCACAACATATGCTTTTATAAAGAAGTAGACAAAAAGTACACTGGCTGTTATCTGAAGACTGCGGAATTGCATATATGTGCGCTTATAGGGTTATGTGCTGTAATTAGGTCGAATACAGTATATGTTTTACAAGTTTTACCCAATTAATTTTCATTTTGGGGGTATCTTTACTCAAACGGAAAAATAATATGATTTTACCCAGTTGACTAAATTCTAATGGGGTTAAATACCCAAATGCCCCCAAAAATATCTGTTGCTCTGTACAGAATTGCTTGACGGTGCTCTTATAGGGGTATGTGCAGTAATTAGGTCAAATACGGTATATGATCAGTCTGCACAGGTCTCCTCAACCTCATCTTTGAAACATCATAATAAAACTTGTATAATTACAAACACTGGGATGAAACAAAGAAAATGGCTCAATAGCAATCTAAATTCAGAACTCAAGAAAAATTAAGGGTCTGACCACAGACATTGACAAGGCACTGTTATTAATTTACTTGTTTCTCTTTGAAAATATACTGTATGTTTTGGGTCCTCATAAAAAGTGGAGGTCCTTCTGTTCAGTACCTACAATGTTTCTACTGGGAGATAAACATCATAGAAATTTTCCTGGTATCATTAGTAAGTCTAATAAGAACTTTATTATATAACCCTTGTCATGCTGAATAAATTAGGATGCCCTGCCCACTTCTAATTTTCAGCCAGTCAGATTCCTTGAACCAGATTGTTGACAAATTCATATACTGAAAGGCAAACAGTGCAGATTCAGATCAGTTGGCTTCTTCAGAAGCCAACTGATCTTGATCTACATTGTTTTCAAAGGCAGAGTATAATCGGGTTTAGCAGGATAAGGGTTATGTTGTCATTTACTTTTCTATAAATCACTAAAATAGGACCAAGCTCATTCAAATTCCTAATATGAGAAATTAATTGTTGGTTCTGACCACAGAGTATATCCTCTACACAAATAGTACCTGCTTGGATAATTTTTAGCTTTACAGGAGGTACCCACCTTTTCAGGGTTTATCTATATAGGAAATGCATGGGTGAAAGTTTTCAGGATTATTCCTGATTTCAGGATTTCAAGACTTTTTGTCCCTATATAAAGTATAGGGAAAATTGGCTTTTCAGGATTTGAAAATCTAGATTTCAGGATTCTTGAATTTTAGAACTTTCACCCATGGAAATGCAAGGTAACATAATAAGCCTAAGTGTTGGGACTATAGGCCTTTGAAAACAGTGTAGACCCAGATCAGATGCCACAAAATGCAGCATCTACACTGTTTGCCATAATTACAGCATTATTTTAGACACATCAAGAGGTAGTAGAAGGGGCTATTGCAAATTAAAGGACAAGTATGGTAAGTAGATAAGGTGTCTTAATACTTAGGGTAAATACGGTATGTTTTTTACATAGAGAAGTGCCCAATGTGAAAAAAAGTCCTTTATTTAGAACTCAGCAGCAGTAAGCCGAATAAATAAGATATCAATTAAACTTGATTTTTCAATTTAACGTATCATATTTACTTTGAGTGTTGGGACAGACAGACCTGAGCAAACGGTGTAGACTCAGATCAGATGCCACAGAATGTGGCATGTCCACCATTTTTGTGCTTCGCCACAAAAAGAAGCGAGTTATTATACCATCCGAAATTTTGAGTGTCTGTCCATCAGCTCTTCACAATTTTGTGTCCACTCGGTAACTCTGATAGCGTTTGAGATATTTTCATGATACTTCACACCAATGTAAAGCACCATGAGATGATGTGCATAACACATGAACCTTAACTCTGGTTTGCCTACTTTTGGAGTTATTACCCTTTGAACATTGAACATAGCCATTTCTACTGTGTACATGTGTCTAGCATAACTCTGATACCATTTGTGATATTTTCACAAAACTTCACACAAATGTAAAGCACCATGAGATGCCATGCAGAATACATGAAACTTAACTCTGGTTTTCCTACTTTTCAATGGTTTGCAATGAGAGACCAGTAGATGATTCAATAACGCTACAGTGGTTAATCACTACATTGATCAGCAAATAAATCAACACACCATAGTAGTCATTTATGGTGATTGAATGGCCAGCAAAAGGTTTATGACAGTAAATCAGGTGACATTTGGCAATGATAAATCAGCAAAAGAATACGCACACCAGTAGTAATTTACAAGGATTGAGTAGCTAGCTAAAGGTTCTGACAGTAAACAAGGTAACACTTGCCAGTGATTAATCATGATAAGGAAATGAATCCAGACACCAGTAGTAATTGACAAGGATTGAATGGCTAGCTAAAGGTTCTGTCAATAAACCAGGTGACACTTGCCAATGATTAATCATCAAGAAAATCCATACAGCAGTAGTAATTTACAAGGATTGAATGGTCAGCAAAAAATTTTAACAGTAAACCAGATGACTCTTTACATTTATTTAATAACATAAGATTCATCGCACAAGATAACGCTTTACATTGCAGGCATTTTTGTGAAACATTAACCTTTACCACTACTTTGGGCTAATTCAGCAGATGGAAAATTGATGATAATTGTCTTACTTTTCCAGAAAATAGGTGCTGACATTTCATGCAAACTGTCTCCGGAAGGGACAATTTGCATAAAATGCCAAAACTATTTTCTGGTAAAAATAAGAAAAATATTTCAAAATTTTGTCTGCTGAATTTTAACCCAACATGCTTAACATATTAAAAAGAAAACAAACGAGGAAAAACTTAAAACAACTCTGTAGGAAACCCTTATAGCCCTTAATTTTTTTCTTGAAACTTTTTTTGTATTTCAGACTGTAGGAGATGCCATATCTGACATGCTGCTGGTAGAAATTATTCTGATGACCCAGGGCTGGTCCTTGGAAAACTGGTTGTCTTGTTATACAGATCTGCCAAACAGACAGATGAAGGTCAAGGTCAGTACTTACACTTCAGGGCCTAGTTGTTCAAAGCATCATTAGTTTAACGGGTTCTTTAGTGGTCAAAATGTTAACTATTCTAGTAAGTACAATATCTGATTCACAGGTATTTTTCCTGAAAAAAATGTAAGTAGCTTTTGCAAACTCACATTTTTTCAGCAGAAATATTAGCGTGTATGCCATATTTAATGGTCGAAGGTCTAAAGATACAATAAATAACGACATCATTAGTTTTCTTGCATCAAATATTCTGGGCCCAGAAAATTTGAGGAGAATAGAGCTTGTTTTCCTACATCTGTATCTTACCTAATGGAAATAGATATACTTGATATTTCTGCAAGTTTGTCACATCTGCTTAAGCAAAGTGTGATGTGGTATCCAGTTTTCTATCTGTCTGGTCTTCTGAATAACTGATACATGTGCAGTTATCATCCTACCTGGCATAGACATTCTCCCTAGTATGGACACAAAACAATATCATTTTAACCATGACCTATTTTTCACGTCTAACAACTTGCCATTTTTTAGCTCGCCTGGATGAAGTCCAGGAAGAGCTATTGCACTATCCCTGGCGTTGGCGTCTGCTGCGTCCACATTTAGGTTAAAGTTTTTTAAGAGCTTATATTTTCCAGACAATTTGATAGATTTGGTTCATATTTGGTATACTGATAGATATAGTTCCAAAGTTTTATTCAGCAATACACAGCCCATCACCTCGAGGTCAGGGTCAGGTCAAGGTCATGGACTTTTTTAATGTTGAAGATTTTTAAGAGCTCATATTTTCCAAACCATATGATTGTTTGTTTGTGTTGAGGTTTTACGGCCCAGTCAACCCATTGGGGTCATATCGAGCGCGGTCAGTTTACCTAACCACACGTTTACTGGGCAGGCTTAGTCCTCTAAGCGGTTAACCAGTATTGTGCACATTCTTTCGCCAGAAACTGACAACTGTCCTTCTTGAATCAGCGGAAGGGAGAGAATGACCGTAGAAAATATTTCATGATCAATCTCCACGAAAGAATGTTGCCGACCTCGGCGGGGGTTGAACCCGCGACCTCCTGGTCTCCAGTCAGACGGCGCATCCGACTGAGCCACCGAGGCCGGCTCAAACCATATGAGGGATTTTATTTGACATGATGATAGATACAGATCCAATGTTTTATTCAGCAATACTCACTGCCCTTGCCCATGGCCTTAAGGTCAAAGTTTAGAACTTAGAAATTTTATAATAAAGTGTTTTTTAAGAGCTCATATTTTCCAAACCATATGATAGATTGCGTTCATATTTGGAATGATGGTAGATACAGGTTCAACGTTTTATTCATCATCACCCCCACCCATGCCTATGATCTCAAGGTCAAGGTCATAGAGTTAGAGAAATTTTATAATGATCCCTGATAATGTCAAATTCATGACAACAAATGACCAAACCATAGCACAAGAAATCCTATCAAGAGCTAAAATGCCATAACATTTCCTCTTACCCTAATGATTCTAAGTATTGGGACAGATAGGTCAAAGCAAAGCAAAGACCCAGGCTGGTCCTAAAGAGCACCTTGACACTCCAGTATCACTTCAATTCCAGGTGAGCTATGCTGTCTGGTGACAGCTCTTGTTATATTAACCCTAGCATTTAGCTCCATTTCTGATGAACTGAAACAACAACAGTCATTTTAAAAATGGCATGTGCTTTTTTTTCTAACATGGACTTAAACACAACATTGTCATTTTATGAACCTGATGTATATTTCACAGTTGAATGACTGTCATCTTTTTTACATCAGTCACAGAGTTTAGCTCCATTTTTGATAAACAGTATGATCTGCAATCTTCAAACCTGCATGTCACAGTATCAAAATTTTGAACAAAGTAGTTGTTAGGACTATATATTATAAGTACAAGTGACTTAGGTCTGAGCAAAGGACTCATTTATTAGGGGTATCTGAGCTTTATTTAAATAAAATCTGTCCAGTATTAAGTATAACCTTGTTGCAGTGCCAATGTCTTCGTACTTTGTACATTCCAAGATCAGTCACCACAGCCTTAATAATCCACTCAGTTACTGCCAGGTATACACTTCTGCTGACTTTTACTGGTGTTTATTCTTTCCAGTTACTGTTGTTTTATGGAATAGGCTCCCAGCAGAAACAGTTCTATTAAGTGATCTTGACTCCTTCAAGAGAGAAGTGAGCAAGACCAATTATTCAAGGCCATAGAAAGTAATATTGTTTTTATCCTGCTTTTAAGATCATACTTACTAACAAAAAAATTTTTTTTATCTTTTTCATTCCTCACTATCACTCTTTTAATTCTCACTATAAATTATAAATTTTTTACTTTTACTCTAATGCACGCATCCCTGCGCATAATACTCAGCAATGAGGGTGGTGCAGTATCAATAGATAGATGGACGTTATTAAGAAATATCCTACCCAAACCGACAGTACTTGTCTGGCAGTGCATGATATCAGAAAAGTCACATGGGCTCCCCACTCTGTAGCTTGGACTCAAACATTATGTGTGGTATGATTTTGTGGTCATGACCTTCATATCATGGTCCGTCAACTTTGTAATTGTTTACATGAAGTTTAGTATTGAACTTATTAGCCCTAGTCTTGCTGAACACGGATATGTCCTGCCTTTGCAAACAGTAAAGATCCAAATCAGTTGGCCTCTGAAGATCTGCACTGTTTGCCATTAAGTATGTAGTTTATAAAAACAATCTGGATCACATAATCTGATTGGCTGACATTTAAAGATGAGAGTGGCATCTTAGTTTATTCAGCAGAACAAGGGTTAAGTATTAAACCTTAAATTAAATGCCAGTCACAACTGCAGCAGACAGCGTTTTGAAATACAGAAGATCAGCTCTGTTTGCCATTAAGTATGTAGTTTATAATGGATCACATAATCTGATTGGCTGACATTTAGAAATGGGAGTGGCATCTTAGTTTATTCAGCAGGACAGGGGTTATTAAACTTTAAATTAAATTGAAATACATTTTTTTTTTCTTAAAAAGTATCAGTTGTTGCTTGCTGATTTTGTCAAGGCGTGCTAAGAGGTAAAGTGAATGGATACACCTGAAAGATTGTGTTGTAAGTTTTCAAAGGGAGACAACTTTGCAGACAGGCTCTTATCATCCTAGTATTTGAAACCTTTCAAAAATGGGGGCTTCTCTTAAAGAGAAATATTTTTTTCCTTTGAGAGTAACCAGCAATGAGAAGGGAAACAAACATTTACACGTCAGTGTTGATTCAGTGGAGTTGTATCCATGGAAAGATCATTTAGACTGTCTGAACATAATTTATAGTAGAACAGCAAAGGCCCTGTCCAGCCTATGCCAGATGCATATCTGGTCTCCACCATTTTTGTTTGCATAATTATGACATATGGTAAGTTTTTATTCAGAATTGGTTTCAGGCATATTTACTCTAAATATTGGGACAGCTTAACTTCTTACCATACTTGTCCTTAAGTTTGAACAAGTCCATATAACTACCTGTCAATGTGTCTGAAGAACTGGGAATGACAGACAAACAGTATGGACCCAGATCAGATGCCACAGAATGTGGCATCTGATCTGGGTCTTCACTGTTTGGTCAGGCCTATCTGTCCAAATAGTTGGGGTTATCATGGTAAATCCTGTAAGAAACAGCATCATACTTCACTCATGTTTGGACCTGCTCTTTAGGCCTTGTTTTAAATGCATCCTATTTGAAATCCAGGTTAGAGACAGGACTGTTATAAAGACAACAACAGATGAGACAAAAGCCACCAGTCCACCTGAACTTCAGGCAACCATTGATGAACTTGTAGGAAAATATAAGAGTTCTAGATCATTTGTTAGGTAACTCTTAATGCATATATTTTGTCAGAGAATTCTGTCTTTTGTAAAAGTACCTTTGCCTATATGAGATAGGCTTTTTGCCCATGTGAGAAACTTCTATCTCTTATGACCATGAAGTAGACCCACTGGTCCTAGGAACAATCCACTTAAAGGTAGGAGAAAAAAGAATCCATCATGAGCCAGTTCATGCAGGATAGGGAAATGTACCCTCGGGGTAGGAAATTCAACCAGGGACGTCCCTGGTTGAAATTCTTACCCCTCAGGTGAGATTTCCCTATCCTGCATGGACACAGATGATGGATTCTTATATTCCCAGGCAAACTGAGTTGGAGAGCTGGAATGACCAGATTAGGATTTGTTTTTAATATTTTTGCTTGATGTAGCTATAGAGCTCATACAATATGTTATTTTCTTCTTTCTAAACACTGGAAAATCAGTAAACCAAAAATTGACCGAAGTCCAATTAAGAGGAGATATGAGGTAATGTTTTTCTTATTTCTCCATGAAAATGTGGGTACTCATAAGAAGCGTCTTACTGAAGCTCTTCTAATGAGTACCATAACAATGATTTTGTGGAGACATAAGGGAAACACACCACAACCTCTTTATAACACTATTGTTGGGGTCCATAGCATAAACCGTGTTAGTTAAACAACCGTGTTATATTCAAACAAAAATGTATAGATTATATTGAAAAATGACCATTTATGGTCATTTTTCAATATATTCTATACGTTTTTGGGATCCATCTTTGAACTGTATTATATACAAAACCGTGTTATAATGAACCGTGTTATAAAGAGGTTGTAGTGTATCATAAAAAGGAGCCTTATTTGGAGCTTTGGAAAAAGCTGAGACTAATCAACAGAGACCATCATCTGTGTTGCTAGCATGAGGTACATACTTGCTGATGCATAAAAAATGTACATGCTAGTCCATTTTCTTTTTCTGTTACCTGATACATATGCTTTCTATGCTTTCTATGCATTCTAGAGTTCTTTGCTTAAAAGGAGATTCCTATTAATATTGTTCTTGTTTCTTCACAAAAGCGTTGGTGCTCATTAGTAGCCTTGGCAAGGTGCTCCAGTGAGTACCCACAACATATTCTCATTGAGAAATTAGAAAAATATTAATATTTTTTGGTAGGTAAAAGGATGTTACTTAGAGTTATGCAAGTCATCCTCAATATTTTAAATTGCAGACCCTCTGGTACAGAAGATATTGTTAGGGTGTATGCAGAAGCTGACACTCAGGTAAATATAGGAGATACATGTATATTACTTAATTGCTAGTGGTGAAAGCAGTGTATATCTGGTGAAAATAAAAGTGATATCAATCACTAGTGAATTGATATCGTATCATTTCACTAGTGATTGATATGATTTATATTTTCACTCCTCGCTTTGGACGACTTCGGTTTTCTTCATTGTTTCAGAAGTGGATGTTACCTCCACTTCAGATTTTTGAACACCTCTAACTTCTTTGTTTCTGAGCTAAACTATCAAGTGTTGGTATGCATTTTCTTAGTTAGAATGTAAGGAATATTTTGGTATCAATAATATTTTGATTTGCCGAAACTTTTTGTTTTTGTTTCTCCAGCGTTTTACATGAAAAGCACTGAACGTCGATGCCATGACATTTATGTTTAGTTTGGTGACATTAGTTATGACGTCAAAAACACGCATTGCCGTGTAAACAATAAAATAAAAAGAAAATTTACTCTTTTTCAGTGAATATCATAAAAATTTTCATCTCGTGTAATGAAAACATTCAAATTTTCACTCGTGCTTCGCACTCGTGAAAATACTGATGTTTTCATTACACTCGATGACAATATTTATGGTATTCACAGCAAAAGAGTAAATAACCTCTATTTACTTTCATATGTATTTGACCAGTTTTGGAGGTCATGAATAGGGTTACATGTACAGTCGAAACCTCGTTATCTCAAACTCGCTTATTTCGAATTACCCCTTATCTGGAAGTGAAAATCTGGTCCCTGTTTTAGCATCTAACTATGACAACAGGTAACAAAATAATGTGGAAAAGAGGAGAAATTTTCTCCTCTTTTCCACATTATTTTATACATATATTTCTAACTTCAGGAGTCAAATTACATATTCATTTGTTAAATGTGGTTGTTCAATTTATTATTTTACTCACTCTGTCAGCTCTGATATGTCGAGGTACGGATATCTAGAAGTGTTTCAGTGAGTCCCTTGGAATTCGAGATAAAGAGAGTCGACTGTATATCATGAGATTGTGTTACTTTGTTCAGAATACTTTGCTTTCGATGTCTTTCAGAAAGCCGTTTTTTTTTTTTGTTGTTGTTTTTTGTTTTTTTTTTGCCTGACCCTTTATGCAGATCAAGTAAATTTGCAAACTTTTGTCTTGATTTGATGCAAAACCTTTTGTTATAACTACCTATGTACTAAAAGTTTTATTCTATACATCAGCTTTCAAAAACTTGAATATTTTCATTTATCCCATTGCAAAAATGGCAGCAAATTAAACCAAAATCAACACAGTAGGTAGATCGGAGGCAGTTTTTTTTTTTTTTTTTTTTTTTTTAACAAGATATGCTTGCTCAAATTTTCTGAAATTTTAACAATAGTGTGGGAAATGTCAATAATTGTCAATAGTAGAGAAAAGTAAAAAATATTTTCTTGATAGATAAAAAAAAAATTCTAAAAACAAAAATCCCTTTACTATAGAAATTACTTAGGTCAGACCACTGAAGTATTTGAGAACAAAGCACAGTGTCAGAAAAGACAAATGGCTTCTGATAAGAAAAAAAAACAAAACATTTTGCTTTAGAATTAAATGCCAAGCAAAAAAAAAAAAACACCAACATCTTTCCAAAGGATGTCAAAAAAAAACAACATAAAAACAGTAAAAGGGAGATAACTTTTGTGACCTCTTGTTTGCTTTGCTGGTCTTCACTGCTGATGTGGTATTTTGTAGCTTATTGGCTCTAGGTCAAATAAAAGTTGTAAGAAAATATTAAAACTGGACAAAGAATTCACAAAAAAGGATTACAGAGCCACAAGCAAGACTCCACAAAGTTAAGTGATCATTGTAGTATGTACAGAGCCATAAACAAGACTCCACAAAATTCAGTGGCAGTTATAGTGTATACAGTTCCATAAACAAGACTCCACAAAATTTAGTGGCCATTATATGCACAGAGCCACAAACAAGATTCCATAAAATTCAGTGACAATTATGCCATGCACAGAGCCACAAACAATACTCCACAAAATTCAGTGGCAATTATAGTATATACAGATCTGTAAACAAGACTCCACAAAATTTAATGGCCATTATAGTATGCACAGAGCCACAAAGAAGGTTCCATAAAATTCAGTGGCAATTATGGCATGCACAGAGCCACAAACAAGCCTCCACAAAATGCAGTGGCAATTGTAGTATATACAGATTTGTAAACAAGACTCCACAAAATCCACAAAATTCAGTTGTCATTATAGTATGTACAGACCCATGAACAAGGCTCCATAAACTTTAGTGACCATTATGGTATGAACCAATATAACAAAAAAAAGGTAAGAGAAAAGTCCAGGGAGTGCACAATCACAACCACAGCCCTCCCCAGACACCAAGAGGATGGGAAAACAGACAAAACCAAACAAGCACAAATCAAACAAACATAGAAAAGCACTAAGATTAGCTCTCTCTTCTCCAAGCGAGGTAATTTCTAAAAGGACTGAAAAACACAAGAACAAAATAATACAAGGTAAGACATAAGACAGATCACCTAGTAGAATATACCACAAAGCAATAAAGAGTAAGACTAACACCGGGACCACCGCCTTAGAACGGTCAGAAGAATAAACCATGAGGGGGTTTAAAGCACTTTTACAGCTAGCCAACTTCACCCTGGGTCTGGATGCTACTCTTAATACAGAAATATATAAAAATTCGGTTTGCATAAAGGCTCCCAACTCAGTCAATGCATCAAAGCGAAAACATAAAAATCAAATTAATCACAATGATAAACAAAGACGAGTACTCGTGGCTAATTCTACTGTATGCCAGAGTAAATGAAAACCAATAGTTGAACCACAGCAGGCCAAGCCAAAGACATATTGTCAAGCCCCAACCCACTGGTTAAAGTATTATGAAGAGGCCGTCATTGAGTCTGAGGCCCGAACTGCCGTCATGCCATTAAAGAGTGAAGCATAGCCATCAACAATGATAGGGTTGACAACTAGGCATGCAGTATGCCGCATAATATTCAGGCTATAGCCAATTCTTTTGTAACAGTTAATTAAGACTCCACAAAATTCAGTGTCCATTATGGTATATACAGAACCATAAACAAGACTCCACAAAATGTAATGGCTTTTATTGTATGTACAGACAAATAAACAAGGCTCCACAAAATTTAGTGACCATTATTGCATAAACTCATCTATAAACAAGACTCCACAAGATTTAGTGACCATTATAGTATGCACAGAGACAAACAAGATTCCACAAAATTCAGTGGCAATTACAGCATGCACAGTGTCACAGTTAAGACGCTATGAAATTCAGTGGCAATTATAGTATATACAGATCCATAAACAAGACTCAGCTAAATTTAGTGGCCATTATAGTATGCACAGCCATAAGCAAAACTCCACAAAATTCAGTGACTATTATAGTATGTACAGAGCCATAAACAAGGCTCCACAAAATTCAATGACCATTATGGTATGTACAGATCCATAAATAAGGCTCCACAAAATTCAGTGACTGTTATTGTATGTACAGAGTCATAAACTAGACTCTACAAAATTCAATGGCATGTATAATATATAGATCCATAAAAAAGACTCCACAAAATATAGTGGCCATTAAAGTATGCACAGCCACAAACAAGATTCCACAAAATTGAGTGGCAATAATGGAATGCATAGGGCCACAAATAAGACTCCTCGAAATTTAGTGGCAATTGTTGTATATACAAATCTATGAACAAGACTCCACAAAATTCAGGGGCCATTATAGTATGTGTGGAGCCATAAACAAGACTCCACAAAAGTCATTGGACATTACAGACCCATAGATAAGACTACTCAAAATTCAATAGCCGTTAAAGTATGAACTGACCCATAAACAAGGCTCCACAAAGTTCAGTGACAATTGTATTGTGTACAGAGCCATAAACAAGACTGCACAAAGTTTAGTGGCCATTATAGTATGTACAGACCCATAAACAAGTCTCCTGAAAATTCAGTGACTATTATAATGTATACAGATCCATAAACAAGACTCCATAAAATTTAGTGGCAATTATAGTGTGTACAGACTGTAATCAAGACTCCACAAAATCCAGTGATCATTATGGTGCCATAACCGAGACTCCACAAATTCAGTGGCAATTATAGTATTTGCACATCTATAAACAAGACGCCACAAAATTCAGTGGCCATTATAGTATGTACAGACACATAAACAAGGCTCCACAAAATTCAGTGGCCATTATAGTATGTACAGACACATAAACAAGGCTCCACAAAATTCAGTGGCCATTATAGTATGTACAGACACATAAACAAGGCTCCACAAAATTAAGTGGCCATTATAGTATGTAAAGACACATAAACAAGGTTCCACAAAATTCAGTGGCCATTATAGTATGTACAGACACATAAACAAGGCTCCACAAAATTCAGTGGCCATTATAGTATGTACAGACACATAAACAAGGCTCCACAAAATTCAGTGGCCATTATAGTATGTACAGACAAATAAACAAGGCTCCACAAAATTCAGTGGCCATTATAGTATGTACAGACACATAAACAAGGCTCCACAAAATTCAGTGGCCATTATAGTATGTACAGACACATAAACAAGGCTCCACAAAATTCAGTGGCCATTATAGTATGTACAGACACATAAACAAGGCTCCACAAAATTCAGTGGCCATTATAGTATGTACAGACACATAAACAAGGCTCCACAAAATTCAGTGGCCATTATAGTATGTACAGACACATAAACAAGGCTCCACAAAATTCAGTGGCCATTATTGTATGTACAGACACATAAACAAGGCTCCACAAAATTCAGTGGCCATTATAGTATGTACAGACACATAAACAAGGCTCCACAAAATTCAGTGGCCATTATAGTATGTACAGACACATAAACAAGACTCCACAAAATTCAGTGGCCATTATAGTATGTACAGACACATAAACAAGGCTCCACAAAATTCAGTGGCCATTATAGTATGTACAGACACATAAACAAGGCTCCACAAAATTCAGTGGCCATTATAGTATGTACAGACACATAAACAAGGCTCCACAAAATTCAGTGGCCATTATAGTATGTACAGACACATAAACAAGACTCCACAAAATTCAGTGACAATTAGAGTATGTACAGACCCATAAAAAAAGACAGTTATGGCATGCACAGAACCACAAAAAAACAAAACAAAAAAAACCAAAAAAAACCCCACAAAATTCAGTGGCAGTTATATTATATACAGATTCATAAACAAGATTCCACAAATTTTAGTGGCCATTAAAGTAAACACAGAGCCACAACAAGATTCCACAAAATTCAGTGGCAATTACAGCATGCACAGAGCCACAAATGAGGCTTCACAAAATTCATTGACTATTTTGGTATAAATTGATCTATAAATAAGACTCCACAGTATTCAGTGGACATTATAGTATGTACAGACCCATAAACAAGACTCCACAAAATTCAGCGACTATTATAGTATGTACAGATCCATAAACAAGACTCCACAAAATTGTGGAGCACTGTGGTGCGGTGGTAAAGCATCGGACTCGAGATCGAGAGGTACCGGGTTCGATCCCCACTAACAGCAAGTGTTGTTTCCTTGAGCAAGAGACTTTATCCACATTGCTTAGTACTGGTTTCTACCCAGGAAAAAAGAGGGCCACATGGAAGATTAGTACTAGATTACTAAATGTGTTACCCTCTATAAATAAAGTCGATTATTATTATTATTATTATTCAATAGCTGTTGTAGTATGTACAGATATATAATCAAGGCTTGATGTAATTCAGTGATAATTATGGTATATACAGAGCCATAAACAAGACTCCACAAAATTTATTGATCATTATGATACAGATTCATAAACAAGACACAACACAATTCAATGGCCATTATGGTATGTACAGAGCCATAAACAAGACTCCTCAAAATTCAGTGGCAATTATGCTATGTACAGAGCCATACACAAGACTCCACAAAATTTAGTGTCCATTATAGTATCTAGAAAGCCGTAAACAAGACTCCACAAAATTCAGTGATCATTCTAGGATGTACATAGCCATAAACAAGACCACAAAATTCAGTGACCATTATAGTATTTGCAGAGCCATAAACAACTTTTACAAGACTCCATAGAATTCATTGACCATTATAATATTTGCAGAGCCATAAATAAGACTCCACAAAATTCAGTGGCCATTATAGTATTTACAGAGCCGTAAACAAGACCTCAAAATTCAATGACTATTGTAGTATGTACAGAGCCACAAACAAGACTCCACAAAATTCAATGGCAATTATTATATAATCAAGATTTTGTTTGTGTTGAGGTTCTATGGCTCAGCCAGGTGGGGTCATGTAGAGCACATTCAGTTTACCTAACTACACTTTTACTGGGCAGGCTTAGTCGTCTAAGGGTTAACCAGTATTGTGCATATTCTTTCACCAGAAACTGACAACTGCCCTTCTTGAATCAGTGGAAGGGAGAGAATAACTATAATAACTATAAAAAATAATCAAGATTAAGTGGCTACATGATATTCAACAAAAATTGAAACAAGAATCCACTTTTTGGATACAGATTCGAATAAGTCATTTGACTTTCTTCTGGATCCCTTTTGTATAGATATGTCATACATTATATGTTCTTTGTACTTCTCTGTACAGATCAGCTCAAATAAGATACTGTTTAAAGTAAGAATACACTAACGTAAGCTTTCATAAACAATAATCCACATGGGTGTAAGTTTTCAGGATGGTTCCTGACTTCTGGATTTTGTGGTTAACTGTCCCTGTATGAAACCTAGGCAAACTCTCCTTTTCAGGATTACAAAATCTGGACTTCAAGAGGGTTGTTTATGCTTAGCGTCCCATGAATGGGACATTGGCAAACATTGTAGATCCAGATCAGATGCCACAGAATGGGCATCTGATCAGGGTCTACACTGATGGCATTCATTATAGGCATTTAAAAAAATGGTAATAATAAAAACAGACTAGACACCCCTTAAACTGGAAAGGGACTGGTCAAAGAGTTCAGGTAGAAGAATCCACATGGCATAACTTTCACCTGCAAATCCACAGAATTAAAAGCCATAACATCTGCAGAATGAATTAGCTACCAAATGTTTAACTGACAGAAATGATGAAAATGCCACAGAAGTGAAA
Source organism: Anodontia alba (assembly GCA_964016985.1). Classification (NCBI taxonomy): domain Eukaryota; kingdom Metazoa; phylum Mollusca; class Bivalvia; order Lucinida; family Lucinidae; genus Anodontia; species Anodontia alba. The sequence goes on along the minus strand of OZ024821.1, from coordinate 68,704,847 downwards.
GATACACGTCTCAGTGTTTTTCTCATATCTAGTTCATAGGTCTAGTTAAGGGAGGGTATCCGGTAAATACTTTTCTTACTTCTCCACGAAAACATATGTTGTGGGTACCCACGAAAATATATGTTGTGGGTACCTACAGCATATGTTTTCATGGAGAAATAAGAAAGATATCAATACTTTTGGATTGAAATAAGCGCCTTAACTAGTGCTATGTAGTTGTTTTATTTTGCAGGAGAACGCTGACAAGCTAGCACATGAAGTCTCACTGGTTGTGTACGCACAAGCTGGTGGTGTTGGTGACAAACCTAGTCCTCCATAGATCTCTAGTCAGACATTTACAGCAACATTCCATAACAGAATTCATTTAGTGTGTATACCAAGGAATCTGAATGGAATATTTTATTTCTTTAAAACAACAACTGTTTGGAAATACAGTAGTCAGACATAGCCATGACAGCATTTCATGGTAATCTAAAGTGCTAATCACATCTGCAGCAGATGACATTTTTTTATATCTATACTTTTCAGAGATGATTCACATGAAATGCCAAGTCTTACTTTCTCTGAAAAGTCATTAATAAAAAAAATTAGAATATTGTCTACTACAGTTTTGCTTAGTTGTTTTAAACGTTAAAAAAGATGTTGAGACAATCTGTAGAAAAAGCAATGTGTTCATATATGAAATGATTGAAGATCCAGACCAGCCTTCTCTTCTGCATACTATATTTACTCTAAAAAAAAAACTGCAGACATCCTGAGCAAATGGTGTAGACCCACTTCAAACTGTTTAATTAATCAGGGTCTGCCGTGTTTGCCATTCATCCAGCACTATTAGATATGTCAAGAGGTAGTTGTGTCACAGGGTGAGAATATGTACAGCTAACCCAGAACCCTTGGATTCATGTTCCAGTGTTCTACTGACTGTGCTATTGGGACTCACTGTCACATTTTCCCCAGCTTAACTCTTTACATGCTGGATAATTTTGCATGCTTTTTCATCGCCTGGATTTTTTTAAATTAACTTTTTCGAAAAAATCTTTCAGGAAAACCATCGCGGTGTCAAACAGTTTGGATTCAGATCAGGCCCGACAAAATGTCGGGCCTGATCTGGGTCCAAACTGTTTGCAAAGGTTATCAGCGGAACACAAAAGTCGCCACTAGCGGGGAAAGAGTTAATCAGATTTGTCCCTGAATCTGCTCAGAAGGTCAGATCAACAAGAAATGTACAAACTGCGACCCCAGCCCAGGACCCACACTGAGCCTGAAAACAAATTTTGAAATAAAGCATTCATGTATCTACATTAAACACTTGTACATGCTTGCCTGAACAAGCTGTAGACACAGATCAGACTGCACCATAAAGGGTAGTTTGATCAAGGTCTGCACTGTTTGCATTCATTCAGCAGGCACTTTTTGATGAATCACCAGGTAGTCAAATTGACATATTGGAATTTTGGAATAAGTACTGTGATAAAGAGTTTTGGTAATAATCATAAGTAGAAGGACAGACAGGCCCAAGAAAACAGTGTAGACCCAGATCAGATACTGCAGAATGTGGCATCTGATAAATAACTACTCTGTTTGCCACTCATCCAGGAGCTTTTACACATGAACAGGAAGTAAAATGGACTTGTTCAAAATTTAGGACAAAGTATGATAAGGAGTTAAAATGTCCCAGTACACCACAACCTCTTTATAACACTTTTGTTGGGGTCCATAGCATAAACCGTGTTAGTTAAACAACTGTGTTATATCCAAACAAAAATGTACAGATTATATTGAAAAATGACCATTTATGGTCATTTTTCAATATAATCTATACATTTTGGGATCCATTTTTGACCCGTGTTATATCCAAAACCGTGTTATAATGAACCATGTTATAAAGAGGTTGTAGTGTATTTTGGATAATTATTGTAGATCATAGACAGTTTTCCTGACATTTTTCATTTTATTGTGCAGAAGTTACTTTGATACAGCCATGACAGAATTCACATAAAAAAATGATTTTGACTTAAGGAGCATTGATACACATTTAAGGGAGGCAACTCTGTCAAAAATGGATTTAGCCTTCTTTCAGTGATGGGGTCTAAAGAAGACCCCTTTACAGAAGGGGATTAGCATGCAGTAAAGTTAACAGGAAGTCACAAAAGTTGTCTCCCTGGGCTGAAATGGTGGAGAAACCAAGTGAACCAAGCATATAAAAATATACCTTAATGTATGTGTGCCCAGTGAAAATTCAGATCAGCATGCACTTCTGAAGTCTTCACTAGGCCCTCCGTATATAGCCAAGGATCCAAAATTTTTTCATGCAGGTAGTGAAGACTGATCAGACTGAAAATAGGTTGTCTAATGATGATCCATAGGTCTAGATAAGAGTGGGTATCAGGTAAATAGTTTTCTTATTTGTCTACAAAAACATATGTTGTTGGTACCCATTAGAAGTGCCTTCATGAGGCGCTTCTAATGAGTACCACAACATATGTTTTCGTTGAGAAGTAAGAAAAATATAGATACTTTTTGGTTGAAAAAAGTGCCTTATCAAGAGCTATAGGATTCTTATCTGAATCTGTATTGGACACTAATGACATAAGGTACATTTCCACACATTGTTATTATTTTTTTCTGTCTGTTAAAAAAGAACAAAGATTGTCTGACATCTTGTTTGAAACTTTTGCCATAATTCTTAAAGCTCTATTTCTGAAAAAAAAAAAAAAAAAAAATAAGAAAAAGAATGTCACTTTAATATCCAGTCACTTGCTAATTAAGACCCCATCTTCAAAGAAGCTGGAGGTGCATATTGTTTTTGGGTTGTCCATCTGTTCATTTGTCCATTCATTTATGATGTTTTTCTTGTAAGCAAGATATCTTTATAACTATTTGAGCTAGGTCCTTGAAACTTGGAGAGTTTATTTGGAAGCTCACCTGACTAATAATTAAAAAAAATTGAATTGATTTTGTGGAAGTTATGCCCTTGTTCAAGTTTGGCATTTTGTAGGGACAAGTGTATACTTGGGGGCATTGTGTTTTACACACATTTATAATTTTTACTTGTAATTAGGCAAAAGTTGGTTACTTTAGGCAAAAGTTGGTTACTTTATAAACTAAGCAGATGTGCATGATGGTCTGGATCTAAATTGTTTTCATAAGGGAAATATTCTAATGGCAGGTCTCAGATACCATTACGAAAACACGCCTATTCAAATGTATTGAAAATTTCACATCACCAAAACATACCTATATAATTTTGACACCCTTAAACCCCACTTTTATATAGTAAAACTAGGGTTTACAGGGGTATACATTATTTTTCTTATTTTTGCACAAAACATAGATTGTGGGTACTCGTTAGAACCGCCTTGCCGAGGCGGTTATAACGAGTACCCACAATCTATGTTTTGAGCAAAAATAAGAAAAAAATATCAATTTTTGTCTGAAATTTTTCAGTTTTTGGAGGTGAGATTTTCTATATATTTGAATAGGCATGTTTTCATAATGAACACCAAAAACTGAAAGTTTTCAGATAAAAATTCTGATATTTTTTTTATATTTCTGCTCAAAACATAGATTGTGGGTAATCATTAGAACTGCCTTAGTACTGCCTTAGTGAGGCAGTTCTAACGAGTACCAACAATCTATGTTTTTAAGCAGAAATAAGAAAAAATAATGTATGCGCCTGTTAACCCCAGTTTTACTGTATATAAGTGGGGTTTAAGGGGGGTCAAAATTATATAGGTATGTTTTAGTGATGTTAGAACAAAAGCTAAGAAATAGTTATACTTTGTATTATAAGAAATATTAACACCTAGCATTCTATGGCAAATTCAGTAGACAACAAATTAGTAAAAAAATTTTTTATTTTTTCCCAGGAAATAGGATCTGACATGTATTGAAAGTTGTTTTCTAAGGAAGAGATAATTTCTATGAAATGTCAAGTCCTATTTTCTGGGAAAAAAAGAGAGAAATATTTCAAAATGTCATCTGCTGAAATTTCTTTACATTGGAGATATTTTTCCCAGAAATCACAATATGACAGTTCATGCAAATTGTGTCCATTGAAGACAATTTGTATGAAAGGTTGACTCCTGTTTTCTTGGAAGAAAATATTTCTGAATGTCATCTGCTGAAAATTTTACAGTTTTTGTTATTTATATTTCATCACTTGTTTTAGGCTATTGTTTTGCATATATCTACATGAATACAAATGAACAAGGAAATATTTACATCTGTAAATGCTGAAGTTGCTTATATTAGTGCCATACTTTGCTTTTTTAGAGTAGCTTAAGTTTAAAACTGACTATAACCAATTTAGAGTGCTGGACACACACATGTCTATACTTAACTTCTTTAGCAGGTGAAGGAAAAACTTTTTTAATCTCAGATTTTCATCTGAAAACTAGTGTTTCAACCATTTCATGTCAAGTCTGCTTGTAGAATGCAAGACATTGTCACACTTGGCTGTTAGTCCATCACATCTGTTACATCTGTTAGTCTATTTTTAGCTCACCTGTCACATAGTGACAAAGTGAGCTTTGGTGATTGTCTGTTGTCCGTCGTGTGTGTGTCCGTTTGAGCGTCCGTCTGTAAACAATTTCTTAAACGACATCTCCTAAACCACTAATTGGATTTTGACCAAACTTCACAGGAATGATCCTTGGTTGGTCCGCTTTCAAAGTTGTTCAAATGGTTCTAGTCCATTGCACATCTAGGTCACAGGAGCTAAAAATAGATTTTTTAACAGAAATAAAAATCTTGCCTGAAACCAGAAGGCCCAGGTCTTTGATATTTGGTATGTAGCTTTATCTAGTGGACCACTAGGAAAGTTGTCCAAATTATAGCCCTGGGGTTGAAAATGGCCCTGTGCCGGGGATGGTGGGGTGGGGGGTCACTTGTTTTACATAGACCCATATAGGGAATAACTTTAAAAGTCTTCTTGTCAGAAAGCAGACAGCCCAGGCCTTTGATATTTGATACATAGCTTCACCTAGTGGTCCTCTATCAAGATTGTTCAAGTTATTGCCCTGGGGCCAAAAATGGCCCGCCATCGATCAGGGCTGACATGTTTTACATAGACATATAGGGAAAACCTTTAAAACCTTCTTATCTGAAAGCAGAAGGCCAGGGCCTTTGATATTTAGTAAATAGCTTCACGTAGTGGACCACTGCCAAGATTGTTCAAATTATAGCTCTTGGGCCAAAAATGGCCCCGCCATTGGGGTTGACATGTTTTACATAGACTTATACAGAAAAAAATCATGTCTAAAAGTGCAAGGCCTAGGCCTTTGATTTGGTATGTAGCATTGCCTAGAGGTCCTCTGACAAGAGTGTTCAGATTATACCCCTGGGGTGAAAAGAGGCTCTGCCCAGAGGAGGGATGGGCTTACTTGTTTTTCACAGAGCAAAAAGCCATTGGCAGTGATTAGACCTAGGACTATCAACTAATAGGGAGGATGATCCTGAAGAGTAGATGTCTTTTAAGTCAAAGGTCAAGGTCACCCTGACCTTTCATTCCAAAAAGGCTTATAATTCTGCAATGCTTATGGTTAGGACTCGCAAACTTAATAGAGATGTTGGCCCTCACCAGTAGATGATCCTGAGGGCAAAGGTCAAGGCCATCAGGACCTCTAGTACTAAAAAGCTTGATAACTTGACAATGCTTGGGCTAGGACTCTCAAACTTAAACAGGATGTTGGTCCTCAACAGTAGAAGACACCGAGAGCAAAGGTCATGGTCAAGATCACCATGACCTTTAGTACTAAAAAGCTAATAATTTGGCAGTGACGGGCCCCCGTAGCCTAGTGGATAAAAGAGTTGACTCTTGATCCATTAGGTTTCTCACCACTGTGGTTTGAGCCTGGCTTGGGTCATATGTGGGAAAGCCAAGTTCTGCTTACGGATGGTCAGGTGGTTTTTCTCCGGGTTCTCCGGTTTTCGCCCACCTTCGAGGAACGATCGGCTCGATATAAGTGAAATATTCTTGAAAGGGCCGTAAAACCCAAATAAAAAAAACCCCAAAAAAACAAAAAAAAACAACAAAAAAACAAAAATTTGGCAGTGCTTGAGGCTAGAACCCTTGAACTTAGATGGGATATTGGTCTTGACCAGTAGATGACCCTAATGAAAAGGTCAAGGTCACAGTGAACTCTAGTACAAACCAGCTTATAACTTGGCAGTGCTTGGGGCTAGGAACCTCAAACATAGTAAGGGTTGTTTCTTTTGACCAGATGACCCTGAGAGCAAAGATCATGGTCAAAGTCACCATGACCTTTAGAATGGCATCTCTGTTAGCAATGCTATGTTAACATGATTCAGGTGAGCGATATAGGGCCATCATGGCCCTCTTGTTTTTTGTTTACAGTTGCTTTGGAAAGAATCCTTATATCTCAGCTTCTACAGGGCCAAGTCTTTCCAGGCTTCATCAATACATGCATCCCAACACTCTGGGTTATCTCTCACCAAACTAATGTGACCTAGTTTTTAGAAAATTAGTATCTGGACCAGATACTAATTTTCTCAAAACTAGGTCACAGTTTGATATTCTTGGTCACACTTATGTCATGGCTTCCATAGGTGCAAACCCCATATCCCTCAATCCTCATCAACACATGCATCCCACCACCCGAGGTGACTTGCCACAAAAACTGTGACCTTCTTCAGCAAAATTCAACACCTGCTTAGGTTTTCAGGGTGGGACTCCTGTCTTGGCTTCTGTGGGTGTGAGTTCCCACAAATATCATATGCATCCTACAGTTCCGGGTGACTTGCTACAAAACTCCATTACTTCTGCAAAAAACAACACCAGGAAAGGTTCTAGTGTGGGATTCATATCTTTGCTTCCAGAGGTGTGCTTTCTCTCAAACTTCATCAATGTATACATCTCCCCTACCCAGGTATGACTTACTTTTGCAAAAATTGACTCTTGGTCAGAAATACTGGGTCAGACTCCTAACTCAGCTTCCATAGATGTGAATCCCTTCAGACTTCATCAAATGTGCATCTCACCTATTTTCACTGAATTGTAGCACATGTAATATTTTGGCAATGGAGGTATGCCTCAGTTACCACAGACCTTGAGATCCTTGAAACCACACAACTCCAGATCATCTGCCACAAAGGTAGTTCACTCACTTATTATTTAAAATGTACCACTAATTATTGCATAAAAAGCAATGTTGCACGTTATTAACAGCCGTGCATTAAAAAATATTGCAAGAAATAACGCGAAATGGAGCCAATGTTTTCAGTTTTTATGCAATAATAGCGATCAAACACGGTTTTTCAATGCATTAACATTCGCCAGGTCCCTTGGGAGGTGTTGAAAACCGCGGCCTTCGGCCTCGGTTTTCAACACCTCCTATGGGACCTGGCGAATGTTAATGCATGAAAAACCATGTTTGATCCCTATATTGTTGGCAAGCACCAGCAGGCTTGACATGCTGACCATGGCCATCTTGTTACTGTGTGGAGTTCTGAAGATAAACAGTATACACTGGAACCTCATTATAAAATGGTTCCAAATATAAGACAGTTTAAAGAGAGACCTGAAAAGTGTAGTATCCAAACAGAGATGTATAGATTATATAGAAAAATGACCAGTTATGATCATTTTTATGTTCCCCCCACCGAAAGGTGGGGGAACATACTGTTTTTGGGACAGATTCTGTCGGCGTTTACATAAAACTTCTTATCCGCTCTGTAACTGGAATACCCTTAGGAATATTTTGATGATACTTGGTAGAAATGTAGTACAGGACAAGACGACATGTCATGTACAAGAATGACAACTCTGGCTATGGTTAAGAAGGCTATCTCACAGAGGAAGGTGGGCAAAGCACCGGACCCATCAGGCGTAGTGGTGGAGATGATACGAGCAGCCGGTGACATGGGCACCTCCATGATCCGTGACCTCACAGCTGCAATCATTTGTCAGTGCAAGGTACCCTCTGACTGTGAGCAGAGTTTCATTATCTCTACATGGGAAAAGGGGATGCATTGGGAAGGGGGTAACTACCCTGGTCTGAAGCTGACAGAGCAGGTCATGAAAGCCCTGGAGAGGTTTATGGACGGCCTCATCAGACAGTTGGTGTCAATCGACGATTCCCAGTTTGGCTTCGTCCCAGGCAGAGGCACAACAGACGCAATCTTTGTTGTCAGGCAGCTGCAAGAGAAGTATCTAGCTGCCAACAAGAGACCCTGCCTGGCTTTTGTAGACCTGGAGAAGGCTTTTGATCGAGTACCTAGGAAGGTCATCTGGTGGGTGCTGAGAGAACGGTGTGGAGGAGTGGATTGTGCGACTGGTGCAGGGGATGTATGCAAATGCGCGGAGCCATGTCCGTGTTAGTGAGGGGTGCAGTGAAGAGTTTGACGTAAAGGGCGGTGTACACCAGGGCTCAGTACTCAGCCCGCTTCATCATTGTGCTTGAAGCCTTATTACGAGAGTTCCGCTCTGGGGTCCCCTGGGAGGACTTCTATGCCGATGACCTTGTTATCATTTCTGAATAGCTCAAAGAATGTGTCAGGAGGCTCTTGACTTGGAAAGAAGCAATGGAAAAGAAAGGACTGAAAGTAAATGCAGGAAAGACGAAGATCATGATCTGTGGTACGGACCTGGACTTCCTGCAGAGTTCAGGGGGTTTCCATGCACCATCTGTCGCACAGGAGTGGGCAGCAGCAGAATCTTCTGCAATGGCTGCAAGCACTGGGTGCACAAGATATGCAGTGCGCTCAAGCGCTTGACAAAGGACCCTGACTACAGATGTTCAGGGAACTGCATGCCCCTTGGATGGCAGACCACAGAGGGAAGTCCAAGTCGGACCTGACAAAGTGGAGGTAGCTTTCTTTTGCCACCTAGTAGACATGCTCTCAGCAGCAGGTGGCTGTGAACTTTCAACCACAACATGTGTGAAAACCGCTTGGAAGAAATTCAAGGAGCTGCTACCAGTTCCGTCTTCACGCCACCTCTCTTTCAAGACACGTGGCCGTGTGTACAGCTCTTGTGTGCGGAGCCAATGCTCCATGCCAGTTAGACTTGGCCATTGACAAAACCAAATCTCCAACGTCTGCAACGGAATGACAGGGCAATGATCAGACAGATCTGCAATGTCAGGCCGCAAGATGTTGTCACCACCAGGCCCAATGAGCTACTTGCGTGGCTTGGCATTGAGGAACTGGACCTCATTCTGAAGGAGAGAAGACTCCGCTGGTATGGACATGTGGAACGCTCCAATAGTACAGTCAAGACAGCCCTTCACATACAGGTTTAGGTTTAGGGAAAGCGTGGGCCTGGGAGGCCAAAGATGACATAGCAGCAGCTGACAGAGAGGGATTGCATTGAATGGAAGCTCTCAGCTATCAACCCTCATGAGAGAAATATGTGGAGATCTGGTGTGAAATCTGCCATGCATGCAGCAAACCAGCTATGTGGAAGGGGGCCCACTGATGTGGATGTTGCCCCTGTACCTGCACGTTAATCAAAAATCTGATTATGATGATATGATTGGTAGAAATGTAGAACAGGGTGAGATTATGTGTTGGGTACAAGAATGACAACTCTTGCTTTCTTACTTTTGGACTTATCTCCCCTTCTTGTCTTAAAATTTGATTTTGTGTCTGCTCTGCAACTTGAATACCCTTCACAATATTTTGATGATACTTGGTAGAAATGTAGAACAGGACAAGATGATGTGTCACCTACAAGAATGAAAACTCTGGAGGGATTGAGGGGTGTGGGGGTGGGGAACATTTGTTTTTTTTTTTCTAAAAAAACCTTTTCTAGTTCTATAATGTATTGATTATATAGAAAAAATGATCAATCATGCCATTTTGCTATATAAACTGTACAGTTTTGTTTGGATACAACATGGTTGTTCAGCCAACATAGTTTTGGCTTTAGACCTCAGCAGATGTGTTATAAAGACATGGTGTTTTTAATAGTTTCCAATTGATGATTTTCTTTAATCATCTCAAATATATAGCACTACAGACCTGGCATCTGAGGGATCTTTCATTTTACACCATTACGAAAACATGCCTATTGAAATATACTGAAAAGTTAATCACCGAAAAATTGATAATTTTCAGTCAAAAAAATTCAAATATTTTTCATATTTCTGCTCAAAACATAGATTGTGGGGCGGTTCTAATGAGTACCCACAATCTATGTTTTTGAGTAGAAATAAGAAAAATAATGTGTACCCCAGTTTTACTATAAAAAAAAGTGGGGTTTAAGGGGGTTATAATTATATAGGCGTGTTTTCGTGATGCATAGCTCTACTCTCCTATCAACATCTTTTTGAAAGCAATAGTTGGCATTTTCATATTTATTAGCAGAGAAATTGTCATGCTCAGCTATGTTAGCAAGAAAGAATTTGAAATTGTTTGTAATTTGAGATTTATTAGCAGGACAAATTTCATGCTCAGTTGAGTTGAGCATGAAAAAAGTTTTATAACCTCAGGGCCAGAAGTGGATATTTGCTGGGCACTCCTTAGGTAGCAATGTCCACAGTTTCTTTTGGCAGAAAGTGAAGAATCTGATTAGCATGTGCAGGCTGATCTGAGTTACTGTCCTTAACCCATTGTGTACAGAATAGACTCCCCCACTCTATATACAGGAAGTCCAATTTCAATTATAGGTACACCCGGCTATGAGATTTACATATTCTTAGAGAAAAATGGCTAAACTATTTGCAAACAGTGGAGACCCTGATCAGACACTGCATTCTGCACAGTCTGATCTGGGTCTGCACTGTTTGCCATGTACCCTTTTACAGGTCTCCCGACTACAATGGGTTAAGTAAATCCTCTCCAATTGCAACTCATTAATTATAATCATTTCAGATTTTTTGGATGGAAACATTTTCCAGTGTGCCAGGAAAGATGGTTCAGACCAGCATAGGGATCACATTTCTACAACTGGTGCTGTTTCATATTTATGCTAAATATATAGACTGGCAATTCTGAGCACACAGTGTAGATACAGTTCTCTGGAAAAGCATTTTGATCAGAGTCTGCACTGTTTGCAGTGAGTAAAGACACATCACTGGATCAATTTTAGGATAAGAACAGTAATGAGTGTCCTAAGATTTAGGGTATTTATGATAGTTACTTTATAAAATGTTTCTCAGTTAAACTTTGTTTTTAAACAAGTCAACTTAAATCAGATTATTTTGAGAACTGTAGGGTTTTAAAATGTATTTAGCCCTATGTTTGGTATAATATGGATAACACACATTAAAAACTGTAATTCAGTTGACTCTCACTATCTCGACCTTGCTTATCTCGAATAACCGCTTATCTCGAAGTGAAAATCTAGTCCCTGCCTAAACATGAAAATCTAACAACAGGTAAAATATATTGTGGAAAAGAGGAGAAATTGCTCCTAAGGAGCAATTTCTCCTCTTTTCCACAATATTTTCAATATAGCTCTAGCTTTAAGAGTCCAATTACTTATATTTTTGTTAATGCATGTAGCTTATATCACAGGGGCGTCCAACTGATATTGGCTTACAGTTGGGCAAGACCAGCTACCCTTGTAGCAGGTAAGGGTAGAGGGGGGATGTTTTTATTTCTTCTGTTTCTTCACTTTCATTCCTGTTCCTCTTTCTTCCCTGTCCCTCTCTTCCTTCTCCTTTACTATCTATTCTATCTCTTTTCTCCCTTTTTTTTTGGAGACGACACAAAATGATCCACAAGGGTTGACGTGTCGTTAAACCCTAACTCAATCAATAAATGTGGTTAATCAAATTATTTTTTCCTCAATTCTGCAAATCTGATAAGCGAGGTACAGATATCTCGAAGTATATCAGAGAGTCCTTTGGAATTCGAGATAATGAGAGTCGACTGTACTTTGCTAGTTTATAATTTGGTCTGGTTCTGATATACCGGTCAGAAAGTGATTTCCAGTCTATGCAATCTAGCCATGGAGTTTGCTATATACTTTATATTTTGAAGTATTTTGTACGAGATTGTATCTAGACTACACAGATGTAACTGTTACAGCCCATTTTGGGGTGCTGTTAATATGTAAGTCACAACATGAAAAAAAAAAATATACCTTTAGATGTGTGTTCAGAGAAGACTCAGAGCAGCATGTGCATCCATGCAGTGAGATCAGTCTTCACACCATGAAAAACATGAATTTTTTTTCCATCCAAAATGCACCCAGGGAGTCTTGATCAGCCTGCACAGATGTACAGGCTGATCTGAGTCTTTGCCGGGCTGATATTTCCTAAGGTACATTTTTTCATTTTGTTGCCATTTATGTAAGGCTAGCTGCTGGCTTCTCATAGTGTCCCATAGTGGGTTATAGGTATTCGGCTGGCCAAAATTGCAATATTCAATACATATGGACCATCTCAAGTGAAAAGGTGTCTCTGAACCACAGGACCTTGAAATTCGATCAGAAATGCATCGGCTCGCCTTATATGCCTTTTTAACATGTATTTCTGATCAAATTTCAAGCTCCTTGCATGTTAAAATGGCCCAAATCAACTGTCCTATAAGGCTGGCCATTTTAACATGCATATGTGAAATATGTAGTTTCAGACAAACCCATGTATTTGCATAGTCATAGCGCCTTTTCTCAGTATTTGTACACTCTGTGGTATCTGTAGCGTCAGATAAGAGGAATATCCAGAAAACCTTTTTCTTATTTCTCCATACAAACATATATTGGGGGTACTCATTTGAATTACCTTATTGATGTGCTTTTGATGAGTACCCACATCTCGTATGTTTTTGTAAAGAAGGAAGGAAAATATCCATAATTATTGGTTGAAAAAAAGCATCTCAACTGGAGCTATGGACTATCAGGGGTTATAGTATCTGTAAGTGGGCTGCGCAGATCCTCATCAGACTGGATACAGAGGCCGATCTGAGCCTTCTCTGTCCATTTATGCCCTGAAGACACACTTTTGCATGATATGGACCATTCTTGTACCAGTCTCTTGTATACACATGGTTATCTATATATTTATTTTCATTTAGATAAGCAATTATATTTTTTAAAAAAAATCTTACATCTACATTATCTTGTGTTTTGATTTGTATTCAGGTGTGATGTGGTTGGTGAATGGGGAGAAATATTGCCAGTGTCCTCAAGGAGAATTGATACTCCTTTAGGGGAGGCAACTCCCAAATTTGTTTTATCTTCCTTCAGAAAAGGGATCAACTCACTAAGGCAAAAGTTTGCTCTGCATAGAACCTACAGGCAACTACACCTCCAACTGTGCTGGCTCTGACTGGTGGTCAGAAGATTGCGGGTTCAGCCCTAGCTACTACTACTACTACTTCAGATTTTTAACATAGCCAGGCAACTGAGTCACATAGGGGCTTCGCCTGACCTTAGCTGGGTCTGCAATATTCTGTTGTAGAGATTGATCATGAAATATTTTCTATGGTCATTCTATTCATTCTGCTGATTCAAGAAGGACAGTTGTCAGTTTCTGGCGAAAAAATGGGCACAATACTGGTTAACCGCTTAGAGGACTAAGCCTTCCCAGTAAAAGTGTGATTAGGTAAACTGACTGTGCTCGACAAGATCCCATTGGGTTGACTGGGCTGTAAAACCTCAGCACAAAACAAACCAACAAACTGTGCTGGCAGGAAGGAACGGTCTTTTAACACTTTCCATGTTATTGGCAAATTCAGCAGATGACAAACTGATGATGTTTTTCTTCTTTTTGCCAGAAAATAGGATCTGACACTGCATGCAAATTTTCTCCTTAGGAGACAATTTGCATGAAGTGTCTTGTCCTACTTTTAGCTCAACTGTCACATAGTGACAAGGTGAGCTTTTGTGATCACATGTCCGTCGTTCCTGCATCTGTCTGTCCATCCGTAAATCATTTACTTCAAACGACATCTCCTAAACCACTGATGACCAAACTTCACAGGAATGATCCTTGGTTGGTCCTTTTTCAAAGTTGTTCAAATGGTCTGGTCCATTGCACATCTAGGTCACAGGAACAAAAAAGAGATTTTATTTTTTTTTTAATTGAAAACTTAAAAAATATTTTTGTCTGATACCACAAGGCCCAGGTCTTTGATACTTGGTATGTAACCTCATCTAATGGACCTACTTAAGTTGTTCAAATTATAGCCCTGGGTCACTTGTTTTACATAGACCCACATAGGGAAAAACATTAAAAATCTTCTTGTCTGAAAGCAGAAGGCCCAGGCCTTTGATATTTGATACATAGCTTTGCCTAGTGGACCTCTATAAAGATTGTTCAAGTTATTGTCCTGGGTCAAAAATGCCCCCCCTCCCCCCCCCCCTGCCCCAAGCCCGAAGCCAACATGTTTTACATAGACATATAGAGAAAACATTCAAAAATCTTCTTATCTGAAACCAGAAGGCCTTGGCCTTTGATAGTTAGTACACAGCCTCACCTAGTGGACCTCTGCCAAGATTGTTCAAATTATAGCCCTGTGGCCAAAAATGGCCCTACCCCGGGGTGGACATGTTTTACGTAGACTTATATAGGAAAAAACATCTCGTCTGAAAGTGGAAGGCCTAGGCCTTTGATATTGGTATGTAGCATTACCTAGAGGTCCTCTGACAAGACTGTTCAAATTATGCCCTGGAGTGAGAAGAGGCCCTGCCCAGAGGAGGCAGGGGGAGGGGTCACTTGTTTACATAGAGCAAAAAGTAATCGGCAATGATTAGGCCTAGGACTATCAAACTATTAAGGAGGATGGACCTGAAGAGTAGATGACCTTTAAGTCAAAGGTCAAGGTCAGTTTAATACCAAAACAACTTATAAAAGGAAAACAAGAGGACCATGATGGTCCTATATCGCTCACCTGAGCAAACAGCTTTGCATACTTACTGTTGAAGTTTCAGCCAATTTCACTGCTCTAAGATTTTTGTATAAATTTTATAGCCCTGCTCCCCAGTGGCCATGTTTTTTTTTCATGCATCATGATGGCTTGAAAGAGGATCACCAAAGGAACAATTCTGCCAAGATATACTGAAATCGGTCCAGTGGTTTCTGACAAAAAGATTTTTAAAATGTTTCATATAGCTGTATAGGGAAAATAAGCCCCACCCGCTAACGGCCATGTTTTTTGACGAATCATGACTGCTTGAACAAACTTGGTAGAGGGTCACCATGGGAACATTCCTGCCAAGTTATATTGAAATCGGTTCAGTGGTTACTGACAAGAAGATTTTTATAGTTTTCTTTTTAGATATATAGGGAAAATAAGCCCCACCCCTAGCAGCCATATTTTTTGACGAATCATGATTGCATGAACAATCTTGGTAGAGGATCACCAAAGCAACATTCCTGCCAAGTAATATGGAAATCAGTCAGGTGGTTTCTGACAAGAAGAATTTTAAATTTTCTATACAGACATATACGAAAAATAAGCCCCGCCCCCTGGCGTCCATATTTTTTGACGTATCATGAGGGCGTGAACAATCTTGGTAGAAGGTCACCAAAGCAACATTCCTGCCAAAATACATTGAACTCGATCCAACGGTTTCTTAAGAGAAGATTTTTAAAGTTTTCTATATAGATATATAGGGAAAATAAGCCCTGCCCCCTAGCGGCCATGTTTTTTGACAAATCATGACGGCTTGAACAGTTTTGGTAGAGGGTCACCGAAGAAACATTCCTGCCAAGTGATATTGAAATTGGTCCATTGGTTTCTGACAAGAAGATTTTTAAAGTTTTCTATATAGATATATAGGGAAAATAAGCCCCGCCCCCTGGCGGCCATATTATTTGACGAATCCAAATGGCTTGAACAATCTTGGTAGAGGATCACCAAAGGAACATTTCTGCAAAATTATATTGAAATCGGTCTAGTGGTTTCTGACAAGAAGATTTTTAAAGTTTTCTATATAGATATATAGGGAAAATAAGCCCCGCCACCTGGCGGCCATGTTTTTTGACGAATCCACATGGCTTGAAGAATCTTGGTAGAGGATCACCATAGGAATATTTCTGCAAAATTATATTGAAATCGATCCAGTGGTTTCTGACAAGAAGATTTTTTAAGTTTTCTATATAGAAAATATAGGGAAAATAAGCTTCGCCTTCTGGCGGCCATGTTTTTTGACGAATCCAAATGGCTTGAACAATCTTGTTAGAGGATCACCAAAGGAACATTTCTGCAAAATTATATTGAAGTCGGTCCAGTGGTTTCTGACAAGAAGATTTTTAAAGTTTTCTGTACAGATATAAAGGGAAAATAAGCCCCGCCCCCTGGCGGCCATGTTTTTTGATGAATCCAAATGGCTTGAAAAATCTTGGTAGAGGGTCATCAAAGGAACATTTCTGCAAAATTATACTGAAATCGGTCCAGTGGTTTCTGACAAGAAAATTTTTTAAGTTTTTAGTTAAAAAAAAATCTATTTTTAGCTCCTGTGACCTAGATATGCAATGGACCGGAACCATTTGAACAACTTTGAAAGAGGACCAACCAAGGTTCATTCCTGTGAAGTTTGGTCAAATTCCATTCTGTGGTTTAGGAGGAGATGTTATTTAAAGATTGTGAACAGACGGACGACGACGACGGACGGTGGGTGATCACAATAGCTCACCTTGAGCCTTCGGCTCAGGTGAGCTAAAAAAAAAGCAAAAAAAAAAAAAAAAAAAAAAGCAGAAAACTACAATGCTTCTGGTTAGGACCCTCAAACTTAGTAGAGATGTTAGTCCTCACCAGTAGGTGATCCAAGACCTTTAGAACTAAAAAGCTTGATAACTTGGCAATACGTAGGGCTAGGACACTGAAACATAGATGGGATGTTGGTCCTCACCTGTAGATGACACTGAGGGCAAAAATCATGGTCAAGGTCACCATGACCTTTAGTACTAAGAAAGCTTATAATTTGGCAGTGCTTGAGGCTATAACCCTTGAGTTTTGATGGGATGTGGTATTGACCAGTAGATGACTAATGGCAAAGGTAAAGGTCACAGTGACCTGTAGTACAAAACAAGCTTAGCAATGCTCGGTTCAAGGATCCTCAAACATAGTAGGGATGTTTCTTCTGATCAGAAGATGACCCTGAGGGCAAAGGTCATGGTCAAGGTCACCATGACCTTTAGAACCGCCTTGTCCTATGGACGTCTCTTTTAAGGTTGTTAAAATCATCTCAGAGTTGAAATTGACCCTCCCTGGGAGTCACATGCCTTAACATAAACTTATTTTGCAAGAAAACTTTAAAAAAAAACTTCTTCTCTGAAAACACATGGCACAGAACTTTGATAGATTCCATGTTGCAATGACAAAGTTGATTGGTACAGTTTTTGCCAGATATCAGAATGTTTAAAAAAAAAAGGTAAGGGAAAAGTCCAGGGAATGCCACAATCACAAACCGCAGCCCTTCCCAGATACCAAGAGGAAGAGGAATCAGACAAAACCAAACAAGCACAAATCGAACAAACGTACGAAAAGCACCGACTAGCTCTTTTCCCCAAGCGTGGTAATCGCAATGCTAATAGGACTGAAAAACACAAGAACAAAATAACACAAGGCAAGACAAAATAAATCGCCTCGTAGAATAAACCACAAAGCAACAAAGAGTAGGACTAACACCGGGACCACCGCCTTAGAATGGTCAGTAGAGTAAACCACTTTGGGGTTTCAAAGCACTTTTGCAGTTGGCCAACTTCACCCTGGGTCCCGATGCTACTCTTAATCACAACTAGTAAAACAGATTGCAAAATAGGCAGCTTTTGAAGGTGACCAAAATGCTAGCATCACAACACACTAGTAAAACAAAATCACTTTAGTGAAAACTGAACCATTAAAATGGACTTTTACATGGTTTACCTTCATTGAAAATCTTCAAAGCTTAAAGCGCTTTGATAGATGCATGACATGATTCAGATGAACGATATAGGGCCATCATGGTCCTCTTGTCTAGGAAAGAGAAGAAAATTTTTTCTAAATGTCTGCAGAAAGTTTTATCCCGCAAGCAAAGTGTTAAAGAACTGCTTAATTTTTGTAGGTCTAGATAAAGGAAGTATTTAGAAGATAAATCTTGTTATATTCAAATTAAAAACAAAAACACCAGAAAGGGGTAGATAGGAGTCATCATGCTGGACTATCCATCCATTTTTCCAAACTTTTAGAACAGGCTATTTCTAACGCTTAGCATGTAGGGTAAAATTTTCAGCAGACAACATTTTGAAATATTTTTTATTTTTTCCAGAAAATAGGCTTTGACGTTTTATGCAAATGGCTCCTTTGAAATTTTCTTCAGAACTTCAAAATTCAGAAAGTTTTTTTTCTAAGCTTTACTGTCTTGAGTACGAACTGGTTTCTAAATAGGATACACGACTAAAGACACTTCTGCTACAAGGCCTCTCGGAACCTGAATTTTATGGTGACTTAGTGTACAAGTTTAGAAAAGTAGTAGGTAACCCTGAATTTTCTGATCAATTTAGTAAAATTGTCTCATGTTACAAAAGAAAGGGGTATACCATTGATGTCATTATACAGTCTGCTTTCTTAGTGGTTGACCCAATCACGGTGGACCACTTTGCTTACCTCTAATTGCATGCCGGTTGTTTGGGATTCTGGTTATGATGGCCCCGACTTAACTATTCATTGGATGGTCTGGGCAGGATATTTTTATGTCTGTCTTGGTCCACTGGGGTTCAGCTCATGGTTTTCTTTTGCTCCAGTATTCCAGTGGTGTTTGAAAACCCAGGGATCTTCATGTGTCTCAACACGTTGTTTCTGATGAGTCCTTATCTTTGCTTCATTATAAGCTTTATCTGTGATTTATTTGTTGCCCGTAATGATTCATGGATGAGTTCAAAAGCCCTTCAAGTGGACCGAACAAATATATGTTTTTACCACTATGGAAACTGGGGGCGAGAGTTATGCCCAGCCACATAAGTGGCGATGTATTATGTTATACCGTCTGAAATTTTGAGTGTCCGACCGTCCGTATGTCAGCGCTTCATAATTTCATATCCACTCCATAACTCTTAAAGCGTTTGAGATGTTTTCACGAAACTTCACACCAATGTAAACCACCACAAGACGATGTGCAGAACACATGAACCGTAACTCTGGTTTGCCTACTTGAATTATTACCCTTTGAACATTGAACATAGCCATTTCTACCATGTACTCGTGTCCACTCCATAACTCTGATACCGTTGCGATATTTTCACGAAACTTAACACAAATATAAAGCACTATGAGACGATGAGACCAGGAGATCGCGGGTTCAACCGCCGCCGAGGTCGGCAACATTCTTTCGTGGAGATCGATCATGAAATATTTTCTACGGCCATTCTCTCCCTTCCGCTGATTCATGTTGGGCAGTTGTCAGTTTCTGGCGAAAGAATGTGCACAATACTGGTTAACCGCTTATAGCACTAAGCCTGCCCAGTAAACGTGTGGTTAGATAAACTGACCGCGTTCGACATGACCCCATTGGCTTGACTGTGCCGTAAAACCTCAACACAAACAAACAAACAAACATACTTTTGGAGCTACAGCCCTTTAAACATTAAAACTATTGAAAATAGCCATTTCTACCATGTAATGGTGTCCGCTCCATAACTCCATAACCGTTTATGATAATTTTAGGAAACTTCACACAAATATAAAGCACAATAAGACAATGCGCAGAACATATGAACCGTAACTCTGATTGTCTACTTTTGGAGTTATTGCATTTTGAACATTGAACAAAGTCATTTCCACCGTGTACTGTCCGCTCTATAAGTTGAAATTGTTAAAGATAATTTCATGAAATCCTTCACAAATGTAAAGCACCATGAAATGACGTTCAGAACATAAAAACCATAACTATAGTTAATCTACTTTAGGAGTTATGACCCTTTGAACATCATAAATATTGAAAAAAAAAGCTATTTCTACCATGTACTGATGTCCGCTCGATAACTCTGATACCTTTCATTATAGTTTCACGAAACTTCACATTAATATAAAGCACCATGAGACAAAGTGCAGAACACATGAACCGTAACTCTGATTTGTCTACTTTTGGAGTTATTGCCCTTTGAACATTGCACATAGCCATTTCCACCATGTACTCATGTCCGCTCAGTAAGTTGAAAACCGTTTGAAATATTTTCAGGAAATTTCTTGCAAATGTACAGCACCATGAGACGACGTGCAGAACATAAAAGCCATAACTCTGGTTAACCTACCTTTGGAGTAACAGCCCTTTAAACATTGTAAAAATTTAAAATAGCCATTTCTACCATGTAACCATGTACTAGTGTCCGCTCTGTAAGTTGGAAACTGTTTGAGATATTTTGATGAAACTTCACACATATTTAAAGCTCTATGATACGACATGCAGAACTCATGAACCGTAACTCTGTTTGCCTATTTTTGGAGATATTTCTCTTTGGACATTGAAAATAGCCATTTCTACCATGTACTTTTGTCCACACTGTAAGTTGAAAACTGTTTTAGATATTTTCATGAAATTTCTTATAAATGTAAAGCACCATAATAGGATATGCAGAACACAAGAACCCTAGCTCTGGTTAACCTACTTTAGGAGTTACTACCCTTTGAACATAGTAAATATTGTAAATGGCATTTTCTAACATGTACTCATGTCAGCTCTGTAAGTTGGAAACCGTTTCAGATATTTTGACAAAAGTTCTCAAAGATGAAAAGCATCATGAGTCGAGGTGCAAAACATAAGAACCCTACATCTGCTTAACCTACTTTGGAGTTATGGCCCTTTGAACATTATAAATAGTGATTTTTGTGTTCGAGATATGGGTAGTTCGAGCCATTGAGGGTTAATCCTGGCGCTAAGCCAGAAAGCAAATGGTGAATAATTAAGGGAAATCTTTTTGATATTCTACATAATAATTGTATGTTGAGTGTACTCATTAGAATCGCCTCGATGAAGCGATTCTAATGAGTACACTCAACATACAATTTCATGATAAAATGACAAAATTTCCCCAAATATTTGTTCTCTTGGAAAAAGTTCCTAGGGACACAAAAACGAGTTCGAATTAGCCATGGTAAACGAGCCATCGGTGTACGAGATAACGAGGTTCTACTGTAGTATATTTACACATTTTCATTGTTTTGTTATTATGAGTCTGCCCACAGTCATTATTTGAAAACCTCTAAGTTCGGTACCAGCACTCAAACTTACATAACATTAGTTTGTTTATATGGTCAGTTTTTTAAACTTTTATCAAACGTTTCCTTTTATAAGTCCTGTTGACACTAGGTTGATATACCTTAAAGGGGAACGCAATGTAAGTTGAAAGTATATCTTGGAGTAAAGTACTTAACAAGCCATTTGTTTTGATGCAAGAGTTTTCAAAATCGGCCTAGAAATAAGGACGTTATGGTGGTTTGAATATATTTAAAATGGCTGTTATGGATGCCGCCATATTGTAGGCTTTGTGACGTCACATAGCCCAAATTAAATATGCAAAACCAAATTATAAAGGATTTTTAAGAATAATTTTGCTACGGATTTTTTTTTATAATCTTTTAATTCTAGTGACAAGCAATCCTTTCCCCAAAATAAACCAACCTTATGAGAATAACTACCTTTATGAAACGAATTTTAATTTTGATGAAACCTCATTAAATATTCAAAATGGCGGCGCCCATTCCACCAATGATGAAATATTCAATTGTCTATAACTTACTTAATTTTCCACCGACTTTTATCAAATTTGTGTCAAAATTCATTGTTTGTAAAGTTCTTTACTTTAAAGCACAACACCTTTTAAGGTTGCGTTCCCCTTTAACGTCTCCGTTGTTATGCATGTTAACGCTAAGCATGATGAGTAAAAATGTCAGCAGATGACGATTCGAAATATTTGTCCTTTTTCCCAGAAAATATGCTTTGACATTTAATGCAAACTGTCTGTCAAGGAGACAATTTGCATGAAATGTCAAAGCATATTTTCTGGGAAAATAAAAAATATCGGTTTGTCGTCTGCTGAATTTGCCCAGAGAGTAGGAAATGTTAAATAAAAATCTAAAAGGGTGCGTTGCATTTGGAAACAAAGAACACACAAAAGAACCAAAATAGGAGGCTCGGTTATATTAAATCTTTTCATATACTGCACTGTAGTTTGCAAGGCTGCATATGACGCCCCCTCCCTACCCACTAACACCGGCTTGAGCGGTATTCTATTTTCAAAGCAATCAGAATGGGTTAAATACTTTTTCTGCTTTGAAGGGTAGTGAAGTGGATTAAATGAACATGTTCTTACAACAATGACAATACATGTACTATGTCAATCATTCGTCAAGTCACTGTCACTTTCTGTGTGTATTTCTTCCTTCAGAAAAGTGGGTGAAACACTTCTATGATCAATTGTGTCTGACTGAGCTATTTTTACATCGTGTAACCACCCTAAAATCTGGTTGGTTTTTCCATAATCACAGTAATTATTGACATGTTTTCTAGACGAAGCAAGAAGATGCACACGCCGATCATTGTCATCTTTGAAACAGTTTGATTCGTTTGGTTTCCACACTTTCAGGTATGGAGGAGCAACAGAATTATGCCTGGTATACGCTGAAAAAGCTCTTTGTCTTCTCAATTTATCCGTACGGTCAGTGTTCATTTGGCTGAGTAAGAAGGAGTTACTTGGTAAAAGGTCTTTAGAAAGTTCATATTCGTCACGTTTTGAATCAAGCTTTGGCTTTGGTATATTTTGAGCGGTTGCCTCAATTTTGTTGTCTTTTTCCGTTTTTCTTACCACATCGGACAGTGCGCTCTTTAATCTTTCACTGTCTGTTTTCGGATAACTTCCTTCCACGTAAGAGCGACCAGTTTCGACACTCTTAAACATTGCAGATTTAATCCTTGGTCGGCATAATTTTTCTGTATTTTTCTCAATCTCTTTGTCCAACTTTTCCATCTGTCTTATATTCTCTTCAGCTCTTTTGAGCTTTGCGCTTTCCACAAGCTGAAGTTTCTTAATGAAAGCTGTGATGTGTGACCTACCGTTGTCAGTGTTTGTGTGCAGAAAATGTTTACGATTTATACTACGTGCTGAATGCTCTCTCCTGAACATGTATATGCCTGCATATGGAACACGTTTGCCGTTATACGTGCTATGTTTTGCTGCACTGCTCGAGTTGGGTCGACTGTGATTTCCGGTTTGGAGCACTTCAGAGGCATCAGTATCTGGCGCGTGTTTAGACGACTTTTCTTGCTGTTTTGGCAGCCCATCAAACTGAACTCTTTTGGAATTAGAACTAGATTTTGTTCTTGTATTTCCGGTCGAAGTCTGGTCACAAGCAGATCTTGGTGTCGTATTGGTCGTATCATGTTCAGCAGTGTCTTTGTTTTTCAGAATACCCTTTACTTCTCTTGATTTTATACTGGATCGTGGGCGATGACTGAAGGACGAAGTGACTCTCATTTCAGGTGGAAGACAAATTCCATTGGGTCGGACTGCGGAGCTTTCCATCGTATTTGGGGATTTCCAGTAAGTGTTGGAAGAATAGCTACTTGCAGAAGTGTAGCTAGATAGTATCATATCTGTTTTCCTTTCGGGGCTGGCCTGTGCCAATCTATGTACAAATAAATTTCCGTTATTTTGTAGGGTTGGGACATTCAGACTTCCATGCGTGTACTGAAGCATCCTGGAAGCAACAGTAATAACAGGAGCAAGAAACGTAATGAAGGCAACCAGATCCTGGAAAAAATATAAATAGATATAAATGGAGAGGTAATGTATGCAAACTACAAGTAAAACTGCCGAATTTAACTTAAATACTTCGAGACCTAATTCCTTATCATACTTGCTTAAATTTAAGCAGAAGTACGCTTTACAGTTTACCAGGGCCCATTTGTTCAAAGTTAACGATGCCGTTAGTTAACGATTCGTTAAAATTTACATCGAGTGATACGCAAATATGCTGAAATTTTTTGCTGAAAAAATGTGTGTAGCTTTTGCTCACATTTTTTCAGCAAAATATCAGAATATTGTATATTGAATCTGCTAAAACAGTTAACGAAATGACCTTTAACGAGCTCGTTAAGCTAACGACGCTTTGAACAACTGGGCCGTGAATGGGCCCAGTGATCCCAAGGAAGATTAAAATAAAAGCTGCACTATGATGAAGTACAAGCGGGGGCATTTACTCCCGTCACACGGAACGTAACATCTGCGGTGGTAAAAATCTATAAAGTTTGTCGCTCCTGAAAGACTGGAAATCGGTGTCTCAGTTTTATTGAGACTCTACACATGACAGCAATGTAGTTTGAAAGGCTGCATACGCCGTCTAGCATTGAAACTCAGTTTTCCAAGATACCAGAATGGGCTCAATGATACCAAGGAAAATAAAGATAAAAACTACACTATGATGCAGTATGGGGAGGTTTGTACTTTTTGAAAATCATATGTCAATTACCAAGCATTCATTACGAAAACACGCCTATTCAAATATATTGATAATTTTACCATCAAAAAATGAAATCTTTCAGATGAAAAACTCTGGTAGTTTGCATGTTTCTGCTCTAAACATAGATTGTGGGTACTTGTTAGAACGGCCTTGGCGATGCGGTTCTAACGAGTAGACACATTCTATGTTTTTGAACAGAAATAAGAAAACTAATGTATATCCTTCTAAACCGCAGTTTTACTATATGAAAGAGGGGGTTAAAGGTGTCAAAACTATATACGTGTGTTTCGTGATGGTTTCAGTTTTACTCTACTCTCAAGTTTACTGTAGATTTAACATGGCCAATTAGTTCTGGAAATAATATTTGGTGAACTTAATAGAGTGCATGCATTTTCGGTATTCTGAAACATGACTGCCAATTTCTGTCACATGGGTTCCATTTTCAGGCGACATAAATCGCACCAAACCATGATGATGCTGTGTTAGTAGAAAATAATTAACACAGCATCTTATTATTTATTGTGATAGACTTAAAGCTTGAACAAAAATAAACATGTTTAAAAAATATAATTAATGCATATAGTTGTACTGTCAATGTTAATTTTATGCAGTTACACATTTTTGAAATAAAATTATGTACGCGCTGCCAGGGACTTCCGATGACGCGCTAGCGTATGCTGACCAACACGACGTTTGTCGGAATAACACTATACAACCATACTTCACTGATGGTTCCAACTTCCAAAGGCAAACTCATTAAGGCGCGTTATATACTTATGAACAATGTACTTGTATTTTATATACATGTACTGTAATATTTTGAAGATGGAAATGAAACTAAATCGCGTATAAAAACAATACTGCGGTTTCCATGTAAGATCACATCTGTTGCTAATAGATATTCTAATGAAATCAAATGACGATTACAAAAAAAAAAAAAAACACACACAAAAAAAAACAACAAAACAAAACAAAACACAAAACAATACTTTCATTTAATTTACTTGGTAAGGTCATTTTGATTCATATAAAATCGCTTTTTTTTCCGCTTCCTGCTATAGTATAAACATATTTTATTGCATCATTTCATGGCAGTGGGGTCGGGCCACAAGTTCTACCAACATTAGTTACGGCCCTCCCCCTACAGAGTTTTATTACAACAATAAACAGGCACATGATAATGACAAATTGAGAGACATTATCTAAATACTTGATATGGAGTGATTGTTTAACAAAATATGGACTCGGAAATAAGTATACAATACATAATTTCAAAAGATAATGGCTAATATGAGGTGATGAGAAAAATAAAATAAGCTTTCCGCTTATCAAACGCCATCTTATTTTGATTGCATCAAATCTATTCCGTCACTGTCCACAGGACATTTGGAAGAGACTGAAGACCTTAAAATTCGGAAGGTGGAATATGAATCTGAAAAAATCGGAACTCTTAGCTGCTGAGACTAAAAGATTCCCAACTGTTTGAAGCCGTATTATAAATAGGTATATAATATACAGGTTTACTTTCTGCCGCGAAACCATTACTTGTCAAAGATAGCTTTTGAGCTATATACATTTCGTGAAGTCGGGCAACCAATTAAATCTGAATGCCTTTGTTAGTCCTTGCTAATTGTTCAAAATATATATAATTTGTTAGTTTTACAAATAGACAGAAAAAAAAGAATACAAAAATATGACAGTTTACCTACAAAACATCTATTGTCCATATTCGGAATTGTACATTCAGACCAAAGATTATTGAGACCAGTAATTTACCGTGCAATAATTGGTAACACTTTTCTTTTAGAGTTGATAACGTCTCTAATTTACTGACGAGAACGATAAGATGGAAAAATGCGGTTGCTTTAAAAAACTGCATTTAAGTAAACGTTAGTAAAAATGACGAACAATCTGAATACAAACATTTTGATAAATAAATCGAAATAAATAAATAACAATAATTAAGTGACAAAGAATCGTACCACTCCAGCAGAACTGAAGGACTTGATATTTTGCACATGTTACTTAATCTATAAATAAAACAGACATACCGACACATACATACATATTTTTACAGTATTTTTTTGCAGCGGCCGAAGCCGTTATGTCTGTCTCGGATTCATAGGCGGTGACAGCAAAAAATTTCGGATAAATATGGATTCTTCTCCGAATAGGTTCACCAGACTAGAATATCGTATTCATTCAACGAATTATTTTGATCATATCCATAGGAGAATTTTCACTTACTTCAACAGTTTCGGTTGTTGACGAGAACATCAACAGGTTGTGATCTTGACCTCGTGATGTTACTTTGGACTGCTAACAAAAGACTGGTTCGTACTAGTGGTAAACAAAGGACTGTAGATGTTTACTCAGGTTGTATGCCCACACCCCCAATCCCTGGTCCCGGCTCATGATTTGTGGCATACAGCCTGAGTAACATCTACAGGCCTTTGTTTACCACTAGTATTTGGCGAAAAAATGAGCACAATACTGATAAACCGCTTAGAGGACTAAGCCTGCCCAGTAAAAGTCTGGTTAGGTAAACTGACCGCACTCGACATGGCCCCAGTGGTTTTACTGGGCTGTTAAACTTCAACACAAACAAACAAACTACCACTAGTAACCAGTCTTCTTGTAAGCAGTCCAAGTCACTCCACGAATCTGATGATGGTTCTCGATGAGAATCGAAGCTGTCACAGTCAGTGAAAATTCTTCTTTGGGTATGATTAAAGAATTCCTTAGCTTAAATATGGATTTTTTAATAAATGAATAAATGCTTTAATAAACATGTATAGCTGTTTGCTATCTGTAAAAATTGGTGCTTTACGAAGTATCTCTAAAACAAATACATCTAGCACTATACTGTAAAAAAAGCATAGAGTTCCTTTCCAACACACACACACACACACACACACACACACACACACACACACACACACACACACACATATATATATTTGTGTGTGTGTGTGTGTGTGTGTGTGTGTGTGTAACAGCCATGTATATATCAACATTTACCTGTGCATCTATTGTGCAGGTTTTCTTGTCTTTGGCTATGCATAAATAAATATACCTGAACGCAACAAGTTTAAGTGTTCAATTCATTGATCTAAATGTAGGTAGGACATTTGGTTTTTACATTTAATGTAAATACATTTATTACGGTCTTATTTTATCTATGGAATGAAACAAACACATTCTGTAACTCTGGACACAAATACGCAAAGGCAATAAAAATGCCACATACAAAGTTTGGAAGTTTTATTTCAAATCATTCAGAAAATTTTCAACAAAGTGCCAGTTTTATTGCCGGCAAACGGGTTTTAACTGTGAAAAACCTTGCTTTAGATCGTGCCGCCTGCCGCTATTGTTTGCAATGTGATGGATGTCCTCAGGGACAAAATCTTTTGGCGTCGATACTGGTATGGTGGTCATAACATCAACAAGCGGAGTTGAGAAGTCGAAGTCGATGTATTAATCAATATGTTGATGCTAAATAAGTAAAAAAAAGTAGTTATCCAGTAAAGGCCACAATCACAAAGTACAGTCTTCTCCAGACACCGAAAGAAGAAATGAGGAATAATATACAGTCGACTCTCGTTATCTCGAATTCCAAGGTACTCTCTGAAACACTTCGAGATATCCGTACCTCGAGATATCAGAGTTGCAGAAGTGAGGAAAACAATATATCGTACAACCACATTTAACAAATGAATATGTAATTTGACTCCTTAAGTTAGAGACATATTGAAAATATTGTGGAAAAGAGGAGAAATTGCTCCCCTCTTTTCCACAATATTTTGTTACCTGTTCTTAGATTTCTATGTTAAAACAGGGACCAGAATTTCACTTCGAGATAAGCGGTTATTCGAGATAAGCGAGGTCGAAATAACGAGAGTCGACTGTATAATATAAGTGAAGATACCCGGGAAATGCCACGATCATGAAGCACAGCCTTCCCGAGGCTCTAAAAGAAGGAGATAAGGGAAAAACGATGACAAAACAAACGCAACATGAGAAACCACCGAGACACACATAAGGAACAACAAAGGAACCTCCTTGGAACGGTCAGTAAAAATACTGCTAGAGGAGGGGAGGATCGGGGAGCTAATCCAGTTTTACTCGCGCGGGTCGAATTATTAAATGATAAAAAAGTATATATACTGTTTCCGTAGTACTCTATGACCAACAGTTAAAACATCCGGTGTAAAACGGTTGTTTCCAAAGTAATTGATGTGTAATATGTAAACACCAGCCAAATTTATACATATAAAATTTTACCAATAAGTAAATAAGATAACAGCCAAAGTAATAAATAAAATAATTAAAAAAAGTATGCTATTTCCAAAGAATCAACAATTAGTATAACAACAGCCAAATAAATAATTGAAACTGACTAATGAACATATGTTGCTTCCATTGTACTGTACAAGTTAAGTAAAACTATTCTAATTTAACGGAATACTAGAGCCGTCTGAGTATGCTTGCATAGTGCTGTATCAACCCTAGTAAATACATAAAGTTATAATGTTCATACTAATGTATCATCGACAAACAAATCAACATCAAAATCAATAAATAAAACTTTTGACGCGAGTGTGTTACATGATTTTTACTGTAATGCCGTAATCAGTAGAACAGATGTTGATGCAAATGTATTACTCCTGTATTAATCTGTATCACCATTAATGTAATAACAGTAAAACTAATAAATCAAAACATTGACGTGTAATATTTCTGTAGTAGTGTATCATAAGTAAATAAATAAATAGCTATCAAAATAATAAATAAAAATGCTTTGAATTTATTATTTCTGCAGCATGTAACATCAATAAGTCAAACAACAGCAAAATAATAAATGCAATTAAAGATTCAGGTAAATTTGTTGTTTCCATTATGCTAATGGACATCAATGTGACACCAATAAGTAACACAATAGTAATTTATTCAAAAACAAGTCGACGTAAGTGTATTATTTCAATGATAATATTTCATTAATAAGTGAAATTACAGGTATATTAATAAATAAAAAAATATTTTCAAAGTGTTTCCAAACAGACTAGTGTTTGCATTTCTCAACTTATTCGATTTGTTAAAGTATTTAGTCATTTGTCTGACTTCAATGCTCGTAACAAAACTTTTATTACCAAACTTCTCCAACAGTAGTATCGGTACAATAAACTTAGGAAAGCTTTTTCTCAGTTTTATTGTCGACACTGCGAATTTATCTTTAATTCCAATACCGGACTAAAACCACTTCTGCTACAAGGCCTAGAATCTGAATTTTGTGGTGATTTTTATGGTGATCACATAGCAAACGTTTATTTTACTACACTGCAGCTAGTGTTAGTGCCGTGTGGCGGCGGTAGAACGTCTCCCCGTACATCACCACAGTGCAGATTATATTCCATTTCCTTTGGGATCGTTGGGCCTATTGTGGTATATTTGAAAGTGGAGTTCTGCTCATGTATACGCTAGAGGGCTTAAGCAGTGTTGCAAATTTCATTACTGCTTATGAAGAGTCTCAATAAAACCGAGACTCCCATTTTCTAATCCGTAGTGTGTTCTTTGTTTCCAAAGGAATCCTTTTGAAGTTTATTTTACTGCACTGCAACTGGTGTTATTGTCGTGTGGCGGCGGTAGAACGTCTCCCCGTACATCACCATAGTGCAGATTATATTTTGTTTCCTTTGGGATCATTGGGCCCATTGTGGTTTATTTGAAAATGGAGTTCTGCTCATGTATACGCTAGAGAGTGTAAGCAGTGTTGCAAACTTCATTACTGCTTATGAAAAGTCTCAATAAAACCGAGACTCCTATTTTCTAATCCGTAGTGTGTTCTTTGTTTCAAAAGGCAGTCTTTTTTACGTTTATTAGTTTAGAAAAATTATGAGAAAACCTGAAATCTCTGATTATTACATAAAAATTGTCATATATTATAAACGAAAGGGGTATAATATTGATATCATAAAACAGTCTGCTTGCTTAGCGGTTAATCCAATCACGATTGACCATTTCGTTACCTCTTTAATTGCACGCCGGTGAGGGTCGGGGTTCAGACTCTATGATGACCCCGATTAAAAAAAACTATTCATTAGATGGTCTAGGCTGGAACTTTTTTATGTCCGTTTCTCGGCTCATCGGGGTTCGACTGTTAGTTTTCTTTTGCTCCAGTATTTCAGTGATGTTGTTTGACAACCCAGGGATCTATGAATGTCTTAATACGTTGTTTCTGTTGAGGTCTCGTCTTTGCTTAATTATAGGCTTTACCTGTGATTTTTCTTTTGCCTGTAATGATTCATGGATGGGTTAGATAACCTCCACAGGGACCGAACAAATATATGTTTTACCACTATGGAAGATAAGGGCGAGGATTGGGATCCCGTAAAGCCAGCTTAAGTACCCCAGTAATTCATTACTGACCGTTCCAAGCCGGTATTTTTGAAGTGGTACTTATTGTTATTTGTTTTGTTATGTTTTACTTTCTATTTTTTTTCTTCTTTAAATAATTATGTACGTTGATTATATTCAGTTAAGTTTGGGTAATAGAGTTCCAATCTTTTTCGGAAAGAGTTGCCAGCTCTACTTGTCTGTATTTATTTGTGTTTCCTTTTGTTGTTGGGTGCTTGATGTGGGTCTGATTTTATCAATTCCTGAGTTTTCTTGTTTACTTTGGATATTCTAAACTAGCTGAAAGAGTTAACATTATCTGTTGTGTGATTTGACAAGAAGACACAGATTGAAGTCTTCTGTTTGTTAGTTAAAGGTTCCATATTCCTTAAAAATAGACATTTTATTATCCAAGAAATGTTTAATAATAATAAGGTTTAATGAATTAATATATGGTATTAATACAATCATAAAATGTGGCACCTGACAGGCTGTAAAATTTCAATTAGTCTTTCATTCTTAAACTGGATAAAAATGAAATGATTTTTTATCGTATCTTTGAATTATCGTTGCTAACATTAATTCAGAGATATGATAAAAATCATTGCATTTTTAATCTAGTTCAATAACTGAAATTTTACGGGCTGTCAGGTGCCACATTTTATGATCGTATTAATACCATATATCAATTTATTAAACCTTTCTTGGATAAAAATGTCTGTTGTTTAGGAATATGGAGCCTTTAAATTTAGATGTGGGTGTAAAAATACATGCATTACAATAAAATTCGACTGTCTATATGCTACAGTAACGTATGCTACACTTTGGACTGTCTAAAAGTGTTCTTATTAGTGGGGCGGTCTTTATATTGAAACTATTGAGGACTGGCCAAAGCTGTTCTTAATAGCGGAGCAGTCTAAATGAAGGAATTATATTTTAATTTTATATTTCTTCGATATTAATAGACACCTGGCGTTATAAGATACTAGGTACTCGTATATCAGGAAGAACGTGTACTGTAATGGAAACGAAAGGACGAATAGATTGAATGTCCATCACATCCAAATTTATGAAACTTTTGTTTAGGAAAGCTCAATATGTAATACTAACTATTGATAATCTTGGGTTTGAGAAAAGCTGAGCGCAGTACTTTCAAGCAGTTAAATTGCAAAACGTATCAGTGCGAAATCATTTATCATGATATACTTTTTCATTTTCATCTGTGAAAGAACTAATAATAATCTTTTTAAGATCTGGTTTCATCTCTTGTTTTATGTTAACATTTATATTTGTCATAAAGGCAATTGTAATTTCGTATTTTGTTTATTGCATATTTGGATGTATGTAGTGTTCGAAGTTGTAATGTTTTGCAGAAAATTAAGATTAGGACGCATCCTATTTGGACATTGGTCAGCCATATTATTTTGATTCTTGTCGCGATGGTTGTGTAATGTAGGCATCATCTTAATTACTTAGGTTTTTAAGTATTTTGCTGGATATTATTTGTGCTATAAAAGGGGTTGCGATATCTTGGTTTATATATTAATTGAACTTTGGTATGCAGGTGTGTTGTTGTCTAAATTTAAACGTGTTTATACTATTGCAGATGGCTAATAAAATTTTTGTTTTTCAATTTAAGTTAACCAGGTAATTTACTCCTCAGGCCCAATAAGCTTACCAAGTTTCAAGTACTTTGCTCACATAGTTATCTAGATATCTTGTTGACAAGAAAAGTGTGTCGGATGGACAAAGGACATGACGGACGAACAATCCAAAAACAATATGTCCATCTCCCTCCAACTTTTGAAGTTGGTGGCATAAAAATATCGATGTAAATGTATTCTTTATATACTACTGTATGCATAAAACAGTAGATCAACAGAACCTGAAGAGGTCGTTTTCTGAGGATTATCTGGACCTTTGTTCTGAGCGTATGGCCCGAAGACATATTTTTGCAATTACATACATTACGTACATGTAACTACCAACGTGTGCTATAAGCTATAGACTACCTGGAAGTGAGTGTCGGTTCTCTCAATATCTGCTTGGTTTGCTTAATAGCGACAAGTACACTGTAATTTGTCTGTGCTGATATGCTGACCAATTTAGATATATTGTATAAATCTGACACTTTATGCGATATTGTCAGATGATAGCCATTATGTACATATTTAGGTATATGGCGTGTGTTCTGGAAATAAAGTTATCTTATACGATCAGTTACACTTACACGTTTGTTTAGCGGTTTCTTTAGTACAGGGTATTTTTAGCTCACCTGAGCTATGCTCAGGATGAGCTATTATGATCACTTTCCGTCCGTGCGTCCGTCCGTCCGTTAACATTTTCAAACGACTTCTCCTCCGAAGCCGCTGAGCCAAGTTAGCTCAAATTTCATATGAAGCCTCCTTAAGGTGGGGGAACGAAAGATTGCTAAAATGGTCGCGGTCCGTCGACAAGATGGCCGCCATGCCCATATATAGTAAAAACCTTTAAAAATCTTCTTCTCCATAACCGAGGAAGCCTTGGGGTTGAATCTTTGCAAGACTCATCGGGGACGGGAGGTCAACCAAAATTGCTAAAAGAATTGTCGTACGTTGACGTTTGACGTTTTTACAGCAAGGTCAAGTTCGCTTCCCTATGCATTTGAATAGGAAAATTGTTGAGAATTTCAAACCTCTGAAGCCTCTGAGCCAATTTTGTTCAAATTCCATATGGAGCCACCTTAGGGTGAGGAAACAAAAGATTGCTAAAATTGTCGCGGTCCGTTGACCAAGATGGCCACCATGCCCATATATGGTAAAACCTTTAAAAATCTTCTTCTCCAGAACCGAGAATGCCTTGGGGCTGAATCTTTGCATCGGGGACAAGAGGTCTACCAAAGTTGCTTAAGAGTTGTCGTACGTTGACATTTGACCTTTTTACGGCAGGGTCAAGGTTTTTTTCCCTATGCATTTGTATGAGCCCCATACATTTGAATAGGAAAATTGTTGAGGATTTTAAATTCCTTCTTCTCTGAAGCCACTGAGACAAATTTGCTCAAATTTCATATTGAGCCTTCTTAAGTCGGGGGAACGAAAGATTGCTAAAATGGTCGCGGTTCATTGACCAAAATGGCCGCCATGACCATATATGGTAAACCCTTTAAAAATCTTCTTCTCCAGAACTGAGGATGCCTTGGGGCTGAATCTGTGCACAAATCATCAGGGACAGGAGATCTACCAAAATTGCTAAAAAGATTGCCGTACGTTGACATTTGACCTTTTTACGGCAAGGTCAAATTTGTTTCCCTATGCATTTGTATGAGCCCCATAAAATTTGTATGGGAAAATTGTTGAGAATTTCAGACGACTTCTCCTCTGAAGCCACTGAGCCAAATTTGCTCTGATTTTTAACTCACCTGAGCATGAAGTGCTCATGGTGAGCTTTTGTGGTCAGTCAATGTCCGTCGTCCATCATGGGTCGTGCGTCATGCGGCGTGAACAATTGCTTTAAAAGCCTACTCTTCCTACGCCCCTGGGCCAATTGACTCGATACTTGGTAGGAAGCATCAGGGTGACTTGTAGATCAAAAATAGCTAAAATCGTTCCGATCGGAAATGCAAGATGGCCGCCATGGCCGCCATCTTGAAAATCTATTTTTCGCTTCTTCTCCTGAACCGAAAGGCCAAACTTGCTAGGAAGCATCAGGGGGACTTGTAGATCAAATATAGCTAAAATCGTGTCAGTCGATAATCCAAGATGGCCACCATAGCAGCCATCTTGAAAATCTATTTTTCGCTTCTATTCCTAAACCCTAAAGCCAATTGACTCCAAACTGGTTAGGAAGCATTGGGGTGACTTATAAATCAAAAATAGCTAAAATCGTGCCGATTGGAAATCCAAAATGGCCGCCATGGCAGCCATCTTGAAAATCTATTTTTCGCTTCTTCTCCTGAACCAAAAGCCAGCTGTCTCCAAATTTGCTAGGAAGCATCGGGATGACTTGTAGATCAAAAATAGCTAAAATCGTGCCAATTAGAAATCCAAGATGGCCGCCATGTCAGCCATTTTGAAAAGCTATTTTTCGCTTCTTCTCCTAAACCTAAAAGTCATTTGACTCGAAACTTAGTAGGAAGCATCAGGGTGACTTGTAGATCAAAAATAGCTATAGTCGTTCCAATCGGAAATCAAAGATGGCCGCCATCTTGAAAATCTATTTTTCGCTTTTTCTACTGCACCGAAATGCCAGTTGACTCGAAAGTTGGTAGGAGGCATTGGGGTGACTTGGTTTACTTGTGACGTTTTGAAAATTTCAGCATTTTAACCTTGTAAGCAAGATATTTCAAAAAACTGTTTAAGCCATTGCCTTGTCATAAGAGTACTGGAAAAATGTTGCATGCCATCTGCATATCTGCAGTGGCGGTTTCACTCACTCAGGTGAGCGAATTGTGGCCCGTGGACCTCTTGT
Source organism: Anodontia alba (assembly GCA_964016985.1). Classification (NCBI taxonomy): domain Eukaryota; kingdom Metazoa; phylum Mollusca; class Bivalvia; order Lucinida; family Lucinidae; genus Anodontia; species Anodontia alba. The sequence goes on along the minus strand of OZ024821.1, from coordinate 68,669,660 downwards.
ATTTATTTAGGGCTAGATTTATATTAGGGATATCGGATCGTTAAGGATTTGGCAATATAGGTTATTATAATTTATTTAAGAATATTTGCAAAATCCAGTTTGGGGTTGAGGGATACTTTTTTTAACTACTTTCGGATACGGGATATTGGAATTCATCCCCATTTTCACTGCCTTGCCTTATTGTCGGACAATTATGTATGTTACATTTTGAATAACTCGCAGTGCATATGTATTTATAAATGCATAAACATAGTTACCTTAACTTGTTTGCAGACATAATTTCGAACACATAAGCCAAATAAGAAAATAATAATCACGATCAGCTGAACAGTGTTATTTTTTCAAGTAAGTCGCTATATCTCAGATGAAATATTCTCGTTTCTTTATAAAATATGATAGATAAGGAGAAAAAAAAGCTATAATCAATAGTTCAATATAGACCTATAGTATGTTAGTTTAAATTGACGATGATTTCTCAAGGACTTATACTGATTTGATACTAAACAAATATTGAAATTTAAAGAATTTGTGTTTGAATGAGGATATGGATATCTAATACCGTTTAAGGTGAATGGATGCACTTTCAGGGGGAGGCAACTGCCAAAAATGTTTTGCTTCCCTTCTGAAAATATGTCCTCTCTAAAAAGAAGAATTTACTCCCACTAGGAGCAAATTTATTCCTTTTAGATTAGACTCCTTGTCAGAAAGATTTTAATGTGCAGGATAGTAAACAGGAAGTCACGAAAATTATTCCCGTGTAACATTGACGGGAATTCTACCACGTGCATCAAGTCCAATTAATATGGCCGTGCCGGTGAAAACAAACAAAAAAAAAAAAAACAAAAAAAAAAGGCTGATCAGGGTCCTCGTTGTCTTCTTACAGGACCATTAGATATTGTTGAAAGACGGTGACATCGCAAGGGAGGGAAAATGCCCTGATGTAATTGTGTGGATGTTGAAGAAATGTTTAACTAGAGCGAAACTCCCCCGATGTTTGTTTGTTTGTGTTGAGGTTTTACGGCTGGTCAACCCAATGGGGTCATGTAGAGCGCGGTCAGTTTACCTAACCACACTTTTACTGGGCAGGTTTAGTCCTCCAAGTGGTTAACCAGTATTGTGCACATTCTTTTGCTAGAAACTGACAACTGCCTTTCTTAAATCAGCGGAAGGGAAAGAATGATCGTAGAAAATATTTCATGCTCAATCTCCACGACAGGAAGTTGCCGACCTGGCGGGGATCGAACCGCCACTTCCTGATCAGCAGTCGGACGCGCATCCGAGTAAGCCACCGAGGCCGGCTCCCCTTGATGTAACTGTGCGAATGTTGAAGAAATGTATAAACGGAGGGAAAAGAGTCTTGATGTAATTGTGCTGATGTTAAAGAAATGTTTGAATGGAGGGGAAATGCTCTGATGTGATTGTGCGAATGTTGAAGAAAATGTAGAAACAGAAAGGGAAATGCCCTGATGGAAAATTCGCTGGTGTTACTTTGCGAATGTTGAAGAAATGATCAAACGGAGGAAAATCCCCTGATGTGACTGTGCGAATGTTGAAGAAATGTACAAACGGGCGGACAATGCCCTTATGTGACTGTGCGAATGTTGAAGAAATGTACAAACGGAGAGAAAATGCCCTGTTGTTTCTTTGCGAATGTTAAAGGAATGCAAAACGGACGGAAAATGCCCTGATGTGACTGTGCGAATGTTGAAGAAATGTACAAACGGACGGAAAATGCCCTTATGTGACTGTGCGAATGTCGAAGAAATGTACAAACGGAGGGAAAATGCCCTGATGTTTCTTTGTGAATGTTAAAGGAATGCAAAACGGAGGGAAAATGCCCTGATGTGACTGTGCGAATGTTGAAGAAATGTACAAACGGAGGGAAAATGCCCTGATATTACTTTGCGAATGTTAAAGAAATATATAAACGGGAGGTAAATGCCCTAAAGTAATTGTGCGGATGTTGAAGAAATGTATAAACGAAAGGCAAAAGCCATGGTGTTATTGTGCGGATGTTGAAGAAATGTATCAACGGAGGGAAGATGCTCTGATGTGACTATGCGAATGTTGAAGAAATGTATAAACGGAGGAGAAATGCCCTGATGATATTTTGTGGATATTGAAGAAAATGCACTGATGTTACTGCGCGGATGTTGAAGAACTGCATCAACGGAGGGGAAATGCCCTGATGTTAGTGCGCGGATGTTGAAGAAATGTATAAACGGAAGGGAAATGCCCTGATGTTATTGCTCGGATGTTGAAGAGATATATCAACGGAGGGGAAATGCCCTGATGTTACTGCACGGATGTTGAAGAAATATTTCAAGGTAAGGGAAATGCCCTGATGTTACTTTGCGGATGTTGAAGAAATGTATAAACGGTGATAAAATCCCTGATGTTACTTTGCGGATGTTGCAAAAATGTATAAACGGAGGAGAAATGCTCTGCTGTTACTTTGCGGATGTTGAAGAAATGTATAAACGGGGGGGAAAGGCCCTGATGTTACTGCGCGGATGTTGAAGAAACGTTTATAACTTTTTCAGCAGTGATTTATTGAGATTTATCAGTGAATTATAATCTTTAAGTCACCGAGTGAACTATTTCATTTCGAACGTTTTGACGTCATAGTTGCTCGGCGACGTTTCTGACGTTGTTGGTACGACAGTTTTACTTCTCGAATCAACAATAACAATAGTTGATGTTTTGCGGAAAATTTGATAAAATCATGGAAATCAGACTGCAATTTTCACGTCCAGTTGGCGCGTTTGAGGAAAGACCTGCAGCACAAATATAAATTAGATTTTCTTGATAATCTAGTTCTAACTTTCGTGACATTGTTATGTCTGTATTTCAAGCACATGATGATTTTTGCATTGAAGAGAAAACAAGATTTTCAAACTAAACCACACCTCCTGAAATTCATGCACTGACTGGAACTATTTTGGTAGGAAATCATAACGGCTGAATGTGAGAATTCAAATGTTAAACACGAATGAAATGTAACAAACAGTTTATTTTTCTTGTTTTGATCGATTACGAAAAAATAATTCACTCGTGTTCTAAGGTTTGCTTGTAACCCCACCCCCCCCCCCCCCCACACCCCCGCCAAAAAAAAAAACAAAAAAACTCATTCGCTTCGCTCACTCGTCTTTCTTTTATGCGCAAGCCTTAGAACACTAGTGAAATATTTCTCCGTAATCGATCAATACAGCCAGATAAAAGGGAAATGTCCTGACAATACTACGCGGATGTTGAAGAAATATATCAACGGAGGGAAGATGCTCTGATGTGACTATGCGAATGTTGAAGAAATGTATAAACGGAGGAGAAATGCCCTGATGATATTTTGTGGATATTGAAGAAAATCCGCTGTGAAAGAACGGATGTGCGGGATGATCTGATTCTGAGTATTTTGCATTATGCTTGAAGACACCTTTTCGTTAGACGTGCTCATATTATATCGACATGTTTCGTTAGTATCATTTTTGTCTATTTGGGTTGATTACAAAAAAAAAAAAAAAAAAAATGAAAACTGCCTTATCATAGACCTACGCTTTATTAGTAAAGACCGTATACTTACAACTGTTCAATAAAAACGCCTTGTTACCGACACGTTATCAATCTTCTGACACAAAATAGCCGATTTTAAAAACAGGTATAAAACAGTAGAATAGCAGTATGGCTTATGTTAGAGGTTCCGTCCCATATACACGGTTTTATTTATCTATTTTTTTTTTTTTTCAGAAAAAAAAAATGCTTGAGAATCGCAGGATTCCGAAAGTATGAGGAAGTCCACGTGATGAGGTAGTCCCTTATCTCAAATTCAAGCCAGAAAGACGCAGACAAGCCTACGTATTCACGCAGTCTGATCAGGGGAATACGTCGCAGAAGGGTTTTAGTTCTCCACCAATAGAATGTAGTAGTGAACAGAGAAGGCCCAGCTGTCCGCATATGTCACAAACGCTCATTTCCCTCGCAACGCATATACATGTGTATACATTTTTATGACATGCAAAGCAGTGAGCACCTCTAAAAGTTTTGAATGGTTCTGATGAAATAATACACAAACATCAACATTACCAGTTGTTCCTCTGGCTTCAGTTTTACTTCTTAAGTAAATCGGTTATTTCTCAGTCTCAGTCATTCAAATCCTTTAAAATTTAAATACACGTTCCCCAGCCCGATCTGAATTGTGCTATATAATTTTGACCCCCTTAAACCCCACTTTTATATTGTAAAACTGGGGTTTAAAGGGTAATACATTATTTTTCTTATTTCTGCTCAAAAACATAGATTGTGGGTACTCGTTAGAACCGCCTCGGCGAGGCGGTTCTAACGAGTACCCACATTCTATGTTTTGAGCAGAAATAAAAAAAAAATCAGAATTTTTTTATCTGAAACTTTCAGTTTTGGGTGGTGAAATTTTCAATATGTTTGAATACGCTTGTTTTTGTAATGGTATGTTTATTAGCTCGTCCCAGCCGAAGGCTTGTGAGGTGAGCTTATATTATAGCCTTGGTCCGTTGTCCGTCGTCTGTCGTCCGTCATTTGTCGTCGTTCACACTTTGAAACAAGAATTTCTTTAAGACCAGTTGGCCAATCTGAATCAAACTTGATACGTAGCATTGTTAGGATGGGGGACTGGCTGCATATTGGTTTGAGGCAGAACCTTCCAAAACTCTGGTTGCAAAGGCAACCAACGGTGTCTACAACTTTTCTCGGCCATTTTTGATCGGATATTCCTCAAACCTGCAGGTAATCTTAACAGGCATAAAGTTACGAACTATCTCTTCATACGACAACACCCTCAATTGAGTATTACGTGTCGGGTTCCCCGCAACATGCGATAAAAGTAAAGAGTTAAAAACAAAGCGGACAGTGAGAACAGGATAAAAATGTATAGTGTTAATGTATTATACAGTAGAAACAAGAAAAAGTGAGGATAAAAACAGTGGTGTTTAGATTTATGGTCTGTAGTGGTACTCCTGACTGACAGTCAATTTGAAGCTGTCAAGATTCGTCAGGGTCGCAGTGCTGGCCGAAAGTTCTTCCACTGTACCACTGCCAATGGGAAGAATGAGTATTTGTAATAATCAGTTCTTACATATAGTTGCCTGAATGCCAATGAGTGGATTGTCCTAGAGTAACGATTGAAGGGGATGACGTATGTAGGGAGTGGGATAGCAACGTGACCATGGACTATCTTGTAGAAAAGGACCAGTCGTGAGCCAGCACGCCGTTGTTCAAGAGTGCCGCCAGCCCAGTCTTCCCAGCATGTCTGAAACACTAGAGTAGGGAGAGTAATCACTCAAGACCCATCGAGCCGCTCGTCTCTGGACCATCTCGATCCTCTGGATATCTTCCTGGATATGAGGGTCCCAGACTGGTGCAGCATATTCCAGCTAGGGGCGAACAATAGCTTTATAAGCTATCTCCCTAAGTTCGGGGCTTTTGGCCTTAAGGTTCCTTCGTAAGAACCTAAGGGATTTGTTGGCACTGTTTGTAATTCTTGCTATATGGGGCTTCCAGGACAGGTCACTAGCAATGTCCACACCCAGGTACCTGGCAGAGGGCACAGCCTCAAGTGTTTGGCCATGTAGGGTATACTAGGTTGGGATAGGCGTTCTTGCTCTTGTTACTCGAATGACCTGGCACTTACCTGGATTAAACTCCATATTCCAGTCGAGTTCCCATTCTTGGAGGGTGTTGAGGTCATCCTGTAGTTGTTTTGATTCAGCAGGCTTTTTAATGGCAAGGTAAGCAGCCATGTCGTCGGCGAAGTCTTACCTGGGACTTAACCTTTTCAGGCAGGTCATTTATGTAGACCAGGAAGAGGATTGGCCCGAGGACAGATCCCTGTGGGACACCTGATGTTACTTGTACTTCCTCAGAACAATCCCCCTCAAGGACCACAGTCTGTGACCTGCCATTAAGGAAAGCCTTGATCCAAGACAAGGTTCTACCACGGATACCGTAGCCATATAGCTTATAAATAAGTTTCTCATGGTTCACCTTGTCAAATGCTTTGCTGAAATCCAGCAATATTCTTAAAAATGGGCGAAACATTAGCCTTTAACCAGTCAGAAGGCAGAGAACCTTCCGTTAGGGACTTCGAGAACATGACTTGCAAGATGGGAGTGACCTCACGGCAGAGTTTCAGGAGAAGTAGGGGTCTGATGTGGTCAGGCCCCGGTGCTTTGTCGGGTTTTAGGCTTTGCAGCAATTTCATGATGCCGTTTACTGAAATGTCAATGTCTGTTATGCTTGTGTACTTATTTCTGGCTTCAGGAAGGACATTTTCTGAGATGTAGTGACCTGATTCTTGAAGGTCTTGGACTTTCTGCTGAGAGAGCTGTTTAAGGGTTAGGGGGGACTGGGGTGATCACCGATTGGAATTGGCTATTAAGTATATTGGCCTTCTGAGCATTATCGGTGTGCAACTGTTCGTCCTTCTTGAGGGGTGAGCTGCCTTGGGAATCTTGCCTGCAGTTCTTAAGGAAGGAGAAAAGCTTTTTAGTATTTGGGTGGGGATCATTTGAGTCCTGAGTTTCATCAGTAATGCCAACCAGGCTTTTAAGATATGAGTTGTATGATGTTTTGGTCATACGAACGAATTTGAATTTAAGCCAGATCAGGAGAAGATTTCACATAAGCTATAATTAGCTTGTTATCTGATCCTTTATGTCATTTTTGTATGTTTGTGTTGTATATATTATATTCAATAAACTATTGTTTAAACCAAGCCAGATCAGAATACTTACTTCAGAGTTATATGCCATTTAGTTAAGAAATAATTCCCCATGCGGTTATACATGGAAACAAAAACGTCTCTAGGAAAAGTAGACCGATCTTAATCAAACTTGATTTGTAGCATTGTTGGGATGGAGGATTAAACGATGTCGCCAACTTTTCTCGGCTATTTTTATCGGATCCTCTTCAAACTTGCAGGTAACCAGGAAAGGCACAAAGTCTCATACGAGTTCGAATTTCAGTCAGATGAGATTACTCACTTCAGTTATGTGCCCTGTAGTTGAGAAAACACACCCCATATGGTTATACTTAGAAACACGAACATCTTTAAGACTAGTGGGAAAATCTGAATCAAGCTTGATATGTAGCATTGCTGGGATAGAGAATTGATTGCATATTGGTTTGAGGCAAGTCCTTCCAAAACTCAGGTTGCTGAGGCAACCGAAGTGTCCTATTTGACTTATAATGACATCAAACGGTGTCTCCAAATTTTCTTGGCCGTTTTGATAGAAGCTTCTTCAACTTTGCAGGTAACCGAGACAGGCATAAGTCTCGAATGAGTTCGAATTTCAGCCAGATCAGACTATCACTTCAGAGTTAAATGCCTTTGAAATTCCCCATATGGTTATAATGATAAAACACTGTCCCCAGCTTTTCTTGGCCACTTTATCAGCCAGAACAAACCACTCACTTTCGAGTTATGTGCCCTTGAGTTAAGAAATAATTCCCCATATGAGTACACATTGAAACAAGAATATCTCTAAGATCAGTAGGCCAATCTGAATCAAACTTGATATGTAGTATTCTTGGGATAGGGGATTGATTGCGTATTGGTTTAAGGCAGCTCTTTCCAAAACTGGTTGCTAAGACAAACGAAAGGTCCCATTTACTTATACGGGGAAAACTGTGTCTCCCGCTTTTCTCGGCTATTTTTGATCGGATATTCATCAAACTTGCAGGTTACCAGGACAGGCATATAGTCTCGAACGAGTCTGAATTCAACCACATTAGACTATCACTTCAGAGTTATGTGCCCTTGAAATTCCCCATACAGTTGTAATGATAAAAACTCTGTCTCCAGTTTTTCTTGGCCATTTTAATCTGATCTTCAGCTTACGTCCAGGTAGGTCGGACTGTAATAAAATCTCAACTGATGTGAGTTCTGTCAAGATCGGACCACTCACTTAAGTGTCACATACCCTGGGACATATAGAAAAAGGATGTCTACAGCTTTTCTTGGAATTAGGATGTAAAATAGGATGGAAAAACTCCTTTTTTTGTTCTTGTTGTTCAGTCGGGCTTGTAGTTCCAGCGTTATGCCTCTTTTGACGGACATTTCAATGGAATATTGTTAGTTAGATGTCAGCTAGAGAAAAGTGTTTGAGTTATAACTTTGACACTTGGTATGCTATTTGGAGATATGTAGCCTACCTGATCAACTTTTAAAAAATAATCCTATTTTTTCGGAGTTATGGCCCTTGTAAAAACTGATAATGAAATCTTGTCTGCAAGATATCTTAAAAACTATTTTGAAACTGGATGTGCTTATTGGGGACGAAGGGTAGATTACTAAATAACTTTTGAAACAAAATCGAAGTCTTTTCAGGGATTATACCCATTGTAATATAATGATAGTGGAATATTGAATTACGAAAACACGCCTATTTAAAAAAATATATAGAAAATTTCACCTCCAAAAACTGAAAAATTTTCAGATAAAAACTCTGATATTTTTCATATTTCTGCTCAAAACATAGATTGTGGATACTCGTTAGAACCGCGAGGCGGTTCTAACGAGTACCGACAATCTGTGTTTTTGAGCAAAAATAAGAAATATAATGTATATTCCTGTCAAGTAGCATATGAGACAGGGCTACCAAGTCTCTCAATATTCAAAGAGACCAGCTGGTTAGTGTGGCTATCTTCTGAAACCTGTTTATTGGCTTTGAAAGTAACAGTGAAATGTATATTTTGGTCTCTGTCAGTTAGCATACATGCACAAAAAGGTACTTTTTGCTCTTTTTCAATACTTGTCGTGCTTTGATCAGCCTGTTCATGTACATGTACATTGATACATGACAAAACAAATCCCTTTTCACACAAACGAACGTTTTTATCAAACTGCATCACCTTTGCGCATCTGGCAAAATTATGAGCATATCAGGATGACATTAATTGTTTATCTAAGCAGCATTCTAATCTTGCTGGCAGACAAAATCTTGACCAGTCAGAACAGGGGCATCACTAACCATCTAAGATTATACTTCATAGCCCTCTTCGTATATGCCACTTGCCCTGTAAAGCCCAGTGTTACTACATAAAAGTGGGGTATAAGGGGGTCAACATTATATAGGCGTGTTTTCGTGATGTGTCAGCAAGGTATCCCGAAAACTATTTGAACTAGAAAGGGCGTTGTAACTTGGTGTGCTTATTGGGGATGATGAGTAGATTACCTGATTACTTTAAAAAAAAATCTGAGTAATTTTACAAACATACTTTAAGTTTCAGAGCTATTTGCCCTTAATCTTAGAGAAAACTTTCCCATATAGTTTTATTTGGGAAAGCAGTGTCTCAAACTTTTCTCAGCCATTTTAGTTCACCTTAGAAGGGTCTTAACGCCTACATTACATCAAAGACGACGGTCGGCCGACAATGCATGTATATTGTGCTGTCGATCGTTTAATCAGGCGGCATATTACATCGAAAGTATACATCGTCAGTGGCCTCTGGTAACATCAAGGCTTTCAGCATCCGATATCGGACGGCTGACGACTGATACACTCGGCAAATAGTTGCATATTTAAATAGCCACATCGAGCAATTCATGTTGGAGTTAAAATAAAAGCCCGTATTGCAACTTTTGAGTCTTAGATCAAGTGAAACAGCTAGCCAGATAGGGCTTCTTTGACTCAGGTGAGCGATCGTTGCCCATTGGGCTACTTGTTAGCTCATCTGAGCACGAAGTGCTCAGGGTGAGCTATTGTGATCGGTCAATGGCCGTCGTCCGTCGTGCGTCGTCAACAATTGCTTTAAAGGCCTACTCCTCCTACACCCCTGGGCCAGTAGACTCGAAACTTGGTAGGAAGCATCGGGGTGACTTGTAGATCAAAAATAGCTACAATCGTTTCGATCGGAAATCCAAGATGGCAGCCAAAAATCTATTTTTCGCTTCTTCTCCTGAACCAAAGGGTCAGTTGACTCGAAACTTGGTAGGAAGAATCGGGGTGACATTTAGATCAAAAATAGCTAAAATCCCCACGGCGGCCATCTTGAAAATATGTTTTTCGCTTCTTCTCCTGAACCAAAAGGCCAGATGACTCGAAACTTGGAAAAAAGCATCGGGGGAACTTGTAGATCAAAAATAACTAAAATCGTTCCGCCATGGCGGCCATCTTGAAAATCTACTTTTCGCTTCTTCTCCTGACTCAAAAGGCCAACTGACTCAAAACTTGGTAGGAAGCATCAGGAAGACTTGTAGATCAAAAATAGATAAAATTTTTCCGATCGGAAATCCAAGATGGCCATCTTGAAAATTTATTTTTCTCTTCTTCTCATGAACCGAAAGGCCAACTGACTCGAAACTTGGTAAGAGGCATCGGGGTGACATGTAGATCAAAACATAGCTAGAATCGTTCCGATCGGAAATCCAAGATGGCCGCCATCTTGAAAATCTATTTTTCTCTTCTTCTCCTGAACCGAAAGGCCATTTGACTCGAAACTTAGTACCAAGCATCGAGGTGACTAATATATCAAAAATAGCTAAAATCGTTTCGATCGGAAATCCAAGATGGCCGCCATGGCTGCCATCTTGAAAATATATTTTTCGCTTCTTCTCCTGAACCGAAAGGCGAATTGACTCGAAACTTGGTAGAAAGCATCGGGGTGACTTATAGATCAAAAATAGCTAAAATCGTTCCTATGGGAAATCCAAGATGGCCGCAATGGCGGCCATCTTGAAAATCTATTTTTCGCTTCTTCTCCTGAACCGAAAGGCCAACTGACTCCAACCTGGCTAGGAAGCTTTTGGGTGATTGTTATAGCTAAATTTTTTCCGATCGGAAATCCAAGATGGCCACCATGGCGGCCATCTTGAAATCTATTTTTTTGCTTCTTCTCCTGAACCGAAAGGCCAACTGACTCGAACTTGGTAGGAAGCATAGGGGTAACTTGTAGATAAAAAAAGTAAAATTATTCTGATTGGAAATCAGATTGGGTATTGGTCAGCGTGTTCAATGTAATAATATCAAATATTTGATGCCGTCGAACCTGTCGCCCAGCAAGAGAAAAGAGACAGAAGTAAACAAACTCTAAACGAAAACCGTAATGTTCAGTATGTGTATGATAGTGGTTGTGGTGGTGAATTGGGTGTGGGTATGGGAGGCCGGGATGGCATGCGGAGAGATAGCTTTCGATAAAGGGTATAGTAGAGGCGCGCGTTTGAATGACCCTCTTTATCAGACCTGGAAGTATATAAAAATAATTTTTTTGCAGATGCTTACTGTCAGAAGAAGGAATGTCATAGTTACATGTCATAGTAAATAAGCTATTTTTATATCCAGCCACACGACAGTGGCGCAGTATTGTGTCCGTCCGGCTGTCGTACATCCGTCCGTCTGTCGTCCGTCCGCATGTGCGTTTCCGGGTGATAACGTGGGTAAATGTCAGTTGATTTTCACTAAATTCGGTATCTGCATTGATATTGTGAAAATCCGGTTTGCGATAGCAAAAGGGCAAATTTCGTAAGTTTTTGACAGACTGACCTACTCTCCACATGATAGTGGCGAGATTTCATTATTTCACGGTTTTCATTATATATTATTTTGCAGTTTTAGGCATACGAACGGCCTTCTTACTTTTCAAAGAATTATTGAATGGCCCAGTTTCTTTGATATCAAAAATCACACCTAAAGAACAGCGGGAAAAAATAAGAAATATTTCTGCAAACCTTATCTCGAGAACCTTATTGCAGTGTATAATAGAATAGAAGAGGTACAGAATACAGTCACTGAACATAGCCTACCAAGGACCCACATTACGAAAACACGCCTATTCATATATATAGAAAATTTCACCTCCAAAAACTGAAAATTTTCAGATAAAAAAATCTGATATTTTTCATATTTTTCTCTAAAACATAGACTGTGGGTACTCGTTAGAACCGCCTCGACGAGGCGGTTCTAACGAGTACCCACAATCTATATTTTGAGCAGAAATAAGAAAAATAATGTATACCCCTGTAAACTATATAAAAGTGGGGTTTAAGGGGGTCAACATCATGTAGGCTTGTTTTCGTGATGAAGAGGAAAAGCAAACCAACCATGACAAACAGTACAAGCCGCAAACCAAAGGAAAGCAACCTGTTGTACTCTACTTTCACTTGTCTCACTGGAAAATGGGGTATCCCAGTAAGCATTCTACATAAATCTATAGCGGGCCGTTATCGGCCCGTCAGGGTAGCTGACGGGCCGATAACGGCCCGCTATAGATTTATCTAGAATGCTAGCTGGGATATTTCTGGGAATCAGTTTGACATATGAACTGGTCTATAATTTGATTTGGTAACATATAGGAATGAGGCGCGTCACACGTACATACCAAAATCTGTCAATATACCCCAATCTCATGAGTCCTAATTCAGCCTTGGCATTTGCTAGAGCGCAATCCTGTCGCGTTACAAAGGCTTTCTAACGCAATGAGAGAGAGAGAGAGAGAGAGAGAGAGAGAGAGAGAGAGAGAGAGAGAGATTACAATGAAAGACCAATCGTATTATTAACACTAAAAGCGATTAAGCAAATTTGCAGCAGACGACATTCTAAAATTGGTTCTGATATTTTTCTGCGAAAATTTTCAGAGAAAATAAGACTTGACATTTCATGAAAATCTTCTTCCATGCAGAAAAAAAGAAAGAAAACATATCAATGTGTCGTCTGCTTTAGTTGTGACAGGTGCTTTAAAGTGTTTATCATTAAATTTTATACTTACGGGACTTCTTTTTTTAAATGTAGCTTTGGTAACTAATCACAAATGAAATTTCCATTATACATATTGTTGTTCACAAAATAGTTATTTTGCGTTCAGTAAGTACATGTATGCTTATGTGCATACTATATTTTTGTCTGCGATATATGTCTTTCTTAAGTCATTACATTACACGGAGTGAAAAATGAATTTTAAATTAGTTCAATTATTTTTACAATAAGTACAGTGTATTTGCTTTTTTAAGATAAAAGAAAACTTCAAGGCCGCCATTGAAAATCTGGGACTTGTACTTAGTCCGTCACCATAATAATAACAACTTTAACTTCGATCAATAATAAAGAGAAAATATATTGCCTGTTGACAATAACACCCTATTACTTGATATTTTGCGACAATGAAACTGGTTATTAGTACTCATATCTTATAGGTTGGATGATCATTTTGACGCATTTGGTAACCTACGCACACCCAGGAAAAATCTTGAAAAAATATGCCTAGAATCGCTTCCAAAATAGGGGCTACTCTTAAAGGAAAGAATTTGCTCCCAGAGGGAGCAAATTCTTTCCTTTAAGAGCAGCCCCTATGGTAAAGAAACAAAATATTTATGCTAATATCACTTTGTTGTAAATATTTTTCTAACACATGCTACGCATATGCGTAATATGCGTAATGAGCGTAACGCCTATGACAATTTTTTGAACGCGGCTTGAACTGTATCATCATTAAGGCCAAGGGTAGAGCGCTCGAAAAAAAAATTCTAAAAGGAACGATCCTTGAGAATGATAAACACACTCACAAAGCTGAAACAGCCGAAGCGTGACGTTTTCTGCACCAGAGTAGCTGGTTTCGGTCAATTAGGCCTAATCAGTTACCCTCATATAAATTTTCAAAAATCCCGGAATCGGCCACAAATGACCAGGGCCCATTTGTTCAAAGCTAACGATGTCGTTAGTTAACGATTCGTTAAAAGTTACATCCAGTGATACGCAAATATACTGAAATTTTTTGCTGAAAAAAATGTGAGTAGCTTTTGCAGTGCAAAAGCTACTCACATTTTTTCAGCAAAAAATATCAGTATATTGAATACGCTAAAATAGTTAACGAAATGACCCTTAACGAGCTCGTTAAGCTAAGGACGCTTTGAACAACTGGGCCCAGGAAAATATAATCTACATTATAGTGAAGTACGGGGAGAGGTTGTGCGACCGCCAGACGGCGCTGACACCAGCTACAGATCTGCAGGAATGACCCTTGGGAGCAATGAACTCACTAACAAAACTAAAAAATAGCTGGTGTCGAATTTTCTGAGACAACCTAGGTAGTTTCGGCTCATTAAGTCTCATCAGTGACCCTCACATGAAAATGCAAAAATCCCTTAATGAACCCAGAGATCACAAATGATCAGAAAAATAAACCATGCTACAGAAACTATAGTGAAGCGCTGGAGACGTTTTAAGACAACCTTATTCTCATTTTCATTAAAAAAAAAAAAAAAGAAAAGAAAAGAAAAGAAAAAGAAAGAAAAAACATGAATAAGGAATTTTGTACAACGTAATGACTACGATTCTTATTTCTGGGTGACGAATTAATGGTAATCATTCTTACATTTCACGTTTATTCATTATCATTATATATTTTTGGACATGTACTATGCTGAAATCCTTGTGGCACACGAGATGGGGCGAATGGAACTGCAATAGGAATATTATGATAGCATGGATGTAACTTTCAGTATGAGTGACCATTGTTTCTCAGTTTTCATTACGAAAACACGCCTATTCAAATATATTGAAAGTTTCACCACCAAAAACTCTGATATTTTTTTTTCATATTTCTGTTCAAAACATAGATTGTGGGTACTCGTTAGAACCGCCTCGCCGATATAAATAACATTTTTTTTATTTAACCGCCGTGAAACTCTCAGCCGTTTTCTGACAAGCATGCTGAATTATATATCTTGGAATAATTTCAACGAAAAGAATTTTCTGATTCCGGCCATTCATCGCGAAAACATACCTTTTTAATTTTGACCCCGTTAAACCCCACTTTTACATAGTTAAATTGGGGTTTACAGGGGTATACATTATTTTTCTTATTTCAGCTCAAAAGCGTAGATTATGTGTACTTGTTAGACCTAAACTATTAACTGTTGGTATGCATTTTTTAGTTAGAATGTAAGGACCATTTTAGTAAGAAGATTATTTTGATTTGCCGAAACTTTTTGTTTTTGTCACTCCAATGCGTCACATGTTAAACACTGAACGTCGACGCCATAACGTTCATGTTTTGTTTGGTGGCGTTAGTAATGACGTCAGAAACGCGCATTGGCATGTAAACAATGAAATAAAAAGAAAATTGAATCTTTTTCAGTGAATATCATGAATTTTTCATCTCGTGTAACGAAAACATTCAAATGTTCACTCTTGCTTCGCACTCGTGAAAATACTGATGTTTTCATTACACTTGATGAAAATATTTATGGTATTCACAACAAAAGAATTAATATCCTCTATTTATTCTTTTGCTGTGAATACCATAAATATTGTCATCGAGTGAAATGAAAACATCAGTATTTTCACGAGTGCGAAGCACGAGTGAAAATTTGAATGTTTTCATTACACGAGATGAAAATTTTTATGGTATTCACTGAAAAAGAGTAAATTTCTTTTTATTTTATTGTTCACATGTCAATGCGCGTTTCTGACGTCATAAGTAACGTCACCAAACAAAACATGAACGTCATGGCGTCGACGCTCAGTGCTTAACATGTGAACCGCTGGAGAGACAAAAACAAAAAAGTTTCGGCAAATCAAAATAATATTGATACCAAAATGTTCCTTACATTCTAACTAAGAAAATGCATACCAACACTTGATAGTTTTGTTCAGAAACAAAGAAGCTAGAGGTGTTCAAAAATCTGAAGTGGGGGTAACATCCACTTCTGAAACAGTGAAGAAAACCGAAGTCGCCCAAAGCGAAGAGTGAAAATATAAATCGTATCATTCACTATAGTGAAATGATACGATATCATTTCACTAGTGATTGATACCACTTTTATTTTCACCAGATATACACCGATTTCACCGCTAACAATAAAATAAAACGTCTGTCCTTAATTTGTATTGTAGTTGATACTTTCTGACCCTGTATGATCACTGAGCTCATTCCGAGATGTTTGAAAACATATGTGAGGGTCACTGATAAGGCCTGATACGCCGAAACTATCTAGTCTTGCTCAGAAACCCTGACACTTCAGCTGTTTTCAGTTTTGTGAGTGTCTTCATCGTCCTCAAGGATCATTCCTTTGAGAATCTGTTTTTCTTTTCTGCAGCTGGTGTAAGTGCCGTATGGTGGCCATGAAATGTCTCTCTGAATTAAACTATCGCGTCGTTTACATCACGAAAACATACCTATATAATATTGACCCCTTTAAACTCCACTTTTATACAGTAAAACTGGGGTTTACAGGGGTATACGTTATTTTTCTTATTTCTGCTCAAAACATAGATTGTGGGTGCTCGTTAGAACCGTCTCGCCGATGTGGTTCTAACGAGTACATACAATCTATGTTTTGAACAGATATAAGAAAATTATCAGAATTTTTTTTACTGAAAATTTTGACATCACGAAAACACGCCTATGTAATTTTGACCCCCTTAAACCCCACTTTTATATAGTAAAACTGGGGTTTACAGGGGTATACATTATTTTTCTTATTTCTGCTCAAAACATAGATTGTGGGTACTCGTTAGAACCGCCTCGACGAGGCGGTTCTAACGAGTACCCACAATCTATGCTTTGAACAGAAATGTGAAAAAATATCAGAGTTTTTATCTAAAAATTTTCGGTTTTTGGAGGTGAAATTTTCTATATATTTGAATAGGCGTGTTATCGTAATGATTTTTTGGTGGTAAAATATTCAATATATTTGAATAGGTGTGTTTTCGTAAAGATATGTTCTGATCGTTTGTGATTACTGAGATCTATTACGAAAACACGCCTGTTCAAATATATTGAAAATTCACCACCAAACACTGAAAATTTTCAGATAAAAATTCTGATATTTTTCTTATTTCTGCTCAAAACATAGATTGTGGGTACTCGTTAGAACCACCTCGAGCACCCACAGTCTATGTTTTTGAGCAGAAATAAGAAACAAATAATGTGAACCCCAGTTATTCTATATAAAAGTGGGGTTTAAAGGGGTCAAAATTATATAGATATATTTTCGTGATGATTTCGGTATTTTTTTTGAAAATTTATATTAGGGTCACTGATGAAGCCTGATCGGCCATAACTCGATAGTCTGGCCGAGAAAACTTGACACTTCACTGGTTTTCAGTTCTGTGTGTTCATTGCTGCTATCAAGGAATATTCCCTTGAGAATCTATTCTATGGGCGTTCCACTTCAAATATTTAACAAATCGATCGTAGGCAGAGCTGTCTGATTTACAATGGGCATGCCTTTGAACAGAAACTAGTAAACAGTTTTATGTCAGAATACTAACGTATCTCGAAATTTCTGTGTTAGTTTTCTCTGTTAGTAGGACATAATTTTACCGCCTTACTATTTAACGCATCGCATGCTGGGTAAAACTTTCATCAGACGAGATTTTGAAATATTTTTCTTACTTTTCCCGGCAGAAAACAGGTTTTGATATTTCCTGCATACTGCCTCCAATGGAGACATTAGCAAAACATGTCAGGTCATCTTTTCTGGAAAAATAAATAAGGATCACCAATTTTTCGTATGCTGAATTAGCCAATAGAGTGGTACTGGTAAATGTTTCGGAACCTTGTTAATACAGTTAACTCCCGTTATCTCGACTCGCTTATCTCGAATAACCGCTTATCTCGAAATGAAAATCTGGTCCCTGTGCAGGCTAAACATGAGCATCTAACAACAGGTAAAAATATTGTGGAAAAGAGGAGAAATTGCTCCTAAAGAGCAATTTCTCCTCTTTTCCACAATATTTCAATATATCTCTAACTTCAGCAGTCCAATTACATATATATTTGTTAAATGTGGTTGTTCGAATAATTTTTTCCTCAATTCTGCAAATCTTATATGTCGAGGTACGGATAGCTCGAAGTATTTAATAGCACAGGACACTGACGTTTTATCACAAACCCTAAAAGCACTCTCCAGAATCCATTTTACTTCAATAAGCAAGCGAGGGTTTGTGATGAAAAGTCAACGTCCTGTGTTTAATAGAGTTCTTTGGAATTTGAGATAACGAGTCGACTGTAAATCTAAGGCTAAAGCAGTAAAACCATAACAATGCCCAGTAAAATCAACAAACCTGTACGTCCTATCACTTCCTTGAACATGCGTCCAAAACACATAGTCATGTCTGTTCGTGGTGTAGCCTGTGAGTGTGTTTTATCAAACCGTACATTGACTACGTAAGGAACGAATGGCTATACGTAAAAACGCAGTTGTTTACTGGAGCGCGTGCGTTTTAGCGGGTAAGTTGTGTTTATTTTTTTTTACACAAAATGACTTTAATTTTGATGATCTCATCATATGGAAAGTTTATGCTTTGCTTATGTGTTTCAGGTAGTTCACTAATCATCAGCAATAACAGGGTATTTATTATTTTTTCCGTTGCTTCATGACACTTAGAATACGGGAAGTGGCAGTCAACATAATTTGAATTGATAAGGGAAGTAACGGACGGTCAATACGGAAAAAGGCAGTCGTCCGTTTAATATTTTATGATACGGGTCAGTTACAGACTTAGCGAAACGATGTTGTCTTGTCTAAAAACAACCGTAGTTTAAATCGTTTTCATTTCTAATTCCATAGTCCCTAATTTCGTTGGTTTAAGAAGAAGGAACATTTCATTAATTATTACAAACCAACTTGACTCAGGTTTACGTCCATGTTCCCAATAGATATTTAGCTACAAACGGCCATAAACGAATTTTCATGCAATATCTACTTATGGCGATATTTGATCATGAAGACGAAACCTTTCCAGAAAACTACAACGTTAAGACATTCACGCAAGTTTCCTCACAATTTACGAAGATAACGATTCAAGCACTGGCATGCACAGATGTACGTGCATACACACGAAAATGTCAACATTTATTTTCCACTCAAAGTTCCTGCTTAAACTTGGTAAAAACAGCAAAATAACTTATCCGCGAAAACGCGCATACTGATGTAAACAACTGCATTTTTACGTAGCCACCCGTCACTTACGTTATCGAATGTACGGATTGTGCGTGTGCAATTGACAAACTATTTAATTAGCTTTTACCTTTTTCGTAATAGGCAGCTATCTTAATATTAAGAAATTGACTAAAACCATCGGAGACGTTAACGGTTTAATGCAGCGGGCAAACATGATACATGTAGCACTGTCAGGGGAACTCAAACATATGGCTGCAATGGTCTGTTGCTTTACACAACAATCTTGATGGAAAAGTTTAATTTACTGTCGTTCAGTTTGTCCAGTCTCTGTATTTGGTGCCATTTTTTAAAATAAAAATACGGTCCAGGTTTAATAAAATCTAAAAATGTTGCCTTTGGACTCATCGAACTAATAAAAGAATGAAAAATCGAAGTCTCTGTTGCATTTTGACTCTGGCAGCAATGTAGTTTCCAGGGCTGCACACGCCCCTTGTCGCCGACTTAACCTATTTAAGACTGAATAAACTCTCACACACTATATATTGGAAAAGCCCATTTTCGATTTAAGGTATGTCAGACTCTATGATGTAGATATTTCTAAAAAAAAAAACTTGAACTATTTGCAAACAGTACAGACCCTGATTAGACGCCGCCCTGATTGCACATTACCCATTTCGGGGTCTCCAGTCTTCAATGGGTTAAACGACTATCAATTTTCCAAGACAAACTGCAGTAGAACGGACAACAGCAAAACTGTTGTTGGAGAGGTGGTGGGGTGGAGTGCTTAACTCATTCGGTGCCAAATTTCAGACGACATGTGTCGTCTGCTTTTTTTATTTTAACAAACTGTCGCTTGGAAAGACTATTATATGTAAAGTTGAAAGACTGAATATCAAACTGCGTAGATCCAGATGAGACGGCTCAATGAGCCGTCTCATCTGGATCTATGCTGTTTGCAAAAGTCTATTATATTATCGCCTGCGGCAGTGAAATAGTTAAACCTGGTTTTACGGACATCCGACAGCTCCCTTAATCTGATACAGTTCCAACGGTCCGCAGAGGGTCTCTAACTCATCAGTGGATCAACCACATAGAAAAACATATAAATTCACTTTACAACATTATGATCACAAGGTGATTGTAGGGCGCCCTTCGAAAGCCAACCCTTCAATTGGTCGAATCGGTCGACTTTTCTGTGGATCTTGCGATGTTGGCTGCTTTCTTCAACTGTGCGAAGGATGGGTCGGGCCGCAGTCGCAATCATTGCCCATTCCTAAACCTTTTCTCGACGTCTTGTGCGTGACCTTACTTGTCTGTTGGGATTTGTTGGGGGGGGGGGGGGGGGGGGGGGGCGCGGGAGGGGGGGGGGTGGGGGTGGTGGAGGTGGGGTTGGGGGTGGGAGCGCAAAGTGATTCTACTGATGGTTTGGTTTGCTGATCAGACTGTCGATTTGTAGTCGAACCTGTCCGTTTATGGTCTGTTAGCGAAAATGGCCATAGCGCTTACATGTAAATCGTTGAGAATACGGTCGTATTTTAATATTTTTTGGCAAACTGATAGATAGCAACAAGATCTAGCCAACGGGCTTGCCAGATACCACTTTCAATTGACCAAGGTGACGCCGAGGCCAAAAATGTAAAAATACTGAAATAGCGCAGGATAAAATATACTTTTTCCATATGGCATATTTTGATAAACGTTTGCATCCACATTACTATTGACAAGATTCCGCCAAATTGTCAAATGTAACTTTTCATTGACCGAGGCAACACCGATGCCAAAATATGTAACAGCGCAAATGGCCGTAACTTTTGATCTCCGTAGTACTTCAACTATATGTAGTATTTTGATAAAACTTTGTATATACATTAATATTGACAAGAGCCGGGTCGTGCGCCTAGGCGATAGTTGATTGTTAATCTTAATTAGGTTAGCAAATAAGCATGTATTAACTGTCGCATAACATACATTATTTTCTATTCTTTATGTCGGTTTCTATGTTTTTTTTTTTTTGTTTTTTTTCAGAATACAATCGACTCTCGTTATCTCGAATTCCAAGGGTCTCTCTGAAATACTTCGAGATATAAGTACCTCGACATATCAGATGTGCAGAATTGAGGAAAAATAATTCGATTAACCACATTTAACAAATATATATGTAATTGGACTCTTGAAGTTAGAGATATATTGAACATATTGTGGAAAAGAGGAGAAATTTCTCCTTGGAGCAATTTCTCCTCATTTCCACAATATGTTTTACTTGTTGTTAGATGTTCATGTTTAGGCTGGGACCAGATTTTCACTTCGAGATAAGCGGTTATTCGAGATAAGTGAGGTCGAGATAGCGAGAATCAACTGTAATTCAAATGATCATTAATCGATATAAAGAGACAGAATATGATGCATGCCAAGCGAAAATGTGCCCTCGGGCCATGCTCGGACAGCAGAGACCCAAATCAGATTGCGCGGATTTGCTGCCAGAATCATTGGATACTATAGAATGTATCAGTGGAAAGCAAAGGCTCGGATGAGAGCTTGCGCAAGGGCAGGATGTTGTGAATCTGTATGTTTTGCGCATGCTCTAAGGCACGTTTTTGCTTGGTGCGGCCCACATAAAGTAGATGCTATTCGACAGAGTGCATGCTTCGTAGATGGCCCACTAAAGGTGAACAACTTTGCCGGGCCACAGGGTCAATGATGGCTCAGTCTTATACCTGTTCTATTGTGCTTTCGACATCTTTCAGAAAGTCGTTTTTTGCTCGGCGCTTTAAACAGAAGAAGTAAATTTGCAAACTTTTATCATGATTTAATGCAAAACCATTTGTCGTAACTACCTATGTGCAAAAAGTTTTATTCTAGTCAGTGGTTTTTAAAAAATCCAATATTTTCACTTTTTCCCATAGTAAATATGAATGAAAATTATGCAGAAATTTGTAGGGTAGGTAACTTGGAGGCAGATTTTCGACAAGTTCTGCTTGTTCAATTTTTCTGAAATTTTCACAATATTGTTGTGAAACATCAATAATTCAAATTCAGCAAAGAAAAATAAAAAATTTTTCCTAAGACAAAAATTTAAAAAAATCACAATATTATAGAAATTGCATAGGTCAGACCAAATTTTGGCGATAAAGTTAATTTTAGGGTACATATTTGAGAACAAAACACAGAAACCGAAAAGACAAATGGTTTCTGATAAGATATAGTCAATCAGAACAAAATATTTTCATTTAAGATAAAACGCCAAGCAAAAAAACGTCTTTCCAAGAGATGTCGAAAGGACAGTAGATGATTTGTGGCTTGAGCCAGATCTTACTTTTCTGTCTTCGGGCATACCGTGGTTCTAACAGTACAGTCGACTCTCGTTATCTCGAATTCCAAGGGACTCTATTAAGTACATCGAGATATCCGTACCTTGACATATAAGATTCGTAGAATTGAGGAGAAATTATTCGAACAACCACATTTAACAAATATATATGTAATTGGACTCCTGAAGTTAGAGATATATTGAAAATATTGTGGAAAAGAGGAGAAATCGCTC